>JADKLZ010000003.1:36061863-36073740 GCA_021533235.1 Biomphalaria straminea | reverse complement strand
CAAATTAAAATGTGATCAAACCTCATTTAAAGAATTGTCTAACACATTTGATGCTGGTACAATATCCCCTGGTAACCTCTGATTCAATAGAATGTCGAATAAAATAACAGAACCTAAGCAGAAACAAGCATTTAAATAATTAATTTTTTAAAAATTATACTTTAATATATTATATGAAAATGGAAAATTTAATGTTCAAATTTGTTTCAATCTTACTCCTACTGCTCAGATTAATTTAATTAACTTTGTATTTTCAAGTACATATTTTTAATGTACAATGAAAAACTTAAGAGTATTATTTTGAAATAATAATTTAATTTTTGACACTTAAAAATCTAAGCAATGTTAGATCAAAAGTATTATTAAATAGTTTTGACCTTTTTATGGGTCTACCCATCCAACCAAATGGTATACACGGTACTCAAAAAAGCAATTACACATGACTAAATGTCACTAATTTAGTGAGTTCCTTGAGATAACTTTAATAATAATAAATATCAGGTGGCCGAGCCTTGCTCGGTTAATTAAATGTCCTGCCCAGCCTGACTGTCGGACAATAAGAAGTTCATGCCGGCTTTTGCCATCCATCCATCCCAGTGGTGCTACAGCCCGTGGTCTGCTTTTAGTTTTACACATCCCTTCATTCTTGTTCGGAAAGAAATATTTTAGTGTTCTAGGGTAAGCCTAGTGACGTAAGCAGCGTTTTTTCCGTTTACGTCATGGAAAACTTTCATTCATAAATTATTCTAACCAAAATTAATGGTCTGCTTTTAGTTTTACACATACCTTCATTCATATCTCTAAATGTTTGCAAAGAAATATTTTAGTGTTCTAGGGTAAGCCTAGTGACGTAAGCAGAGTTTTTCCCGTTTACGTCACGGAAAACTTTCATTCATAAATTTTCCATTTCATTCATAAATTATTCTAAGATTGAGACATTTTCATATCGAAATAACGGTCGAACTCGAGTTTTCCCGATGTGCCCAATGAGCTGAAAATTTTTTTCTCAATAATATGCAGATACGTTGAAATTTTAAAGAAAATCGTTAGAGCCGTTTTCGAAATAGAAGAAATATATATACAAGAATTGCTCGCTTAAGAGTATAGGATAATAATAATAATCTTTATTGTCCGTGAGGAAATTTGTCTTACAATTTGTGCATTACACCAAACAAAACATCAAGCCTAAAAAAAAAAACAAAAAACATTCATACCTGACTCATTCAAAATTTACATGTGAAAAAATAGTTTATGTTTATATCAAATTATTTCTATTCAATGATTTCACTGCCAGGGGAACAAAAGAGAGCTTGTGTCTGTTAGTCTTTGCTATCGGTGTCTTGTATCTCTTTTGTGATGGTAAAATCACAAAATCCTGACCCAAAGGGTGATTTTTTATTTCCAGAATCTTTTTTGCTTTTTTGTGAATGTTTGTCTCAAACAGCTGTCCGAATGAGGTTTGGTTTTTTCCGATAACTTTACCAGCAGCATTTAGAATTCTTTGGAGTTTCTTTTTATTTCTAATGCTCAGATTGCCATACCAGGCTGTCATATTAAAACCTAAAATATTGCAGATGTGGGCGTGATAAAACATAGCCAATGCCTTTTCACTAACATTAAAAGAGGACAGTTTTCTCAGTAATCTTAATCTTTGCTGCCCTTTTTTGCTGATATAATCAGTATTTGCAGTAAAATTTAGTTTATTGTCTAGGATAGTACCAAGGTATTTAAAAGTTTGCACTATCTCAATGGTCTCTCCAGCAACAGAAACAATTTTATTTTCCTTCTTTTCCCTACGAAAATCAATTATCATTTCTTTAGTTTTTTTGACATTTAAAAATAAGAAATTATCCTTACAGTATTTCTCAATGTGTTCTATTTCTCTGAAATACTCATTGACGTCTGAGCTATCTGAGAGCAGGGCAAGAAGAGCCGCATCGTCAGCGAATTTTGTGAAGGAACAAAAAGGACCATCTGACTGAAAATCATTAGTGTACAAAATAAACCACAACGGAGACGTCACAGCACGTGCCCCTGTGTTAACTATACGTGCATTTGATACTACCTTGTTTACCCTAACCCTCTGAGGTCTTTGTGTCAAAAATTCGTTTGCCCATAGTATTATGTATGGACTAATCTTTAACGTTTTCATTTTGTCTATAAGTAAATGAAGTTGAATAGTATTAAAAGCAGATGAGAAATCAATAAATAACAGTCTTACATAAGTGTTAGGTAAGTCCAGGTGCTTGTATACACAATTTAAAATACTTAGAATGGCATCGTCTACACCTTTACCCTTTTGGTAAGCAAATTGTAAAGGGTCCAACTTATTACAAAGATCATTCAGAAGAAACATTTTAACCAGTTTTTCTAAACATTTAGACACAATTGAAGTTAGAGAAACAGGTCTAAAGTCATTCATTTCCTTTGGTTTGGAAACCTTTAGCACAGGAACAATTATGGACGACTTCCACACAGATGGTATCTCGTGGTTTAATAATGAAGTGGAAAAAATCTCAAGGAAAGGTTCAGCTAGTTGTTCAGCACATTCTTTTAAGATTCGCCCTTGTATACCATCAGGCCCAGCAGCTTTCATTGGGTTGACTCTTTTGAAAATATTGCGGACTTGCTCTTTAGTAATTGCTTATAAATATGTAATTATGTTGTAAAAGTTATAAAAATATACTAGTAAATAGTTTTCTAAAATTATTTTAGGAATTCATAATTATTCCATGACTGTTAAAAATGCAGGGAATAGTACCAGGGAAAAGGAGAACAGACAAAGAAAGTGATGGCAAGACTATATATATATATAACTCTTCTTCCCTCAAGAGTTCAGACGAGAAGAAGCAAGAAGTATCTTATTTCTGCGGATAGTCACCCCACGAGAAAACAAGAGTAGTGTTCACACTACGGATGGCTGCCTGCACGCTGTACTGTGGTTTAAATTTATCAAACCCTGCCTGCTCCCATCCCCCTATCTCCTGCAAAAGGTTTGGACTAGGAAGTAAACTGAACATCCGAAACATTGTAAAACATTTTACAAACACTCAATAGCAGCACCGGACTTAGATTAAATTACGGTATCAGAAATATTTATATAATTTCTGTTAGTACATTTTTAATCATTTCAACAAATCGTTTTATTAAATAATAAAGAAATATTAACAGCTATAAGGACACCATTGAGATGAAACTGTAGATTAGTTCATTAGAAAAGTGACCTTGATCTTAACTGTTATTATAAGATACCTGGTCACTCATATTTAAACTTTTGGACATTTCAGAGTGGTTTCTTGTTGTTTAACAAAATTAAAATACACCAACCTAGACTATGTCCTGCGACAGATACATCTCCACTAAAAGATTGATTCTTCTCTAAGAAAACATGGAACATTCTATTCATCTCTCTACCAACTGTTTCACAAATTTTCTGTTGAACAGGATGAAAACAATATGTAGTATTCAAATAAGAAATAATGAGCATCTTTAAAAAATAAACACATAATGTTAACATTACTTCATTCTAATTTCCTTAATGAATTTACCTGGCAGTATAAAGGACTGGTATAGAACAGAGTGTCTACTAAAGTGTTGTTTATAAAATGACGCAGTTTTGAGGTACTTGGTAAAGTAACACTAGTCACCTGTCTGGAGAGTAACAAACACATACTCTTGAAATCAAAATAATAAGACAATAACATACTCTAAGCAAATTTAAAATACTTTGGAAAAAGAATTTCATAGAATATCTTTTTAAAAGTAAAAGGTCATTCCTAAAAACAGGTAATTAGAATTATCACCAACTTGTGTCTTTAACATGGTTTAACTATTTGTAGACCGAAAAATACAATTACTCTTTTAGCCCAGATACTCCATCCTCAAGAGCCTCTGACCAAATGATTGGCAGAAATTCAACCCTGTTTACAGACTTTGACTGATAGGCCTGTGTAAAATGAGACTGGAGAAGACTTAAAGCATTGCTGCGGAAATTATCCACTGAAAACAAAAATGCATAATATTCAAGTCAAGATATCTTTGTTAGCATTGAATTATAATTTTTTTACATCACCTTTAACACAACCTTTAAGTCCATAGAACTGGTAACAGCGTCTTCAATTTTATGGCAACAGCTTAAGAGAGCATTATGTGCCAGCACAATGTTTAAATCCTATACTTTAACCGTCAGGTTAACAAACAAACAGGTGATGAGTGGTAAAGATGATACTTATAACCATTACAACAAACTTTTGTGAGTAATGCAATCAAAATAAGAGCTAACTATATAGGTATTTCATAAAGCTGTCACTGAAATGTTTTAGAGACAGTAAAAAAATAAAATAGAGGTACCTAAAGCTTCCACTGATTTTCCATTCTTGTTTGTCATATCCTCAATGCCAGGCACAAAAAATACTAGATGATCAACCTCTTCTCTCTCACCTGAACAAAAAAAAATAAATCTACAATCATTATCTATTTATTCATTTATAAATGAAAAACAAGTCATTTTTGAACAATTTGTTGTTGTTGATTTTGTTATGATATATTTACCATACTCTATAGTTGCAAAATCCTCCACTCCTCTCTTGACAACTCTAGGTCTCATTTGATCTCCCTGGGAAAAAAAATTCATTATTTTTAAGATATATTTATTGGCTAGACCTTAAAAAATGCTGTGGATGCAACATTGTTTTTTCTCTTGCCAAAATTTATTACTTGATAAAAAAATTATTGCAATTATTTTTTATTTTCACCAGTCTCCAATCAATGACTGCAAAATAAAACCTTAACAAAAGAGAAAAAAAAAAGACACCTAATTGATAAATAATTGTTACAAGCAGTCAAACAAAACAACTGTGAATTACTATTAATACAATCTCTAGAAAGCTTTTTTTTTACTTGGCAGAAAACAAAAAGGAAACAAGAAAACTGAAATTTGTTTTGCTATATGCAAATTAAGGGTAAAAAAAGAAAAGCAGCTAAAAATATTTTTTTAATATAAGAAAATAATATGAATAGTATAAATGTGAATAGTAAAAATGCAATAGTAAATTATCTAGACAGGAATGTACTTTTCTGTAACATTTTTTTAAAACTCATTATGTTAATATGAAGCTCTATTTTTATTAATGGCAATGTATATTTGACTTTTGAAAATCACTGGAGTGGATGGATAAATGTGAATGTATTTTTAGCATGTTATTTCTAACCATGGCATTGAAGGATCATGAAATGTGTATATTCAGCTGGAGGTATCCCCATAGCAATTGTGTATTAATTAAATTAACTTTCTTTTAAATTAAATTTTGAGTACTGAGTTAAAATGTCTTAGATAAATAAGAAATACAAACAAATAAATGCTTATTATTGAAGGTATAAAACTATAGTCCAAAATGCACACACATTTTATAAAAATTAAATTGAGTATAAAAACCAACAACAAAAATTCAGTTTTTATGACTTGAATGTTAGAATCAAATGACAACTTTACAGAAGAATAAATGGAAACAGCAGCAGCTCAATATATTTTGTAATAGTTATGATAAAAAAAGTCATGAAGCACATGCATAAATATACCAATGAATGTAATAGATTGGTCGTATCTTTGGTTCAATTGAAGAATTCGAAATACACACACATAGAAACAAAAACTGTGTTGATGCAATTAAAATGTTTCAACATGGCAGCTGTAAACATTCAAATATTGAAACAGTTAAAGCCTGATATTAAGCAGACGTTTAAAAAAAAAGAGACACTCACCCCTGTTAGTGTATAAACATTCTAATGGATGGATAAAGGAAACACATTGAGTAGGAACCTAACATGCTTCTCAATGCCAGAAACTAACTAAATACACTGTAGGAACATTCTATCAAGTTAAAAAAAATGTTATGACAATAGACTAAATGTTATAGCGTTCATTTTGTCACTTCAAATGTTGAACAATTTTCTCTCATTTGTGAGAACTCAACAAAACACAAGCTGAGTTTAAAATGGTCCAATCCCTTTTATTGACCAGTTGGGGGGGGGGGGGGAAGACCATTAGGCACTCAGCAAAAACAACCCAAGCTCGAGTCTGGATTCTAAAAATATTTCTTTTCTTCTTTTAAATGTATGGTGTATTACACTTACAGAGGCCAAGCTAAAAGGATTAATCTGTCAATATTTTATCATCTTATGTAAAAAATCTGCTACATTTAAATAAAAAGAATGTAAATTAGAGGTGTTTTCTAAAATAAGAATGACTTAGTATTTCTACTTTCATCATTTAAAAGACAACAAATACATGCCATCTTTTGAAAAGTATCGCATTTAAAAGTATAAAATGTAACACTCATAAATTAATTAGGTAATTTGTGTAAAATCACTTTTTAGGGTATTTTAGTTCAATTTTTAAAGGGACTTCTCAATGTTACCTAGATTACAGAAATGATTATTAGCAAGTTTTAGCTATAGTAGTAAGATGTTACAATGCAATGCTTAAGTATACTTGTGCACTTTGGTTAGTAGTGTAAGCTAATTTTTTTTTTAAAACAACTTTGAAATTTTGTTTAAAAGGTTTATATGTACTGTAGGATACATTACTCATCTCATCACAGTTAAAAAAAAAGGATGTAAATTATAATTTAAAAGCAAACTTTCATACAAATGTTATAAGCCTAAAAATATTGATTATGACATTTAATTTTATTTATAATAATTTTTAAAAAATGCATTGTTCTTGAGATAAAGCAATTACATATAAAATTGTTTGATTGATACTGAGTTGCTTTTTTTAAAAATATAATTATTTTTCAGCGGTTCGGAACACTATTGAAAAACTGACTTCTCAACTGGGCATAAAAGAAAAAAAAAATAAGCAGATTAAGCTCTGATCAATGCTGGTTGTTATAAAGCAAAAAAAAAAAAAAAAAATAATAAATACAAAGTCATTTCCCTTTTTGTTCAATGCTTTTATATGTAAGAACTGAGAAAGCTTCAGGCATATATTTTCATAATTATAGACTTACTTTTCAAAGACAACATAGAAGAAGATAAGAAGAACATTAAGACCTATCTGTTCAAAAACTTTTGAAAATTAGTTTGTCATTTTAGCTCTCATGTTTACATTTATAATGTTATCACAGCACCTTGAGCCTACATTACATTTGTTAACAGTGCTCTATTAATTAAATTCTTTTATGTTAGGAAGAGAAGATTAAAAAATTTGGGGATGTGAATATAACAATAATTCTAGAGTTAGTGGTAGGCAAATCCTTTCAACCAAAAAACAAATCACATTTGTTGACCAACAAATCACATTTGATGAGCAAGAGAGTACAGGGCCTCACTACAACAATAGAAAACAGAACATAGCTAGTGTCAAAATCTTCAAATATCTTGGAACTTCTTCACAGATAAATGACTTTAGACCTAAACTGCTTATTTATATCTGAATCAGTAGAGAGAGAAATAACATTTCAAGCATGTCAAGATGACATGCTTTCTGGGTATCACAAACAAAAGTATACCATCTCAAAGAAAATAAGTCAAACAAGCCTCATCTTAAAGTAGAGACAAGCCTCATCTTAAAGTAGATAAGTCTAACAAGTCTCATCTCAAAGTAGATAAGTCTAACAAGCCTCATCTTAAAGTAGATAAGTCTAACAAGCCTCATCTCAAAGTAGATAAACAAGTCTCATCTCAAAGTAGATAAACTAGCTTCATCTCAAAGTAGATAAACTAGCTTCATCTCAAAATAGATAAGTCAAACAAGCCTCATCTCAAATAAGTAAAAGAAGCCTCATCTCAAAGTAGATAAGTCAAACAAGCCTCATCTCAAAGTAAATAAGTCTAACAAGCCTATCTCATAGTTGACAAGTCAAACAAGAACCTCCTGAACAATGTATATGTAAATTAAACTCTAGCTCTAGCTAATACAAGGGATACAGTTATGCCACAAAATTGTCAACTTGGAAAAAAAAAGTTGGCAAATCACTTCTGGTGTACCTGCACTCCTCAGAGAAATTACGACAATTTAAGAGCTACTGTTTTTTAACATTTAAAATTAGAGGGGAGAAGGGAGGTCACTGATTTCTTTAATTATATACTATTATTATTCATGTCCGACGTTTTTGTAATAGCCGTTTCCAATAAATTTAAGCTTAAAAATGAAATTCAGTCTACATTATACAATACAGGAATTAATCAAGTGATAGAAGAGTAGCACCAATGTTACTTTTGATCAAGCAAGAAGAGCATATAGCTAATTTACCTGAACATTTCCCCATTCATCAAAAGTGGAAGAAGGTGGAAACTGAACAATGACATTTGCATTGTGCATGACAATGATCACATTGTCTGGGAACTCCAGCCTGCGGTGCCATCCATTAGTTTCCATTGCTTTCTTGTACTCATTCTAACAGATATGTGCACAAACAAAAAAATAATAAAACAATTAGTAAAATATAGATTTCATTTCAACTGTCTTTAAATGACTATAAAATATAGATACACAATATATTAAAAGGATTAATTTCCAAGCAGTACATTTTAATGACATTTAATCTTGAGAGATCAAGTACCTACTTCAAGTTTGAGGGAAAGCTCTTCGTCGTAGGGAATATATCTGTTGTCACCTTCTCTTTTGTAGAACCATGAGCACCGTCTGACTGGAACAGGAAAGTCCTGCCAGTACACAGGCTTTCTTATTCGCAAACCGACATTCACTTCATGGCGACCACCATTTGTGTTAACAGTGGTATGGTTAGGAGATTCTGCTAAACCTGTTGACAAAGTTGTAGCTAAATGACAATGTGAATAAGAAAACAAAGCAAGAGAGAAACATTTTTTCCAAACTATTTCTCACTGTAACAATGATCACATTATAGATTTCAAAAAATGGAATTTCTGGATAGGGTGCCACAGAATGTGTATATATTTTCCTAATGCATTTGGGTGTCTTTTTATTTTAAGTAAAAAAAAAAGAAAAAAAAAGTAAAGTTCCCCTATCAGACATTGCCATCTATAAGGCAGATGATGTAAAGGTCATCTGTTTCTGTGGCGCATGGTTGATGACAATGTCATGTGACCAGCACAACAACTAATTACCTGTACTTTTCCCCAACTAATGCTAGGTACTCTTTAGAATTGGGTGGACTCAGAGGTGCTGTAAGATCTCAAAATTAAAATCCCAGTCTTCACCAGAATTCAAACCTGGGACTTTCTGGTTCAAAAGCCAAGCACTTTATCACTCAACCACAATGCCTTCTTTTCATTTTAAGCTAGTGATATTTTCTTTTACAAGACATCCAGTTTTAACACGTCCTTTTGATTATAATTTTAATTAATTTCATTTTATACTTAGCAAAGTTTATATAGTTTTAATATACATTTATTGTAATAATAATTTTACTGTGTTTTTTTAAAACAACTGATCTCGTTTCCATGGACACATGAATATATTTGAAGAAACTCATTATATCTATCCCCTGTAAAGTAATTAAATAGTGAGAAACTAATGCTGTCAAAAACAAAACATTTTCAGAGACAAAATATTTTTTTCCTATAACAAATGTAATTAGCACTATGGAAATTAGACACTAATTAGTGCAATAATTTTCATTCTCACGTGTTTGAAAAGCAATCTCTAATTGTGTGCTGTCATGAACAGAAAATGGTCTCCAGATTTCTATCTCATTTTCATTCTGTTGATAACACCAATGGTATCTGACAGGCTGGTAATAAAGTCCGCCTGTGTACTGTCCAGTGGGCTCTGCCCCTCCTACCGGACTAGTGTGGTTCTGCAGAGGTCCAGGTGAAGGGCTATACTGAGCCTGTGAGATATTATTGGTTAGCTGATTTATGGGTTTCACCGGAGGTAAATTTACAAGAGGGGGCTGCGAGACTGGTGAAGGCATCGAAGAAAATGATGATGGCATCTGTGCATACTGTGGTCGCCCTCCTTGATGTCTATATATGTTACCAGAACCTGCCAAATTAAAATTCATTAAAATAAAAAATGAATTTTAAACAATAAAAAAACAAAACAATCAAGGTTCATAAAATATTTTGTTTTAAAAATAAGAAAGCAAGCAAAAAATATATACCAAAAAAAAAAGGTAGACCAAAAGTGATCCAACAGTACCAGCCCTAAAAAAATACTTTTTTAGCACATTATGAAAAAATGACATGAAATGTAAATTTAAAAAAATGTAGGCCAATGAAAAAGGAGTGAGAAAAACAAACTGTTGATAAGGTCACGAGAAATGTTCGACAAATCGGCTCTAATAGGAATAAGGCACTGTATCCATTTCACAGTGCTGATGTAATAGTTACAATTAACTAACATTCCTATTATCTCTTTCAGTATTAGATACTAAGTTCTGAATTATAGTTTAGACATTTTTGTGGGTAAGGTACTGAAGAATCACCCAGCGTAATATTTACCAGAGGTATCCTTAGGTGGTGGGGCAGCTGATGGAGGTGAAGCAAAAGACATAGCAGGTGATGGGTGATGAGGAGGTGGAGCCATGCTCTCCCCAACAGTGTGGGCTATGGAAGCAGTTGTCATGGGTGGTGGAGGAGGATGGCCATGACCTATTTGAGCAAAGGGATCCTGGACCACATTTTGTGAAGACTGGAAATAGTGTGAAGATGCTGGCTGTGTGACAGGTCTACCAGGAGAAAGACTAGGTGCTGATTGTCCTACAAAGCTGTCTGCTTCAGCTTCTTCATCTGTGTACAAATTTGTGTAAAAATACATAAAAATTGTTGAAATAAACGAAAATGTATACAAAAAGTTGGGAAATGTGAGAAAGAAAGTGGCTCAACAGGATTCAATAAAACATTCCTTTTATATTATTTCAATTCATGACACCGCTACACTCTAGAAATAACTTAGATATATTAACTTTTAAAAGTAAATAAAATTAATGGTAAAAAGAAAAAAAGGTTGATAAAATATTAATAGGCAGAATGAAGTCATATTCTCATACAAAATCAATCTTTTCCACTTTAAGTGCTTTTTCCGCAAACCATAGTATGTTAGATAACAAGAAACAAAACTAAAAAAAAAATCTTTTCCACTTTTATTGTTTTTCAGCAAACCATAGTTTGTTAGATAGCAAGAAACAAAACTAAAGTGTCATAGAGTTTTGTATAATAATATATATAGTATATTTAATCAAGAAATTACTTTTTCTTTATTCAATATGTCTTTTAAATTATTATAGAGTTGTTTTTGTTTTTAATGGACTTAAATGCAATGGCAATGTATTTTTTTTAAATTTATGTATTTGACTCTAGAAGTATCATGCGTAATTGATCAGTTTTGAGCATCTTCTAAAATATATTTAATTTTGTTAAATAAATAAGCAGTGAAGTTGCAATGATTCTCTCAAATTTGTGACCTCTAATAGATTCATTTTATGTTAAGTTATTACTAAAGATACTTAATGGAATAAACAGAAGCAGTACTCTGTGACATTCTTTAGAATGACAGAATTCAAACTTGGTCCATAACATATAGACTAGAGCTACTCTGCTACTCTATTATATCATGATAAGTAAGGTGGTATTTTTATTGGATCTCAAGTAACTAGTATTATATTTTTATAATAATTCAATAATAATAATATGATATATATATATATATATATAGACATTTATAGAAATTATAGATCTAGAATATTAAAAGAATAGTTCTAGAGACAATAAATTTCAATAATCTAATCATAGAGATCTAGTTCTAGATCAGATCTTTCAAGATCTAGAATTTATAATCTAGATCTATAGACTTATAGATGAATTAAAATAAAACTGTTTAAATAGCTTAATAAGTTTTAGATCTAGATCTATAGAAATAAAAGTTAAATTTTTACATTTATAAATAACATC
>JADKLZ010000003.1:36045441-36061763 GCA_021533235.1 Biomphalaria straminea | reverse complement strand
TCGTACTTGAAGCCCCATTCTCTACCTCCTGACAGGAAACAATTAACTAGAACTACTTTTATATATCTCCAGTGGCAAGCCCACTGGTCACATGATTAAGAATGCCTGAGAACAGTGCTCACTGCACCCCTTCTACTGAGGTAGTGTGTGCTCCTGTGTTGCTATTTTTACCACAGCCTCGTACTTGTACTGGCCTACATCACAGCCTCAGACTAGCCGACACGATTACACCCACAAGCATAGGTAGGTGGAGAGTATATGTTAATCCTTTCTTTGGAGTCATTATTTTCACTTTCTGTTTTAAGGTAAGGTTAGAGTTTAGAGATTATAATCAAATCATTTTTTTAGAAAGTTATAAAACTTTTGTCGCACCTGATTAATGAAGCAATAGAGTTGGTTTTTAATTAAAGACTTTTGTTTTAACGACTTCTGGAACTCTGGGAAAGTAGGTTATGAATAGTTCCAGAGGAAATCATGATGATGTGGCAACTGTTGAATCATAGTTAGGAAGTGAGGTTACCCAAGCCGTACTGCACTTTAAAAAAGTTGATAAATATAACAACGCTTTTGATTTATATTCAGAAAGTATTTTTATAACTTGATATACAGTGATTATTGAGTCAAAAATTGAGTGCATATTAGTGTCAGATACATATCTAGCTACAAAATAAAGGCGTGGTTCTCGTCCGACTGACGTAATAAACTAATACAGATTAAAATCGTAATGCTTAATGACATTTTTGCTGCATAAGCGAAAAAAAAAACGTAGCCATTAAGAACATTGTAATTGCTAATGTGTACAAATTTAAGTAGCCTATTGTATAGATTTATAATTTTAATAGGCTCTATTTATGTAATTATTTCTTTAATAGAATGCACATAGATCTATAAAAAAATTTGTGGATAAAACACGAGTTTAAAAAATGGATTCCATCCCTTGTGGTTAAATTCTACAAATATTTTAAATAAAAAAGCGTTTAAATATAAAACATATTGCGTGACAAACTATTGTCAGGTATCCACTCCAGGGCCCACTCCAGCAGGGCAAATATATAGTTTGGGGCGTACATGCTAGGCAGGGAAATGTGTACGCCAAGTAATGTAGTATCGGAACCCGGGCTTTGGACTGAATGTTGGGACCCTTTAATAATAGGCAATGAAAGTCCCATTATTACGAATTGAGAGGAACACGTTAGGGTGTCGCCCTTGCAGCCAGGGATTCTTGATACTGGAGGTGCATTCAGCCTCGAGGCCCTGTACTATAGCAAACTTTCAAACTAAAGTCTGGGCCTACTATCTAGAGCCTACTTGCCAACTAGTAATTTTTTTTTTATGTTTATAATTTAGACACTGACCATTTAGGAGTGCGATATCGCTGAAGAGAAGGGCTTCGGGCACAACATTTTCTAGAGCCGGCCTTGTCCAAAACTATTAGGAAATGTCTTAACCAACTTTATGAAATGGTTTTGACTGTGTTAATTCAGTATATAAGTGAGTTAGGCGTCAGGTTTCTCAAACATAAAAGACATTAACATTTCTTTTTTATCTTTTGATGCTAGATCATCCAGGACCTACATACCTACAATTGTCTCTGTTAGTGTGTTCCCTTTTCCTACATGTTTAGATTATGGCATGCAGCTTTAGATACCATTACTGTTCTATCACTAGCACGCCAAGCTTTAATTTGTATCTTTTTGTACAATTTGTAATGTAATACCAGCCAAGTAAAGAGTGCCAACTGTCTAGAACAGCCGTGACTGCAGCTGTGACTAACACATCACAAAAAAAAAATGAATCTCTTTCTGCTGGCCTTGGCGGCCGTCGTTGTGGTGGCCACTGCTGACAAATGCAAAGAGAAATGTGCTCGCTGTCCAGTGCTTGAAAGGTCAGAATGTCTAGCTGGCACAGAAAAAGACCACGAGTGCGGCTGCTGTGAAGTTTGCGCGAGGTAATAATTTTTCTGCAAAACACTATAAGCACACACTATATAGACCTGCTATAGACTTATATAGACATACTAAAGACACACCCTATGTAGACCTGCTACCGAGGTAATAATTTCTCTGTAAAACAATATAAGCACACCCTATGTAGACCTGCTATAGACACACTAAAGACACACCCTATGTAGACTTTCTACCGACACAATAACGACACACCCTATGTAGACCTAAAATAAACACACTAAAGACACACCCTATGTAGACCTGCTATACACACACCCTATGTAGACACACTAAGAACACTACTGTCTTACTTCCTGTTTAGATATGAAGGCCAGAAGTGTGATATGAAAAACTCTCCACACCAACATGGTCATTGTGGTGATGGTCTTGAATGTAGGGCAACACCAGGGGGAAACTTGTGCCAGTGTATTTGGGAGGAGATCATCTGTGGCAGTGACGGGGTGACATACACGTAAGTGAGTTACTGAGAAAGCAAGACACAGGCTTATATGTATAACAGTGCCATATGACGATGATACTATTTGTTAATGCTAAAAAAAAAAACAATGCCGTCTCATCTAGTTATGCCTGCCATGCGCCAACATATATAGTCAATATGAAAGTTGTCCATATAAAGTTAATGAAAGGAAATAAGTATTTATAGGCTTTATAGTATGCGTTTAAAAATGAAAATATACTCAGTTGTATATCTATAAGACAAAAAAGTAAACATTTGTTTTAGTTCTAACATTTCTTACGAGTGATCTCCGAGTGACAGCAAATAATAAATTATAATATGGATCGAATGTTAAAGTTTTCATTTAAGAGAAATCTCTCGATAGATTGAACTCTGTAGTTTAGAGTTAATACTGTTTCTTATGTATTGTATTAATGCAACTCTATGCAAGAAGATCTTTACCTCTTTATCTAATTAGCTGTCACTTTGGATCTCTCCTAATACATTGTTAGTGTTGGTAGGTGTAGGTCTACTCTCGGTGATACTTCTTTACTATACCATCCACTAGTTTCGACCGAGACCAATCGTCATAGTAGGCTTGAACACAGACCTGTGACGTGGCAATATGTGGTCAATGGAGACCAATAGCTCGTTGCCACGTCACAGGTTTGTATTCAGGTCTACCATGACGATTTTTCTCGTTTTCTCCCGCACATGAAAATAGCAAGCAATAATAGATTTTGTACACGTGTACACTGTTTAACAAAAAAAAAAGTACTATGAAATAGTATGAAACTATAACATATGGTCACCTCCACCTCCTTTTCAAATACAATGATCTAATTGTATTGTGACTGACCTACCGTTACAAATACCAATAAACCATCGAAAAGAGATTTGAGATATTCTCCTAATTCTCTTAATTATTACATCAAGTTTTTTTGTAACAATTCGCTAAACACAGCATACTGCACAACATATTTATTTTTTTGATTTTGTGTAAAGCTTCTATCAACTTACTCCCTCAGTCTGGGTGGAATCTTGTACACGTTATTTCTCCCTCTTTCCACTATTATTCATTGGCGATGACAACACAATCACACACGAATTAATCAAACATTAACCAATAGATAATCAATTAGTAGTAATATTTAGTTTTATTTTATATAGACAATGTATCAAGCTAATAGAAAAAAACCTTTTTAAATAGAATTAGGTCATTCGCTAAAAATTTGAGACAAACAATAGATAACTATAAATCTGTTTTTGAAGTACTTGAATAGCCCAGTAACAAATTTGTCGACCTTCCATCGTGTAAGCTTGATAATTCGAGTGTGAATTCAGACTAAAGCAGCTTTCTTTAAAAAATTACTTTTGAAAAGGCAGCGCGGAATCCTTCTACTAAATACCCCCTTTTCCCTTCCCCTAACTAGCCCACAAAAGTGATAGGACCATAGCGCACTAAGCATGCTATAAGCATATAATGCTATAAGCTTAAAAGTTGCGCTAAACAAAAACAATTATTGCAAACATTTCCAATCGCACAATTTTATTAAATGCTCGTCCCACTCTGTTAATCATTAATTTCAAAATAATTGATGCTATTGCCCCCAAGATAAGATTTGTTTAAAAAAAAAGAAGTATTTTTGATGTTTGACTTTATTTATTTGTTCTAGAAACCTGTGTCATTTAATAGCCGCAGCAGTAAGAGAAAACAAGCAAAGTTCATTGGAAGTTAAATCAGTTGGACCCTGTGACCCAGGTCAGTATGTCACGTGATTGAACACAAACAATGTAAACTAGCGTTGCCCAAACCACAGCTCGTGAGCCACCCTTGCCTATGTACTCCTATGCCTGGGGGACATTAATGGGAGTTGTGGGCATGTTCCATGGGACCATAAGACTTTTGTTGTGGGGATTCGGCCCCTGACATACGTGTCGGAAATTTATATGACCCACCCGTTAAAAGGGGGGCGCTTGGCTTCCAAACCTGGGGCCCTGAATTCAAATATCTGTGAAGACTGGGATTTTGAATTTCGGGATTTTTAGGCGCCCCTGAGTCCACCCAACTCTAATGGGTACCTGACTTTTGTTGGGGAAAGTAGAAGGCGGTTGGTCGTTGTGCTGGCCACATGACACCCTGCTCGTTAACCGTTGGCCAAAGAAACAGATGACCTTAACATCATCTGCCCCATAGATCGTAAGGTCTGAAAAGTAAACTTTATTTTTACAGACTGAAATGTTTCACACCATTGATGTTGACAATGAGATTTGAGTGTACCAGCTGATTCGGTTCGAACATAGCCACCATTTCATTTATCCACTTTTCCCTTTCCTTAAGAAACGTGTAACATAACAATTAAAAATTCGAACTACTTTACGAAAGACTTATTTATTAATTATCTTTTCCCCAAAATTACACTTTTCATCATGATATCGATAGAAATGATGTTGGAAAAAATCAACTTATTTCGGCGCTTCCATCTCATTATGTAAATTTTCAAGACAATCATCACACATTTCATTCGCGTCTATCCATTCCAACTTACCGCCTTCAGAAATGAGGACTTCCATTGATCGCTTTGTAATCAGTCGCTTTGCTCTCAACAAAACGTATTGATGTTGACGCCATGCAAGTTTTGTTGTTGTGATTTCAGGGAGGTCCCTGATGCAAAATATGTGCGACATTCTTTACAGATTCGTGATTCAATCTTTCCTTTCAAACTTGGGCCAGATTGGGGGCAGCCGCCAGAAAACCCGTGGTGTTGGTTTTATCCGAGAATTATTTTCTCCATTGATGTGGGGTTTTTTTTGGAGGTGGGACCCGCAAAAGTCAAGGGACCACTGTGCCTGTTTTATCATTTGAATATTTTATTGTTTTGTTGCGTAACAAATTTTAGGCTACTCCTTCGGTAACAAATTTTTATACCCTCCCCTTCAGTTATTACGTAACATCCGATGAGTTGGAAGATCACATAGAGGACCAAAAATCAGATTAGTTTTTAAAACTGTTCATATTGACATTTTTTTTTATTTACAATACTTATATTGCTTTTTTTGTTTGTCGTTCTGTACTTCCATTTATACAATACTTGTGTACTTCCATTTATACAATACTTGTGAACTTCCAATTATACAATACTTGTGTACTTCCAATTATACAATACTTGTGTACTTCCAATTATACAATACGTGTGTAGCCTACTTCCAATTATACAATACTTGTGTACTTCCATTTATACAATACTTGTGTACTTCCATTTATACAATACTTGTGTACTTCCAATTATACAATACTTGTGTACTTCCAATTATACAATACTTGTGTACTTCCAATTATACAATACTTGTGTAATTCCAATTATACAATACTTGTGTACTTCCAATTATACAATACTTGTGTACTTCCATTTATACAATACTTGTGTACTTCCAATTATACAATACTTGTGTACTTCCATTTATACAATACTTGTGAACTTCCAATTATACAATACTTGTGTACGTCCAATTATACAATACTTGTGTACTTCCAATCAGTAGCTGTCTTAGGGGGTGGCAAGTGGGGCAACCGCCCCAGGCCCCGCGCTTGAGGGGGGCCCCGCACTGGGAGATTTTATTGTCACCAACTTCGAAAACTAAAATGAATTATCATAAACAATGACTTATGGTTACTCAATATTTTCCCAGTATATTTATTGTACTAATAGCCAATTAAGTTCTTAACATACATTTTTGGTTTCGAAATACCGTTCAGTTTCGGTAAAGACAACATCTAATGACCTGCCGAGTCTAAGAGGCTATCATCGTTTAACAGTTCACAATAAAAACACATAAGTGGAAGTAATCAATCCTAATCGTTTATTTCATATATAAATATCGACGTCTAATCGGATTTTATTTGGAAAATGCGTAGTGATAAAGTTTGAACTGCTCTTTGCATTATGAAAAATTGTATATATAAGAGCCACTTATAACATTTGTAGTAATATAAATACAACTTTTGACAATTGATTTTTTAATGAAAATAATCAGTGCTTTTTTTTACCCTCACACCTGTACGGCGTAGGCTACATCAACTTTTTCGATGTGGGGAAAAATTATTAATTTTCTTGTATTTTAGCGTTCATTATTAATTTATTAGTAGTTAAAAGTTAGGCAATCCATCACTGAGTACCGGCACCTATTTTTTTTTTTTAAAGCTCTGAAAATAACTAAACAATCATACAGTGTATTCTCGACTGTCGCTGGTGATACGTTCTAAGACCGCACGCGAATGTCAGATTTTCGCAGAAGGCTGTTCAATTTCATAAAGGTGTAATATTTTCGGATATAAACAGTACCACCAGTTGATGTGCTTGTACAGCTATTTCGGCAAATCAGCTTCCAGCTGACGTATTAATAAAGTGGTTTTTTTTTCCAATTGGCTACTGTACATAGACATAGTGCGGCCGTGGGAAAATCTGAGTCAACTTGGAAAAAAAAAACAACATCATAATATTTTAGACCATTCAAAGTTCTGATGCAACGGCATTTTTTTTCTTTTCTGTAACCAAAAAATCTAATTTTTTAAATTACTTATGCAAGCAGTTTCTTTCAAAAATACATTACTCTTACAACTATTTACTATTAATAGTAACAAACACGGGAAGCTCTTTAATATAGGAGACAACTATTTAACCTTTTCTTAAATTATGCAAAAGGTTGTTTTCTTTTCAAAATTTTTTATTTACATTTTTATTGCTAAGTTAAGCAAGATTTACACACACAAATTTAATTCTTTTTAAGAGAAAAAATCTATTTAGTATGTATATAAGTTGGAAATAATTTAAAACAACAATTAATAAGTAGTTTTTTATATTATCGCGTGTGATAGTCTGGTAGAAGAAATGAACGACGAACTTCACATTCACTTTCACCTATCTTTTGGTTTGCTGGACCGCTGGGGCAACACACAAGATCTGTCAACCTTCTTTCTCCATTCTACTCTGTCATTTGTCTTTGATAGAATTTCATTCCCATTTTCTTTCTGTAAATATTGAGACCTGCCTTTTTTCCTGCCTGGGTGAACCACTTCGGAGACAGATTTTGAGTTTGTGTTTCCACAAAAACTGTCTTAGTAACCTTGCTTTTATAAAAAAAAAATAAATAAATAAACCCGTGATACCCTTCCGCAAAAGTCGGGTTTTCGAAAGTGAATGGACCACTGTAGCTCCTATAGAACACTTTATTCTTAAAGAACATCCTATTGGCTTCAATTTGCAGAGTGAGAGAGGAGATAAATATTAGTAGTGTGCGAGTGTTTTCTTTTTTACTGCATCAGTTAATGCAGAACAATTAAAATACAGTATATAATGTAATTCTGCAGCCAATAGTAACCAGCAGTACCTATGTAATGTTCTATGTTTTGTTACAAAAATAAGGCCCACAGCTGATTGTTTAGGCGGACATACTGTACTGTTACTGTTACAGCGTTAGAGATGGATTAGCCCGATAGCGAGATGTAGTACGATATATATAGTCTACCTTTACGGAGGGCCCCGCACATGACGCTCGCCCAGGGCCCCGCTCACTGCTAGGGCCGCCCCTGCTTCCAATTATACAATACTTGTGCACTTTGTGTGCGCCAGCGGGCAGCAATCGTGTTTTTCGTTTCTTGTACTGGAGGATTTTTGTGTTGCTATTGTTTAAAGCTAAGTGATCTTTCTTATACCATTAGTTTTGTGTAGATTCCTTCTATAGAATAGTGTATTTAGTTCAGTAGATTTAAGTCACGTTAATCAAATTAAATTAATTTTTGTATTCATTTACTATCCTTTAGTTTAACAAGCATCTAGATAAACAGCGACGGAGTGATGCTCATAGTCCACTAGATTGATACTCATAGTCCACTAGATTGATACTCATAGTCCACTAGATTAATACTCATAGCCCAATAGATTGATGCACTTGGTAAAACCGTGAACAGTAGAAGGCAAACCTGTTTGGAATCATTGCTAGTGTGTTAAGTCACCGTATTGGAATCATGGACGCAAATCTACTATGTTGCATAGGACGCATTTGTGTGTTACTTTAATCTCGTCTAGATTGCGAGGTTTTCCAAAATTTTCGTCGACTTGGCATTGGGCGTAAACTGCCGACAGTGCGTGGGTCTAGGTGTCTTATCTTTCTATGGTATAACCTATAGCAATTCAATTCAGCATATACATGTCACACAGTTTCCAGGACTTGTAACTGTATTAACCACCCCATCCTCTCTCATTCCTTCTACGACTGAACCATAATCTTCAAATTAAAAAAACAAAGTTTAATAAAATACTCAGAAAGACACAAAGAAAAAGGCACATTCCTCGTCCCATATGCTAGGACAAATTGGTACAAAAGCTCCTTCTTCCCTAGCGCTATTAGAGCATGGAATGGATTGCATGAGCTAGCTTGGAAAACCGGTGACTTTGCAGAATTTAAGTCATTGGTTAATATGCATGACTGAAGGCAGGACGCGTAGGACGTAATCATCTTCTTTTTTGAAGTAACGTCTGTATTGTATAAGATAAGATAAGACAGATGTCAGTTCCCCTCAAAACTGTATTGTTAAACACACCACCCCTATTACCCCTCGCACGACAGAGATCGCATTTCCCCATCTAAAACCTATAATCCGTTATATGAGCATGACAAACATAGATATTACTCCTACGGTGTCTTCATAATGTGCTACGCCTCTAGCGACAACTACATCCTCCAGTCTACTTAAAATAATGCACCTAAACGCCCAGTCATACAGTAACAAAGCTCTTGAGCATGGCGACACCATCACTGATACAATAACGCTTTCCTTAGTTAGATATGGTTCAAAGAAGTTGACGATGAGTCAGAAACCATTGAGCTAACGCCACCAGGCTTTATTTCAAAGAGTCTACCTCGAAAACAGGTAGTGGATGGGGTTTTAGCAATACTGTACAAAGATAGCCACGCGAGTAACAATAAGATCTGACAGCTCAACCTACACTGCCTATGAGATGTGAGAGTTTCTCTTCCCCACCACATTAGAACACTGAACTTTTATTTTATTGCACCACCCACCACCAAGCAAGAGAAGTAAATTGACAAAAAGCTTTCACCAAAGAATTTCAAGACCTCCTAGACAGCTACAACATCTATTTATCATGGGCGATGTGAACCTGCATTTCGAAAGTGAAAATGAAACATACGCGGTGTCGCTGAAAAATGCGCTAAAGGATCGCAACTTAGACCAACTGATAAACGTTCCAACAAACGTCAAAGGCCATACGCTTGAATGGATTGTCAACAATGCAAGTGAACTTATAGTCAAACTCAATGTCTTAGAGACTTAGACCGTGGCTTGTCAGATCCTTTTCTTGTACACTTTCAAAAGCGCCTATCTAAAACAAAAAGGCCAGAGAAAAATGTGACTTCCCGTAAACTTAAAGCCATGGGCATTGCATCCTTCAAAATGGACGTGACCTCTTTGCTGTTGCAAACGTTCCGAGCAATTACGATTCTTGCTTGAAAAAGTTGCTGGATAATCATGCACCGCTTGTCAGTCTTACATTCTCTGTTAGGCTATCTGCACCCTGGATGTTGGAAGACAAAAAACTTGTTTGCTGACGTGCTGAACGAACATTTCGAAATACAGGTCTGAGGATACATCGACAAATGTAAAAAGAAAAAAAAACAACATGAATCCATGATTAGAGATGCAAAAACTCGTCATATTCGACAAAAAAAAAATCTAATTCTTCCAAGATGCTATTTAGGATCACCGCTGAAATGTTAGGTGGATAAGATAAGATATGACATGCCATCCCTTTCATCGCTGTATGACCACTCTCTAATCTTTCAAAATTCTAATTTTTTGAGTTTCAGTATTCTCTGAAGATTTTAAAGATGCAAAATAAGTCATGTGACCTTGATTCCATTCCAACTTCCTTGCTCCTTATCTTTCGACCGGTATGAAATCTCCCCTTCCTGTCAAAGTTTCTGGAGCGCAACGTGTTAGCACAAAGTTTTTCTCACCTTAAAGAGTATTTTCTCTTGGAAGAATTTCAATCTGCATATAATAAGTGCCATAGCACAGAGACAGCAGTGGTCAGGGGCTTACTTCAATATTCCAACATAGGACACATATCAATAATTTCCATGCTGGGTTTCTCCGCAGTCTTTGATATGCTAGAATGTGAAATTATGATGGTCAGATTTTCTGCCACTTTTGGTTTAGCAGGAATCGTCCTTCAGTGGCTTGGATCCTGAAATCGCTAAAAGTGTTGTGGTTATTGGGACAGAGTCAACAAGCTTACTCTTGAAGTACGGAGTACCCCAAGGAATGGTTGTCGGTCCAGTATTGTTCACTATGTATACATACCTACTAAGCGGTGTTATACAGCCAACGGGCATCGTATGCCACTTCTTTGCCGATGACTCACAGTCATACGATTCCTCAGCACCTTTAGAGATGTCGCATCTTGCACTACTTGCAGCAAAAAAAAAATATATATATATATAAAAATCAGTGGTACCGTTGCAAGGGTGAGCGATTGGATGGTTGAGAATAAATGCCACATTGTTAAATATTGTGGCCAAACTTTGTCATCAGTGTATCTAGTCTATAATAAAGAAATGCATATGTTCCTTGTAGAGCCTTGCGCTCAACGGACTCAAGGCTTCTACTTCTGGTAGTGCCACGTTTCTCCATCAAAAGCGGGCTTTTTCAGTGCACGGACAAGTTTGGAACTCACTCCCCATTCATCTCAGACAGACTACATTCAAGTTTAATTTTATCATTTAGCTCTCATGTTTGTAATGTTTTTACAGTGCCTTTAGCATACATTTTTTTTTGTTAACAGCACTCTATAAATTGTATTATTATTATTACCATATTATTATTATTATTATTATATGTTAGAAACGAACGAGTATTCATTCTCTGGCACTGCCAGGGTCGAGTTTCGTTATAGAGAAACAAACAAAATTCATTGTAGTCCCTTTATCAGTTTCCATTGAGGAATTTTACTGGTGATGTGGCAGGTTAGCGTCAATACCGCCTTCTCACAGGCAACGAGAATGTTCTTGTGAATGTTAAGGGCCTTGAAGGTATTATATTAATTATTATTATTGTTATTATTATTATTAGTACTACTTTTAATTATGCATTACTTGTGTACATTGATTCAGGTGCTAAGATTGTCTCTAAGCCAGAATATATCCGTAACGCTACCAGCGACAATGTTGTCTTGTCATGCGAAGCTATTGGGTTCCCAACTCCTACCATCCGATGGATTGTGACCAGAGCTAATGGCAAGACCTACGATGTTCCAGGTAAAATAGAAACAACATTCTTGTGCTCTATTTTAATTATTTATTTTCGGACTCGTAGCTCATTATAATTTACGGAAACGTGTCTTTAACAAGCAAAATAGAAACATTCTTAAAAAACAACAACAACAAAGCTTATCTAAGGAGAAGAAACGCACAATCAATGCCATATCTTTCAATGCAGCAAGGTTGAACTCCTTTTTCTATATAAAGCACATTTATTACCACTAATTGATTAATTAATTAGTAAGATTTTTTTTATGGATTCATGTATTGTCCTCAACAAAGACTAATTATGAAAATTTCAATTTGATCCGACAATGGATATTGGGAGAAAAAAACAACAACGTGTAAACATCTTGAATTTGATTGCTGTACATATTTTCTACACTTTATTTTTGGTTCCCAGGGGATGATAACCACATTGTGATTGCTACCCGAGGTGGACCTGGAAAGTACCAAGTGACAGGCTGGATGCAGATTGAGATGTTACTCAAACGTCACGAAGGGGATTACACTTGTATTGCCACAAATGAACATAATGAAGATAGAGCAAAGGCTAGGATTAAAGTTGTCAATTAGAGCATGGTAAGTCAGGGCAGAAATGTTGTCGTTTTGAAATGTTCAGTCTTGTCACACGAAGATAACTGTAGAGAAAAATACTTAAGACATAGAGCTAGATGTAGTCAATCCTTGCTGAGCCAAAGTAAAAACACATAATGTTTAGGGCACAGAGCTACAAGACCAACAAAACAAGATAGGCTTACAGTTAACTTATCTGTGTAATGTAATTGATAACTATTGTGGCAGAAAACAATGACCATATTCTGTTGTGCTGATTCTAAAGATAGAAATGATCTGTACCTTATTATAGCTTCTAAATCCTAATATCATATGGATAACTATAGATACACTGCTTATATCAGGGATGTCATGTCATCATGCCATATCAGGCCATCATGTCAAAAAAAAAATGCCAGTACTACTTAGAGACATGAAGAAAATCCAAGAATAATCAACAAGCCTCATGAAGAACGCTGGCCAAACAAGAACACCAATGAGTCACTGTGGCACAGAACAAAGCAGTAGCCAATTGAGAAGATATCCCTTGGAGACGCTGGCTACAACCTGCCAGCAAGCTTGCATCGAACATCACAAGAAACGCTTTCACCTGGAATCGCCAAGGAAAGAGCACAGAAATATGTGGTGCCGAGATTCGGATGGAGATGTTAAGCAGATGGGCCAGACATGAGTACAGTTGAATAGATATGGCCAGAACCAAGACCCCCTAGATGAAGCTGGTTGGTGACCTACACTTTAGACGTCACCACAGGCAGAGAGGAGAAGACGATGAACAGTAATAGTTCAATGAAAGTACATGTTAAGTGGACTTTATTTTATTTAAACTCTGCTCAAGCTCAAGTTGTTAAAAACAAAAATTATCAATGAATGCCTCAATGTCTTGTAATCAAATGTGGCTGGAAGACATCTCTATTTCTTTGAACTAGTTTCTGTTATGAGGCTGTGACTACAGTCATGCGTTGTAAGAATGTAAGACTGGCATAGACGAAAATGACATTTTTCAACCATGGTGTGTACCAGAACTTCCACAATTGTTTAAAGGACCTAGATCTAGTTAAGGAAAGAAATATTTTTTTTGTTCACTTAATGTAAAAAGCTTATTGGATTTGATCACTTAAAAAAAAAAGTTAGCGCCATCGGGGTGAGTTCGACATTTTGATCTTCTGATTGTTAGCCAAGGAAAAACTCGTATGAAGTCGGTATATTTAAGACAAATACCATATTTTTAATGAGACATGCATCTTTTTCAGTAGTATCCTACCCTTTTAAAGTAATCCTTTTACTAGTCATAATAGTCATACTGATCTTTGTTTCTTAACGCCCCCGCGCGGCCCCCCCCCCCCAATGCAGTCGCACTGAAAGAATTTTCTCCTTGGAGCCATAGCACCAAGTTATTTCTTGCTTTTTGAACTCATGTCTTCTCCTGGTGTCCACATAGCACATTTTATGTTACAAAATATGCAGATTTATTGAACTGCGGGACAGACCGGGAAATGAGAGACACATTGGAGGCACATGTAGCACTTAAACGTTTGCAAAATGCATAACGATGCCATGATCGCAATAAAACCAACGTCTTTTACTGGGGCTATTTTTATCACGAATACGACGTCAACAGAACGACAGTACGTCAATCTTGCAATATTCGTCTATTCTGACTAATGAAAAAGAATCTTCTGCAAAAGAGCATTGTAATTCAACATTCTGCAGACGAGTTTCGTGAAAAGATAAAAGTCTAAAGGTCTTTTTGTAAGGTGTAAAGACGTCTTCTTCTGATTGAATGTTTTTTTAAAAATAATATTGGTAATAACGTTGATTTACTTAATATTGAATTCTGTATCTATCGTATCAATTGAGTAACTGATAAAGTCCTTGGTTTTAAAAAAAATGTTATCTTTAATAGTACGCATTTAATTTATATTTTCTCTTTTTTTTTATGTATTTCAGAAACAAATATTCCTGATTTCGACAAGAATCACTTTGTAGATTATTTCAAACATTTTTAGAAATCATTTTTTATTTCAACTGGTGCTAATGTTAGTTATTTATATTCTCAAATTTATCATTTGTAATACTGCTATATTTTTATAATGTTTTTTTATACGTGTCTTTATTTGAAATGACACTATTTCATTCACAAACGTATGTGTATGATCATAAGAACATATCTTACTTGACTACAGTCTGAACTGAGTTTAAACAAGAAACATTGTACTTATAACTTATATAAATAAAGTCTCCAGTTTACTGATGAACCTATTATCTCGAATGATCCACCTACTGCTGGAAAGTTATCCTCTCAAAGAAACTTCCTATTTGAGCGCTGGACAAATGTCAGACGAATGTATGATTGACAGTAAAGTAGTTATTGTTTAACATCAATTTTAATCCAAAACATTTTGATTGATATAAAGATATAAACTTTATGATTAATTTCACAAGATCAAGTTGTCTAGAATTTCTAATTAAATTAAAATCATTTAATCTGATTTGAATTAACTCTTGTACATTGAAAAGCTTCTACATGTCGAGTAGGTAGATGGAATGCACTTTGTGCTATATCCCTGTTGTTTATTCTGTACATATATTTTGTACTTCGCCTTCAAAACTGGCAGGTCAAAACAACGAAATGATGTCTTCCAATGAAATGCATATGTCAGGATTATGTAGCATTCATTTCCTCTCGCAAATTGATTTGTATCACTTCAATATATTTTCATGCCTGAACATTTTGGGAAAACTGTCTTGAAATATCTAATCACAATAAATGGCTTTTTACAGAGTTCGTTCAATATCTATCGTATTGTGTTTTAAATCTTTTTTTTTAAAGAGAGAGAGAGAGAGAGAGTTAAGTTCTTTTTGTTTATTAATAATTCCTTTTAACTTCCACATCTTGTTAGAGGTGTCATTAAGTTGGGTGTCATCAGGGGCCGTTAACCAATGATGTAACATCATACCCTTCCCCCCCAAAAAAATCGAATACATGTTATCATATGCTAATTCTAAATGAGAGTAAGTTTATTCGAGTCTATAGCAGTTGTCTTTTTAGATCGTCTCCTGTTTCAAAGGAGGGTGTGTGTGTGATAAGTAGATCTATTTTGATTCTGATATCAGGATAATCACAAACATCTCATTTAAATGTACACGTAGCCTGCAACGGTTTATCTGTAGATCTTGTAGATCTTACGTAATAAATGAAATGATAATCCTAACTCTAGATCTAACCTTTCGGAAAATATTCAATAAGATAAAGTTCAACCTTGCTCTCGTTCCCCCCTCCCCAAACAACTTTGATGGATCGATGCTCGTTTGTGTGTTCATTCAAATTAAAGTTAAAAAAAAATAGCAAACATAGGATAAATTCCGATAAACTAATATAAATGATAATATATCAAATAAATAAAACAAATGAAAAATAATGAAAATTAAATAAGGAAATAGCATCAAAGAAGGAAAAAAAAACCCAAGGCTAATGAAAACTGTCAATAAAAGAACAACAAAAGGACGGATACAAGATAACAAGCCATAACTTAAGTAGGCTCACCACATGAATATTTCTACTTTTAAGAGTGCATAGCTCAAGTTATAGAAATACCAATTGGTTGAAGAGTACATTTGGTCGGATTTTTCTAATTTCTTTATGTCATGTCTGTTCTGTCATAATATTGTTTTCAACTGTTTGTTAAGTGTTTAAGATTTAAAAATATTAAGGAAACACTGCCATCCTGGCAAGCGCTGAGTTTTGATTAATGACACATTCACAGCCAACACGTAGGGGATGTGTCGTGCTCTCCCATTGGTCCGTGATCATGTCTTGACCTTGACTCCTTATCTTCATGCATCTTCCAGGAATTTTTCTCAACAAAATAACATGGATTTGTTGTTGTTGACAGAGGCCACCTGGTCTGCCAGGCTCTGAAATGAAATACGAAAGATGAAGACTATACACTTTATTAAAAATAAATCTCGAACCAAGAAAAATTAATGTAGGCTAATAGTAATAA
>JADKLZ010000003.1:35955680-35975804 GCA_021533235.1 Biomphalaria straminea | reverse complement strand
AGATCCGCCTATTCGCAAGATGTTTCGGATGTTCCTTCTAAGTTGAAAATAATTAACTTCTCGCTGGACGACGGAGGATGGCGAGCAGGGTATAAACCTGCCTTATCTTGATGTTTGCGCACTAGACTTTAGAAAACTAAAAGTAGCCGTTGCACCTTAACTTTTCAAGCCGCATTTAATGGTGAAATAATATCTTTCGTATCTCTTCTAGTTTTGGCGCCCTGAGTGTGACAGACGGACAGACGGACATTTTGCACAAACCTAATAGCGCTTTTCCCCTTACGGGGGCCGCTAAAAAACATCTTAACAGTTGTGAATCTTAAACTTTTGAATCCGAGCTAATGAAGTAGATACTTTGAAATAGTGTTAATCATTCATTTGGGATAACAGCGTCCTCGGAAGTCCTCATCACTGTTGAGAGCACTGAAGACATTTTTACAGTTGATCAAATTAGCATGATTTAAAAAAAAAATCTGTTCTGTGATCTCGATGACGGAATACCCCAAAAAATAGCAATTAGAGAATCATTTCTAGTTGTTCGTTTTTTGTGAGAACCAGGCGTCTGCAGAATTGGCGAAACAAATGTTCCAAGTAATGAATAATCCCAATTTATCTTTAAATAAACTGCGAGGCTAAGGCTATGATGATGCTTCCAATATAAGTGGATAGTAGGACCTACAATGGTCTTTGGGTATTGTTCATCAAAAGAAGAGGCTCGTGCATTATGTTCATTATGCTAACTACGACTTAAACGTGGTCTTAAATGATTCCGTCAACTGTGTTCAAGACGTTGCAGATATCTAGGACTTGGTATGTGTTTTTTGCTCACAGCATCTCAAGATGGGCGCGTCTTAAATCCAATAGGAATAGCAAAGTATATAATATATCCTACTCAAATACTTTTGCCCATAATGTGTTCGTCAATGAATGATGCTCTCACAATAATGAGATTAAGATGTGTTGATGTAATAAAGCTCTTTGTGTTTCTAAAAAAAAAAACGCATGGAAGCTGCAGCAATTAGAGGTAAATTAGAATTGTAAGCGCAGTAAGCGATGAGTTGTAAATGTTGAAAAATGAGAAGGAAAATCTACATAAAGCAGAAAGTATTGGAATGTGTTTTGGTTAACATGCCCATACATTCAGATTCCTCAATTGTTCTGTCACACTATACATTCAACTTACTTGGGGTAGGGGGCCCACTAAGATATTCTTGAACCCGGGCCCACTGATACCTTGTTACGCCACTGTCTCCATACAAACATTATTCATGTTTGTACCTCAGTGTCTCATTATAAAATGTTTGTAAAATGTTTGACAAGTTTCGGAGGTTCCTTCAGAGTTGAAGATAACTTACTTCCTAGTGCAAACCTCCCGCAGGACGACAGGGGATGGGAGCGGGCAGGGTTTGAAACCGGGACTATCTAGAAGTCAGAACGACAGTCCAGCGCGCATACCGCACGACCAGGTAGCCATACTTTATTTCTAATAATTATCAATGCTAGAATATTTAAGTTTACAAATATAGTGTACAAATGTGTATCGGTAAAGGCTGGGTACTTAAAATAAGTTAGTGCTCTAAAAAAAAAAGAAGACACGTCAAAGAAAATGTAAATGTATTGTCTCCAACAGGTCCTCTTTTTTTATATTCACTATCGGGTTAGATCCCAACTCTATCGATTTGACTGTATATAGCCTTTTTTTTTTCAATTATTAATCTTGTTTCTGTGACAAATGCAGCACAAGCACATCAACAAAAATCTGGCTACAAGAGGAAGTCCTGGAGCCAGGCCTCCCAAGAACGCAAGGGCTCAAACTGTGCAATGGAAATAGAATCCAAGTAAACATGGAGACATCTACATATGGACGAACACACACACACACAGAATTGAACACATTGAAAAGTAGAAATATTTGATTCGTTTAATTAAGTAGGTCTCTACAAATACTGACGAGTTAATACAAAAGTACAAAATGGTAAAATCATGTAAATGACAAAACAATTTTTGCTAAATACAAACACAGTCTACAAACAATTCAGATATTAGTGGGAAAATGGGAAACACAATTCTGTCAACTAGGAATGAATTTATCTTTATGTTTCCTTTATATCAAATAGTAAAATAGAGGGGACATAATTTCACAGAAACTTTATGAAGTTTTGTTCCTTTTACAAATGACTTAACAATTGGTTATTTCCCTTTGATCTAACAACTTCCTATTCAACACTACTAGATCCATATAAGCACGCCAGGACTAATGATAACATTATAAAATACACTAAGAAATCTAGATCTATATTTGATCATTACAAAATAAAGTTTAAAAAAAAATGATTTCAAAATAAAATGGAATGTAAAAAGTGATTTTTTTTTTCTTAGCAATGAAAAATTGCTATTTTTTGTCCTTGTAGAACATTTTAAAAATGAACTAAAAACTAAAAAAAAAATTGTATCAGGAATGTGGGAGTTTGCACAGCAAATGTTTAGCTTTATAAATGAATATAAAGAGATAATTTAGCATAAGAAGATATTTCAGTATACATAGATAATTTCATATAAAGAGAATTTAGGTAAATAGATAATTAAGTGTAAATAGATAATTAAATGTAAAGAGAATATTTTGTATAAACAAGAAACTGGAAGTAGAGAGACAAGTTTTGATGGAGTATCCTAGAAGGACTATAAGATTAGTCAAAGGTCAAATGTTAAAGACTTCACTCCATCTGTAGCATGTAGACAAACTCTTGGAAATATTGTAAAAATATTTAGGGATAGCAGTTCAAAAAGTGACATCTACTTTATCAATGATGTCCTTATAATTAGTTGACCATTCCTCCCAGTGGTCCAGCAGTTAGATAACAAAATGTACAAAGTCAGCAGTCAATGTTATTACTGTTAAAAATTACATGGATCCATAAATGGAGCAGCAACTGTATCACTGACATACAAAACTAGTGGAGTGAAGTGAGGGAAAGATGATCTTGACACTGGTACATTATGAATGCTATAAAGCTGAAGAGCTCCATGTTCAAACAGTGTTGAGACTGTTCTAGGAATGAGCAGACATCCCTTTCAGAACTGAAGGATGGGGGGGGGGGGGGAGAAAGGGGAAAAGAGGACATTTATAAAGGTACGAATATTAATAGAATCAGACATACCAACACACACACAACTATTGGTGATCAAGGAACAAACTAAAGTCAACGAATGTTTGTAGAACTTGTTCTACTTTTAGCAATAGGATTGGAAATAGTCAATGATGTATATATAGATATATAGATTTGATGATTTTACCAGTATATAAATATATACAATAATATAATTACATTATATTTGTGGTACTAGGAATGAAAGTAATTTACAAAGAAGATTTTATAAAAACATTTTTTTTTGTGGTATTTTTTTTTCATAAATTTTTTTATAAATTTTGCAAAAAAAAAAAAAAAAAAAGCATGCATTAATCAAGAAAATTAGAATGCTATTTTGTACAATCACAACTTTTTGAGATAAAAGTTTTTACAAAAAAAAAAAAATAAAGAGTTATAGCTTTGAATGAGTCCCGGCCCCTTCATTGTCTGGTCATCTTATTTACTGCCATTTCATCACTGGTCATTTAATCCCCAATGAAATAACATTTTAAATGTCATTGTGTAATGGTGCTAGTAAAGACTTTGACTTTAAGCCCCCATTAACCTACAAAATACATATATACTGTTTGTTGATACTTTGACCCCTCTCCTTACATTCAAGATCAACAACAGAGAACTATCAAACATTATGTAGATACAAATATAAAATGAGTTAGGTTTAGATTTGAAAGCAGACATAGATTTAAATCTCAACAATATATCTGTAAATAAAAAGTAACAATCCAGATATATTGAGAAGCTTGGTTGGTGTGTTTTTAGTTAATTCAGTTCACTTTGATCTAGGAGACGTCAACATTATCCTGTGACCAGAGCATCAAAACTTTATTCATCTTCTCTCCAAGGTGCCACGAAATAGGAGAGGTCAGAGGGTTAGGAAATATTCTTTACAGTGTGTTATTACCAAAAGCCGAGGCGAGGTGAAAATAGTGAAAAATCTTACGAGAAATAAGAAAAAGAATCATGACCATGCGGCTGATAACATCTTGGTACAGCGTTCTTACACTTGATCATCATTTGTCAATCTTTCAATAGTCTTGAGTTTGTCCCCATAACTATGTGTGCATTTTAACTTTGAGATAACTTTCTAATTATTCCAATGGACACTGACTTTTATCTATTCTGTGAGTGAATTTGAATCTCATCATTAACTTTGGCTTCAATCCTGTTCAAACATTCAAGTGGTATCTGTTAATATATTTCTATCTATATTTTTACATTTGTTTATTTATATTTTAGATGTCAACAAGAGTATAAATTCCTACGACATACATGGACACATATACTTGTTCAAACACTTTCTAATTTGAATTTTTGGATAAAAGGATCAGAGGACAGTGGGATTGAGTGATCAGGGGATTAAATGACCAGGATTTCAACAATTGGACATATCCTTTGAATACAAAAACTGAATTTTTATTAGACCTGACAATTGGTACTTCAGAATGATTTCTTCACACTTGATATTAATCGAAATGTTTACTGCATTTAGCTTACAAGTACATCTTCATGGCCTGGAAGGATACTGTAAGCCATTCACCCATTCAGATAGTTAGCATCTAAAAATTGGCTATAGATGTCTTATATAGGATTACATTGTTGACCAGTAGAGACTAAAATCACTGGGAAAAAAAATGATGTTACAAAGTTAGATGTTTAAAAAAAAAAATGTTTCAAGCTGTGCTGTCATTAATTATTTTCACCAAGTGAGGTCTATTGAAAGAGAGCACTGGAAGATTGGTTACATTAGGGTTACATTTCTTATGAATTGACTGACCAAAATTAATTCAGACATTAAACTGAGCAACATTATATGAATAAATAGCAAACTGAGAAAAATTCAGATGAACAAAAACATGAACTTAAAAAAAAAAAGCCTAAAATTGGTCAAACCTAGAATTAGATGAACTTTACATCATCTGCCCTATAGACCACAAGGTCTGAAAGGGGAACTTAACTGACTGCCACATTGAACTAGATCCAGCAACATATTACCATCTTCTGAAGTCAAAACTTACCAGAAAATGACACAGCTAAGTCAACGCACTACAACTTTGATTCTGCCTATCATCAGATACTCTTTAGAATTCAGTCAAGTTGGAATGAGGACATGAGTTTGATCAACAGTATGGAATCATTGCTTTTGGAATTAACTCTTTAAATACATTACTGCATAATGGAAAGATCAACACTATATCTCTATTGATCAGCTTGCTGTGGTAGACAAAGAGTTAAAATGGTTAACTTTTGACACATGAAGAAAACATGATTGTAGGCCACTGATCTGGCAAGAAAACAATCAAATAGGACTTAAAATTACTTGTCAGCTACAGTAAGCATCACATCATACAGAGCTATATTACTAACTCTTAGGTAGCAATACAATAGTTTAGTCAATCATATTAATATAATTGGTTTGCATAAAAAAATTACTCAGAGTGCTCCAATTACAACAAGATACTCCAAGGCCAGACTATTTCAATTTCTTTTGAGAAAAAATGTGCATTGATAGACACACATTATTTAAATGATATAGATGTTTTGTTAATTAAATATTCAAACAGTGTGGAGTTTCTATATCACTAGCAATCCATTGATATTACCATATCATATAACACACCTGGCTAATAGATAACATGCATAGCAAACAAAACAAAAGCTTTAAGTTCATATCATCTAGTTACCTTAAAATTTACACAACGCAGGCAATATCCTTTGTCGTTAAGAGCACCATACAGCATTAGATCAGCGCAAAGTTTGAAAGATGCTCATTAGAACAATTGCATTAACTACATAGAAATATTTGAAAAAAATATGTTCCTGCAGTGTGTAAACAAAAATCGAAATAAAAAAGTAAAAATGTAAAAGCCAAAATGGAATTACATATAACCTTGCAATCAATTTCAACAGAAAATCAGAAAACCAATTTATGTTACAACATATACTTCAAAAAATATTTATAAAATTAAAACTAACAACAAAAGACCAAAGATTGTACTATTAGATTGTACTATGAGATTGTACTATGAGATTGTACTATTAATTTTGTCAAGAGGTGACATAATTGGACAAAAGTTTTACATTGAATGTAATTTTTTAAACTTTAAGGCACTTTAGAAGCAAGCAATGATAATCATCAATATGAAAAAAATTATCACAAAAGAGTTGGTTTCTGGAATGGCAGCTTGTTCTGGTTTGGTGGAATGAAAAGTTAATTCAACACATTTAGAAAAATATCTTAATTAGAGTAAAAATTATTTTAAACATTCTTTTTGCCAGTGGAGCATAAAATATTTTAAAATTCTATATATCTTTATGGGCTAGGGCTGATCTTTGACAGCCTTGAGGTTGAAGACATAAATGTAGACAACTATGTACATTCAACTCAGTCAAGATAAATACTTCAAGTAGAAAGAAAAAATTTGAGTGGCACAATATTCAAATAGTTACATAAATATCTGTGAAGTGTTTTTTGCAATGTCAGTCTTAAAATTAAATCATTTTTTTTATTTTTAAAAGTGGTGAAAGAGAAACTATGTGGTGTGGTAGAAAAGTGATCAGCTGTTAAACAGAAGGTCCTGAGTTCAGATCATGTTGAAGGATTTTAAGGTGTCCCAATATCACAAAAAAATCATTGATTTAGGTCAGTGTTTCACAAACTTTTTCCTGAACTAAACAATTTACTTTTTAGGAGTGTTTAGCGGAGAGCTTATTTTTTACAGAGATTACTTCAGGTGGTGGCTACTTGCTAATTATTCCTATAGTTGAGGAACACCTATTCAGGCCTTGCTGAATACTAGAGTAGTGTTTGCGGAACAAAGTTTGGGAAACAGTGATTTAGATCAGGTACAGTTGAGGAGCTTGAGTCAATTGAAAGACAACTGTACACACTTGCACCAGTTCTCCTCAGTTCTTGTTGCATGTTTGGGCAGGATGGGGACACAATTTAGGTGAGAGAAACAAGCTGTTCCTCTACTCTCTGCTCCTCTACTCTCTGTTCCTCTACTCTCTGCTCCTCTACTCTCAACATGGAGACTGGGGGCCCATGTGGTTATCATAACCTTAGTGGTAATATAAACTATCAGCTATCACAACTCAGTGACCACACAACCTTAACAATGAGGTGACCACAACAACAAAACAGGTCATCACAAACTGAATGGCAAGGAAAACAAAGTGGATATCACAACCAATTGGCAAGGGCTAAGCTTAGCAGATCACTGGTTAGCAGATCACTGGTAATTATAACTTTGTGAGATGATAGGCTGTTACGACCTGATATTGCTATTCATGGTTCTGGCATATTGTTATCAGGTGCCGGTTTTGTAGGGGATAAGAAAGTGGAGGTGATAACAAACTTGTGGCAAGGACAATTGGTGTTGTTAATTGTGCATAAATAATATCACATAAGATAAGATATAAAATATTTAGAACAAAGATTTCAAAATGATACAAACATTAATAATACATAATTTTTTTTTAAGCATTATGACCTTCAATTACTGACCAAAGTCTAAGGACAATTAGTACAAAAAAGATATTTAAAAAAGCATAAATTAGAAAAAAAAGAAATAACAATAATTCTCAAAATTTTATAGCAATATCTAAGAATTAAACTGTACTACATACAAAATTGTTAAATTTAATTCAATAAAATATTTCCCTTTGCAATAATATTTAAACTAAGAAATTCCTTTTTCTTATGTACAGCCTATTTCTTAAACCTAATACATAAGCCTGTCCTATATAACTCTTGTTCCACCATCTATTCTTGCATGGCATAGAATACAGTTTGAAAATACTAATCAAACTTTTTTTTTTGTTTCCTATGCAGATTAAGTTCAAGAATATTTGATAACAGAAATGATGATTCATACAAAATGTAATTACTAGTGAATGAATGTGTCCCTCAATCTTATATATTCACTTCATAATCAAAGCCCTCTACAGATTAACTCAAGATTGAACTCAGATCACAACTGTGCAGACTATTAAAACATCATAAAACTAAGATAACTTAATATTTTCTTTTAAAGTCATAATCATACAAATATATATATAGAGAGAGATAGAAAAGCTATTTACAAAAATATTTTTAACTGATATGTAAAATGGTGGCTACTAAATTCATGATATTCGAAACAAATCTTAACATTCTAAAATAAAAAAAAAAGTTTGTACATATATGATAAATGTATATGATCTTAGAGATTGAACTATACAATGGCCAGTGATGTGAATTATAGAAACTTATAGACATAAAAGCCTGGTTTTTCAAAATAACTAACTCCTTATTTGAAGTAAAACTGGACAACAATAACAAGCTACAAAGAAAGTTTTAAAATCTCAAACATTCATGAAAATCTGTGTAGAATATAACTGATCTGAACTTTTAAGTACAGTGTTCCTTCCTCTCAAATTGAGAACTACAGAAAACAAAGCAACAAATGACACAATTGAATACTGTCTTTGAACAACAAACATTTTGGTACTTCAAAGTTAAAGTGATTTTTTTTTACATTTTGTAAAGACTTCAAATCAACTTATCCTGTGAATATCTGATGCATCAGTTTAGAGTACCACATGCAGCATATTATGCACAACCTTGACCTTTTCATTCAGTGGGTCAACAGTATTGTTCCATACTTCTCAGCTCAATGATATGAGACAAAGCGTCCTTGACATCTGGGTCAATATGGCCCTGCAAGAAAAATGACTTATGTTCAAGTCAGGCTGACGGACACAGCAATTAAGATTAAAAAAAAGGGCAGCTTACTAGTACATCACTTTCTACTTGCTACTACAGTGGAGAGGACAGCTTACAAGAACAGCCCTTAATGCTTCAACAAAGACATGTAGCCTAAACAGCACTTAACTCTTTTTCTCCGTAATTATTTTCCACCTTCCGATGGAATTATTCATTTTGCTCATTTGTGTTTCACTAATTAAACTTCAATTACTTTTTTGTATGCAATCAGGAAATGCTATATATTATATATAGAGATATATATAGATATATATAATTATAGAAGAATGCATGCTCTTTTTATATAACACAAATTAAAGTTTATAAAACCAAAAATTAATTAAATTTAATGGGGTCAAATCAATATTGGTATCGTCAGTTAGGAGTGAAAGAGTTACTAATTAAACAAAGAGGACAGCTTACCTGTACAGCACTCAACAAATGGGTTCTGTAAGTGTTGACTGTTTCCGCATGCTTTCTTTCCCAATCCTAGTAAAAGACAAGAAGAAAGTAAATGAGTGACTTCTTCTTCTTCTAACCAGCTTTTTTTACTGCTGAGCTGTCAGCTCTTTTGCAGACTGTGCCAAGGAAAAATACTGTGCTGTTTTTTTCAGTTGCTCAGCACTGCCATAAAGGGTGTTGGTTATGTTGGGCTGTAGTGGTAGTAGGGTCTGCCTAAGATGGATTAGGAGGGGGCATTCAAAAAGGATATGGTTTACAGTTTCATAAGGGTGGGAGCAGTGTCTACAAAGTGGGAGTTGTGTGGGATTTATTTTATTGAGATGATAATTTAAATGTGGTGTATGTCCTGTTCTTAGTTGGAAGATTGTACATTGCTCTTTGCGGGGGAGGAAGTTAATACTGTCCAGTTTGTTAGGCATGTTCATTTCTTTGTACATGGCTCTGCCTGTGTTTCCTGTTGCCCATTGGTTAAGCCACTCCTCTTTGTACTTGTTGATTAGCATTGACCTTAGGGTGAGGTAGTTGACAGGTCTATCTGGTTGTTCCATAGATGATCCTGCCTTTGAGAGCTTATCTGCCCTTTCATTTCCCATGACACCAATGTGTCCAGGGATCCACTGTAATATGATGTTGATGTTTAAATTGGTCATCATCTGGTGTATTATCATTTTTAGTGTTGTCAACTCTTTTGGGCTTTTTGAGGTGCTGCTGTTAAGTGCTTGAAGAGTGGATTGTGAGTCTGTAAAGACAACAATATCTGATGGTGCTTGTATTCCTTCGTGTAATTTATTTTCGACTGTCTGCAAGGCTATGGTAATTGCCTCAATTTCAGCTTGGAAGTTTGAGCAGTAGTCGCCACAGGGTGCACTTATTTCAAAGTGTATATTTTTGGGGAAGACCAGGAAGGCACCAAGACCGGCATTGATGGTGGCTTTGAAGGCTGATCCGTTGGTGTATATATGGATGGTTGTTTTAGGATAGCTTTCAATTGTTTCAAGCGTGCCTACTTTGAGCTCCAGTGGATTGGATTCTTTTGTCAGGGTGTTATTTATTAAATGTGTTTTAATTGTTGGTTGTTTATAGTTAAGTCCAGGAGTTATGTTTGGGAATCTGGTAATTTTTTCTCTGTTGTTGGGTAGATGGTGTTTTAAGGCTAGTTCGTCAGTAAGTTGAATCAGTGTTCTTTGCTTTTTTTTATTGTTTTTCCTATTTCTCTGTGTTAATAGTTTATTTGGATGGTCGTCCTCCAACCTTCTGTATCTCTCAATAGCTTCTAAAGCTGCTCTGTTGCGCCTTAACTTAAGAGGTTCAATATTTGAGTCTATTTCACAGGCAGCTGTGGGAGTGGTTCTCATACCTCCACTGATCAGACGCAAGGCTTGGTTTTGGACTGCGTCCAAAGCTGACTGATAGGTTTTGTTGGCGGCTACTTGTATGGAGAGACAGTTATCCAAGACAGATCTGACGTATCCAGTGTATAACTGTCTTAAGGTTTTCTTTTCAGCTCCCCAGGATGTTCCTGCTAGGTGTTTCATTATGTTTAATCTCTGAGATGCCTTTTCTTTTAAATCAGCCATAAAGTGTTTTAGAGACAGTCTTTGGTCTAATTTTACACCAAGATAAGTTGGATTTTCTTCTTTATTTATTGGCTGTGAGTCTATTTTTAGGATGTAGTTTCTTTTTGCTATTTTGTTGCTGTGGCTAAAGATTGAATAAACTGACTTTTCTTTGTTTATTTCCATTTTCCATAATTTTGAAAACGTGGAGATAGTTGTGAGGGCTCTGTTTAATTTGGATCTAGTCAGCACTGGATATTTCTCTGTTGTCCAAATTAGGAGATCATCTGCGTAAAGTGCCGTATTGACTGAAATGAGGTCTGGGAGGTCATTCATGAAGATTAGAAAGAGTGTACAGCTAAGGGCTGAACCTTGCGGTAGGCTTTCTTCCAAACTTTTTTTACTAGAGATGGCGCCTTCAAATCGGGTTTGGATGGTTCTGTTTCTTAGGAAAGCCCTGATCCAGCTGTACATTTTTCCATGGATGCCCATTTTTTTCATCTTCAAAAATAGACCTTTTCTCCACACTCTATCATAGGCTTGTTGCAAATCTATAAATACTGCTGTAGTGTGTTTGTTTTCGTGGAACCCTTCTATTGTGTCCTGAATAAAACGAAAGAGGTGGTCTTCTGTTCTACTTGCTTTCCTGAAGCCAGATTGTGCGTTGTGGAGTGAGCAAGTACTTTCTAGCCACCAATAAAGTCTGTTATTAATCATTTTTTCTGCCATTTTGCCAATGTTTGATGTTAGAGATATTGGTCTATAGCTTTTAGGGTCTCCTGGTGGCTTATTTTTCTTTAGGATGGGTATTATGTTTGCAGTTCTCCATTCCTGTGGTATGTCTCCTGTTCTCCATGTATAGTTGATAAGATTGAGTATGCAATTTTGGGCCTGCCATCCTAGTCCCCGGATCATTTCATTTGTTATTTTATCTGGTCCAGGGGATTTTCTTAACCTAAGGTTCTTTTGGGCAGTTTTGAGCTCATATAGAGTGAAGGGAGCGTCAAAGATATGACAGCTGACAGTTGGAGCTTGTTCTTCTCTTTTTAGGATATTGCTAAAAGCCTGGTCCAGTTGTTTTCTTGGTTTCGACTTATTGATGCTAGCAAAATATTTATTGAAGGTTTCTGCCTTTTTTAGATTTTCTGTAATTAAGTCATCAGTGTCTTTTAATGGTTGGGGGTTAGTAATTTGCTTTTTTCCTGCTAGCCGATGCAGAAGGGTCCAGGCCTTTCGACCATCCTTATTTAGGTCTAGTTTTTCACATGTTGTGGTCCAGTTTTTCTTTTTTTCTATTTTAATTTTGTATCTAATTAGACCTGTTAATTTATTGTACATGGTCTTGTTCTCTCTAGTGGGGTTTATTTCTACAGTCTTCCTGGCCATGTTTCTCTCTTTTACTAAATTGTTCAGTTCTGGTGTCCAAAAAGGTTTGTATTTTCTGACTTGACCTCGAGGAATGTGTTTTTTTGCTGCTGCTAAGATGTTAGAGACTATAGTTGCATAGGTTGAGTTGACATCTGTCTCGATTATGCTTGATAGTCTTGAGTCTGTTTCTTGTGAAAAAGCTGCCCAGTTTGCTTTTTTATAGTTCCATCTAGTTGTTTTTCTGTGTTGGTATCTACCTGGTGTTCCAATATTGAGGAGTATAGGCCTGTGGTCACTACCTATGTCTTCAAGAACTGTAAGTTTAGAAGAGTTGATAATATCTGTAGAGATAAAGGTTAGGTCAGGTCTGCTAGTTGTGTTGTGTGCTCTATGAAGGAATGTTGGAGGTGATGTTTTATTTTGCAGAAGTTGGAGGTTAGAGGCATTTGTTACATCCTCTATTTCTTTGCCACGTTTGTTGTAGTGTGGGTAGCCTAGGGATGGTGTGTGTGCATTAAAGTCACCAGCTATTATTGTCCTTGTGTAGTGTGGTAGTTTTATGTCTATTTCTGCTGTTGAAGATGGTGGGCAGTAGAAGTTTTTGATAGTATATTTGGTTCCTCCTCTCCAAAGAACTATTTCTTGCATGTCTATGTCGGTATTGTTCTGTACATGTTTTACTGCTGCTTGGGTGTCGTTTCTAATGAGGGTCATAATTCCCTGACATTTGGTGCAGAGGCATCTGTACTGTGTGTAGCCTGTAATATTTATTTTTTTCTTGGGCAGTAGTGTTTCTTGTAGTATCGCTATGTGAATATCTTGTTTCTTGAGTATGTGTTGGAGTTCTGTTATCTTGTTTTGTAGGCCTAAGATGTTGAGTTGCAAGAGGTTAAAGTGTTTGCTGTTTGTCTGTTTTTTATTTCCGGTAGCTGACTTATCGCAGGCTGTCCCGGAAGAAACTGCCATGCGCAGACCTTTTATGAGGCGACGTCTGAGCTCGTATGAATTTTTCTTAATTTTTCTTGGCATTTGATGTAGGCTGGGTGTTCCCTCAGGCTTTTTATATATTTTCCCCGCTTTTTAAGGGAGTTTTCAGTCCTGGCAAAATCTGCTCCACTACCGAACTTAAAGGACATCTGGGTTTGAAACTGTATAAAACTGGAATATTCATGGGACAAGGTGGGGTTGGCCAATGGTCCATTCTCCGCCATCCACGGGGCTCTCCAATTGAGACTATTTTGTAAAAGAGAAGCTTAAGGTGGACTGTGCCCTGGGTATGCCCTGTGGAATCGTCACATCCTGGATCCAGGCCCCTTCACGCTATCGCATTCACCAGTTCCAGAAAAAAACTTAAATGATGGGTTTATATCCAGCAGTAGAGTGTGTTGGGACATAGACCTCTGTCTGGAATAGTGCAGTCCAGACCTCCGTCAAAAAGCACCTAGAGGGGGGGAAGCTCCACTATTATTCGTCCTAGTGAAATGAAATGCAAGTGGAAAGGCAGTGGGGTTATTATTTACTCTTGATCATTTCCAAGCCCCGATACCCACACGGGGAAGTCGCCACAAAGTGGAGGTTTGGAGTCAGAGTTTTCCTTCTCCTAGATGGGTTGCGTTATTCAGGCTGACGTGCCCCATCATCACGAAGCTAAAACTGGTTTTGAGGCGCCAGTGTTCCGCCTTTCACCCCTTCTCCTGTCAGTTTGTAAGAACAGGTTCCGCCGGATTTTTGGAAAATCACACGTGAAGGCCAGGAGCTGGATTTGACCGTCAGAGGCATTTAGAGACGCAAGCCATGGGAGCATTTCTTGGAAAGTGGGAGCTTATCCCCACTTTCACCCCCGGCATTGACAGCCCTTTGGAACCTTTGAAATGAGTGACATGTCACATGACCTACACAGAAATAGATATGGATGATGATCTTTGTGATGACCACACCCAGAGAAACACAATTAGTTTATTTTCTGTTTTTTTAGTGTTTACAGTGTCCAATCGATGTGCAGTGGCTGAGTGGTAAAACGCTTGGCTTCTTAACCTGGTGTCCCAGGTTCGAATCCTGGTGAAGAATGGGATTTTTATTTCGGGATTCGTGGGTGCCTCTGAGTCCACCCAGTTCTAATGGGTACCTGACATTGGTTGGGGAAATGTAAAGGCGGTTGGTCATTGTGCTGGCCACATGACACCCTCGTTAACCTTAGGCCCCAGAATCAGATGACCTTTTATTTACCTCATCTCCCCTATAGATCGCAAGGTCTGAAAGGGGAACTTTATTTACAGTGCCCACTAGAAACTTTGATATTTCTTTAGCAATTAATTTAATATAACTTGTGCTAGAGAGAAAGAGCTGGAAGTAAAGAGAAGACAACTTACTGCACACTCTGTAGTTAGTTTGGCTATTTGCTTCTTTAACAGAATTATCTCCTCCTGATATTTCAACATCTCCTCCTGATGGGAGGCTGGATTGATTGCTGCTTTGGCTTCTGCGAGACTGTTCTGGAGCTGCTTCACCTGAAGAGGATAACAAAAAAAAAATATTTTTTTTTTGTAATTGAGCACCATAACACTGATATGTGCTTTTGTTGTGTTCAACATTTCTTTCATCAAGCTGACTCACACTACTGCCCCAATAATTGTATGCAAGTGTTTGAGAAGGAGGGAAGATAACTTATTTTATCTTATATTTTATGGCTCAGCTTATAGTAACCACACTGGGATGCTTTGCCTATAATTGATTATACAATATCCTATACAAAACAAAACAAAATAACACTTTGGAATTTATCTATATAAAAATCAAACATATAATTTATTTGCAAAGAATTGTTTAAAAACTTAAGATCCTTATCGATGATTTTACTGCCATGCATAAACTACTTACCTTTTTCTCAATGGCCACATTGTGTTTGGACAAGCCATGCACAACATTTTCCATTTCCTCCTTTTCTACTAGTAACTCTTGGTACTCTGCCTTCAATCTCTCATAGTCACTATCTCTGTTCTCAGTCTTTGTATGACTCTGCTCTCTAAACAGGGTGACAGTTTTTTCCAGCTCCTGAACCTTCAGGAAATCTCTCTGACATCTCTCTTCCAAAGCAGACTTCTCCTGGAGCAAAGCTCTGTAGTCAGCCTTGAACTTCTGCAGCTTTTCATGGTCTTTAAGATGTCTGGATTCTAATTCTTTTTTCTCTTTGAGCAGCTCAGCAAATTCATCCTCCAGCTGCTGGACTTTGGTCAGGTCTACTTCTGCCACTGCTTGGGAATTGTCTGCCACTGCTTGGGAATTGATGCACTCTTCTAAAGCTTCTTTCTCCCTCAGAAGTTCAGCAAAGTCTACTTCAAGTTGGAGGAGCCTCTCAGCATCCTCTCCTGTATTACTTCTAGCCTCGTGGAGAAGTTCCTCTAAGCTGACTTTCTCTCTCAGCAACTCATCACAAGTGTATTTCAGAAGCTCCATCTCAGCTTGGAAATGTTTCACCTGGGACTCCTCGTCAAGCCGTGCCTCACTCTGGTACAGCTGCTCCTGTAACATCTCTTTCTCTTTGTAGAGCTCAGCAAATTCTGCTTTCACATGCTGCAACTCTTCCTCTAACAGCATCACTCTGTCTCCAAGGTCACCAGACCTTGAAGTTTCTTCATTTTTATGTTTCTTTTTGACTCCATCATTCCAGTCTTTTTTGACTTCACTAGCTTCCTGTTCCGAACTGGACAAATGAACTTCTACCATTGACTCCTGTATATTTGTTAGAGCTAATTGTTCTACAACTTCTTTGCTGGACATGACTTGATCAAACTCTTCTTCAGTTTGGGTCCCTTCACTGTGCCCCTGATCAGGGCTGAGTTGTTTCCCTTCTAATTTTTCTTTCTCTCTCAAAAGTTCTCCAAAATCAATCTCCAACTGTAAGAGTTTAAAATAATGTGATCAAAGCAAACAGTGTTTTTATACATACATAAAAAAAATATATACAACTGAACATATAATTGACTCAACAACTTGAGATATCCCAAGAAAGTTGAGTTTATAATTTAAATATTCAAATATAAATATGTTTTTAATTAAATAATAAACATATTTTAGTTTTAATTCCAACATAAAATACATGTTGAATAGCTAATTTAAAACACTTTTGCTATGTGTAAATTAAAAACATATTAAATAAATATTTAAACACTTCAAACTATGTCAAAAATGAGCTCAAATAATAGTACAGAAGGTGGGAAAATATTTGATCTCGACCTTTGCGTCTGAGAAAAATCGGAATAAATAATTTAAAAAAAAACCTATCCTGTAATGTTTCTTAAGCAGATATGAAACCTTTTTTTTATAATTTATAAAAAAAAATTTATTCAGTTGCAAAATTCAGTGGGCAATTCAGCAAACCTGAAAGAGGTCAGTCATCAGTGAAGCTGAGGATACTAGACAGACATGGGAGCAGATGAAGAAAGCTGCTCAGAACCGAGTTTGGTGGAGAGATGTGGTTGCAGCCCTATGCTCCCTTGGGAGTGCACATAATTAAGTCAGTAAGTCGCATCACAAATCAGGACCACACCAAACTAATATTTTTACATTTTGTTAAATGTAATTTGGTTCCAATAATTATTGTTATAAAGACTATCATTACTAATATACTAACACAATTGATATATAGTCATTTAAGCAATAAATACAGAATGTTGTTATTCCATTAAACAAAATAAAAGATTCTCAATTGACCTGGCCAAAGTCATTCTGTAAGGCTTCATGCTGCTGACAAGTTTCATCTAGCTCAGAGGTCAGCTGCTCCTTCTCAATGGTCAAATTGTTGACCTCATCAGTCAGACTCTGAACTTCTTCCATAAGAATGTTGTGATCATGCTGTTGGTTAATCAATACAAACAATCATGTAGGTTACTGGAGTCTTTAAACTTTCACCCTCACCCTACAATAGAAATCTACCAAAAAAACTTTTTTTTTTCAAATTCATTTTTTACCTAAGATGTAATTACTGACATTCCATTTTGTTAATCACTATTTTACCCAAATTTTAAATTTGTATGCATTCATTAAATGCAAATGAATACACTAGTCAAATCAATTCAGATTCAATGTTGATCACAATGATGACTATTTCCATTACAAATCTTTTAGAGCTGCAGGCCTTAGTTTGGGAATTACTGATCTAGTGGATTGAATTTAGGTCTAACATAGAGAATGTTCCCTTCATATTTTTTTTATTTTGCCACAAAAATAAAAGTAGAGTGTGACAATGGGTTTACCTGTTCAGCTGACATATTCATATTAAATAAAAAATTAGGTGAAAATGGTTTAACTCGATTTGTAAAAAAGTTTTGTACTTAGAGACACAATAAGGTACTTTTTGTCTATTTTTAGGGCCATCTGGTTGTGGAAGGGACATTAAACATAAACAATGGTATCCGCCCTTTATAAGGAACAATTATGTAAAATTTTATCAAGATTGGTCAAACTGTGTTTATTTCTATGCAGGACATACATACATAGGCCTTACTTTCTGCTTTATATATTAGATGACTGTTAATTGACTACAGACCATGGCCAATGTCCAATCAATCATTTACCTGCAGTCGATCTTTGATTTCCTGTAAATCTGAGCATTTGCTCTTCAGGTCATCATTCTCCTCCAACAGCCTGGTGACCTCCCCCACTTTGCCAGCCACAGCCACACTCCTCTTAAGTTCGTCACACTCTGTCTGGGCAGCTTGGTGCTTCTCCTGCATCTTCTCCAGCTCATGTACAAGCTTGTTCAGGTTATCATGGAGCTCATTGGTGTCATTCAGCAGGTACTCATTCTCGGTGATGATGTTTTGTTTCTCTCTCAGAGCTGCTTCCAGATCATCTTGGATGGCATCTTTCTCAGCCTGGTGCGGGAAGGGTAGTTCTCACAAATCAAACATTTTGTAAGAAAAAGAAGACAAGCTACAAACACAGAGTTCTTAAATAATAAATCAAGCTTCACTTTATGACGTCTGCTGAGCATTCTGTCAGTTTTATTTTCTTTTCTTTTTAGCATCAATTTTCATACTCTAAGAATATGCCAATAAAGTTCTCTTTAAGACCCAAAGATTCATGATTGGTTCTGTGATCAATGATTATTAATGGCAACACAAGATAGAGCTATTACAAGTGTGATTTATAATGCATCCTGAAATCTGGACTTTAAAATAAAAACAGCCTACCAATAAAATAGCTTCACTGTCAATATAAAGATAACAATAAACATTTGAACAAAACACATGCATTATTTCTTTAAATGATGTTTCTGTACTTCAATGATGTTTCATTGTTTGAATGATGTTTCTGTGTCTATCTACGTACAGCTAATTGATCATAGTCTATATATATCTACGTACAGCTAACTGATCATAGTCTATGTATATCTACGTACAGCTAACTGATCTTAGTCTATGTATATCTACATACAGCTATCTGATCATAGCCTATGTATATCTATGTACAGCTAACTGATCATAGTCTATGTATATCTACATACAGCTAACTGATCATAGCCTATGTATATCTATGTACAGCTAACTGATCATAGTCTATGTATATCTACGTACAGCTAACTGATCTTAGTCTATGTATATCTACGTACAGCTAACTGATCTTAGTCTATGTATATCTACGTAAAGCTAACTGATCATAGTCTATGTATATCTACATACAGCTATCTGATCATAGCCTATGTATATCTATGTACAGCTAACTGATCATAGTCTATGTCTATCTACGTACAGCTAACTGATCATAGTCTGCCTGCAGATTATCTCCAGCTTTCAGAATAGCATCAAATGTTGTCCTCAGTTTGATCAGTTCCTCTGTGAGCAGGCTGCACTGTGCCTTGAGCTGCTGGTTCTGTCCCTGCAGGAACTCTTCTTTCGTCATGTCACGTCCATCCACAAACCCTTCTTCGTCAAAGTTCACTTCCTGTATATATTAAATAATTATAATACAAATTATCACTATCCCAAGCCTGACAAAAACATATATATAATAATTGAAATTATCCCCCCATATAGTATATTTAAAAAAAGAATACTATGAAAGTTAACACGGCTGAGGGAGGATGAATATATATGTTAAGAAATAGGATTAAATTGGGTTCATAAAGTAGTCTGGGCAGAAATATAAGATATATATATATATATATATATGAAACATATTTAAAGAGACAGAGACATGTGAAACATATTTAAAGAGATTAAAGGCTGCTTGGTTATGTGCTTCAGGCTGTCATCCCCACGTTGCTGAGCTCAAAGCCTGCCCATCGTTATTTCCTGCCAACATGCAGGGAGTTTCAGATAGGAGATAATAATCTTCATGAAAGAATGTCTGAAACTATGTACACAATCAAACAATATTAAGACTGAATCTAAAAACATGTTAATATGTCAAGTTTGGACTATATAGCAAGTTCACCTCAAAGTTCTGATTTATTAAAGCATCCAATCTTTGAGCCTCCGTGGGCAGAGATTCGCGCAGTGATGTCACCTCTTGGCGCAATACTTCTAATTCTGAGGCCATGGCTGAATTTTGATGAAGGAGATCCTCAGTGTCAACACTCTGAAGCTGTTCTAATTTCTCTTTCTGTTGTTTCAACTAAAAAGTAAAATAAGTTTGGGTTTTATTCAATAGATCGTAGGTAGATGCTTGGCTAAATTCTCCTAGTTGGCACCAAAATCAGGCTACATGAAAAGGGACTTGGTTTAAAGTGCACACTAAACAGCTTTGCTTAGACAATATTTGTGGTATAAAGTGATCAAAAAAAAATATATATCATTGATCTTGATAACATTTACCTCCAGTATCTGAGCTTATAAGACTTACCTCA
>JADKLZ010000003.1:35925396-35955670 GCA_021533235.1 Biomphalaria straminea | reverse complement strand
TCCAGTATCTGAGCTTATAAGACTTACCTCAGATATCTGAGCTTGTAGAATATTTCTTTCTGTAACAAATTTATTCACTTCATGGTCAAGCAAATCAGATGATTGAGTTCCATTGTTTTCTATAAGTCCATCCCAAGTCTGTCCAAGAAAGAAGCCAAAGTAAAGAAAATACTAATCACATAAATAATCTCATTTATGTAGGGTTTATAAGAACCTATTTATGATTTTGGCAACAGTTTATATAAAGGGTTGTCGTCAAGTGGTTACCATAGACCCAGCTTTGACCAACATAATTTGACACACTCAGTAGAAACTAAGCCAATGTCTGGCTAGTTTCTATTTAAGTTCTCTTTATGCCTTATATGCCTGTCTTCCTCTTGGTCTAGTGACCTTTAAAAGAATTCTCCTGCTGTGTTTTGGAGTTGGCCACCATATTTTCTAGGGGCCTTATAATTAAGAGAGCATTTAAAATTAAAATAAAAAGAATTATTATGGTACTTAACTAATGCACATGATACTGTGTCTTAGAAATAAAAATATTAACACAGAATATCTAGCTGTTATTGTTTTTTTTTCCAAAACAAATTAGGTCATTTACTAATATGGCAAGTTTATGTTTTTTAAGTGATTTTTAAAGTGATTTCTTTCAAAAGGTTTTATCCATGTGATGATTTCTATTTATTTATTTTTTGGTAATGCTTCTTATATTAATGGTTGCTTAAACAGAATCAGTAATGTGATAATTCACTGAAGAAACATCTGTAATCTTTCAAAACTTCTTTAATAAACTTTTTCCGAATATATATAAAATTAACTTCTCAATTCAATAACAACTTGACTTAATTCTTCATAAAATAAAAACTTAAAGATACAACAAAAACTTCAACTAGTATGACTTCAACTAATGAACTAAGTGTTTAAACATAAGACTGTTACTATAAAATCATTACACTGCAAGGACCCCGACTAACTAACTTTCCCTTAATTTATACTTTTTTCAATCATACTTTCCAAAATCATAGAATCTTCTTCCCTAATTATTTTACTAACTGTGACCTTCTAGAAGCTGACGTATGATATTTTTTTCCACTTAACCTCTTTCTCTGATTGGATGACTAAAATTAACTTGTTTACTCTGGTCAACTGTGACTAAACCTGGGCTTCTAGAAACTGGTTGAATTAGGTCACAGTCTCGATTCGTGACAATCCATTATGTTTTCTTTTGTATCCAAATTTAAGTAATAACGAAGGATTTATAAACTCATAACTCATATGACATTACCTTGAAGGTCTTGAGTTGGTCATTCTCTTGTTTCAAGGCCAGAATTTGTGTTTTTAATTTGTTCAGCATGTGGTCATCATTCATCAGATCAATCTCCTGATTTACCTTCAGACCTGAAGTGTTAACAATTGTGCTTAACTGTAATGTTGGCTTCATGTGTAATACAATACTTTAAACTTAAGTCTAGATGTCAATGGAAAGAGTATAGAGAGCCAGGTATTTGAATATATCTATACTAGCAGTAACCCCAGCTTTGTTATGTTCACAAAGAAATATGTTGCATATTTGAACCACACCCACTTTGTATTTAGTTTTGCAACTTTCAAAGGAGAGCCTTGCCTTAACAGACACACCATTTTGGTCTGTGAAATATAGTAGTCCTTAAAGGTGAAATAGTGGCGCGGTGGCTGAGTGGTTAAGCAAATGGTTTCTTACTGATGCTCCAGGTTCTAATCCTGGTGAAGACTGGGACTTTTAACTTTAGGATCTTGGGCGCCTCTGAGCTCTAAAGAGAAACTGACATTAGTTGGGGAAAAGTAAAGGTGGTTGGTCATTGTGCTGGCCACATGACACCCTGTTATCCATGGGCCACAGAAACAGATGATCTTAACATCATCTGCCCTTGGGAGGTCTGAAAGGGGAACTTAACTTTGAGGGTGAAATACCTTTGTTTTTTCTCCTATGTAAGAGGGAATGTCATACCCTCCTCACAGTCTTTCATTACCTGTCAGCTAAAGCCCATGCCTGTGCTTCGCTATATTAATAAAGTAAATGTTAGTTTATTCTGTTTGCTTTGACTAAATTCCTTTGAAATCCATTCTTCTTTGTAGGCAACCTATTTCCTAACATAACACTATTTTAGGTTACTACAACAGGTCTCTACTAACTCAAGTGCATATGTAGCTGCCAGTTAGTGTGGTATGTGCTTCTGACAATTGGCATGAAGATCCCAAGTTCAAACCCTGCCTGCTGCCATCCTGCAGGCAGTCTGGGCTAGGACGTAATAATCTTGGTTTTTGAAGGGATGGCAGAAAACTTGTTAAAAATGTTTGGATTTCGACTTCCTGTGTGTGCTGGAATTTTTCAAAGACTTCCATTTAGCACTAAGTACCTGTCTGTGGTTAGGAAAATTAAAGAGAGTAATGCTAGCTACATGTACAGCTCATAAAAAGTTGAAACTTAAATAATCTGTATAAAAAGCAAGGGGGCTGAATGGTTAAGCGTTATGCTTCCGAACCTGAGGTCCTGGGTTCAAATCGCGGTGAAGTCTGGGATTTTGAAACATGACACCCTGCTCGTCAACAGTTGGCCATAGAAATAGATGACATTTACATCATCTGCCCCTTAGATGGCAAGGTCTGAAAGGGAAACTTTACTTTTTTTTTACTTTTTGTTAAAAGCAAACGTGTCTTTTACTTATCCTAGTGTGATCTACTTACTTATTTCATTATCACATTGGGTCCATTCCTCCTTGCTGTCTTTCCTCACTTGGCGGCTATCTACAAGTTCCTTCTAAACAGAATATTAGAAAGAAGTATGAATGGTATCCTTATCTCTACACTTCTTTTTTTCCAAAGACTACAAACAAACAGATCCACATCTTACCAGTTTCTTTTCCAACTCCTCAACTTTCTCTTGTTCTGAAGCAAGTTTTTCTTCTAATTTTTTTACCTTCAATATGAACAAAACAAACATTTCAAATATAAAAAGATATAACAGAATGTTAATGAACAATAAATTAATAAGGAAAATTTCTATTAAAAATATTGTTATGAAATGTCTACCTGCAGCATTTCATTTTGGTGAATTTCTTCCATTTTCATGTGTAACGCTTCCAATTTATCTCTAAGTCGAATATTTTCTATTGATACATTTTTGTAATCCACATTGAGTTTCTCATGATCAGCTTTTAGCTCCTGAAGAATTAATGACAAGAAATGTAAATAATTAGAGTTACTACACACGATATAGCTCTAATGTTTTATTAATAGGTTTTTTAAAATGCACATCTTTAATTAAAGACTTACATTATAATTCACTTCTAAATTTGAGGTAAAACTATTTAAGAATGTAGGTTGAGAATTTCTACTTTGATGATTTGTGAGCAGTTCATCGTCCATTGATTGAAAGGAGTGTAGAGAATGAGCGTCTGTCCGAGAATAGCTCTACAATAAAAAGCCAAAAAATAATTTTAAAATATCATTTCAATTAATTTATTTTATTGTCACAAAAATTTTGTTCATCTTGATAAAACATTTTTGTAATAAGTAAAAAGCCCTTTTGTTTGTAAATATTAGAATCATATTTTTATTTTTACGTTGATTCAAAATGTTTAATTTATTTATTTTGAGCAGCCAATGAAACATCTCTTTACTAATAAGTATTCCAATAAGTATTATTTATAATCTTTCTTTGAAATGTTTGTTTATTCCGAGTTGCAGATATATATGTATATATTTGTATTACTATAAATAAAAAAATATGTCCTTAAAAAAAAGGGATGTATGTTTTCAATACAGCATTTATCACCCTGATTCACTCACATTTAATTTCATGAAAACTCTTCAGGAACAAAAAAAAAAAACAACTTACTTCATTATCACACACAGACACTGCAGCCCGTCCATAACCCCGGGAGCGTGTTTGAAGCACTGGAGACATGCCATCAATCTACAATGGAGAGCAAAGTTAATGACTGAATAAGAGAACCCTTTATTCCTTTGTATAGAATATGGTGTTATTACAATGATTAAATAAAGATATGATAAAATTAAATACATTAACCAAGAAACAATATGTGCTACTATGTTTACATATGAGCTGAATTACCTGATCATGTGTGGCAGAACCAGATTCACTGGGTGTATAACTACCTGTATAAAAGAAAACATTGAGCTTTCAATGAATTAATTGTATCTTTTATGCATCCATTCAAATAGTTGGTACATGTTTAGTTGATAAAATTGTTTTCTCTGCAATTGAAATTTAAAGTAAAGGAAATGGATATTCCGTTTCATAATTTAGTACTCATACAAATCTAAAATTAGGATTTTTTCTTAATGTGCAAGTACTATTCAGTTTTCTCTTTGACTCCATAATGACGCCTCCAGCATTGATTTAATCCGAACCTAGTGTGCAAATCAACATTGGCAATGTCAGTGCTTTAAATTTTTGCTAGTTGCTTTATTCTCTCGTATATGTTTTTAATCGCTTAAAATATCTAGAATAATTTCAGATAGCTAAATATTGGGAATTTCCTTATTTTATTAGGTTTTTACCTAGAAAGATGTTTTTAAAGCTCTTGGTTTTTCTAGACTGATGTTCTATATGGAAGTGATATATGATAATGAACTCAACTCAGTTATTTTATGTGTTTTTAAATAAATATTGTAAAAAAAACATATTAATAATCAGGATTATAATATATTTCCAAAATCTAGTCTAGCGCTAGAGCCATAATTAGAACAATATTTCCATTTCACGTGTTTTAAGTTACATATAATTTCAATTTGGATCATAAAATTTTTCCTATATGTGGTCTAGATAAATTATTATTAAATAATTTTTAAAATAAAAATTGATGAAATTCTATACCAAATATACAATTTTCTAATAACAAACAAAAAAGATATAGGCCTATAAGTTCAATCAAAGCAATTTTCCCACTAAAAAAAAGCAAAAATATTAATTCTGTCCAATTGTAGAGAATGATTCCCCATTCGAAGAGAAAAAAAAGGAAGTATCACTTTTTGCTATCAAACATTTGTATTTCGCCTCCACCAAAAGGTATGAGAGAAATGAAAGAATGAAAATTGATTTCTGGTTGTTTCAAACATGAAAAAAGCTTAATAGTTCTAAGACCATAGGAAATTTATAGCATACTGTACTCAATGTTGTCATTTAAAAAACTAAATAGTATCATGAACACAATATTTTAATGAGACTGAATGGTATACCAAAACTAAGATCTATTCAAAGGGCTCGAACCAAGCGCACAATATTTAAAAGCAAACTGGCATGTGTCAGGCACGAGACAGTTTAGCACTGGAGCCCACCAGGGGAGCATTCTTTCATCAGTATTGTATACCATCTACACCAAATGACATTTGGAGCCAATCATCTGATACTCCCATCATAAAATGTGCTGAAGACATAGCAATTATCTTATCTTACATAAAATTTAGCTTATATTTTTTAAAATAAAAATGAGACAATAACCTTGTTCTGAACTATTTTCAAATACTCTACTTGGAACTCTTTCAAATATTTCTTGTAGTGATGTATGCCCTCTCTTTCCAGCTTGTTCAAGAGCTGTTAAACCTGTCATCAATTAAACATGTGTAGAGATAAATAAAAATGTTCAAAAATAAAATTTAAAGAAGAAAAAAACTTCCTATTAAATTTAAATTTACTTAGAAGATGTCAAATTCATAAGACTTGCCAGTTTTATCTTGTAAATCTACCGAAGCTCCATGACTTAGTAGATAAGCACACACATCTGCGTGGCCTTCTCTAGCAGCCAACATTAAGCTTGTACTAAAAATAATAAAAGTTATTTTAAAAGGATTGAAAATTCAGCAAACAAATTATAATTTATTTCCTACATACACTACAATGTTTTGTCTTGTGATGGAAAATCTAAAATGCAATTACTTACGTTTTGTCCTTGTCTTGTGAATTAACCTGTGCACCTTTTTCAATGAGCCACTGGCAGATTGTCACACCATATGGACCTCCTTTATGGGCAGCATAGTGGAGTGGTGTCCTTCCAGCCTAAGAACAATGTTATTCCATTTTGAACTAATATTGATTTACATTTGCTTGTAATAATTCTTTAAGTTTGAAGATCAAGTCAATGTTATTCTCAATATTAAAGCCTAGGACTATTGAAAACAAATATCAGCCACTCCCTCTTATGGATTCTCTTTCACAATTGCATTTTAAAATTTCATAACTATAGGCCAAAAAAAAATTATTTAAACAATGGCAGGGAGAACTAATACAGAAGGTACTTTTGTTTGTGCAATTCAGAAATTCAAGTGTAGTCAAGTAATTTATTTTCAATTTAATAAACAAAATAAAGAAATAATAATTTTTTTTTCTGATACCTGGTCTACGGCTTGGGGATCAGCTTTTGACATCAAGAGCACTTTAACACATTCCAAATGTTGACCAGCGCAGGCATGGTGTAATGCTGTCATTTTATTGCTGTCTTTTTTATCCACACTGGCCTGATGCTGCAATCAACAAATAAGATTGACTTCCAATGCATGTTAATTAAAAACCTAAAGGAAATATCATGGTGAGATCATTTTCAGATTTCCTTAAAGGGCTCATTTAGTTTTAAATGTCCATAAAATGCAAGCAAAAGCAGAATTAACATGAGTGATATTTCAAAACTATCTGAGTGGTACTCAATACATACTGCTTTCAAAAAGCTTCATATATATGTTAAATAATATATAAAAAGAGAGAGAGAGAGAGAGAGAAAGAAAGAGAAAAAACAGTTGTAATGCTGACCTTCAAAAGTTTCTCCACTGTAAACGCATGACCCTGAGAAGCTGCGATATGTAAGGCTGTGACACCTTTTCAAGGAAACAGTAGAGGCTCAATAAAACAAACTAATGGAAGCTTTTCATAAAAAGTACTAGCAGTTAAAGTTTTGGACAGACTTTTTTTTTCTAAAAAAAATTAAATGCTCTAAAAAATTACTGACTTTATCTTTGTTCCAAAATTAATTAACATCATATTACAGTGTTTAAGGAAATCGACTAGATAACATGTCATAACATCATGAATATTAAGTATCATTATTAGGCCATCAATCATAATCCTGATTGTAAAAATATAACAAAAAAAAAGAGTTGTCTACCTTGGCAAGTACTATCATTGACATCTTGTGTCTTAGATAAGATCAAATCTAATATCTGTTTATTTCCAACCTCACAGGCACAATGAAACCTGTCAACAAATCAAAGTTTTACATCCTAACAAACAAATGTAGTGACTTTATTTTGCTCTTTCCTCTTTTTTTAATATATATATATATAAATTGTGTGCAACTTATATAAAACCATGGGCCACAGAAACAGATATCCTTTACATCATCTGCCCTATGAATCATAAGGTCTGAAAGGGGAACTTTTACTTTACAACTATAAAAAGGAATTTACACAGGCACTATGAAACCTGCCAAAAAATCAAAGTTTTACATCTTAATAAACAAATGTAGCAACTTTATTTTGCTCTTTCCTTTTTTTTTTCTTTAAAAATGAAGTGTAATTTAATTCAATTTAGTATAAAAAAGAATTTACACAGATTTTCCATTTGGTCCTAATTTTGTAGTAATAATTGGCTTCTTGATCAGCAGTGTCCCAACTTTTTTAACATCCATAGCCTCAACAGCTTTCATCAGCTCTTTATCTTGTTTAGTCCATGGTGAGCTGTAGGATGGCAGCTGAAAGAAATATTTCTGATTTAATAAACATAGATGCACAGCTAAAAAAAAAGGAGTATATGAGTACTAAAAATGTAATCACAACAAAGTTCCATAAAGATCAATAAAGCAGTCTTAGTCTTAATACTGTGAGATGTGAATACCTAAAGATAAGTAAAATACACATTTCTTTTTTATGTACCTGAGATTTTAATCCCCCAGGCATAGATTGGAAGATATTAATAAGAAACAATCATAAAATTAAAGAATATAAGTAAATTATTTATATATACAATATGCAATCAAACTTAAGAGTAAACTAAAACATAAAAAAAATACTTTAAAAAAAAAAAAAGCTTATACTAAGTGTAATTGTATCAATTAGTTTGGATCACTCTTGTAGTTACATGCATAAATGACCTAGGCATAATAAATATGTGTAATTAGATATATTTTTAGGAATTATTTTTTTTTTATTTTGGATAAATTGATTCTTTTGTTGTCGGGTAAATGAAATAATTGTGCACAAATTTAAATCAAATTTTCTGATTGTTGCAGTGATCAACTTTATTAGGGTCTTAACCATGTGTAGTTCAGAAAACTACTAAAGATGTGGACATACACACATATACATACATATATATACAGCTCTCATACAAAAAAAATAAATTTTATAGTCTTAGACATGTGCTAGATTATGGCATTTTTTCTGGACTATCTGACTAATAATGTTACATTAAAATAAATAGGAAAATAAAATCCCTAACTAATGAAAAACTTTTTTTTTTAATTTATATGGAAGAAAACAAAAATTAAATTACACCAAACAGGTTACATTTAACATGCAACCATAATTTTAGCAGAAAAAGATATCTCTACCATCCAGTTGTTGACACCAGAATTATTAAACTTAGAGAAGAATAAAATGTCAAGTAACAATAATACACATGGATGTCAACCATAACAAAAAACATAACCTAATAAAATATTCAGAAAAACACAAAGATAAAGGTCTTAATCAATAAGCTAGGACTTTTTCTTCCCAAGTGCCATTAAAACATGTATGGGAAGGGTTGCCTGTATGAGCCAGAAAAATCAATGACTTAGTAAGAGCTAATCAACATGAACAACTAGGCTAGCACTTGGAGATCTTTAGGTGGTAATAATGCTCATTTTTAAAGAAATTTATATTATCTAGTTTTTAAATTAAAAAAAAAAACATTTTGATACATCTTTTGTCTGAAAAATTGATGTTTTAATTCTCCATAATGTAAGACCACAATTTGAAATATGTGCAGTACGTTGCTGTACATAAGAAATTGTAATAGTCTTAAAACTCTTTAAAGTGATTTAAAAAAATAAAATTCTTGAAAATTTCTACTTACATTAGGCACACTCTTGCCTTTCAATAAATTGGAAATTTTTGATTTACTTGTCATCTTGTTATTTGTAATCTAGCCTCAAGACTCCAACATGGTGATAAGCTAAATGTTTAGAATAAAAAAACAACATAATTTTTATCTTATAGTGTGTGCTATAGAAACAACCACATACCCAAGACTAATTTGAAAGAAATGTAACTGGCAGCTTGATGGGGGACTGTACATTACTAGCTCAATCATCTTTTTATTTGACAGAAAATTCAAACATTTTAAACTATAAATGGATACAAAGCAATAAGATAAAAATATAATAAACAGATAAATCATCTGTCACAAGCCATGGAAATAAAATAGTTATGGAATGCCAAATTGCCTTAGAAGCTATTTTAACTCTAATGGAGTAACCAGTTTATCTAAAATTTAGTACTGTATAATCCCAGACTTTTTTTTTGGTCATTTTTGAAGCTAGATTTTGTAAGAAGATTGTATGCCTATGAAGAACTAGACATGGGTCATTGTAATTTTTTATATAAAAACAAAAACTTTAATAAAATTAATGTAACCCAAAACAATTGCACCAAATAAATTGATATAACATTATTAATGTTAAAGTAGACGGGACTGGTTTAAAAAAAAAAAGATGAGATGCTGATTACAATATCTAGGATTATGTGGGAAAAAAATAACAATAACAATTTAGCATGTAGTCAATAGATAAATTAATCATCATTATCATTAAAAAAAAAACTCTTCAAAGTATGCGAAGTTGAGTGAGGTTTGAGAGTATAAACTCTTTCTTTTAAAGCCTTGGATAAAAACCTTATGGCTGAATTAATTGCAAGTATGTTTCCATACAAGTCAAGAGCAAACAGCATCTCTCTGAACTGTCAAATAAATACAAATTAATTATTCACATATTTATTATAGCTTTTATATAGCGCTACTTTCATGCTTATAGCATGCTCAGAGCGCTTTGGTCCAATCTCATTTGTGGACCCGTGGGGGGAGGGGTTTCTAGGAGTTGGTTTTCCATGCTGCCTTTAGGCGCTCAGTAAACACAACTCTGCCTGAGTTGTTTGTCGAACCTCGAGCCCCCTTCTAGGTAGCCGGCCAAGCCAAGTTCAAGCGTACTTAGCCTCTCGACCACGCTTCCCAAAAGAACTTCAGATTCTAAGCTTTTTCTCCTTTCCATCAGTACAGCACTGTAAACCAAGGTTTGATGTCAACAAGCAAAGTAGAAATCAAGTCCAAATCAAAAAATAGAATGGAAATCTTGAGTCTAGATCTCTACTATAGGTTTAATTAATCATTCTAAATAGATTTTCTAGATCCATAACATTACATTATATTATTATAAATAGAGTCTATTATATATGTTTTAAAGCAAAATAGAATCTGGAAAGATTTCAAGAGATCTCTACTACTAGAGTGTCTAGAGACTATTTATAGTCTAGACATTAATTAGATCTAGATTAAAATTAATTTGATCTAGAATTTTAGGCTTAATCATTATTAAGATGAGACTAGAGTGTCATTGGAAAGTCTACTTCAAAAATACTTTAAATAGGCCTACTTCCTCTAAGTAGTCTACTAAGTACTAAGTAGAAATTCATTAATTTCATTTGTAAAATGTTTGTATTAATTTCATCAGAAATCTTTTAACGGTTACAAAATGTAGATCTATTAATATTTAAAATATATGTAGATCTAGATCCATCAGATGAATATCCAACGTTGTTATCAGATAGACCTAGAAACTAGAAATTTAGTCAACTCAGTCAGTCAGTGACCAGTCACTGAGTCAGTGATTCTGATCATTCAGTACTTCAGCAATAACTATGATAATAACAGCAAATAAAAATATATAGAGAATCTAGATGACCTAGTTTCCATAGATAGGAAAATATTCTATAAAAATCATTCATCACAATCATAAAAACACTAAGTCATTGTACATCTAGTCTTAATAAATCAAAACTTACTGAAATCATAACAACCAACCGTAGCCTTAAACAAGTTTTACGAGATTTAATAAACTTCTTGTAACTCTTGTGTTTATAAAGTAAAGAATATGCATTTTATTATTATTATTATTATATGGTTCAGTGACTTTTTTTTTGGGGGGGTGATTATATTTTAACCTCTCGATTAACACTAACACTAACAGGCGTTCAAATACTGGATCGTTCTAATCGATATCGTAATGGCTATACTTGTTTATCAAAAATCACAGGCATTCTACAATAATTATTTAAAAGGCGAATAGTCCTAATGAGTTAAATTAGGTCTTTCTTGGCTCACACATACAATTGCATTCTAAACGACAAATTTAAAACAGAAATGAACAATATTCAGCATACAAACATATATGCCTACATCCGCTACATCTATCCATCCATATGTGGCAAGTGTTTGATGCTTTAAAATTTATACAACTCTTTATTTAAGAGAAATTTTGGGGTTTTGTGATGTTTCTTCTTGGGCAGGGTGCTTAATCACGAAAGTTGAACAAGAAAATACTTTTAAAAAATACTTTTTTAAAAAGCTTATATTAAGTGCAATTGTATCAATTAGTTTGGATCATTTATATGCAATTAGAAATATTTTTACAACAGTATTTGTTTAGCGCATTTCATGCCTTATTAGCTATGATCCTGTCACTTATCTGAATCAGCTTGAAAAACAAAAGGGTGGGGCAGAAAGAGGTTACTTGGTGAATGTTACCGTGATAGATTTTTGAAATAAAAAAAAAAATTTCACTCAAAGCTCAAGCCTTCTAAAGAGGATTAATTCAACTTATACCACCACATCTGTCAAGTACGATTTTCTTTCCCTTGCTCGATACCAAACAAAATAATTAATTGCCAATTGTTAATTACCTAATTGGTTACTTTTTTATATTGATTCTTGTTCTGTCAGGTACAAGAAATAATTGTGAAAATTTTCAACTTGATCTGACAGATAGAGAGGAGTTTTTATAAGCTTTGCGTAGAAAAAAAAAACACACTTTTATATTGCTCATAATCTATATATAAACAGACCAAATTTATGATCTTTTTAACTTTAGTCCTTGCGACCGGTATTTAATAAAGCCTACATGTCAACATGTAGCGCACTTAATTAAACTAAAAGGTATCGAGGCTCATAAGCATAACTAGATAACCGTGGGTCCTGGTTAAAAAATAGCTGCATGAGAGTGACCAAAAATATCTGCAACATCTTAAAATTAATAATTGTCATGACACTCAAAAGTACGTCTACTTTGAAATAATAAATGACTATATTTTATTGATGGCCCAGGTAGACAATTAGTTATAAGCCCAAGAGCTTAATAAGTCCCTAGGTAGCGTGAGTAGACCGCCCGCAGTAAGCTGGCCCGCATATGTAGATCTATGATTTATTTTAGTTCTGAAAAAAAAAAAAGTTCTTTAATAAAAATATATATTGAGAAATACAAATAACGTCTACAGATTATATAAGTTGGAGATTTTTATTCACGGTGTAAAAACTATAAATAGTTAGCTCTTTGGTTTATCCGGTATACACAATAAGAAGCATTGATAAGGAAAGGTCATTACTGGTTGTTTTTTTTTATGTATATGACAATTTTAGTGCACTTTTTTTAGCAATGGTGAATCAAATCTTATAGAAGCTCTTCCGTTGGTAGCACAAAAACATTTCTATAAGAGGGAAGTATTTGACTTTTCCATTATGACTTAAAAACGTATCTAAAAAAACAACAACACAAAAGGCAACAAAATAGCGTTATTAAAGAGGGCCTGATGTGAAGATCAACTTCCAGGCATTGAGATAGTATTAAAGTTATAGCTCAATTCTTTTTTATTTAGGCCCTAGATGGCAACAGTTTAATTTAGCATACTCGACATTCTTTAGTAAAAAAAAAAAAAAGTAAAACAACACCTTCAGATTTAGTGATCTACAAGGAAGATGATGCTGTCATCTGTTTATTTGGCCAACGGATAACGAGCATGGTGTTATGTGGCCAGCACAACGACCAACCGCCTTTACTTTCCCCAACTAAAGTCAGGTACCCATTAGAATTGGGTGGACACCCTAAAAATCCCGGAAATCAAAATTACAGTCGTCCCCGTGATTCGAACTATAATAAGGACCCCAGGTTCGGAAGCCAAGCGCTTAATTAACCACTCAGCCACCGAAACTAGAAAATATCCAATATTACGATACTCGTGCATATATTCTTTTTATCATAAGATGTTTTATTCAGATTTCTTTTTTTTAAGGAAAAATAGGCCTACAATTCATATAAATGTGCCCCCCCCCCCAAGTATTTTTTTAAATTGAAAGGCGTAAGGTTCCGTCACAGTTCTGTGTATAAAGGCTATAGAGGCCCCCATAAAACATAAAATCTTTAAAATTAGAATAATTATGCCTATAAAATGTACCCCTAGACGAATATTGGTCTACTTTAATAGCTTTTTGGGTACAAAGAATGCTACCCTAGTGGACGAGTGTCGGCATAACTTAAAGGCAATGAAGCGAAGAAAATAAGAAGTATTCAGGCTTTACCAATCAGTGATGTCAACCGGTGCAAACCGAGCCACACTTCTTACGAGGCCCAGTGGCGCCAATAGTGGCTGCGGGCCGCACCAGATAGGCCTAATACCCAAATATAGGCCGCACCAGATAGGCATAATACCCAAATATAGGCCTACTTTTGCACCGTTTTAGCACGTTATATATGGTGGTGTTATTTTTTTAATGTCGAAAACGTTACATGCTTACAAAGGAGCGCGAAGGCGGTCTTTATTATTTTTTATTGTTTTCTATATTTTACTTTATTTTAGTATTTATCAAGTAAAAAAAAAGATATTAGGCCTATTAAGAATGTTTTCGAAACAAAATTATTAAATCAAATGATGTCGTTAGGTTATTTCAGCTTCTGAGTATGCACTAAATATTATTAATGTGTTCGCCAAAGACGTTAACAAAATATCAAAGCAAACGGTTATTTTAGAGGAGAACATTTCAACGTGATGCTAGATACTACTATTTGTGTATGTCAGAATGAAAAATGTATCCAGCGCGACGTACCGTCTGTTGGCACACGAACATATGATTATAGTTCCAAAACAGTTAATCCAACTAAACCGTTGTAGACATATTATAATCTTAATGCATAACTAAGCTGTCCCTCCATGACTGGCATAGAATACGTTGTCTCAGATCCGGGGACAACAGAATGAGACAACATATGTTCCGGAAGCTAAATATAAAAACTATTATAAGCTGTCCCTCCATGACTGGCATACGTTGTCTCAGATCCGGGGACAACAGAATGAGACAACATATGTCTCGGAAGCTAAATATAAAAACGACTGAATTTCGCTATTTTGGAGCATCACCAGAAACCATGTCCTCAAAGCTGCATACACAATAAAGAGGCCCGAATAAGACGCTGACCACATTAACCAAAAATTATATAAAGAGTAGTCTGATTTGAGAACCACTGCGCAGTTCACTTCAGAAATATGGCTACTCATCTGAACCTCCCAACATAAAAATGAGAACGAAGAAGAAAGAAGACTCGTCTCCAGCTTGTCTCGCCCCCCCCTCCTTTTCCCTCCCCTATTTATAACCTCAAACAAGAAAGACTTCCTCGTTGTTACATCAGAATTTTCTCAGCCAATCCAACCAAAATTATCCGCTCAGGTAACTGTTGATTACAACAGAAAAACGCACACACACTCCATAGCACTGTCATTCTACTGACCTCTTTTGCGTGAACAGGCCCGCTACATGACGTCTTGCTGAACACAATGATACAATTATGATGGTCGGGCCCCCATTACAAACTTACATCTTCTAGTGTCTCGAATGTCTCACACTGTTAAGTAGTTTAGGACAGTCTCACCCGTTCATAGTTTAATTTTAATTTAATTAACCTAAAATCGTATATTATTAGAAATAGTGCATTGTAGAGCTGGTGATAATTAATGAGTTTCTAAATATCCGAAATGCAGGAAAACGCTCGGCCCTTGACCCCCGCTAACTGACTAAATTTCTAAAGTCTTAAAAGTTTAATAAAGAAAAAAAAATGTTCAGTTAATGTAAAGTCAATTTTTTATATTTGATAAAATGTCATAAACAAAGTGATTTTAAAATGGAGTCAACAATCATACAGTTTTGAAACAATCTATGCGTGTAGTTAATTAGCAAACTGTATTAATGTTCAATAAAATGAACTAAAGAAAGTTTTTAATTGGGAATTTTTTTTTAGCGGGGGAGGGGGTGACACCGCTAACCGCACCAGGTGACTCCGATCCTAGTGACGCCACTGGTCCCATCCTTTTATGCCAAATGATGTACTAAAACCCAAAAGAAATAGCAGCACATAAATCTAGATATAGATATATATCAAGGTCATTTTTTAAAATGATAGTTAAATAAAAATTATCATTACATAAGTTATTAAATTCTGTTATCATGCAACCCACCATAGCCTAACCCCGACCACCACATGTTAGATCTAGAAGTACTCGCATGTGTAGAAGAATTAGAAATGCGTAGTTGAAAGGAACTCGAATCATTTCGCCACGGTACTAGGACGGGAACGTAGCCAGTTGGTACCACCGAAGTCACTCTGTACAAACCCACAGTACCTTGCAATCGATCGGCAAACATCAACTAACACAAAACTCGCCCCAGTTTCAGGGAACGAACCGAAGAGAACGCAGAGAAGAGGAGATAGAGAGAGAGGCAAGGCAAATCGCGTTCCATCACAGTGGTTGATTCAATGTTTATAGCTGCGAACATTTACACCATGGAGAATGGTTAAAAATTGTACTTATTTCACGGATTGCATAATGAGTGTTTCTAGCAGAGGATTATTATTATTATTGTAATTATTATCCGAGATGATAAACAGTGAATCGGTTGTCATGGTAAACTGAAAATGTGATTCATCGATGACTGCTATGTCGATGATAAAAGTGATCAAACCCGGCCGAGAAGGCTGATTTTTGTACTCTAAAGGGAAGGAACGGTGATACAGTAGAGATAGGGACTTTAAATTCCTATCTCTCGCACCTGACCACCCTTACTAACACAATGCATGGATCTATTCACGTAGTTAAAGTTTTGATTTTTGGAATTTTTCTTCTCCTTGTGGAATCTGTTGTTGGAAAGCACTTCACTGACCTATGGGCTGTGTATATAAAAGGGGGCGAAGAGATGGCCAAGGCCGTAGCTGCCCGTCATGGATTTATTTACGTTGGACAGGTAATAATTAAATCTATTTTTTAGGCCTACAATCCTACATATTCATCTAGATCTAAGTCGACTAAGTCTCTCTCTAGAATGTCTAGATCTCTACTCTATATATTATTATATTATTATAACTTAACTCTATAGTCTATAGATCTATAAGTATAGTATAGACACTATAGTAGTATACTGGGTATAGTCTAGTGAGTATGTATACTCAATAGTCTATAGTAATAGTCTATTAGATATAAAGTATATTTATTAGATCTATATATTTAATATAGATCTATATATTACTTTATTAGTACTAGTCTATAGACACTAAATATGTGACTAATTGACTAATCACTATAGTCTATATTATAATTATATATATATTGACTATAATTCTATATTATATTTATATTAGATCTAGTCTAGTCATTCTAGATCTAGATCTAGAATTAGAATCTGTTTTAATTTATTTCAATACATTATTCAAATTTATTGTATACAATTTTCAGGAACAATCTAGACTAGATTTAAGTGACTCACTAGTCCTTATTAGATCTAGATGTTGAATCTATTATCTAGGAATCTAGGACTAGCTACTAGCTAGTACTAGGCGATTTTCTAGATTTTCTAGATCAGATCTAGTCATCTCTACTCTACTAGTGTCTAGTATACTAAATAATTCAAGATCTAGCTAGACTGAAGTAGTAGTAGATTCTAGATCTAGATGTCTCTAGAGTAATCTCTATAGACTGTATTGAGTCTTACTTATTAAATATTTTATATTCTATATTATAAATATATATATATATGTAAAATGTAATGTCTAATTCTATTTCTTATATATTATATGTCATATTATATTATATATATATATATATATATATATAAATTAGTAACTAGAATCTAGATTTTATTATTTAGATTTAGATCACTATGTGAAATGTAATTAAGTAGCCACAAACTTTAGGTAGATGTAGCGGGAAAAAAAAAGGTTGTTACTTGCCATTGGGAGACTTTTTAAAATGTAGAATGCTGCCTCTATTGCCTATGTTTTAATTACAGTGCAATTTTATTTGTAAATTCAAGTACTATCTATACTCATTGTAGGACACTATTGACTGGAGTACTGATTAATATTTGTGTTGTGGTTAAGTAGCTGTTCATGGTTAATTTCCCAGTCTGTTTGTAGTTCTTCAATATATTTTTTTTTTCTAAGATGTAATACATTTTAAAAGTTTAAGATATTGGAGTTGGAGGATAATCTGGTTTAAAACTTATGATTTTTAACTCTTATGTTACTCATATAGTATACTAAAACTCACTCATGGATCATTGGGACAGAAAAGCCTGAGTTGAAATCATGTTGAAATAATGTAAAACTTTCTGCAACTGTTGCATTAAGACTTGATGGCCAAAAAGTGGCAATCTTAAAGACAGATCAATATAAATCTCTACTTATTTATTTAAATACTTTTATTTGTTTCCTTTCTACTGTCACTGTGGAAGGGTTAAAAAGTAATTGTAACAATGTCAGGATGTGAGGCTTGTTGAAGCTTGCAAAAGATTTTACTTTCTATAATGTTAAAATTTTACTTACCAATCCACCTTTGTCCTGGTCTTCCAGCATTAAAAGTAAGCTAGCATTTAATGTAACAGACTATTAGTTGAAATAGAGTATCAATTTTTTAATGAAAGTGTTGTCATAATTTATATTTTTTTTTTTTTTTTAAATTCTTTTCTATTTTATACATTATTGTTAGTGTGTTACTTTTTCCTTGTGTAATGAAAAGATAAATCTCAGTTTCAATCATTTTGAATGTTAAGACATCTAGCTTTGATTGGGCCTTATTGTGCAATACACACTTTGTCTTGGCTTTGCTCGCACATAAAAAAAATAATAATATATAAAATTTGCCCATTTACAGTTTATATACATGTGTATAACTTTCATTTTCTCTCTCTCTCTCTCTCTTTTTATAGTAGATGACTACTAAATTTATTGTTGTAGCACTTAGTTAACATTAATGTTTCAGCAGCATTGTGAATATCAAATAAGCAATTCTATGCAGGTTTTCTATTTTCCTTAAGAAAATAAGATTATTATGTCCTAGCCCAAATCTTTTGCATGATAGTAAGATGATGGACAGGTTTTATACTTGGGACCATCATGACCTTTGTTCAAAGTATATACCATTTGACTAGGTAGGCACTCTTGCAGATGGGTTCATTCATAGAGGCTTAGTTAGAGGCTTAGTTACAAATATGTATAAAAACAATAAAAGAAAAAGATTTACATTCATCTGCTCATTTAGACATTGACATTTTTTGTTTTCCAATAAAGATGATAAAAAATATTATTTCTTGAATTATTTAATTAAACTAATATAAAGCGCAATCAGTTTTTTTTATTACTAATAATTTAGTTTGTCATTCAGTATTAGTTCAAAGTAATTGCTTGATTTTTTTAAATGTGTAAACACTGTATTAATTAAGGAAAATATACCTGACAGCATATTTCATTTTAATTATTGTAAATATACACAGATTAGTCTTTGTCCTTGATACTTAACAAACACTCCCTTGGACAGACATGTGTAATGTATTTCAGCTGTCCCTTAGACATCTGGCTTCAGGAACTCTCTACTCTTTAGAATTTCAGAAAGTGTTTTGTTAATGCAACTTTTGTAGTGAAAGTTGTACGTTTTTATAACACACATTTTTTTTGTTGCTGTTTGATAATGAGATCGTAAGGTGATAAAGCAGTTAACATACAATTTCAGAATACTGGGTCAAAAGTTTCACTTATGTATTGACACAGAAAAAAAGAGGAGGGTAGGGAGAGGACGGTAAACTACATTGGCCTACAGGATTTTTTTTTTGTTCTTCTCTCTGCCCTTCTTTGGTTTGTCCAGCCAACACAGAGTTATTGATTGGGGGGTTCTATGGTAGAGAGAAACAGAGAGAGAGAGAGAGAGACTTCCAGCGCTTTGTTCTGTGACTTGCAGCCTGATGCAGTGGTTATGTTTACACCATGGCCCCGTGTCATGTCGACTGGGCTCTCCAGCTATTCTCCCTGTCCTGTATCTGACGACTCGTGCACTGTACAAACTTAGGCCATTTATTGATATCACCACAAAGGTCATTATTTATTGAGTGAACGTAGAGCTAATGTTTCAAACCTAAATCCCTTACCAGATCTCATGTGACTTAAGTAGCGGCTTGGTTTTGTTTAGGCGACCTCTGGTGGGTAATGAAATATATATAGACACAGTGTGTTGATTGAATATAGATTGTATAAATCAATGATTCGCAGCGTGTAGCCCACAAAGCAGCGATTGTCCATTCAAATAAAAAAAAATGAAACTCTGTAATATAAGCATTAAGTTTCAATTTTCAGTTAATCTTCTACGTTCACAATGTCTATTTATGTTGTCTATTCTAGAGATTTGTTGAGCTTCTGTTCTTGGTTGTTTCGGATTTGTTTCGCATTTATTCTTCATCCATTTTCGACTTCTGTCAATATATATATAATTTTTTAAAGGATTTATATTCTTCTAGAGCAGTAATGGGTAAGAAGCTTAAAGGAAACATTTTAGCGGTCCATAATCTTTTTTTCTTAATATAGAAATTTTAAGATTAAATTTAATGTACTAAGCTTCGAGTATTTAGATAACAGTTCGGGATAATTTTTTTTTTAAAGTTGGGTCGTAGTTGTTGCCAATAGTGAGCTGATGTGTTCATTGGTCAGTCTATCTCTGACACAGTCTCATTCTTGTAACTAATCTGCTCCTAAATATATGAAGATGCGAAGATGGCACACATTCTCCGAGCATAATACTTCTTTTTGGCATCTGGGTCGTTTGTTTTCCCGGCATAGCTCATGGGTGCTTAAAGGGTGTTATATGTTTCATAGTGAAATTCTTTTTTTTTATTATTATTTATAATATTTCTCAACAACATCAGTTGTTTTTTAAATTCCTCATTGGAGAGGTGAAGTTTTACTAACATGTGCATTAAAATAAAAGAAACAAAAGAAGCAACCACAGCACAAACTCAACACTCCCTTATTTGAATAGAACACCAAAATTTTTCAGTCTATTTTTTCGAATTTCAAATCAGCAGAAGGAACCGAAGTGAAATCATAAAATTAATAGAAGTCGCAATATTACTGCAATGTTTCCAATCGTATTTAAAACTAGAATGTTTACATTGTGAATGACATCGTCGTTTTTAATTATTATTTCAACATATGTGGCGTATCAGACCTTTTCGTGGCCAGGAATTGGCCCGCGGGCCATAGTCTGTCCATCGCTGACCTACAGGTTATCGGTACTTTTTTGTTTACTGTCACTGAAAGGCTATTAGTTTTATTTGGTCTGTCTTTCCATTAGTCCATCCCACTCAGATCGCAAAAAGCTAGAAAAGATCTTGAAAAACAGTCTTCATTATATTTTAGATCTTGCAAAGGCTGCTTTTTTTTCATAAAAATACACAATTTTAACAACTATTTGCTATTAAAAAACAAACAAACAAAAACAAACAAATCAGGAGAGGTTATATTGAAACTGCGTAGGCCTATACTGATTTTCTTTTGTAAAATAATGTTACAAATATTTGTGTAACTAAATTTAATGTTATCTGTTATGTAAGCTACTGTCAATCTTAAGAAGGTGTTTATTTTTTTTTTTAAAGAGAAAGAATGCGAATAGTATGTAAGTAAAATATATTGTAAAACTACATTAAAAAACAGTATTTAAATTTACTAGTGAAGTAAAATTGTAACGACAGAGATGCCATATTAGTACTAAACTAAAAGGAAAGGCTTCGTCCTTGACGTCTTGAATGAGATATTGACCCTTTAGAGTAACTATTATTATATAATCATTTAATAACATCTGTTAGGCCAAGTTCACATTAAACCATATCGTCATCACAATAAGCTCACTGAACACATATATGCATATTAACAATGTAATTATAATAACATGTATATATTTCCGTACCCTATGGTATCAAGTCTTTAGTCGAACTAACAATACAACAATACAATTGACAAGACTTAAGACACGCTCACTTCTCTTCTTTCTTTTTTTTTTTTATGAACGGAGATAGGGTTGATAAAATTTAGTTTTAAGCTTCTGATATTCATTCTGAACATATAGAAACCTGGTTGATAAAATTTAGTTTTAAGCTTCTGATATTCATTCTGAACATATAGAAACCTACCTCTTTACTTACCTGCTACCTGAATGGAAAACTTCGAGGGCCGATTCTGAGTTTGTGTTTTCATACTAACGTTCTTTGTAAACTTCTTTTGCCTTTAGCGTCAGTTTGAGTCTAGCTGTGCAGCTAGATCTAATGTGTTTTTTTTTGTATTGTTTTATAACAATTTCTCATATTAGTTTTATTACAGTTTCTCCTATTAGTTTGCAAGTTTGCAAACTCTTCATGGGTTCAAAAAGTTGGAGATTGGACCGGGTTAACTCTTCATGGGTTCAAAAAGTTGGAGATTGGACCGGGTTTTCGAAAACGACTCAAACGAAATTTGACAGTTTTTTTTTTTAATATCTTTGGAAAGAAAATAAACGAGACACTGATTAAATACCATCTTATGTTTCTTGTTTGGTTGTCTTTGTGATTTGTTAAACGTTGCTTTTATCAAATGCATCTATCATAGCATGCTCAGTACGTTATGGTCTAATGATTCTTTGTGTAGTGGAAGGGGTTATCTGGGAGAAGTTTCCCTACTGCCTTTGGGCGCTCAGCAAACACAGCTCTCTGCTTGAGTCGGGATTCAAACTTAATCTCCTTGGTAGGTGGCCAAGACCGTAGCTTGTAACTCTTTAGACTCTAGCTCTCCAGCTTTCTGTGACCACCTAGTGTTAACAAAGTCAGCACATTTTAATTAGACCGACTTCTTCGCAATGTTAATGTATTAATCACCCACCCCCAGTTAACAAAGCACATTTTAATTAGACCGACTTCTTCGCAATGTCAATGTATATTAATCACCCACCCACCCTCACGAACGCGATGCCAATATATTAGACTTTTTACCCCTGTCGGAACATGACATCAATGTATTAGACTTACCCCTCCCCGAAGGAACGCGATGTCAATGTATTAGGACCCCACCCCCATTTTACGGAACGTGATCTCAATATATTACACACTCCCCTCCCCGACACAGCGTGAGAAATAATGTTGGAGTCACGTGATCATAAATCAATGTTGTTCGTTGTTTAGAAATGGCAAACAGTTTTGCGACATTAAAATCTTTATATAAAATTAGAATATTCCTAATAGGCCCTATAGAGCAATGTAGAAACCAGTACTTTCTCATCAAACATAGAGATGATTAAATGTAGTAATTGGTGGAATTATATTATTTTATAAGAGCTTGTGAAAAGTATTTAATGATATGGTCAGTATAAGAACTAACATTTTTGAAGTTTAAAGGAACACATCAAGATAAGATAAGATAATTTTATTGATACAATCTAATGGAAATTCAGTTTGATTACAACTTGACAACGTCAGCGTAACTACTATACAAAAACAATGTTAATGAAAAATTCGAACAACATTCACATACAAACACACATGCACATTCACAACCAGCGCTTTATGAATTTGACTTCTATGTACTTCTCGATGACAGCTGATCTCGTAACGCTCTGATCGAAAGTGGGACAAAGGAGTTTTTAAATCTTTCAGTTTTAGTCTTGATGGAAAGGAGACGACCACTTCGTTCAGATCTTATGTAACAGTGGTTTAATGGGTGAAGGTTGTCTTTAAGAATCGTGAGTGATTTGGAAATGCATCTTTCTTGGAAAAGCTCTTCAAGAGATGGTAGCTGTGCTTGAGTAATATACGATGCTTTTTTAATTAGTCTATTTATTCTGAGTCTTTGTGCCTGTGGAGTATTACCGTACCAGCAGGTGATGGCAAAGTTAATAAGACTGCTGATGGTTGCTGTGTCCCTAAATGTGTAGTTTTCTTGAGATGTTTTTGTTATCTTATGATTTATCTGTTTTATTAGACATCTCTTCAGACAGCTCTTCAACTCTATATCATGTTCATCCTCCTCATTACTTGATGTACACACAGGCTAAATGAGTTCTTAGTTTTACATCTCATGTTTTATTGCCTTATGTTTACTGCATTTGTTTTTAATTCCCATTGATAGATCTAGCAGCCTGACCTAAGATCTAGCTGTTTCATGCTACACGTTCCTTGCTCTGAAGGCTCTAAGCTATTCTCTCATAGCTACCTAACGCTCAAAGCTCACGAGACTTTGAACAAGTAAATCATTTTACTTATGTTATATTAGTATGATAGTATCCCAAAATGTTGCTTGCACAAGAATGTCTTTAATATTTCTTTCTAGGCCAAAGAAAAAAGTCTCACATAAATTGGAATTTTTTTTTTTGTATTTTGGAATGATAATAGAACTAATGGGAACAGTTTTGACATAACCGTTGACGCTGTTAGATTAGTCACAGTCAAACAAATGATGCGACATGAAATGGCGCTGTTTATTTCATTAGTGTTTATTTAGCAGTGTCAGATCATTTCAGCCTTGAACCTTGCAATGTCTTAGATGGAATTGATTTCGTTATTTGTTTCGTGTATTGGGTATAAAAGAAACAAGGCGAAAGAGACGAACTAACAGATAGTTCAGCACTACTAAATAGATAGGCGTATCTGGCCGAACTTGTAAGAAGTGTGTCATCACTTGCTGAGATTGATATGTATGGAGTATAGATTGTTACATTCGAAAGTGGACCTATAGGAACATGAGAAACCCGGACATGTAAGTGACCCATTGGCAAAAAAACAAACCCCATTTGGGCACCTGTTTGAGACAAACATTTATAAAAAAAACTAAAAAGATTCTAGAAATAAAAATCACCCTTTGGGTCAGGATTTTGTGATTTTACCATCACAAAAGAGATACAAGACACCGATAGCAAAGACAAACAGACACAAACACTCTTTTGATCCCCTGGCAATTAAATCATTAAATAGAATCAATCTGATATAAACTTTTCACATGTAAATTATGTGTGAATTTGATGTGAATGCACATTTTGGTTTCTTATAGTTATAATGCTTTTTTGTTTGGTGTAATGCACAAATTGTAAGACAAATTTCCATACGGACAATAAAGATTATTATTATTATTAAATCAAAGTGTCCATTTTCTTCAGACAAACTCTTCACTTTAGCCTTATTCAATTTCAGTCGTTCATCACAACGCTAAAAAGGAAACAGGTGACATCAGATGCAAGCTGGGTACAATAATGTCTAAGAAGTCTGTCTTGTGTCGTCTGCTGTGCTTTTTTTAGCGGCCCCGTAAGGGGAAAAGCCGCTATTAGGTTTGTGCAAAATGTCTATCCGTCTGTCACACTCAAGGCGCCAAAACTGCGGCTTGAAAAGTTTAGGTGCAACGGCTACTTTTAGTTTTCTAAAAGCAAACCGTTTAATTTATAAAATTAATTATGCAAGCGATTTTTTAATAAAACACCAATTCTAAAACGATTACGTAAATGTAAGGGAGGAAATGTCACTATAATAATTGCTCTGTACATACAGATATCACGCACAGTTTTTAAAATGAACTTTTAGCAGCGACTTTCGTGTACTAGCGTAAAGCCCGGCAATGACATGATTCAAAACTAATTTCTTAAATTTGTTTAAAAATCGGATTTTTTAAAAAAATTATTTAGTGCCCCCATTAGAATGAAAGAAGCATATTTTTTGTGCGTTTTGTCTGTTGGTTGGTCTGTCCGTCACGGTTAGATAAAAAAAACATTAAAGGCTTTTGAAAATATGATTTAACCTTTACTGTTCTTTCAGAAATATTGCGATAGTTTAAGGATGGGAGCATACAGGAATTGAGCCAGGGACCAACGATAAATCTGAACTTGTCTTGAACTGAAAAGTCTTGTGCGCAAACATCAAGATAAGGCAGGTTTATACCCTGCTCGCCATCCTCCGTCGTCCAGCGAGAAGTTAATTATTTTCAACTTAGAAGGAACATCCGAAACATCTTGCGAATAGGCGGATCTGACAGGAATCCGACTCCGACGGGGGCCGCCTCTGAGTTTATGTATCACACAAACTCTCTTCATAATCTTGTTTTTCTTTAACACCAATTGGAGAGTAGAAGAATCTGTTTCAGTGTTGCCACGAGTCTCTTCCAATGTGAATAATCCATGCCACGTCGTGCCTTTAAGTTGCTCCTTTTCCTCTTGTTTTGACGCGATGTCAACTCTTGAGCAATGCATTCTTGTATTCGCTGATGTTGGCTTCTAGAACAAAAAATGTAGCCGAGGATCTCGGCATCCCATGATCTCTTTGTGATCCACGCGTGTACTCTCGAGAGAAGGTGCTAGAGCTTCTGTTGTTGAGCAACACTGCAGTTTTATTTTCTTTGTCTTAATGTCTCCATCGCTATAATATACAATCGGAACATGCAATTGTCTGTTCATGTTTGGCACGGAAATCACGCTCAGGAACTATGTTCTTTATGTTTTCAGACAATTTTCAGGACTAAAAAAATACTAAAATAAACATTTTTTTTTAGAAATCTGTAATTTTATTCGTTCTTCTCTTGTTGGCATTTTTTTTTTTGTATTCCAAAGTTTTTTTCTCTCTTTCTTCTACTCCAGCCAGTTCATCCTGTCCGGTTTAGAATTTTGATGTCCTCCCGAGAGTCCTTGTAATTTGTTATCGCCCTTATTTGTAGTTTGCTGGCACGATTCGTTCCCTTTAGAAATTGCAAAGTTTCAAATCGCTAGAAGAGAAGAAAGTCGTGTAAACATTAGAGGGAAGGGCGGGTGGAATTTTTACAAAGCTTTAGATCAATTCACTCTGTCTGTCACTCTGTCTGTCTGGAAAATGTTTGTACGCATTAGTTCTCCCACACCAAGCTGAAATTTTGCATACGTATTTATTTTACCCGACAAAACAAGAATCAATTTAAAAAAACAACAACAATTGTTTAATTAACTTTTGGTAATTAATTATTTTGTTTGGTATCAAGAACAAGGGAAAGAAATCGTACTTTACAGATAAGGTGGCATAAGCTGAATTAGTCCTCTTTTTTTTTACATTGTAATGAGAAAAGTTTGAAACTAACAATAGATAACTATAAAACCTTCTATTTTCTTAAGCGATTCGCTGGTATTGCGGATCACTCCATCACTGCAGTAGGCCATTAAGGAGACTTTAGCACTTGAGTTCCGATTCAGGTCGTTCACATTTTTAAAAATATAAATACATATAAAAGGCAATCACCCAGATTGCCAGCAAACTTCTTCGGCCCCCCCCTTTAGGAATTGGTCCAGACAAGTGATAGGATCACAGCGTATTGTGAAAGCTAAAAGCACAGATTTATGATAGTCAGTATGGAGATATTAGAAATTTAATTACATGACTGATCCAAACTAATTAATATAAGCTGCTTTTTTTACAGTATTTTTGTTTATGTTTTTCTTGTTTGAAAAGTTTAGTTGGCTGAATGAATATTGTTTTGTTTTTCCCTACAAGTTTTCCCTCGCTCTTCCTGTGAGTCCATCTTTCATTGGCGTTATTGTTTTTGTGGTTACAGTTTACATTTCGGATCCGATTGATTTGATCATTTCTGTTTCAGTTCTGCCCCTTTCTTTCTTTCTTTCTTTCTTTCTTTCTTTCTTTCTTTCTTTCTTTCTGTCTCTCTCTTTCTCTTTCTCCCTTATTATCTTCAATCTCGTGTTAAATAGATTTGTATGTCTATAATGTATTATTGATTCTTTCCTCCCTTTGTTTTCCTTTATAAAAAAAAAAAACTTGAATGAATAATGTGTAAGTGATCCAGAAGATATTAAAGACCCTCCCATCCCTCTTACGTGTATACACATTTGAAAGTATGAGGTGGTAGTTAAGAAAAGTGAATGTTTGGCCTGCCTCTCTATCGAGGAAAAAACAGGAGGATGGGTTTCTTCTGTTGGCACAGAGTGGCCTTGTTGGTGTCACTATCGATTTCACATCCACTTCATTAGTATTGGCACTACTGGCATTAATCATGCCATCAACTGTGCTGAAATGTTCTGTCACCAGAGAAATAGTTCATACCTTCTCTTCACAGACGACATTCTTGAAGCGTTTTTATCTATCTATCTATCTATCTATCTATCTATCTATTTATCTATCTATCTATCTATCTATCTGTCTGTCTGTCTGTCTGTCTGTCTGTTTGTCTGTCTATCTGTTTGTCCTTTCATTACTGCGAGTTTAGAAGCCACCTCTCATTAAATGTTACATAATGAACTAGAAAAATCTATTCTAAGCTTTTTTTTAAATAGTATTTTTTATATATATATTTTTTGTAAGTGATTCTCCTTACATTGTCTCTCATTGCCTGTAATAATAATGCTAGTGTGTGTGAAAATAAACGTATCTAATCGCGGTTTGATTTCTTTGTTTTAACTGACCTTTTAGAGTTGGTTCTGCTTGTGTTCACATCAAATGTTATTGTTTTTAGAATTCTGTATCAAAGACTCTCGATCATCACTATCGATGCATGTCCAAATGAATGTAGTTACAAGTGTCTGTAAACTTCCATAGCTCAAATTACAGATTTCAAATACAGAACGTTAACATATTTGTTTGTACAAAATATTTGGTGGACGCGGTTGAGCAGTTTATTTCAAAATGTCCACATCTTGTGCTAGCCCTCGCAGGGTAGATTGATTCTTCTCGACCTCCCATTACAGATCTACATTTCTTGGTGATGTCTTAGTTTGGTTTGTTTGACGTATATCCAGGCAAGGGAGACGTACGTCTCTGTAGACAAAACGAAGTCCCCAAGGCTCGTTTTAAAGTGTCTCTTTCTTGTCTTCCGAGGGAAGGGTGCGTTGCAAAAATGTGTGGATGAGGGAGTTAAACCTTTACCACATCAGCCCAACAACATCTCTCTCTTTACCAGACACTGTAGACCTAACAGATGTCATAGATCTTACAGATACTACAGACCTAACAGATGTCATAGATCTTACAGACACCGCAGACCTAACAGATGTCATAGATCTTACAGACACTACAGACCTAACAGATATCATTGATCTTACAGACACTACAAACCTAACAGATATCATTGATCTTACAGACACCACAGACCTAACAGATATCATTGATCTTACAGACACTACAGACCTAACAGATATCATTGATCTTACAGACACTACAGACCTAACAAATATCATTGATCTTACAGACACCACAGACCTAACAGATATCATTGATCTTACAGACACCACAGACCTAACAGATGTCATAGATCTTACAGACACTACATACCTAAAAGATCATTGATCTTACAGACCTAACAGATGTCATACATCTTAAAGGCATTCTAGAACTAAATATGTCATATTTTGAAGGCATTATAGACTTGAAAGATGTCAGAAATCTTACAGATGTCATAGATCTTATTTTGAATGTGATTCGTCCATTCGATCTATGCTTTTAATACATGATTGTATTTCTGTATTGAATCTAACGGAGTTCATGGTCTCCTCCTGATATGACCTTGATGGATTATCAGCAAGCTCTTTCCAAAGTCCCTTGAAATGACCTTTCCCAGTTGTGACGTTAGTCTTGCTCGTCAAGTCGGCTCTTATCTCTTCATCCTTTCTCTTCCCTTGGACTTTTTCTAGTGAATTCGACGTAACTTTCACGAGAGATATAGAAAGAGAGAGAGAGAGAAGAAAAGATAGAGCACAACTCGAGATAAGGACAGTGAGATCGGTGCTAATGATGATGGAGAAGTAAAGATTGGCCTCCTACTAGGGGAGGGGGAGGATTAGAGCAAATATTTCTTTTATTGCCCTCTCAAGGATTTGGGGGCAGTCAACTCTCCATCCCCCCCCCCCATTTGTGTGTGTGCTGGCGTGCTGTATCGATCTCGTGCCTTCACTACCGCTATCTCTCAGACATTTCGGCCATTGTTGCAGTGTTCCTTGAGCCAGGAGCCTTGGAGTCTAAAGGCGGGGGGGGGGGGGGGGGGGAAAAAAAAGGGGTAAAATTTTTTTTAGGGGAGAGCTAATGTCCCAGTTTTTTTTTTTTTCAATTCTTTCAATCGTTTCGCCTTGACATGCAAGTATTTGTTTCCCTTTCTTCCGAACAAAACCAGCTCACATTAGTTCTGTACACAGATTTCATTTGCGTACACACCTTTACAAATTCCAATCTATGTGTGTCTTGTGCAGAACAGTACGCAAAGCAATTAGCCAATCATTTTCTGTAGTACATGTAACAATTAGTCAATCACTTTCTGTAGTACATGTAACAATTAGGCAATTGTTTTCTGTAGTACATGTAACAATTAGGCAATCATTTTTTGTATTACATGTAACAATCAGCCAATCACTTTCTGTAGTACATGTAACAATTAGCCAATCATTTTCTGTAGTACATGTAACAATTAGCCAATCACTTTCTGTAGTACATGTAACAATTAGGCAATCATTTTCTGTAGTACATGTAACAATTAGCCAATCATTTTCTGTAGTACATGTAACAATTAGCCAATCATTTTCTGTAGTACATGTAACAATTAGCCAATCACTTTCTGTAGTACATGTAACAATTAGCCAATCATTTTCTGTAGTACATGCAACAATTAGACAATCACTTTCTGTAGTACATGTAACAATTAGCCAATCACTTTTTGTAGTACATGTAACAATTAACAAATCACTTTCTGTAGTACATGTAACAATTAGCAAATTATTTTCTGTGATACACATGCATGCACAATGAGGCGGCACAACGCATGTAATGGACGATTTTTACTTCAAGGTTAGAGGTCACGGTGGTGACGAATTTTCAGTTGCTCGATATTTACAGAGACTTTGCAGGTCAACGTTAGAGACTTGATTGCACATT
>JADKLZ010000003.1:35849528-35875170 GCA_021533235.1 Biomphalaria straminea | reverse complement strand
ATTAAGTATAAGTCATACTAGCTACTTACATTTAAAAAAATATTTCCTTTTTTTTTTTAAAAGAGAAAAAATCTATTTAGTATGCATTTAAGTCAAATATAATTTAAAACAACAATTAATAAGGGAGTGTTACTTTATACACATGAAGTGTGATACACTAACATCATAGCAGGGAAAAGTTTCTTTGTTGAGGCTTTGAATAAGACATTGGCCCTTTATAAAACTATTAAATCAGTTTGATAATAATTCAATAATAGCAGTTATGTCAGGTTCAATTAAAGGAATAGATATGAATATGAACAATGTAATAATAATAACATAAATAAATCTCCGTATAATATGGTATCAAGTCATACTAACAATACAACAGTATACACAACACTTTCTACACACGTACATCTATTATTTGTTGTATCAATGGGGTTGTAGTTGTTGATAGTTTGTAGTTCATAGTTTCTAATATACTTTGTGAAAATATTGAAACCTGTCTTTTTACCTGCCTGAGTGGACTACTTTGGAAGCCGATTATAAGTTGCAACACAAACTGTCTTTGTTATCTTGTTTAAGTTAAAATAGTCTGTAATTATGTTCTATCTATAAAATATATATTGCATAGTGCTGAACTGATTTTGTCAACTTTAATCCAAAAACAATCTTTTGTAATAATAAGAAATCAAAATTAAAAAAATATTAAGATTAATGATATAAAAAACAATAAAAACAATGAACAGAATATTGTTAAAGCTTTCAGTGGTCAAATGATGAGCTGAAAAAGGCAAGCATATTTAAAAAGGCCTAATAAAGTCACAAGTTGTACTAGTCTAGAAATGTCATGTTGTTTATATGAATCTCAGACGTAAACGAGTATTTTAGAGAAATAGACCACATTGAAAAGTACTGTAAAGATAATTTTTTATTATTAAATGTAAAAAAAACCAAAGAAATGATTATCGATTTTTGTAGGGAAAAGAAGGAAAATGATATTGTAACTGTAGCTGGAGAGACCATTGAAATAGTACAAACTTTTAAATACCTTGGTACTATCCTAGACAATAAATTAAATTTTACAGCAAATACAGATTATATCAGCAAAAAAGGGCAGCAAAGATTACGATTACTGAGAAAACTGTCCTCTTTTAATATTAGCGAAAAGGCCTTGGCTATGTTTTTTCACGCTCACATCGGCAATATTTTACATTTTAATAACATCCTTACAAAATCTAAGAAGATTCTAGAAATAAAAAATCACCCTTTGGGTCAGGATTTTGTTATTTTACCATCACAAAAGAGATACAGGACACCGATAGCAAAGACAAACAGACACAAAAACTCTTTTGTTCCTCTGGCAATCAGATCATTAAATAGAACCAATCTAATGTAAACTTTTTCATATGTAAATTGTGAGTGAGTCTGGTGTGAATGTGCATTTTTTTAAAATAATGTTTTGTTTTGTATAATGCACAAATTGTAAGACAAATTTCCTTACGGACAATAAAGATTATTATTATTATTATTATTAAAATAACAAAACAAAAAAATATAATATTTTCAACAAGCTTTCAAAAGCAATAATAGGTTAGATTTTTTAATGTAAAAATCTACCTTTAAATATTTTCTTTAAGCTTTTCAAAAAAATAATATTTTATTTATAATTAAAATAAATATATTTTTTTTTATAACTATAAGCCACATATTAAAAATCAATTAAAATCTTTAAACTAATTATGCAGCTAAATTGAAGTAAGAATTGTTCGTACTAAGACACTTAAAGAGAATAAAGATATGACTCATGAAATAGCCATGGCCAGCTCATGTTAAAAAGAAACTTTTGTTCAAAGAAAAAAAAATCTTAAACAACAATAAGTAAAATGGAGACTTTAAAAGTCAAAATGGTTAGTGGTGTGGAAAAAATCTGCTATGAAATAAAATGGTGGAACAAACTACTTCCTATTTTAAGCAAAATATAGCACAGAAAAATAATTTAAGAAATAGAGCACAGAAAAATAATTTAAAAAGTAATTTTATATTGATGAATCTATATTGTAATTATTGTAGCTTACCAAAGAAGGTGAATCATTCTGATCTGAAGCAGTTGGTGTGTTACTTTGATATGGTGCAATAGTTATTTTGCTGGTTTGACCTGATTTAGTAGGTGATGCACTGATTTGATCTGAAGCAGTTGGTGTGCTGATTTGATCTAATACAGTAGCTGGTGTTATAGTTTCATCCAATGCAGTAGCTGGTGTGCTGGTTTGATCTAATGTAGTAGCTGGTATGCTGGTTTGATCTAATGCAGTAGCTGGTGTGCTGGTTTGATCTAATGCAGTAACTGGTGTGCTGGTTTGATCTAATAAAGTAGCTGGTGTTCTAGTTTCATCCAATGCAGTAGCTGGTGTGCTGGTTTGATCTAATGCAGTAGTTGGTGTGCTGGTTTGATCTAATGCAGTAACTGGTGTGCTGGTTTGATCTAATAAAGTAGCTGGTGTTCTAGTTTCATCCAATGCAGTAGCTGGTGTGCTGGTTTGAGCTGATGCTGTAGTAGGTGTGCTGTTTTGGTCATGAGAAGCAGTTGATTCTCTGCTTTCATGTATACATGTTCCAGCATTGTTAGGCTCTAAAGCAATCTCTTGTTGGAGGCTGGGAATAGTCTTTCTCTCTAGCATCTGAATATAATCTAGGCATGCTTTCTGGTCCAGTTTGGTCAGAGACACTTTCAGAGTTTTCAATTTGAATTGGACATGATCAATGGCTTCTTTTTCAGGCTTGGCTTTCTGTACTACCTGCCAATATAAATGCGTAATAAATAGAATTGTAATGTACTTTAGTAATTGAAGAAACAAATATTTCTACTTCAACATACTTTCATCATAATCATTCCTTTGGGTTCCTTAAGGAACATAGGGCCTCAACAAAAGCACGCCACTCTCTAGCTAGTTTTTTTTTACTTTTCCCAATCTCTTTCCTGTCCTCTCGCTTCCTCTAGTATACTTTGATGCCATGTTCTTTTTGGTCTTCATCTACGTCTTCTTCCCTGGGGGTTCCTGCCTAGCTCTGTTGCTGGTATCCTTTCTAAGGACCAATCCATCTCCACTTCCTCTCTAGGATCTGTACCTATATATTTTTCTGTCCACTCATATCCCACAGTTTGGTGTTTCCTACTTCGTTGTATTAGTGTATTTTTAGGATTGTGACCCAATCCAAAACTAGAAGAAACAGGAGTGGTGAAAGAAGACATCCCTGTTTGACTCCTATTTTGACTGGAAATTCCTCTAACAGCTTGCCACAGTGGGTTACTTGGCAGGTGAAACCATCATAAAGGTTTTTAATTATGGTTATTTTCTTTGGAATCCTGTAATGTCTCATTACAGTCCAGATAGATTCTCTGTCCATGCTATCAAAGGCTTTCTCAAAGTCGACGAATGTTGCATAGAGAGGAGATTGACATTGTTCTACAAGAAGCAAGATTTTCAGCAGATTCCTACTAAACAGAATAAAGGGAGCAAGTGATGAACACCTCAGGGAAGAACAGGCTGGATTCAGAAAAGGCAGATCTTGTGCTGACCAAATAGCAACACTCAATGTACTTTAGTAATTAAAAAAAAATTATTTCCATCATACTAACACCATGAAAAAAATACAACTGGTTTTGATGTTCACTACTAGTACTGCATCACAATGTGCATTTTAATTATTGTGTGTGGTCAACATGCAGATTATTGTAAATAGCCAATTCTAAAAATACATTTGTGAGTGTTTGTGGAGAAAATTAATACAATTTAAAATGTAAAGCATGAGTTAATGATAATGTGTAGCACTATTAAAAAAAAAGAATACATCAAGATCTAGGAGTAGACCTCTATTCTAAATAAAAAATTTAAGTCCTAAAAATTGTCACAATGAATATATGGCTTCAAAAAAAATATTTTTAAAAAAAGTTTATACTTCTATAATTTATGGGTACAAAATGTGTGCTAGGAGGATATGCCTTGTATAAAACTTTTTTTTATCAGCCTTTCATTTGAAGGAAGAAAATAAAACTAGAGTGGCTTAAAAGTTTGAAGTAGGGAATGAGGGCTTTCTATTAGAGGATGCAAAATAATTATGTGATGTTATTGTAATACTGGCTGTTCCACTGAACATACTAGAGCAAAAAAGTATTGTTAGGGGAAGGGGCATTCCATTAAAAATTGGGCATGTAGGCTGGGAGGGTGTAGGTGCAGGCAGATAAGAATGCTTCAACTGATGGGTCTAAGAAATGTTTGTTGCATGCTCCATAATATCAGTTTACATGCCAGTCCATTGAAGGATGAAAGAGACAAAAAGAGCTGCGGAGTAGTGTTGCAATGGGCTTAAAAATGTTCAAAGCAATCTACACATATACCAACTATTTCAACAGTAGCAAATCATGGGTATCGCTATAGTTATGCTCTTTTAGAATAAAAGGACAGCTATTTCATTGGAAGATACAATGGCCAAAAAGTGTTTTGAGGTGGAGGAGCGTTTCATTTGATAATATAGTGCATTATAGTGCAGGGTTATGGAAGGCTACAAACTGAGTTCAGGGTGGAGTAGGGTAGTGTTGTAATGTAATGTTTTATTGATGGGTTTAAGAGTGTTCTGGGAAAAATAAACTTTTACAGCAACTATGTCCAACCATAGTGTAGCATGGGTATCAGATAGTATATATGTATATATTCAGTGGTTTTTGTCAAGCAGTGCTACAGGAAATTCAGTCAGAAATCTCACTTGGAGTGAAAAGAAACAAACCTCAGTATCAGAAGTTTGGCAAGCAGAATCTTGATTGGTCAGATCACAGCTGGTGGAAAAGGCTTTGCTCAATACAAGTCTGCAAAATAAATTTAACAGTTTTAATACTCCATAATAAAAAAAAGAAGGGTGGTCATTATTTTTAGTCAAGAATTTCAAATGTAGTCTAACATTAACATTAAAATAAAGAGATAGTTTAAGTCTGACAAAACTGTATCAAACTCTAAGTAATCAACTGCTCTCGTCCGAAAGCTCTACAGACAAAACCATGTGATTGAATATAATGCATGTCAAGAGCAAAGTGACTTTTCAAACCTGTCTCAGGGTATATGATATTGTTGAACTTCACTGTAATTTCAACTATTTTATAAGAAACAACCAACAGTTCAGTGTAGTAACCTAATGAAACATAACTAGAAGGCATGTCTTGACTCTAGGCTTTATTGAACAAGAATGACAAAACAGTTTACAATAACATAGTACACACACACACAAGCTGACCAGGACACCATGACATTTTGACACACCAGAACTGATCAGTTCACAACACACAACAAGAAATATAAATACACAACATTCAGCTAGTTATGTTCCTATTTCTTTAAGCTGATTGAACTATTACAACTTATGAACTTACTTGAGAGAGTCAGGGTACATGTCTTCAGACAAATGACAGAACGTTTTGTTCCAGAGAGAGACTGCAGAATTCTTGATACTGCGATGGGCGTGTTGCAGTGTACATTCCATCAGTGGAAATAAAATGCTCAAATCATGAAAGCTACAAGACAGCCCATACACCTTGCTTACACAGTGACACATTTTTGTCCAGATTCTTGACAACTGACAAAAAAAAAAATTAATAAAGTTGCAATAGAATACAGTAGCTTATCTTTATGGGGTAGTCTCTCCAAAGAGAAGAATTTAACATGTCATGTGCTCCAACTTCTCACAAAGAAGGAGCAATAATCTGGAGTGTATGTTACTATGGTGATGGTGAGAAGGAGTGCTTGGTTGGTGGCTATGCAGTGTGGATGATAAGAATGCCAGAATGAAAAGACATGTTTTTGAAGTGAGTTAGATTTTGTTCAAACTCCTATTTTATATTATTACTAAAGTCAGCTACATTGATTTATTTCATCTCAAGTTAAAATGTGTCTATATTGTAATCAAAGTTTCATTTAGTATTGTTCACAAAGAAGTTATTCAAGTTATTTCTAGTTTAACAAGTTAACTCTGTCTCTCCGTAATTATTTTCTTCGTTTTAATAGAATTGTTCATTTGTTTCATTTGTATTTCACTATCCTGTCATAACTATACTTCAAAAACTTTTTTGTTTGATACCAGAAAATTTTGTATTTGGAATTAAATTATAGAAGAATGCATGTTCTTTTTACACAATACTAATTAAAGTTTATAAATCCAAAAACCAATTTAGTTTAAGGGGGTCAAATCAACGTTGACGTCGTCAATTAGGAGAGAAAGAGTTAAGATATAATATGCCTTCAGTGGTTTAGTTGTCTACCAGCAGTTTGGTGCTACAAATCAATGCAATCAAACAACAAGCAGCAATCTAGAGGACTAGCTTGACAGTTGAATAAGAACACTAGAGCAGTGAACAAGCTTAAAATGTAAAGACTTTAGAACAGTTCTGCTTAACATAGGACCTACCGTGCATGTGAATGAAGGCAAAAGAATTTCAATGCTGGATGACTGCTGAAACATGAGAACTAGAGATGGTGTCAGATGCTCAAACAGAAGAGACACCAGGTTATAAGAAACTGTTTGTTCAAAGATCTGAATGTAAATATTGGAGAGTAGGTTGACAATCTCTGTTGTTTTCTCATTCTGAAATAGGAGCAAACGTAACATGATATTAAAATGTCAACATTTTTTAGTAAGCATCAAGACTTGATCAACTATTTGCTAAGCTTTTTTAATTAAGTTAAAAGAAAGGTTTAAATAGAATACTTTATACACAAACCTTTGAAGTTAATGCCTGAAGCATGATGAAACTGCTGGAAACTGCCAGTAGCTATCAAACACAGAATGAAATTAAGACATTTATATAAAAAAGACAGTGCTTAAACAAATTATACATACAGGCACTAATTTTGTGTAATATATGGTTCATATCTAGGCATATCACAAATAATGAGTTTTATGTTTAAAAGGAAAACTAACCAGATAGCAAACATATTCTACACAAACCTTTAAGAAATAAACATCTGATAGAGGTTTGTTCAAACCTGACAACAAAGTCCTAAGTTCAACTTAACTTTGTAAGCCCCTTTAACTACATACCACAAATGTCTCCTCTTTCAACATCTTGTTATCAACAAGATAAGCAAAGCACTGTAAGAAACTGAAGACAAGTTTTGCATTGGGATGCTCCTTAATGTGCTGTGCAAACTGCAAGCTGATTTTGACTAGGATAACAGCTAGGAAAAAAGAAAAAAAAAAACATTCTGTTACAGATTTTTGGTACCTTGTGTCAATGCAAGTCTTAACTTAATGTAGCAATGGTCAATTTGTATTCACAAAATCAAAGTGTGGGAATATGGTCCAGTTGCATTCCATATCACTAAGCAGTATTATTGAAAGAGCAAATGACATTATCACACCACAGTGATGCCAAAAAAATATATTCAGAGGAATTATGTTGCTACTATAAAATCTTTTGTTATTCGGACAGCAGTCACTACTGAAATAGATAGAAGTCAGCTTAAATACTAAGTTTTAAAGATATAAAATAAAAATCATATCAGTTTATTAGAAAATCCAGACATTTATTTGCCTGCAGGACCTATTATATTTTAGGTAAAACTAAAAAAATTTCTTTACTCCTATTATGAGTACAAAAAAGACAAAGCAAGGACATGTCTTGCCACATTGTTTGGTCTCATGTTGTTTGGAAAACTGATGGTAATAAAAAAATTAAACATAAATTTTAGAACTGCTGGTGGTCCCTTCAATCCAAGAAGTCTCAAAATCAAATCAAGGATAAAATCAGTAACTTATAATTCGCTGACAACTATGCCCTAAATGCTTGCCATGACACCGAACTACAGAGCATCATTAATAATTTCTAAAGCGCATTTTCAGTTCTCTGCCAATAAAGTCTGACAGTCTATATCTTCCAGCAGTAGGAAAAATCTAATCAGACCTAAACAACTAACTACATGAAGAAATAAAATGCAGTGGACATTACCTAACTTGGCAATACACTGTCCCACATAATGGAAACTGATATTGAAACAAGCACATACCCTCCCCCCCCCCCGAAGCCAGTGCTTCCTGTGGCATCACAAAAGACAACAAACATGAAGCAAGGAGTCTAACAGCTATTATTCTATTAACATTTCCTTATATGAAACATCTTCAAAATGAGAATCTAGCACAATATCAGACCACAGTATGTGACTTTTATGTCAATATGTCTTTCTATTTGGACAGAGCTGGAAGTAATCTACACTGAATAAATGACTAGATTCACAGTACTAACTGTATTTCAAAGCACATACTAAACCTAATTCAGTCTACTCACCATCAATGTCTCTCTTGGCCAAGTTCAATAACTGAGTAAAAGTGTTGAGCATTGTGCTTAATGGAGACACATCCCATTCAATCTTTTGAGATAAAGGTTCTAGGAACAGAATAAAAGAGCAAGATAACTATCTTTTGTTCAACTCTAGAATCACAATTAAATTCAAGATGGATTATTAACATGCATATTCCCTTACTGGGGTTCAATAATTGTTGATTTTTTTTACTTTAATCTTTCTGGACATTATGATAAAAAAAACATCAGCTACAAATAGAAAACTTAGTTTTAATAATAACAAAAAATAAGTTTGCATATTTTCAATACATGTGAACATTTTAAGTGGGACAGGTTGGAAGAAACAAAATAATAAACATTTTGTTGTATTAAGTTCGAAGAAGAGAATAAGAAAACTCTAATTACTAAGAAATATTTATAATTGAAGAATAATGTTTAGTAAAATAGCAATAAAAGAAAGTTATTTAACAAATTATATCTTATAATGAACTAATAAATGCTTAAAGATAGGCTACCTAAAGACCACTGATAAGTTTCCAGTTCTTTTTCTAAACTAACATTTTTGTCTTGGTCAATGTCAGTTTCCAACAGGTGAGCCAAGAATTCAAAAGTCAAACATTTAGAAACCAACTTTCCTAGAAAACAAAAGATAATCAGATAAGTACTTTTAACGCATATCATTTTATTTTAACACAATCTGATATAAATAAGTTTTATGAAAAATTACCAATAATCTCCACAACTCTATTGTTAAAATTGCACAGACCATCTTAAAATGGACAAATATGCTTTGTCCAATGTTGTTTTCCTATCTTTCATAAAGGTGTTGTTTATTTAAAAAAAAAGGAATTTTTAAAGTACAAAATAAATTGTGTAATTAGATTGTCTTTTCATAATCTGAAAAACATAAACTCAAAACTTTCTATACTAATTTTCTATTATGACAAAACAAAATTGGCTTTTCAAAATTTAATTAACCTGGCTTTTTGTTGACTTCAAGACAAAGCTCCAACAATGGAGGAATGATCTGGAATAAATAGTCAAAAAAGATATTTTTTTTAAACTAAGTTAACTAAAACTATAGATTAATTAGCATGTCATATAAGAAATCAATTTTGTTATGCTTTCATTCTGAAGAGTTAATTTATCATTTATATCATTGCAAGATAGAGCCACAAGGCTTTACCTTTAGCTAATGTTTTAATTCAAACCCTGAAAGCTGAAAGAAAGCTACTTAGTAGAATATCCATTAATGTTTTGAACATGTATATTAGGACCAAAAAAGAACCTGAAAACATAATACAAGTAGCATCTGAGATTTATTAGATGGAAAGATTATGGACCTGGGCATAAGTGATGCTAGATGAACCTCAGCTTGCATTTTTAACAAATGAAAAGAACTTTTGCTGGACTTTTGGGCATAATTAACCTCACAAACAGGCTAGGAGACATACTATTGAGTCAGCTCAAAGACAGACACAGAAAAAAATTGGTTTTTTTTATTTATGATGCACACTATTAATTTCACTACCTATAAAAGTTCTAAAGACACAAATATCACAGATTTTATTTGTGAATTGAGTTCCTACATTGGAGCATATAACACTGGCTATGAAGAATGTGTGCATTCTAAACAGTCTGGTCATTTGAGATAATGCTATCTCTCAAAAAGAGCTCTACCAATTGGAGGTCAGCCAAATATAACACTGAAAAAAAAAAAGCTTAGGTTTTCTTCAAAAGATGTTAAAGATGAAGTGCAGATGTAGCATCTGAATATCACATTATTAAGATAGGTTTATTAATATCTGTCATGCCAAAAAGTATTGCAATTTTGTCAGTTTTAAAGATTCTAATATTGGAGAAGTTTCAGATTAGAAATGAATACAAACCTTGAAGCATTCTTGGAAATTGATAAAGAAAATAAAACCACACAACTGAAAGGGAGACACAAAGCCACACAACCATAAAGAAGATCACAGCAAAAACTACTCTTTTTTAATAATAACAGATAAAAAGACAAAAAGTGGAGAAACAAAAAATGCCAAATCCACAGAAACAAAAATGAAGGCTCAGAAAAACTATGGAAGCCCATGAATTAATATGAGTCTGTAACAAAAACAAAATTATTGTAGAAGTTGTTTAAGACAAAGGAATACTAATATGCTGTGAACAGAAGTAGATAGAAGATTTTGTTTTTAATCTTCTGACTTGACAAGAACACTGAAACACCCAGCAGAAATATAACAAAATTGAAGAACAAACATTCTGCAAAGTACTTATAATTAGTTAAATATAAGCATTTTTTAAATATATTTTCTAGTGCTGTTTTTTTTTTTAAATTATATTTTGCCTTATTATTTTTATTATTCATTTTGCTTGGTGTCAAGCTATGAACACACCCCTTTGTTTTTCCAGAGTATATCACTACTGTTTTTTTCATACTTTTTAAAAATGCTTACACTTCTTTCATCAGTTTAAATTTTCTCATTCTTGAATGAGCACTTTTGAATGGACAAAATTTTCAATGAAAAGACATTTAAATTAGTCCCTGGAAAATATAAAAACTACACTATTTGCAGTTCATAAACTAAAGCACACTAATCTCTTACCAAGCTATACTGCAAAGTGCTGCAGGAAAACTACATATTTGTCATATGTGATCTGTACTATGGTAGTTTTACATTTAGCTAAGTTTATTCTTTTCATTCTGAATTAGTAAATAGCCACAAAAACTTTGAAACATGGAATATACAAATTGAGTTACTGACATTATAAAGTCTTTTACCTTGTTGTGTAGACAAGAAATATTAGGTCCTAATGCTTTGATTAGAAGCCAGAATAGATTTATTTTTTTGACTGATTCTTCCTCTGTCATATTGTATTTGGCTTTTAGGCATGTCATGATTAAGTCAACAGTGTTTGGTTGACAGATTACATCTAAATGAAGTCAGGAAACAAACAAAGAATTAATTTTTTTTAATTAAAAAATAAAAAAAATAGCTCATATTTCAAAGTTTATGTTTTAGACAAAAATTCAATTAAAAGAAGAAAAAAAAAAAAAAATACTTCAATTAACCAGCATTCTCATTACAAAAGCAAAATTAATTTGTGAAAAGGTCAAAGGTAAAAACATATTTTTTTCCTTTGGAGTTTTGATAAATAAATCATAATTTATTACCTGCATTATTAGCTACCAAACTGTTTATCACTATTTCCAAGGTATCAAAATAAATAAGTTTATCAGGTGAAGCTATTTTCGGGTGAATTATGGCTACCATCTTCTTTAAAATACTATGCAGTTCCTGGATAGAGGGAAAAAAAAAAACAACTCTTTTAACTTTTCTATTAAATATAGATTAAATTTACAAAAGAATTTCAGACAAAAAAAAATGATTTTATTTCCTTTGGTTTTATTAATTTCTGTTTATGTGACTTTAAAGGAACCTCCAGAATAAGAACAGGTCTCTGGATTCAACTGTAATGAAAGGTTCCAGTGATAAATCTTCTTTGCATAAGAGAAAAAAAAATAGAATAGTTGCATGATTACTTTGCTGAGAAAATAGTCTCTCTTGGAATGCTTTGAACAAATATATATTCGATATATTCGCATGACATGGATTTGTATAAAATAAACTTTAAGTGTCTACCAAAAGACCTTAAAAATTTTATAAAGAATTTTTTTTTTTAGTGTTAAGATCATAGCAGGAACAATCAATTCAAGTTAGCAAGAACAATGGATCAAAGTTAACAAGAAGCAAGAACAATGGATCAAAGAAAGATAGTTGATAAATGTTTACTAAAAATTACTCTTTTACATGTAAGTATGTATTTTGTTTATTGATATAATGTGTAATGATCAAGATATAAAGAGAATAACAAACATTGTTCATCAATATGAATCGATGGATCGTTCTCTAAACAATGGCCAATTTAAGCCAATATATCTTTCTAATGTAGATGAACACAGCAACTTTTTTTCACATTACCTCTATATTTATATATGTTACATTTTTTATAGTTTTTAATGGAATTTAATTTCAATTTTATAGCAATCTAAGATGTTACAATTTTGTCATTTAAGTAAAAAAATGAATACATTAAATATTGCTCATTTCATGATTTTTAAGGTTACACTTTGTTTGATAAAATGATCAGATGTTGATATTGATTTTTATTTAAGAATGGCAAATGCTAACAAAAATAACATTGACACAAATTAAAGCGTCTGTTTAAAAAATTGTTCAAAAAGAAAAGAAAATGATGTCTTACCTTCCCTACAGTTTTTACAACCAACATCAAAGCTTTGATAACAAAGGTTGTGTTCTTAGCATACAAGTTTTTCAAATTCTGGCCAAGATCCTGCAATTTACAATATCAGAATTATTACTTATTTGGAAGTATTCTTAAATCAGTACCTGGCGAACTCTGTATAGTAGTCATCAATAAAATATGAACCAATGCCTATATGCAACAAATTCATTTTGTTGGTTTAATTAAGTTAAATATATGAGGCTGGCCTTAATAGATTCAGACTAAATGTAAATATCTTTAATATGTTTTTTCTACTATTGAATATCCAGTAATAGTGGACAAACAAAATAGCTTCAAATTATCAGACAGTTTTATACAATAAATTATGGGAATTTATTTCACCACTGCCATTAAGTTTAAAAAAAAAGTTTTTCTGTGGCAACTGGAGGCTCTAAACATTACAGACAAATATGTAATGGATCACAATTCCTCCCTGCACTCACTGGAGATTAAAGTTGCTGAGGCATTTGGAATTGTAACATAACTAAATCAATATATATTATATGGAACCCATACTTTGTAGTTATAAGAACAGAATGTAGTTTCATTTTTTCTTCTAGTCTGTGATTATAAATATAACAAAATTAATGAATTTAAGTCAGAAACAGTGAACAAAACAACTAATCATCACCTCTGTTCAAACAGAAATGAAGAGTGTAAACAACTGTTTAGCATAGTAATTGCCCTTTCCTGTATTTAGAATTAACAATCAAAGTTTTAATGCTACAATATTGCATAAATATAGCTAAATGACTTATTAATGACCATAATGTAGATAAGTGTACATGATTAAGATGCTTTTCAAATTAGATTACACTTACATTCTGGATGGCTTTAGCTACAAACTGGCTTAATGATTCATCCTTGGTGAGGTGCTCCTTGTACTTTTCTAACAATTCAAGAGCCTGGTTTCTGATTTCTTGATCGGGGCTCCCCAATGCTAAGAAAATGTAACGTGCCCAGGGAGAAAAAGATGCTTTCAAATTCTGATCCGCAATATTCTCCAGTCTGAAATGAACAATGGAATCAAAGTAATTGGTGAAGGACAGTCCAATCAAAGAGAAAACACAGACTCTAATGGCATGTTGGCATCTATTGAAATAAAATACAGTGCCTCAAGAAAGTGAAGATATAAAACTATAGAATAATGGCTGGCAGCTAAACCTTTTTTTAAATGCAGGTCTGTAATGTATTTATGATAGATAAAGAGATAATTATGTGATAGACATAACCATGTGTTAATTATAGAGATTTAAGCTCTTGTTACTCTGGAGATATGTTCTATATACAAATAGCACTGCAAAATATTAAATGTTATATGTGCTGGTCTCAGCATAAAGTCTTACTAACTTAGCATAAGGCTAATAGGCTAATTATTTAATGAGGTGGTTTTTTTTTTATATTGTTAGTGTTCAAATTATATTTTGTTTTTATTTTATTTTGAATCATCTTTAACAAATATGATAAGTTGTGTTAAAGGTTTCTTTTTATTGTTACTAAATGAAATGATATTGAATTTATAAACAACATAATTTTTTTCAGTTTTTCTCTATAAAAACAATGAGTTTTTTTTTTCTAGAGTTTGGAAATGTTACAAATTTAAATTTAATCCAGAATAGTTTCCCTTTGTTAACATTCAGAGTTTATTTCTTTCAAAGCATTTTACCAAGAAAGAAGTTTTTAAAAGTTTATTTAAGTTATTTATTTTTCTCTTCTTTTGTTGTGTATTTCCAATGGAAGCAATAAGGGATGAAATTGTTCAGTGTTCCCTTTTATGGCTGCCTGGTCGTGCGGTATGTGTGCTGGGTTGTCGTTTGGTTGTCTTGATCGTGGACTATAGTGGAATAGTCTTCTAGCGACAAGTTAAACATCACCTACATTCTACCTCAATGTCTTTAGGTCCAATCTAACAATTTAAAAAAAAAAAGATATTTACCGAATCAATAACTGGACTACCTCAGCTGCAATGGATACAATGTCTTTACAGTCTAGGATTTCCTCATTATTGTGAACCAATGAAGACACCTGTGTAATGAATGAGAATTTATTTTTTGTCTATGAATTGTGCCAAATATTCTCATTACAGTTGGTGAGATAAGATCATATATGGAATAAAGACATCATGAATACAGTTGGTGAGATAAGAATATATATGGAATTAAGATATACATAAAAGCCAAAAGAAAGCACACTAAGTCTGAGCTTATTTAAGGAATATAATAAATTTAAATTCATATATATGCTGCAGCCATAATTTTTTCCAAAGAGAACACCGAAAGGTAAGTCTATGGATAAAGAACAGTAAATATAAATTTATCAATGTACATTTTAGCATACAGATGACCTTCACATCATTTCCCCATATAGATTGCAAAACTTAAAGGGGTATTCTACTTTTTCTACATTTTATTGAAAACTTTTATTGATAAATGACTTGAAATATGTAATGTGTTAGTAATGTGCAATTCCCTATTACACCACATAAAGCACATTAATATTTACCACTGAAAATGCAGGCTCCTCAGAAAGAAAATGAGTACACTTCAAAACATACAAGCTAATATACATGCAGGCATACGCGTTGGCTTGTTTTTTTAGTGCCTCAGTGATGACTGAATGAAATGCTTTGATGCTGAAAGAAATAGCCATACAGAAAATGTTTAAACAATATAATATCAAGATATAAAAGGGTAATATGCATTATATGTGCTATTCTATTACAGAATTATATTAGTTCAGTAAAACCTCAATGTATTTTCCTAAAAATTGAAATGTATTTAAGTTCGTACAAAACATTTACCTTTTGAATTATAAGCAATTTTAGAAAAATTAACAATACAAAATAAAGATGTTTTCTGTATTACATTGCATTACATACAAATAATTTGGAACTCAATGGTACTTACAAATCAAACTCTTGTAAACATACTAGTAGAACTTTCACTGCACTCATAGCTAATGTACTCTTTTCAGAATTAATGTCTCTGCAAACAGTTGTCAACAAATACTCTGCATGGTTTTTTAATTCAGAATATGTAATTTCATGACTTCTGATTTTTCTACAAAAAACAAAAACAAAAAAAAAGCATTATAAATTTACCACTAAATTTCTTTAAAATGATTCAGTTTTTGTATCAATCAGACTATAAGGGGGAGGGGTAATGTTTTTCAATTAATTTTAATTATTAAGAGTATTCAAATTAAAGTAAAAAATAAATATAATGTGTGTCCCAATTTCTTTTGAGAGTTGTGTTGTTCACAATAACAATTACTGCATATTGTCTCTAAATGTTGCATTTTATGCATTAATTAGTACATTGCATAGCCATAAGTAGATCTAGTGGAGTTCTATTCCATCATTAGTTTTTTATCAGTATAGATTACTTATTTTAAAAATGCAACAAAATAACTTGTGTTGTTTTTAAGTTTTTCCCATTTTCAAATACTAATGCACTTACTGCAATAATGTTGTATATGCTGATTCCATCAGAGTCACATTAAATTTTTCATAAGTATTGAGGATGTGTATCAGATCTCGTAACGTCATGATGTCGCTGGTTAAAAAATAAAAGCCTTGTATTTAAATGTAATTAAAAAAGGTCAAAGTATAAAGACCTACATAATTTCTTCTCACAGATGACACTATTAAATTAATTAGTTAAATTAATCAGTGAAACACTAATAACTAAAACAGCTTGCTGCTTATTGTTAGTACATTGGCAAGTGCTCAAGGCAAAACAAATTGACTAAAATTGTACCATAGATTCTTTGGATTTTTCTGTTGTTTTTTTTTTTAATACTATGTTGCAAGTAGATAAACAAAATTGTCATTTGTTTTTAACCATTTTAGCTTGTTTAACTTTAGCAACTTACTCTACAAAACTAAACTTATATCTTAGAAATACATAGTTAGACAAGACATTACCTTCAAAATGTGAACAAGTAAAATATTTTTACAGTGTCTTCTAATCATTGCTTTAGTATAGGATTATTTATATGGGCTAAAAAATAATCTCTTCTGACAGAAGTTGCAGACTTGATATATAATCTTCCTGTATATAGACTCCATACATTATTATATCCTTATGGATAAGAAATGTGCCTTTCTCTTTCTGAGTATTTTATATGATTGATTTTTTTTTATTAATATTTTATAGTTCAATGTAATATGTGACTGTATCTTTTAGTATTCTGTCCTGAGATGTCTCTAAGTTTAGTGATTTTAGTAATGGTGCTACTTTAGTCAAATGTGAATATTTGTTAGCTATACATCTCACTGCTTTCTTATTCCATACTGCTCAATTTTGTGTCTGTTCTAGTTTCTTTATGTTTTCTTGAGTTTAGGGGTTTCAAGCGGAGGATCCATATTCTAATATTGGTCTAACCAAGGTTAAATAGTATTTTAATTTTATGTTTGTGATAAATTTGTAAAAATTTTAAATAAATGTTACTGCTTTGATTTCTTTATCATTTCCTCAATAAGGGGATTCCATGATAACTTTTCATTTATTATAACACCTACGTCTAGGTACTTTGAGTTTTTAATGTTACTTGTTATGGAGGTGCGGTGGCTGAGCAGTAAAGTGCTTGGCTTCCGAACAAGAGGTTCCAGGTTGGAATCCTGGTGAAGACTGGGATTTTTAATTTTGGGATCTCTAGGGGCCTCTCAGTCTATCCAGCTCTAATAGGTACCTGACATAATTTAGGGTAGTCTATCCAGCTTTAATAGGTACCTGACATAATTTAGGGAAAGTAAAGGCGGTTAGCCTCATGAGACCCTTGTTGGCCATCAGCAACAGATGATCATTTGCCCCTTAGATTAAGAGGACTGAAATAGGAAACTACTTTTACTTTATTGGTTTTCATAAATAGAAGATAAATACTGTAATTTTTTGGGTGGAAAAACATGCTCAAATGTGATTCCCATTCATCTAAATCTATCAAATATAGGCCTACATCTAATTCTTTTAGTTAATTTTAAAATATTTAAATCTAAATAACTAGTTTAAACTTTTTTTATCCAGGCCTTGAACAGAATGATGATATGTATTAAGCTTGTGATACTCACTAGATCTAGGTAGTATTAGATAGAACATGACTGATTAATCTAGATACATTTTTTATTCTATTCATACTATTCATAGACAGTTTATATAGAATACATATAGATTTATAATAGATAAAGATATAAGTTTTTCAGTGATGACTAAACTTTTGAGTAGACCTAAATCTACACCTTCTTATTGTACAAATGCTCCTTCTTCCCTAGTCCTATAGTGCCATTAGACCTAGAGCATGGAGTGGGTTGCCTGAGCTAGCCAGGAAAACCAGTGACTTGGCAGAATATAAGTCATTGGTTAATATGCATGACTGAATGCATGACACTAGGTCGTAATCATCTTTTTTTTCTAAGTAACATCTGTATTACATAAAGGTAAGAGAAGTAGATATCTAGATCTTATAATTATTGTTACAAAAACAGAAAGATTTAAATTTATAGTCTAGTCAAGGCTACCTCTTAGCCTTAGCCTTCAAAATGCCTACTTAGATCTATCTGAGCTGACATAGCATTGCTCTGTATGATTGGGAATGGCAATAGTATACATCAATACACTTATACAGTTACACTTTTACAGTACAATTCGTGAATTCCCTTATTCTTATTCGGTAGGCCTATTTCATAACCAAAAATGTACCAGTTTTCATGGTAATTCTGTACGCCTATATTATAATTTTATATATAAATATAATAAATATTAGATTTATTAATTAGATTCTATTCTAATTTTCTATATAGTATATTATATAATAATATATACTAATAATAGATCTATAGGCCAACTACACTAGATCTATTACTATAGATAATAGATCCAGATCTAGCATAGCAGCTCGATTATAGACTTAAGACTAGTAAGTAAGTGATTGTAAGTGTAAGTCCGAGTGGATGCTGAGAAAAGCTTCCAAAATAATGAGTAGACCTATAGTACAACAGGTCCTCTTTTTTGAGTCATTTGAGACACTGTGACTGTGAGAACTTGTTTCGTTACACTAAAACTACTAGATCTATATATAGACGATAGTATTACTAAGTATTAGACTAGATCTAGATTTAAGTCTAGATCTAATACTAAAGTAATAGTAATAAGTAATACTCATACTGAGTACTAAAAGTAAAAGCCTAATGACTGAGTATCATTCTAGATTACATTTTACATTCTCAGATTCTAGAATGTTCGCCTACTAGATTAACTAGATCTATAAATTCAGTATAATGAGTATAAATCTAGATCTACTAGATCAATATCCTTGATATTCATATTCCTATTCAAAAGACGAAAAATAACTGAAGCAAAATAATTATTTAAATTATAATGGCTAACCTAGATCTAGATTAGATATCTTTATGATTTTAAATCAAAGACTTTGAATGCAGAGCTTTAGAACGAGCATTATATAACACAAAAATCTGGCAAGTTTTGTAAATTTTTACAGCGCGTTGCAAAAAAAAAAAAAAAATTACAATATATACAATAGATCTATAAATCTAGATTCAAATCTAAGTTCAGAATATAATTTGGTCAAGATTGAGATCAAAACTTTTAATATAGAATCTTGATTAGATCTGGAATTAGGTTACCGATATTTTGATATAACTATAATTAAATTAATTTAAATTTTATACCTTTATATCGTTTTGTTTTCTACAAGGTATTTAAAAGCACGCCGGGCATATCTATAATAAGTTTAAAGTATGTCTATTGCCAGGATTTTTTTTTTTTGTAATTAGGGAGGTTGCGGGAGGGGGAGTAATTGAGGTAGATGTATGTAATGAAAAATCCAGTTGTATCTATCTAGCTATATGATAGACTGATAGATCTATTAGTTTTGTGTGGTAAGTCTGTCCGCCCGCATGTCATAGATCTATGTAGATTGATTAGAAAAGTTATTGAACATTCAATTTCTTGATATCTTGAGGCTTTGCAAAGTTCTTGTGCAAGGGATAGTTTTCTTCTAAAAGAGAAGTTTTTCTGTGTTTTTTTTTTAAATTATTTTTAGCGGCCCCCGAAAGGAGAAAAGACGCTATTAATTTTGTGTTAAATTTCTGTCCGTCCGTCCCGTTTAGATCTCGTAAACTAAAAAGATACGTCCGACATCATATAATATTTTAGTTCATTTAAAGTTCTGAAGCAACTGTTACTTTTTTAATTTATGCAAGCAGTTTGTTTGTTTTTCATAAAAATACACCACTTTTACAACTATTCACTATTAATAGTAACAAATACATGATACGAGGCTCTTCAGTAGGGGCAATAGCCTACATTTCAAACATATTGTTAACACATTTATGCGAATGGTTTTTATACTTTTTTGTTAAAAATACTTTTTTACATTTGTATTGCTAAGTTTTGTAAGTTCTGTCCTAAGCTACTAACTACTACATTTAGGCCTATCCCAAAATAATGTTTACTTTTTTTTTTAAAGAAAAAAAAATCTATTTAGTAAACTTATAAGTTGGATTTCATATTATCGCGTGAATTGCAGCGCTACACCGAATCAGATACCCCATTTGAAATAAACCGTGCTGAGATTACTCCCTTAGAGCACGGAAGAGGAAGCGAGCAGTGAGTTGTAGGGTCGCCTTTTCCCCGTACAAGGACAGACCCTCTGCCACACATGGACCAGTTCTCTCTCTCTCTCATTACCTTGTCCCGATCGTTCATCTTGCAGAGCGCGACATTCGTGGAGAATGTGCTCTATTGTCTCATCGTCCTCGAAGAAATGGCGGCACCGTGTGTCGAAGTTCTCCCTCCATCCAGCGCTACACCACTTCCATGAGACAATTAACTAAAGGAGATTATTTCTTGTTGATGATTTGAATAAGAGACTTACCCTTTACAAAACAATTAGATATTCATTATAAGGCATCAGTTAGGCCAGGTTCGCATTGAACTTCACATTCACTTTCACCTATCCTTTGGTCTGCTGGACTGCTGGGGCACCAGACACGATCTGTCAACCTTCTTTCTCCATTCTCTGTCATTTGTCCTTGATAGAATTTAATTCTGATGTCATGCCTATTCTATTGAAAACTAAAAAAAAAAATATTTTTGTCAGTATAACTTGCAAGGTTGGTGGGAGCATAGCACATAATGATATAACCATTTTTGAACTTAGACAAAAAAAAAAAAAAAAAAAAAAAATTGGCTCTATTTATTCGTTCTGAAAGTGGTTCCCAATCTAAAAGACTTTTGAAAGGGTCCTTGTTTAGTAGTAGTGCTACACCATTTTCATGGAAGACATCTTTTTTTTTTTTTCCTTTCCAGAGAAGAGAAGGATTTCTCCTGATTGCAGTCTTGTTTCATTCCCAGGATCTGTAGTTTGTAGTTGGCCATTTCCTTGGCAACTTGTGCACATCTACCTGGCTCCAGTAAAATGCGGATATTCCATGTTCCCAAGTTAAATGCTGCCTTCTGAATAAAGAAGTGTTTCTTTTTTATTGGCTTAAGTAGAGTGGTGAGTTTGAGTTGAGTTGTTGAGTTCGGCACAATTTAGGCCGGCCTTACAGTTCGACTTTACCTGCAGAGCTTCAAAAGTATCCTATATGGAGCTCTACTCTCGCCTCTGACTATGATTAGTGTTTGTGTTTTTGCTATGGTTTCTATTTATATAATTCTTATGATCCGCTGGCCAGACAAGATCTCAAATGAGGAACTGTGGCAAAGAACAAAACAGCAGTCCATTGAAATAGATATCCTTCAGAGACGCTGGAGATGGATAGGTCACACCCTGCGCAAGCCGGCATCCAACATAACAAGGCAAGCCCTAACCTGGAACCCCCAAGGAAAGAGGAATAGAGGACGGCCCAGGAACACATGGCGCCGCGATCTGGAAACAGAAGCCAAGCAGATGGGCAAGACATGGGGACAGTTGGAGAGACTCGCCCAGAACCGAGATGCCTGGATAAAGCTGGTTGGTGGCCTATGCCCCAGTAGGGACCACAGGCTGAGATGATGATCTATTTATATAACACTATTTTTTTCCATAGATAGGTTGTTAGCCTATCGCACAACCCCTATGTCCGGAGAGGTGGGGATGAACCTTTTGTCTGGCCTCTTTCCTAACTCACCTGTCTGGGTTGGTAGTACCTGCCAAAAAGCGATGAGCTTCCGCCGGTATAGCTCCGATGGTCATTGAGGCATTCCAGCTGTCACAGTACGGCAAGGTATGTGCATCAGGTGACAGAATAGTGCGCTCAGATTGCAAGAAAATATTTAATTATCGGAAAGTCCAACTTCGTCATACTTCTACAGTGACACGGACTCTTCTGACTACGGGAAGAAAAATGCGTTGCAGACGCTATAGAAAGAATTTATGAAGCTTAGATCGCAGGGTATACAAAACATTGTAAAATTATCTACCCTCCCCCCCCCCCCAAACTATTTCTAAAAAAGAATAAAACTTAGGCCTAACATTTAGCGAGCGCTAATGGTAAAAATTTGAGATATGATGAACTCGGATGTCATTCACGCTTCATATACGCCCAGTAGCACCCCATCTTAATTCAATTTTATGTGATCTGCAATCTTCTTACTAGGATAAATAGTACAAGCTAGACTTAAGGACAACGAGTTTCTCAAGCTCAGAAATGCTGTGAAGCTCTTGGCACCGGGGCTTCTTAAGCGCTCCCTCAGATTGGCGACTAAAAAAAAAGGGGGTATAGAAGGTAGCCGAAATTTGAATAGCACATCATAATGTTATCCTGTTTCCGTCTAAAAGTATAAAAAAGGAAATATGTTCAAGTGATGTAAAGCCTTTCAAACTTGCATATTGTACAATATGACAACTATTGATTAATGTTAAAAACACTAAGCATTGACACTCATTTTATACTCGTGTAGCAATCAATGAAAGTAGGTAATCATCGTCTTAAATTACTTAATTGGGTCAACGAAAAGAACAAACTAACAATATCTTTTAGTAGGAACTGTTAGGAGAAAGTTAATAAGGGGGGGGGATGGAGGAACCCTAAGCTAACCGCACCTGGTGACACCGACCCTAGTGACGCCACTGCCTCTTTGCATTTCACAATGAAATAAACAATATCAAGGGCGCTAACATGAACGTTATTGTTGCCAACTAAAATTTAAAACACAAAAAGGATTGAGTTGTATTTTTAACAATTGCTACTCATTTGTTGTTAAATCTTTTAAGTCTTAGAAAAAAAGTCTAATACATTGCACTAAATAACTTTTTGTAGTTTTTTCATCAATGCCTTGGATTTTTCCCCCTTTGTGTCTGCTTTCCGCTGTTATTTATAATTTACACTAGAATAATAGCCTCGCGGTGTAAAAAGACGAACCATAGCTTGAAAGTAAAGGCGGTTTTAGCAGTGCGCGGGGCCCTGGGCGAGTGTCGTGTTGGGCCCTGGGACGTTAGGGTAGACTATATGTACCGTACCACATCACGCTAACGGGCTAATCCGTCTCTAATACTGTAACAATAACAATTCAATATGTCCGCCTCTAACGCTGTGGGTCTTTTTTTTTTTGTTGTTACAAAACATAGAACATAGGCCTACTATTGTCCACTTAAGTGCTTCACATGCTGTATTGTAATGGACCTCATTCACCAAACGTAAACAAACAACATTTTCTCTATATTTTCTACACAAATTACGCAATACGTAAGGCTGTCACGTGATACATATTTCTCACTATTTCATTAATATTATGATGTGGCTAAATGTGTTTATGTCAATTTGGTGAATGAGGTCCATTGTTCTGCATAAAAGATTGTTTTTCTTTTAAGTTAAATCAGTTTTTTAAAAATACTCCCATGGCCGCACGATGTTTAAACACTTAGGCGTAAACAACCAATCCAAAGAGTTTATTTTCTTTATATAAATCGACGTCCCATCGGATTTTATTAGGAAAATATGTAGTGATCGAGTTTGTTACAACAAAATCTCTGATCGCAGGGCCCCCTTCAGGCGCGGGGCCTGGGGCGGTTGCCCCACTAGCCACCCCCTAAGGCCGCTACTGCTTGAAAGTTTCTCAAAGAACCATTTAAGCACCAGATATAGAGCCACATACCAGAAAGCTTATAAATGTTACGTTTATAAAATTTTAAAACATGTTTTTAAATACTTAATGCATTTAATACAAGTTCAATATAGGTAATTAGTTGAATGTATTATGGTTCTACAAAAAGAACAAACCAATGACATGCTTTATTAACATTTTTATAAAGGGTGGGGAAGTTGGCAGGCAGTAGCGGCCTTAGGGGGCAAGTGGGGCAACCGCCCCAGGCCCCGCGCTTGCGGGGGGCCCCGAGCTGGCAGATTTTATTGTCACCAACTTCGAAAACTAAATGAGTGATCATAAACAAGACAACAGAGTCTAAGAGGCTATCCTCGTTTAACAGTTCACGTTAAAACACATAAGTGGAAGCAACCAATCCTAATCGTTTATTTCGTATATATATATAATGACGTCTAATCGGATTTTATTGAGAAAATGCGTAGTAATAAAATTTGAACTACTCTTTGCATTTTGAAAAATTGTGTATGAAAGAGTCATTTATAACATTTGGAGTAACATAAATGCAACTTTTGACAAATTGATTTTTTAATGAAAGTAATCAGTGCTTTTTTTTTACCGTCACACCGGTACGACTGTAGGCCTACGTCACAATTTTTCCATGTGGGAAAAATTATTAATTTTCTTGTAATTTAGCGTTTATTATTAATTTATTAGTAGTTAAAAGTTAGGCAATCCATCTATTTTTTATTTAAATTATCTCGACTATCGCTGGTGTTACGTTCTAAGACCTCGCGCGAAGGTCAGATTTTCGCAGTAGGCTGTTTAATTTCATAAAGATATAATTTTTTCCGATATAAACAGTATCACCAGTTGATCTGCTTGTAAAGTTATTTCGGCAAATCAGCTTCCAGCAAGTTTGGCGATGACGTATTTTTTTCCCCAATAGGCTACTGTGCATAGACATAGTGCGGTCGTGGGAACATCCATGTCAACGTGTTAAAAAAACAAAAAAAAAAACAAAAAAAAAAAAAAACGCGGGAGTTTTTTTAGCGTCCCTGAAAGGGGAAAAGACGCTATTAGTTTTGTATGGAATGTCTGTCCGTCCGTCTGTCGGTCCCGTTTACATCTCGTAAACTAGAAAAGATATTGAAAATCCGACACCATAATATTTTAGACCATTCAAAATTCTGCTGCAACGTCAATTTTTTTCTTTTCTAAAACCGAAAATCTAATTTTTAAATCACTTATGTAAGCAGTTTCTTTCAGAAAAGTACATCACTTTTACAACTATTTACTATCAGTAGTAGTAACAAACAATTGAAGCACTTTAATATTGGAGATAAATATTTACCCTTTTTAAACAGGTTTATGCAAAAGTTTTTTTGGTTTTTTTTTTTTACATTTTTTTTACATTTTATTGCTAATTTAAGTAAGTTCTGTATTACTTTTACAAAAAAAACTTTTTTTTTTGCTTTTTTTTTAAGAGAAAAAAAATCTATTATTATTTATATAAGTTGGACATAATTTAAAACAACAATTAATAAATAGTTTTTCATATTATCGCGTGTCATAATCTGGTAGGAGAATTAGAAGTCGAACTTCACATTCACTTTCACCTATCCTTTGGTCTGCTGGGCCCGCTAGGGCACCACTAAAGATCTGCCAACTTTCCTTCTCCATTCTACTCTGTCATTTGTCTTTGATAGAATTTCATTCCGATGTTCTTTCTGAAAATATTGAAACCTGCCTTTTTACACTTTTGGGGCCGATTTTGAGTTTGTGTTTCCACAAAAACTGTCTTAGTAACTTTGTTTTTATAATTATTTTTTTAAAACCCGTGATACAGTCGGGTCTGCAAAAGTGAATGGACCACTCTAGCTCCTATAGCACACTTTATTCTTAAAGAACATCATATTTGCAGAGTGAGAGAGGATACATAATATAAGTAGTGCGCGAGTGT
>JADKLZ010000003.1:35827664-35849428 GCA_021533235.1 Biomphalaria straminea | reverse complement strand
TTTTTTTTAAGAGAAAAAAAATCTATTATTATTTATATAAGTTGGACATAATTTAAAACAACAATTAATAAATAGTTTTTCATATTATCGCGTGTCATAATCTGGTAGGAGAATTAGAAGTCGAACTTCACATTCACTTTAAAGTAGGGGGGGGGGGCGGGGGGTACTCAGCATTAAAAAAAAATATTAAAGGGGGTACACATAGGTCAAACTTTGGTAAACACTGATCTGCTGGGCCCGCCAAGGCACCACTCAAGATCTGCCAACTTTCCTTCTCCATTCTACTCTGTCATTTGTCTTTGATAGAATTTCATTCCGATGTTCTTTCTGAAAATATTGATATCTGCCTTTTTACACTTTTGGGGCCGATTTTGAGTTTGTGTTTCCACAAAAACTGTCTTAGTAACTTTGTTTTTATAATTATTTTTTTTAAAACCCGTAATACAGTCGGGTCTGCGAAAGTGAATGGACCACTGTAGCTCCTATAGCACACATCATATTTGCAGAGTGAGAGAGGATACATAATACAAGTAGTGCGCGAGTGTTTTCATTTTTTTTCTTGCTTCTGTTAATGCAGAACAATTAAAATACAGTATATAATGTACTTGAGCGGTTAATAGTAAACCAGTAGTACCTACATAATGTTCTATGTTTTGTTACACAAATAAGGCCCAGAGCTTTGGGGCAGACATAGCCTACTGTATTGTTATTGCTACGGCGTTGGAGACGGATTAGCCCGTTAACGAGATGTGGTACGATATATGGTTGGTCGTTGTGCTGGCCACATGACACCCTCGTTAACCGTGGGCCACAGAATCAGATGACCTTTACATCATCTGCCCTATAGACCACTAGGTCTGACAGGGGAACTCTACTCTCATATATATATATACATATCTAGTCTACCTTATCGGCTAAGGGCCCGGCACATGACGCTCGCCCAGGGCCCCGCGCACTGCTAGGGCCGCCCCTGTTGGCAGGATGTGTGTGACCTACTTCCTGAGCTAACCACACGTACCATATGACACTGACCCTTACTGCCATGGACTGTGTAAAGTAACGGCTGGGAATTTTTCTTAAAAATTTTAAGTAATAAAAAGGTATCTTTAATATAAATGTTTAATAACCCAAGGAAGGGTGATTGTAATTGTTTAAACAACTAAAATAATATATTTCTGAAAATAAAACTTTTGCTGTAATGTAGACCAGGTTCTAAAAGCAAATAGAACTTGTCTGTTTATAGGTAAATTATAAATAAAAAAAAAAAAAAGAAAGTTTAGAAAGTGTAGCTTATTTTTGTTAGAATCTCAGATTTTATTTAGTTTTTATGAAAATAAAATAAGAAAGAAAAAAAATGCCTTGCACAAAAAAATAAAAAGGGAATAGGGTAAAACACCAAAGGTGCATTTTGTCTTCAACGAAGAAAAACATAAAAATATGTTTTCTGTCAAACTGGATAAAAACCTAAACCATGAAGTAAGCTTGAACAATAATAATAAAAAACAATCATATTGTAAAATAAACTACATATATATTATGATTACTTTTAATTTTACTTTCAGCATTAAACAATGTCCAATACTTTAATTGGTTTTACCTATGAATAACAAAATGACAAACCAATTCTTCTTGAGGATGCTTCACCAGCATGTCTACCTGAGATTATGTTGACTAGTTATAGATCTAGATATAGTCACATAGATTCTGACCTAAGATTTTTTTCGAAAGTATAATGGAGGATGATGTGAAAGTCTTTGATAAAAAGAAACTGTGAGAAATGGCTGTAGATTGCCTACTTGCCTTTTGCAGACAATCTAAATGGTCTGCAGGCAGGACGAAGAGCTAGAAAAGCCACTAACTTGGTAATTGGCAGAAATAATACTTGAATACATAAAAATAATCTAGCATAAAAATCAAAGCCTGCCAAAAAAAAATTCTCAACAATGCATTGAGCTACACCACCAACAACCGAATTTGTGAAAAAAAAGCATTTTTTTTTTTTCACAATACCTCATAGCAACTTTATAAAATGAAGGCTCCGGATCTAATTTTCTCACTAGAATAATCCTGACAAAAACAACTCTAATAGAGCTCAGGCAATATAAAATGACAAAAGTATATTCGTTAACTCAGAGATCAGAATGGTCTTCACAATGTCTAGGACTATTTTACATTAAAATGTTATGCATCATCTGTTGTCATTAAAATCATTAAAATTTAATTAAAATTCCCAGCAACTGGGAAGAGGTAGCACAAGATAGATCCACTTGGAGAGAGAGCATAAAGAAGGGGTCTTTGATTGCAGATGCCATACACAACAGAAGCAGAAAGAAGGGTGAAAGTGCAACGGCGCCTGGTGACTACATATGCCCAACCTGCAATCGCAGCTGTGTATCAAGGATTGGCCTCTTTAGTCACACAAGAGCTTGCAAGGGGAAAAGATCGTCTCTAGAGACGTAAAATGCCACAGAGCATTAAAATACAATAATTATGACAAGACTGAAAAGTCAACTGGGCAGGCCTCATACGAATCTTCTTTACATTGACAACACAAACTAAAGTGATGCAGCAATGTCACAATTTGCAGAGCCCATGAAGAACATTCAGCAAAGAAAAGAGAGTCAGAAGCAAAAAGAAATCAGGGGATGGGCAGGGCTACAGCAGATGAAATGTTAAGTTCAGCAGAAAACAGAAATAGAACTAGTGAGCATATCACTTGTGTTGTCTTAACAGACTGGATAAGTGAAGGCAAAGAGCTCATTGCTAAGCAAAATAGCATATGCTCAATGTTTTCTGGTTCAAATTCTGCAATAGTGGTTTGAATCAAAATTGTGGAAAAAGGCTTTTTGGCCTTCAAGCACAGTTAAAAAAGAGTTGTTTTTTTTTTGTCACCTAATATTCAAGATAAACTTTTTCACAACTCAGGAGCTAAAAAAAAAAATCTCTGTAACATTTTACAAAGCACTTGGTTTCATGTGCTAATAATATATACCCATATATATCTCCTAGCATGAGTTAACACAAATTATTGGTCTATTCTATTAAACTTAAAAAATAATGTATATTAATACTTTTTTAGCATACATTTTTTTTTATTGATTATGTAGCTGGAAACACAGTAATTTGATAACTTACATTTTTTTCAACATTAATATTTAAAACTGTCAACAAAAATAGTTCAAAGCATACAATCTTATCTAAAAATGAACATATTGTAAGAAAAGACAAAAAAAAAATTATGTTTATACACGTAAACCAGTGTTCCTAAAAAACATCACAGCAGGTAACGAGCTTCAAAGCATTTCTTGTAGAATAATACTAAAAATCTTTATTCATAAGGAATGAAATATTTTTAAATTTCTCAATTCTGGCCTTGACCTTAAGAAACAAACTATTTCACCTACATTAGGTGTATCTGTGGTACAAAGGATTACCCTTTAAGGCTTTAACCATTGTAGCGTTGTCTTCCATGAACTGGTTAATTCTTACAATTATTTTTAGAACCACAAATTTTAATTGTAGCGTTGTCTTCCATGAACTAGTTAATTCTTACAATTATTTTTAGAACCACAAATTTTAATTGTAGCGTTGTCTTCCATGAACTAGTTAATTCTTACAATTATTTTTAGAACCACAAATTTTAAAAACTAATTTAAAACAGAAGTAATGAACTACATTTAAAATACTTCTAATACTTTGAAATGATTCTCAATGCAGGCAGGTTCTGACTCAAAGTGCTCTTTTTCTCGAACTTTAGCTTTTAGAGCCATTAATTTTTTGTAAAATTTAGATTCTTGCTGTCCAATCCATTTCCTCATAGGATCTCTAACTTGATATGGTGAAACATGAATGAAAATATCACAGCTTAGCAAAGCCAGTTGTTTTAATGCACTGTCATCCGTCACCCATGTGTGACTGTTGGCTCCCCCACTATGCCCACCATCTAGCCAGTAAAATGCCATTATCTTTTCAAGAAAGCTTTTTATAACTGGATCATGTTCAGACAAGTGCAGTTCATATACTATTTGATTTAGAACCGTGCACCCTTTGCTAAATCCCATGAGACGTATAGGAACATTTAAATTTGGAATGTTTGATCCTTCATCATCTTCTGAATACACAACTTTGACTGCTGAATTGTAAAGACAATTCAAGTGCCTGATGGCTCCACTGTTATCTGAGTGGGTGGGATTGCCAAAGTCATTGGCTTCAAAAAAATGTGAATAAACTGCAAAAGTTAACAAGTGCATTCTTGTTGGCTTGACAACAAAAACAAGTGAAGATGGAAATTTGTGATGTATCAGTTTTGCCGTGGATTCTGTGTTCCAATGAACATAGCGTTTATTGTCACGATGTCGTTCCATATTTTCAGGATAATCCTGAAAAAGATTTAATAGTCACATTGAAATAAAAATAACTGTATGGGAAACAAATTTTTTAATATTATTATTGAAGTTTATTAATTTAAAAAAATTAGTTATGTGCATACACACATATTGAGATGCAAGTTATATTAATTGTTTATAATAATAATAATAATAATCTTTATTTTCTGTAAAGAAATTTGTCTTACAATTTGTACATTATTATTATTATAGCTTTTATTATTATAGCTTTTATATAGCGCTACTTTCATGTTATAGCATGCTCAGAGCGCTTTGGTCCAATCTCATTTGTGGACCAGTTGGGGGGAGGGGGTATCTAGGAGTTGGTTTCCCGTGCTGCCTTTGGGCGCTCAGTAAACACAACTCTGCCCGAGTCGGGTGTCGAACCTCGAGCCCCCTTCTAGGTAGTCAAGCAAGCCAAGCTCAAGCTGCACTTAGCCTCTCGACCACGCTTCCCACATTATGCCAAACAAAACATAATACTATAAAAAAAAAATTGTGAAATGCTTTTACAGAAGTATTAACTGTTAATAATGCAGATACAGGAATTAAAAAAAATAAACACCTGTACATCTCCACCAAAAAATATAATGTGCTCCTTACAATTCTGCTTCTGCCCACAAACATAAATATCATTAGTTTTGTCTGCATCTCCTGCTATTTGATGCAACCTATGCTGATAGAAGTCTTCACCAGCTGAACAGGCTGTGTCCATACTCAACAGTTTGCAGCCAAAAAAGCTATTCCTATGGAGAAATCAATAATACATTATTTTTTTTAATGTTTACACAAAAAAAATATTTTTTTTTGTAACATTCAAATTATAGAAAGTTTAATTGAATGGCATACAGAGAAAAAAGAAAGCTCTTTTGAATCTTTGATCGCTTGGTGTGGTAATTCTGAAAAAAAAAGCAAATTAAATTTTAAAATATGTTTAGAGGTAACTGGCTCTGTTTTAATACATTAAAATATTAATTTAAAAAATTGTCAGAAATCAATTATTATAAATTCATTTTATGTATATTGCAAATGTAAAAATTGCTGCAATCGTACATAAACTTACAAGTTTAAATATTCCAAGTACAGGGGCCAATAATGGATAGAAAGAGAAACTCCTACTATGACCATTCATAAGAGAGAAGATACTATTGCTTTACTTTTCATCAAAATGAAGGTAGTAATGAATTGATCTTTAAAAATATATTTAAAAATAGTCATTAAAAGAAAGAGTATATAATATATATAATAATAATTTAATATATAAATCGCTGTTAACAAACAAAATGTAGGCTCAATTAAGGCGCCGTGATAACATTTTAAACATAAAACACGAGAGATAAAATGACAAACTAATCTAAAAAAGTTTTAAACAGATAAGTCTTAATGTTCTTCTTGAATGTAGTGTAGCATGTTTTCTGTCTAAGATCAATGGTGAGTTCCAAAGCTTTGATCTGTGCATTTCCTTATATTTATTATAGATATGTATACACTGATGACAAAGCAAGCCATATTATTGTAGTTTGATTCTTGCTTTCACAGGAAGCAAATGGAGTGTGTGCATATAAGAGAGTAGTAGCAGAATATCATCTAGTTATTCTTAGGACTATATTTATGTGCATAATCGAACAATGAACGTTTTCAAAGTGTGTCATTTTTTGGGGGGCTGCAAATAATTTAGGAAATAGATATTTTTACAATGAATTTATATATATATATATATATATATATTTATCTTGACCTTAGGTTACTTTATAGTGTGTATATATATAGGCCTATAGACTTATAATAGACCTATATACAGATATAGAATATAAATATTTTAAATCTAGAGTAGTCAATATAGTAATATACTAAATTTAATATAGTTTTAGAATTTAGATCTATATATTTAATTATAATTTTTTAAATTATATTATATATAGTATAGATCTAGATTCTAGATCTATCTGGATTGGATTTAGATAATGATTTTGATAGATTTATTTTTATAGATAGGCCTATAGTTATAGTCAGTATAGTAGGCCTATAGTTAAATACTAGACTCTATGTCTATATACTAGATTCTAGATTAATCTAGATCTATCAGTCAGTTGAGTATTAGTTTAGTATTATATTATATTAGTATCATCCGTAGCCTAGCCTATAGATAGTATAATAAAGATATAGTCATTATAGATTTATAAATTTATAGATATAGATAGTATCATATTCATATATATATATTATTGAACTTATCATATAAAAATGATATATTTATAGATCTAGTATAGTAAATTCTATTATAAGTATATTATAATTATATAGATCTAGTATAATTACTATAATATAATTTAAGAATTAGATCTAAGTGGCTTAAAATTTAGAATTTATAATCTAGCCTATATTAGAAATCTAGACCAAGAATCTAGCCTAGACTCTATATTAGAAATCTAGACCAAGAAAGATGTAGACCTTTAAAATTTAATGACAGTCTCATTATAGCACGTAAAAATGCGAATGTAAAGTTAAATTAATACAAAATGTAGACTAGATCTAGATCTATACTTCCGGAACTTTTATTTATTTTCTGACGATTCTAACAACAAGCAGTCATTTGTCACTCATAGGTCTAGATCTATATTCTCTAGTCTAGTGTCTACATCTAGATCTGTATAATCTAATCTAGGTAATAAGGAAATTTGTGCATTGCCATTGCACAACAAAAAAAAAGGTAAACTATATTACTACTACTAGTCTACATTTTAAATCATTATGATCTAGATCTATAGAAAACCAAATTGAAATAATACTTATAATAAAAAGTAATATAGTTATAGTATACTAGTTCAAACTAGTTGTTATAGATCTAGATTTAGATTCTATCAAGTATCATTCTACATCAGTATCACTATCACTTAGTATCAGTGCCCACACTCACTCAACTCAGCCCACAGTGTCACTGTGTGAGTGTGACTGCCACTCATACTAATGAGTCTCATGTCATATTATTAATTATTACATTTATGATTTAGATCTAGTAATGAGTTAGATCTACACTACTAGAAACATATCATAATGATAATTTACATGCAAAAAGTTTATTTATTAAATATCAGATAGTCTGAGATAGTTTGAAGTAAAAGTAAAACTAGTTAACTAGATGAGTATTATATAATAGACTCTTTAGTCTCTTAATATTATAATTGGTGATTGGATGATAATACTAGACTTGACAAATTACTGATTTAATCTAATGACTAATATTAGTAATAATATAATAAGTTAAATAAGTAGTAGATCTATTACTTAAACTTAATTAGTCTACTTACTATTGAGTAAAATCTATTAATATTATAATAAAATAGAATCTAGCTAATCTACTAGGCTTACTAGGTCTAGAGTCTAGTTACTAGTATAGTAGTCTACTTACTATTAATTAATAAGTATTAAGTAACTATTGAAAATAAATCTTGAAAGTATAAAAAAAATTCCCTTTCAGACAATGTGATATAGGCTAGGGCAGATGATGTAAAGGTAATATGTTTCTGCGACCTACAGTTAATGAGGGTGTCATGTAGCCAGCATAATGACCATATGCCTTTACTTTCCCCAACTTATGTCATTGTCAGGTACCCATTAGATTTCATTAGCCATTATGGCTGCCTGGTCAAGCAGCTTGCACGCTGGACTGTCATTTGGATTTATCGATTGTCAAAAAAAAATTACCATTAGTTACATATTTTAAACAATTATTTTAATCTGTTTCTTTAAAAAATATTTGTTTTTTTACTTTTTGTTTAGCAAAACTAAACTTTATAATCAACTTAGAAGAAGATGTCATTTCAACCCAATATGCCACCTTCACTGGTGGCCAAGAAACTAAAAGAAGAAAAGGGGAAAGAAGGAGATGGAGATGAGCCTAGAAAGCAGTCCAGAGAAGAATGGAAGAAACAGAGAGAATTGGAAGAAATGAGAAAAGCTGGTACTGCTCCAGCCATGAAAGATGAAGAAGGAAAGTAAGTTTATATTGAACCATCTTTGAAATTTTAGCTGCTTCCATTGCAAAAAGAACCCCTTCAAATTTATTAGCAATATATTTTTTTTAAACATTATTTTCTTTATTACCCCAGAGACATCAATCCGCATATCCCACAGTACATTATGCAAGCGCCATGGTACTTTGGAGCTGAAACAGCAACACTCAGGCATCAGCGTCAGCAAGAGGAAAAAATACCCCAATATGCCCCACTGGGTGTGTCATTTAAAAAGGGTATCAAAGAGGTATGTGCTATGGTAAATTTGGAAAGTTTGTCCATGCAAAATTGTATATTAGAATGTTATTTTAATTAAATGTGTCAAGGACTAAGTTTTTGTGTGTGTGTATTCTTCTTCAGGGTCCTGTGGCTGTTAAGTTTCGTAAAGGTGCATGTGAAAATTGTGGTGCTATGACACATAAGAAAAAAGATTGTTTAGAGGTTTGTTACTATTTAAAAAACTTTTATAATGGATAGCAACACCTTATGTTATGTCATAAAAAGATAATCATTTTTAAAGTCACTTTTTTTTAAGATCATATTATTTTTATTTTTAGTTTTACTTTTTCATTACATAAGAGAATATCATCTTTTCGTATGTGTTACATTTTAAAGAAATTTCTTTAAGAAAAAAAAAAACTGAGTTGGCTTCGTTTTGAATTTTTTGTCTTTAAAGTAGGAAAAAAAAGCAAGAAACAATATTTATCAAACACCTAGTCAAATTGTTGGATAAAAAAAAGCTAAAATCTTGTCTTACATTGGATGAATTGATGCATGGGCTTTTTCGTAAAGAAAACATTTAAAATGTTTACATTACAAACAAACAATATAAAATAGTTGTGTGTTGTTGTTTTATTCTTTTAATTTCAAACTAGTCTTATCTTTAAACCTTAAATTTAAAAAAAAAATTGTTTTAGCGTCCAAGAAAAATAGGTGCAAAGTTTACAGGTGAAAAAATTGCTCCAGATGAATATATTGTGCCAGATTTACAACTTGATTATGACGGTAAGCGGGACACTTGGAATGGATTTGATCCTGATGAGCATCAGAGAAAGCTGCAAGAAGAGTATCAAGACATTGAAGAGGTAGGTTCTTCATATTAAGAAGTAGTTAAATACAAATTGACTTGGTCTCTGATGTGGAGGAAAATTGGTTCTTTCCAAATTCCGATCAAAGAAAAAAGAAAGTAAATGTTCTCCAGACAAATAATCATCCTTACATCCCCATTTTTTTAAATCATGTTTTTCAAATCTATGATTGATGCAAAACTAGTCATGTTTTTGTTGTCTTTTTATTTTCCCATTACTTATAGGTTTATTAAGAAATATTAATATGTTTGTAAAATAATTTTCTCTTTTAGGCAAAGAGAACTCTAAAGGAGAAATCATTAGATGAGTCACTTATGACTGGAGAAGATGGAGGAGAGAAAGAGTCAAAGGTATCAGCAGATATATGGAAGTTCATAGACTGATTGTTTTTACCATTCAGTTCTTACATTTATATTCAGTGTAATAGTATTTGCTGTCTGTGAAGGAGGGATTTATGTCTTCATGTAGAGAAATGTTCTGTGGATCTATGTCCTCATTTAGAGAAATTATCAGAAATGTTCTGTGGATCTATGTCCTCGTGTAGTCAGTAGAGAAATGTCCTCATGTAGTGTATAGTGAGAGAAAAGTTCAGTTCTTCCAACGATATCTGGTAACTGTTATAATATGATATGAATGTTGTCATTGTGCATTATATTACTTTCAAAATATGTTGTTAATGGGTTTGATTAATGTATATTGTTATATTTTTATTGAATGTGCACCCTTGTATGTAATATATTTCCTTTAGTCAGATAGTGAAACACATTGCTTTAGTTTAATTCTATAGATTAAGAAGAGGGTTTACAAGCTCAGTTTTTTTTTTGTTGCAGATTCTTATAAGTTGACAAAAAATTATATTATGATATTTATAAGCTTGGTTTGGTTTTTTCATCAAGGCATTATATTTGGTATGGTTTTAAGATCAAAGGATTATTAATCATCATTTCCTTTTGTTATTACTAATTATGACACTGCGCTCAAGTGATAGATAAAAAATTGAATTATGAAATTTTTTGTTAGGGAGGGGAGAGTGATGGTGATGAAAAGTACTATGCTGAAGAGATGGACATGCCTGGTCAGAAATTTGAAACCAAACAGAGAATCACTGTCAGAAATTTGCGTATTCGTGAAGACACTGCTAAAGTAAGTAAAATGTGTAGCGATGGACTAAATGTTTTTTTTTCTCTTTAACAAAGTAAACCAAAAAGGAATGCCTTTAACTAAGAATACTGTATGCTGTAATTTGCTTTTTGATAGTTTAGTAATTTATCTTGTACATATCAATTATGTCAAAAACAACAATAGCTTTTTAAAATATTTGTTTCTGATTCTAAATTGAAATGGATTTCTTTGAAAGGTTAACTTTCTCTGAGTACATAATATTGGTTGATTCTTGTTAGGCACCAAAAATAGCATATCCTTTGTTTAGTATGTATATATATATATATATATATATATAAATAGAATGTAATGAATAGAAAAACAACAAAACAATGTAAAGAATAAATAATGTGATGTACACTGTACATTTCCTTGTTTTTTAGTTCAAATTAGTTTGAATAATGTTTACATTCAAATGCTTTTTCTCTTTCTCTCTTGAAGTACTTGTACAATTTAGATCCAAATTCTGCCTACTATGATCCTAAAACACGTTCGATGAGAGAGAATCCATTGAAGAATACAAGTAAAGAAGATATAACAGAGTATGTATTGGATAAACTCTTTAAAAAAAAATCTTTGTTTCTAAATTCAGTTTATGTGCAAGTTTATGGGTACTTAGCTGACCTAGGTATGCAAAAAAGAAATTTTTATTAAAACAAACTTTATCAGTGTTTATTTTGGATCAAAGAAGAAAGAAATTACAATTATATTTTTGTGTTATGTAGAATAAATATGTTGGAGAAGGTTCTTTGACATCTCATCATACAAGACATTTCATTATTGCAACATTTCATCATTGCACATTTCAACATTATACCAATTCATCATCAAAACCCTAACCCTAAATGTGCAGTGATGAAATGTCTCGTATGATGAGGTTTCTGGTCACGTCACCTTTTGAGAAATGCTGATCCAAGCAGATAAAATAGATTTAAAATAATTGTGTGCTTTTATTTAAACATAATATTATTTTTATTTCCTTTGTATTCTGATAGTAGATTGTTGTAAGTTATACTCATTTTTTTTTCTTTGTCCTGTAACTAATTTTAGACTAAAGTTTGGTGGTGACAATTTTGTAAGATGTTCAGGTGATGCACAGGAAATGGCTAAAAGACAATGTAAGTCATAATTTATATAAGTTGAACATTACAAAATACTTGCAGGTTTTTATTTATTTATTTATTTTATTGTTTATTGAGTCCTTTCTGCATAATAGATGATTAAAAAAAAATTCACTAGTAATTTGATCATGAAATTTGGTTAGACAGATGAAGTGAGGTTTGTGATCTTATACACTTTAACATTAGATAGTCTTAACTGGCAATTATTTTTTAGTGTTTGAGAGACATTTGTATTAGGAAATAAAACTGTAATCAAATCCTGTTTCAGTGTTTGCCTGGGAGGCTTTTGAACGTGGCAATGACATCCATTTACAAGCTGATCCCACTAAACTGGAACTTATGCATAAGGAGTTTGAGAAGAGAAAAGATGAGTTCAAGAAGACAGCCAAAGATTCCATATTAGATCAATATGGTGGACAAGAATATCTTGAGTCTCTTCCTAAACAATTACTTTTGGCTCAAACAGTAAGTCCCTCAGGCTGATCACTTATTTCTGTAATGATTTTTTTTTTATTTAACTCTGTCACAAATTTCTTCTTTTTTAAACACTTTACTCGTCCTCATCTGTAATGTTTTCTATGATGTCAGGACTTTGTATGTTTCAATTACTGAGTTGTTAATTATTAGAGTATTAACAACAAAATGTGTCTTGGTATTAAAGTTAATGTGAATTACAATGCCTATATGTGTTGTAATTATTTAATGAACTTGTAAATATTTTTTGAGGCCCAAGTTCAGCCTGACAGTCACACCATACATACCAAGTTGTGAATAAATCAATAAACGATGTGTATGATGATTTAAAACAAAATTATGAATTTAATATAATGAATTATTTACAATGATAATGGCGTCTGATCAATTATAATGATAATCAAATATAAGTGCAGTTAGTATGATATGAAAAATCCAATACTTGTAATATGATTCCAATAAATAATTTAAAATTATTTAAGATCAAAGATAATCACCTTAAATAATAAAGTTCAATACTTGAGTTCACATAATCTTCAATACACATAGAACTATCTTCTATCCAAGATAATATACAGCAACAGTCAGCATCAAAGTTCAAAGTAGCACCAAACAGCTTAGAACTTCATAAAACACCAACAGGTCTGAACACAGCAACCCTCAGTCTGGAATCTCAGACTTGTAAAACACCAGGCAGAGAACCTGAGATGAAAACCTCAGTCCTGTAGCCCAAAACTGGAAACTGAAACCCTATAGAAAGATAAAAGAACAGATTCTTCTAATCTTCTAGTCTAATTATAGAATTACAAATACTATACAATGAGAAAGTAAAACTCACCTTAAACAGGGGTCAAGATAATCCAAAGAATAGATCTATATCCAAGGCAAATGCTAAGGCTATCCAGTAACATAAGCACAAGAAGAATTCAAGCACTCACAAAGTACCGCTTGGCTCTACAGCTCAAAATGGAGTGAATGAACCAAAAGATAAACTACGAAAACCAAGCCTTGTTACAACCAAACCTTGTTACATAATCATTTTATGTCAACAGACATTATGACAAAGCAACAAGGGGAAATCACCTACTACACAAAATAAAATAGCTCCAATGACATCATCAACTATTGATGAATGCGCTATTAAAATGTGAACAATTAAACAGAATCATCATAATAGAGAAAGCAGTGCTATTAGAATATTATATAGCATATTATTACAAAGCAACTAATTCAATAGTTGCGACATATGAATACAAGAATAGAGTATATGACAGCAATACTATGTCATCATAGCATTTACAATGATCCAACTCACAAGTACCCTAAAGATTTGATCAGACCAAAAACTCCACAAAGATCTCTGCACTTGTTATGTGTAGTCTTCACCTGAAACTGTCAATCTTTGAATGCCCAAATTTAATTCACCCTAGTCAGACCCTATTCTAACTGTGTATGACAGTGTGGAATAGATGACCAATGAAAACACAAAACTGCACTCTAATCTCTTTGGCACAGATTGCAAAAGGTCAGATCTGGCTAGAAGAAGAATTATAAGTAGTCCACAATTTTCTTCTAAAACTTGTATGTGCTCTTCTACTTGGATCATTATTGCCCTCTGCCATGTTTCATTTTCTACAACATTATGCAGCACCTAATTTTAAAAACTTGTTTTAGATTAAAAAAAAATTTCCTCACATTTTGAAGTCTCTGATTTATATAATATTTGATTCAATTTTTTTTAAGGAGGATTACATTGAGTACTCCAGGACTGGAGCAATCATTAAAGGTCAAGAAAAGGCTGCAGTAAAGTCAAGATATGAAGAAGATGTTTACAACAATAATCATACTGTAAGTTATGATTAGACTTACTTTTTAATCAAATAGCTGACAGTTGTTTTAACTTTATTTTATTGCCCATAGAATGTAATTGATCAGCATCATATCTAGTAAACTGGTAATTTCATTTTTTTTAATTTTGAAAAAAAAAAACAAACAAAAAAAACCTGTGTGTTTAGGGGAAACACATTTCATAAAGTGATTATCTGATATCAGGTTGTGTTACCATGACACTGGTTGTGTTTACTAAATTGTAGAGCAACTGTTTTGTTAAACCTTAAGTTGAACGAGTTTTAACTAAGGCTTTAAATACACTCCTAAATATGTCTGGTTGTGTTGGCTAATATAAAGGAGCATAAATGCAAAAGCTTCTAAATCTATAATCTTTTAAAATCCATTCTAATTAAAAGCAGGTTAAAATTATTATTACCTTTAATACTTTCAGGGTAATAATGGTAACTTTTTAAAAAAATATACAATAAAGAGGTTTATACTATTATCCTTATGCTTCAATTTCAGTCCGTGTGGGGGTCTTTTTGGAGAGAAGGCAGATGGGGCTATTCCTGCTGTCACAGCTTCCTAAAGGAGTCCTACTGCACAGGGGAAGCTGGGAAGGAAGCAGAGGAGGTATACTCATTTTACTTTAACTCTTTGACATCTGTTCTTGTCTTAAGGCTCTGTTTTGGTGCATTTGAATTTTTTTTTTTTACTTGGTTTGTTACAATCTCAATTAAATTCCAGAAACTTTTTTCTTCCCCAGGAGAGCAGTTTACTGCCTACTCAGCACCAAGCTACTCTTCAGGAAACAAAAGAATCTACACAGGTACATGCATATTGTAGTCAGCAATTTCAGATATAGTTGTTTAAACATAAGTCTGTAAAATATATATGTTAGAACAGGCTCATTCATTTTTTTTTTTTTAAATCAAATAAAACTTTTTATTATGGAAGAATTCTATATTCTTTCTAGAACTGAACATTGTAAGGAATAAAATAAAATTAAAATGAGTGTCATGAACTACCAGCTGTTTACAATTTTGACAGTGAATACAATGTCAAACAGCTATAGTATCTCATCAAACAAACAAAAATCAAATAATGTAATTGTTTGATTTCAATGTAGGTCAAGAAAAATTCAAAGAAGAAAAATAAGAAAAAGAAGCAGAAGAAGAAGAAAATGACAGAATCATCATCCTCATCGTCATCATCCTCAGAGTCTGATTCCTCGGACTCATCATCCGAAGAGGATGAAGAAAAAAAGAAACGACTGCTTAAAGAGGTTAGCTTCACATAACTGATGGTTTTATTTTTTTGTGCTTACAGTATTTTTGTTTTACTGGAAATAATATGTTCTGTACCTATGACAGAGGTTCTCCAGTTTAACCAGTTCTCCATTGATTTGTCATGTATGCCATCATACTAAATGTTTATCTTTCCCTTTCATACAAAACTGGTTTGTTTGACTTATTTTTCCTATAGCAACAGTTCATGATTTTACATTCACGGGCCGCGCGGGGGGGGGGGGGTGGGGTTTTAAAATGGAAACATCCGCTATTTATTTACATCATGAAAAAAAAAAGGTTTTCAGTGTAGTGCTAAATACATTAGGCATCAAGTCAAAATGGGGACTTAGTGATAAAATGTTTGGCTTCTGTACCAATGGGGTCTTGTGTTTGAATCCTGGTGAATACTGGAATTATGAATTTTAGGAATTTTATGATGTCCCTGAGTCCACCAAACTCTAATGGGTACCTGACATTAGTTGGGGAAAGTAAAGGCATTTGGTTGTTGTGCTGACCATTTGACATCCTAGTTAACCCTTGGCCATAGAAACAGATAATCTTTACATCATCGCCCCATAGATTGCAAGTTCTGACCTGAATACTTCACTTGTACTTTTAAGCCAAATTTTATTGCAGCAATTTTTTTTTCCTTCCCATTTCATTGATATTATTTGTTCCAATAAAAAAGTAAATTATCATGAAACCTAATTAAAATATTACAGTTCTTAACCCAACTTGTCCCTAACTTGAGGAAAGCCCAACTCCTAGTGTGAGACTGAAAACTCCTCGTAAAATAACTTGAAGTTTTTCAACAATGGAACCTATTTCCACAGGCTCTGAAAGCACATAAGGAACATGATAAAAATATGACTCAGCTGCTTCAAATCGACGAAAGAAAACGTTCCTATAACAGTATTTGTGATATCAAAGCCCCAACAGATGAAGAGATGGAGGCTTTCCGTCTAAAGATGAGACGTGTGGATGATCCCATGGCTAACTTTCTAACTGACTGATCGAGACCTACCATGAGATAAATTTGATTGATTGAAAAAGTAATGTGACTGATCGAGATTCATGAAACTGAAGAACCACTGATAATACTTTTACAAAATATCATATATATACAGTTTAGATACAAGTATTTGTATTAGATCAGAGGAAATATTGTGTTGAACAGTACATTCTAAAAAGTTTACAGTACAAACAGATTCTTAGACAAGATTCTAGTTACCTTATATATGACATTCACATATGTTCATTATGTTGCAAAATGTGTACATTGATTGTAAATAGAATTTTAAATAAACTGAATTTTCATTTGACAACAAAATCAATTTTTACCTTATTTTCAAGGTAGTATAAAATGTCAATATAGACAAACATATAAAAGTTCTGTTGTGACATTCTAGTTTTATTACTATGATATAAGATTGTGTTTTTAAATACATATTTTAAAAAAAAAAAGTACATTTTGGGGTTTTGCTGCATCATTCCCTTGGCAGTTTAGGATTAAAAAATTATTAGGAGCATCTTCAATTAAAGGCATTATAATACTAAGATAATTATTTTTAAAGAAAATCACAAGTAAATCTATTTAGTATTTTGTTTTACTAGGACATAATTTTAAATTCTTTTTAGCATGGGCTATTTGATGTGCAGCTCCTGGAGGGATCTGTCACCAACCAGGACGTTTTGACACGGGCCAACATGCACAGCATCTATGCTCTCCTTCAACAGAGAAGACTACGCTGGCTCGGTCATGTCGTCATGTCACTCGCATGCCAGATGGAAGGATCCCTAAAGACATCCTATATGCTGAGCTAGCAGAGGGAGCCAGACCCAAGGGCCGCCCAAGATTAACTTACAGAGATGTCTGCAGACCAGACATGAGAGCCACAGGCATCGACCAAAGTATGTGGGAGGAGATAGCCCAAGACTGAACAGCATGGAGACAGACTGTACGTGCTGGTACGAACTTCGCCGAATGCGAAAGAAATGAAGCTGGATCGGCCAAGAGAAAGAAAATGAAAGCTGAGGGCTGTAAAGATGCTGGGAATACCTGTTCGTGCAAGGATCTCAGTTTTGTACACTTTTTCTTTCCATGTGATTTTCAACATCCTACGAAGACATCACAAATGGAATGAGTTTAGTTTTCTCTCTTGCTTTGCGTATGTGGTCCATGATTCACTGCCATACAATAGTGTACTCATAACGCATGCCTTGTTGACTTCCATTTTGGTCACTGTAGTGAGCTTCTGGTCTTCCCAAACTCTTGACCTGAGTCTAGCGAAGGTCGAGGCAGCCTTCCCTATGTGTTTTTTTTTTATCTCCTTATCTAGAGAAAGGTCGTCTTGTGGATCCCACATAGCAGAATTCATTCACATCATCCAGCTTGTTATCGTTTATGTGGATGGAGGGTGGTGCTGTAGCAGGTGGTCCCATAACATTTGTTTTCTTTGTGCTAACAGTTGTTCCTCTTGTGAGTGCGCCACTACCGCTGCGTCGTCCGCGAAGAGCATATCTCTTATGAGGGCTGTTTTGGTTTTAGTTTTGGCCCTCAGTCTAACAATATTTAGAAGTTTGCCGTCGAATCTGGTTGTGTATTGTTTATAGTTGTGTAAATCCATCAAAACATCTTTGTTGTGTTGTCTTGTCCGCATGGCACCTTTAGTAGAGTACCGGTAGTTCTAGACGTTTTCATATTGCAACCAGACAGTTCCTTCATTCCACAGAGAGAATGTCCCAACTAAAACATTGACATTAGGCTTGTGAGTCCTCGGTAGAGCGCAATAGATCTTAATAGACTGTTGATCTACATGTTTTATCACATTTGAGGGTCTGTGAATCATATTGACACACATTTAACACAGGCAAAGCCGTCCTTAATCTAGATCTCTATAAGTCTTATTACAGCAAAGCGATTGACTAAGTTTTGAAGCATCAATCAAATAAAGCTAGGGTCTGGCATGGAAACACCTGGTAAAACTGAATGCTGAGTATTGCATCGGTCATTAAGACAGTCTACTATGTCATTTTGGTCCGAAAAATAAACGCTATGAATATTGAGTAGTGGGCCTTAGATTTGAGGACACGTTTTTTTTTTTTTTTTTGCTCAAACAGAAGTGTCTTCAAAACCTGTCGTCTGCCACAGTGTCTCCATCATTTTTATTTTGTAAACATTGCAAGATTCGTAATAACATGCGCAAAGAACCTGTTTTCTATACGGCTTTGTAAAAAAACCTCAAAGTCAGCGTTCTTTTAGTATAGCTCCATGATTGAAGATGCGTCAGGGGAGACTTTTTATAAAATTATATGCACTAAAAGCAAGTGGCGATTGTATGAAATAAATTAATAAAATGCATTTCCAAAACTATGAAGAATGCTATGCCATCTTGAGGGTAAATGTAGGGGACAGTGCAAAAGATTAATACTAAATCAATGGAAAAAAAAAGATGTCTCGGTGAGGTAATGTGTAAACAATATGTATCTAGTTTATAGACTGAAGTGTCTATGTCCGGACAGCCTCCTGTCAATGAAGTTCAATGCTGCAATAATGATTTGGGGAGGGGGGGGCTCGTGACGACAAAACCATGAATACAAGCTGAGAGGAAGAGGGGAAAAGAGAAGTGGATAATTTGTCATGAGAGAGAACTCCTGTTTTCCTTCTGTCTCAAGCGGCCTCCTGACCACTAGACATCGGATCGATACGACTCCTTAATCCCCGTAGGAGGTCAGCTGATCAAACTGTACACCAAAATCTCACTTGATACTCTTTTTTTTTTTTTTTTTGGTAATGTCTGCTACCATGAAGAAAGTCGAATGCAGATCTTTGGCAAGCTATTAAAAAAAGAAAAATAAAAGGCTGTCATTTTATTACGTGTTGAAGATGTGGTAGGACTTTTTTTTTTCTTGCAAAGAAAATATGAAGCTAACGACCATCACACTATGTCAAGTAACTAAATATATAGGTTGTTATCCTATGACCAAGACAAAGGGAAACAACGAATGAGAACATAATCATTGCTGTATTTAGACTCTATGCTGTTGAGACATTAAAGAAAAAGAGAAAAACAAAAAGGCGAGGGAGGAAGGGGGAACGGAAATAAACAATGCCGATCGGTATTGAAGCCATACATATTGATAGAAATGTAGGCCTACGTTGTTTTATTGGTAACAAGGCATTAACCATAAAAAAAAAGCATTTAATTACTGGTAATGAACTATTCTGTTTGATGCAAAATAGCGACATTAATATACTTCTGTGTGAAGAGATATGGCTAATTGTGTGGGGTTTTGTCCCTTTAGATTATTGTACACTATTTCTCCCACATCATTCTCGGATCAAGTTGAAACTTTATACAATTATTTGTTGTATTCATAGACTTACATAAATATAGACTGGCCGATAAAAGAGTTTTATGAAACGAAAATTTGTGACTTGCAATTTTTTGTACTTTATTTATATTTATGAATTTTGTTTAATCTCTAAGACTGAAGATCATGCAATTTTTAAATTTTTCAGAATTCGGATATCCGAATACAATAGATATACATGTTTTCAAGTTACATGAAGTTATTTCCTTTTTCCAGTCTATATTTATTTATGTCTATGGTTGTATCTAACAAAACACGAATCAATCAAAAAATGAACCCACTATATAGATCTAATTATGGTCAGAGTAACGGGTGCATAGACATAAATAAGTATAGACTGGCCAATAAGATATTTTTATGAAGGGAACATTTGTGATTTGCAAATTAGTGTACTATACTATACAGCATGAGCAGTATAAAAGTTAAGTATTCATATCTATTTCAGCCATAACCTATATAAGTATTGCAATATTTTCACTATTGTGTTGTTTTTTTTTAAATCTCTTAGCGTGACTGTAATGTCAATTAATCATAATGTTTATTTTTTGTTCTGAAACTGTTTTTTTTTTAATTTTAGCTTATTTGGACATTCTGCTGAAAAAATCCCTAGTTTCACTAATTCAAAGTTAAGGACTGAATCCTTTACTTCTTTTTTCCAGTGTATATTTATTTTGGTATCTATGCCATTTTGTGAATGAAAAAGTGCGGATTTGGATACACCATTTTTCTTTCACACCATGCTGCGTGAATAAGGAGGAAGTGTAGTTTTGTTTAATCTTTAAGACTAAAGATCGTGCAAATTGTCAGATTTCGGAAATCCGAATACAATGGATATACATTTTTTCAAGTTACATAAAGCTACTTCCTTTTTCCAGTCTATATATGTCTATGAACGGGTGTTGTTGATGAGTGGTAAAGTGCACGTCTTACAGGTTCAAATCTCTATGAAGACTGGGATTTCAAATCACACAAACTGGGAGAAGGTTTTCCTGATGCCTTTACAAAAAAAAGTAAAGTTCCCCTTTCAGACCTTGTGGTCTATACAAAAGCAATTAAAAAAAAATATTTTTTTTTTGTTGCGATCTAAACGAGACAGACGGGTGGACGGAAGTGCGGACAGACAGGAGACACAAACACAACTAATAGCGGTTTTTCCCCTTTCGAAGCAGCTTAAAAATACAGCTATTAAAAAGCATTCCAGGATTTCAATACTCGGGACTTGAGTACCGCGTAATGATATTTTTTTTTTCAATATAACAAGGGAGTTAGCTATAATTCAGTGTTTCTCAAACTATTTGCAGTCTGTGGCATTTTACGTCTCGTGAGACGATCTTTTCCCTTTGCAACGTCTTGTGTGGCTAAAGAGGCCAATCCTTGATACACAGCTGCGGTTGCAGGTTGGGCATAAAAATGATCAGGAGCAGCTGCATTTTTAGCCTTCTTTCTGCCTCTGTTGTGTATGGCATCTGCAATCCGAGACCCTTCTCTTATGCTCTCTTTCCATGTGGATCTATCCAGTGCTACTTTTTCCCAGCTGCTAGTGTCGATTTCAAATAGCTTCATGTCACGTTTGCACACATCTGTATACCGTAAAAGTGGGCGACCAGCGGCTCTCCTGCCTTCAATAAGATCGCCATACAGTATATCTTGTGGTAGTCTACCTACTGGCATTCTGCAAACGTGGCCAAGCCAGCCAAGGCGTCTGCTGCTGATAATAGAGCGGATGTCCTGGCACCCTGCTCTTTGTAGCACTATTTGCAGTGGCGCCTGCATAAACCAAAATTATACGTCCCCTATTACTAAGTGTTGTAACTAAGCTTTCCATTGTTCTATCTCTGAACTTCAGAAATGTTACTAATCTTTCCTTTGTTCTATGAACTTATGATATGTAACTAAGCTTTCCATTGTTCTATGAACTTCAGAAATGCAACTAAGCTTTCCATTGTTCTATGAACTTCAGAAATGCAACTAAGCTTTCCATCGTTCTATAGCCTATCTCTGAACTTTAGAAATGCAACTAAGCTTTCCA
>JADKLZ010000003.1:35788159-35800403 GCA_021533235.1 Biomphalaria straminea | reverse complement strand
CTAGTAAACAAGCTAAACCTAGAGTACTAGACTAGTAAACAAGCTAAGAGTCATTGTGCCCTACTATGTTTTGAAATCAGATCCAAGTTTCGTAATTTTTTCTCAATTTATTTTTTTTAGTTCTGTATGAGGCCCCTAACAATTGAAGGCAGCTGCCTAGTTTGCCTCTGTCTAAGGCCGGCCCTGCACAGTAGCTTCAGTTACAGCCAACACACTTTGGAGGTTTCATCTCTTTCAACATATGAGAATATGTCAGATGTGTGCTGAACTGTGAACAGGTCTATACACGTTACATTGCGGTTTCTATGAAAATCAGCAATGAAATATTTTTTAAAAAAAAAAAGGATTCAAACTTCTGAAGTAAAGACGGCCCTTCAAAAGAATTACGTACAATGTGTATCATGGGCGTAGCCAGGATTTTTTTTCGGGGAGGGTTTTGGGGGGGGGGTTTTTTTTGTGCAGCTAAGCACCGTGCCCCCCAATAGTGAAAATAAAAAATTTTTAAATATGTGTGTATATATATGTGTGTGTGCGTACATAATTAATTTTTATATGCTTCATTGTTTCGGAAGGCGTTTATTGTGCCCTAGAATATGTTCTTCCTGGAGTTAGTGGAAAAATTGTAGACTCTCCCTCTTGGCCGCAAGGGGGTCTGGGGGAGCGGCGAGAGCTCCCCCAGTGCGTGGCGAAGCCCCGCCGCCAACCACTATTTCCGGTATTGAATGCCAACAAAATACATATTATGAGGTATCTATGGTGCATTATCTTGCAGTTAAAAAGTTTATTTCAAAAACCTTATGGGTTATTCTTACTGACTTAGACCCTCCCGCACATTTGACAACAAGATGTTTCCACAAAAATCTGTGACTTGCTATTTCTGAAGCCACTTCCCACCTGCTCTGAGGACTCCAAGTTGTACTTGGATGTCATCGTAACTTTTATTGGGCTGTAATTTATTTTGTCGGAGAACATGTCCAGCTAACCTCATGTGACGCTCTGTCACAACCTTACTAAGGGGTCGACTCCTAGTTCGGCATATGATTTCCTTGATTTAGATCCGATCTCTATAACAAAGTCCTAAAATCTGTCTTAGCCATCTGTCGAGCTACATTTTTTTTTATTTCGCAGATGACTATTCACTGCACTTTATTAATGGAACCCAGCCACTGGTAGAAATGTGTAACCTCTCTTGACTAGGCTCGTGTAATTGGGTGTCTGTTGTTTGCTAAAGATTTTATATCGAAAAGGACATTTTTATCGTCAAAATCATTTTTTAAACAAATTTAAAACCCCATAGCTACGCTCATAGATTTTGGTGAATTTAGTTTGCTCTAGAATAATGTATTTTCAACCTCAAAGCTCTCGGTAGGTGGATTGTAAACTCAAAACAATCCGTAGGCGGTTTAAACTTAAAAAAAAACTCTCTGGAGGAGGGGGTTTAAATTCTAAATCCCATTGGGTTGGCTACGCTCATAGAATTTAGAGTGTGTAATTTGCTTTTTTATTTTGAAAAGGTTTTTTTTAGTGGAAAGGGGGTTAAAACTTAAAAACCCCCTTGGCAACGCTCATAGCATTTAATTTGCTTTTTTTTTATATTGAAGAGGTATTTTTTAGCTTCAAACCCCGGCTGAAGGAGGGTTTAAACTCAAAGCCCCCTATGGCTACGCTCATAGCATTTTTAGTCTGTAATTTCCTTTCCTTATATTGAAGAAGTATTTTTTTTGCTTTAATCCCGCTGAAGAGGGGGTTTAAACTCAACCCCCCCCCCCACTTGGCTACCCTCATAGCATTTTGAGTGCGTAATTATTTTTGTTATAAGAGGTTTAAAACTTAAAACCCCTTTGGCTGCGCTCATAGAAATTTGAGTGTATAATTTGCTTTTAATATATTGAAGAGGGGTTTTTTAATGGCCAGCGCCGCTTGGGTTGGGGGGGGGGGGTTAAACACTAAACCCCTCTTGGCTAAGCTCATAGAAGCCGGTGACTGATGTATGGATAGTCTTACATTGAAGTAGGGGTTTTATCGAAAATTTCGGAGGGGGGTTTAAAATCAAACTCCCCCTCCCTTTTAGCTATGCTCTTGGAATTTCGAAATTGTCGTTTAATTTGTTTGTTTTTTTTTGTTTGTTTTGTTCTATAGAAGAGGGGGATTTAACTGCAAACCCCCTGTCAGAGGGTTTTAAACTCAAAACCCCTTGGTTGCGCTGGGACAAATGATGGTTTAGTATTGAAATCTCGCCTAAAGTTAACAAAATCTAATAAAAAAATTAGTTAGTAAATTCCGACCCCCCCCCCCGAAGGGGGGGGTTTGAACCCCAAGAACCCCCCCCTGGCTACGCCCATGACGTGTATCCATGTAATCATCTAATCATACATGTTAATTAGGGGACTTATATAGTTTTCCTGGCTGATTCAGACAACCCAGTCCAAGCTCCTAATGGCACTAGGGGAAAAGTCGCACTTCGATCTTGGAATGAAACATCAAAGATGGAAAGAAAATTCCAAACCATGTTGGTGAAATGAAACGGGAAGCTATCAAGTAACGGCTTTAATTACGGATATAGGCGACGGGATCAAAACATTCATTATTTCTTGGTTTGGACACACTATTCTTTGGATTTGCAAATGTCTCTCTGCAAGTATAATGGAAAAGTTGGCAAGAGAAAGGCTGTGAAGGCTGTGAAGACATGATCAAAAGAATTGACAAGCCTGACAATGAGTCTTCAACTAGAACAGAAAACTACATAGGCAGCGTCTGGTCCAAGGGGCAGGTGAATGACGACCTCTGTCATTGTAGAATAATTCTTTTTTTTTTACCGGTACCTACAAAATTCATTCGCTAAGAAATATGAAGAATTCTTTGTAATTTAGGCTACATTTACTGACTGAAATGGTTAAATAGGAAAAAAAAAACAACTAGTGATGAACCGTTATTGCAAAAAAAAAAAAAAAAAAGATGTATCGATAACAAATAATTTTTGGAAAAAAAAAATATAATTTTTTACTTAATTTAGGAATATAAACTATAAACCAATGATCACAAAATTCTTCATCACAGTAAAAATGAAGATATAAACATGATTATAAATTGTAAATATAGATATATATATAATGACTAGCTCTAGATATAGGAGAGGGTATATACTAATAACAGTACAATAACAATCAATAAGATCATTTTTTTTGCCTGATAGCATAAGTCTTCAAGAATTTTAAAAAAGTAATATAATTAATTAAAAAACAAAAACAAATATGCCTGTAGATAGCTAATCAACACTCCAGTGTTTAAAAGTAAGTCAAAACAAAACAACATAGAAAATGTCAGCATCCCTGACTAGGACAAATATACACAATAATACAAGTCTAGCAGCTGCTCCAAGAAGATGAAGGTTAAAAGCACTTTTAAAAACAAGTAAAAAAAAAAAGCAAGTAAAAAGCTGTTTAGAGTGTCCAAAAAAATAAAAGCTTACAGTCATGTAAAGAAATTGTTGCGTCATCATTTTGTACCAAGTGTTAATTTTTTTTTAAATGTAACAAATTAAATGAAGTTTAGAGACATTCTCATACAGGACAGGTGATGTAAAGTTTAAAAGGCAAATAATGTAAAGTGCACAAGATAGGTGATGTAAAATTTAAAAGTAAATAATGTAAAGTGCACAAGACAGGTGATGTAAAGTTCACCATGCTCACAAAAAGATTACAAATTATTATAATTAATTTAAAACAGTATCACAGCTTGAACATTTAGGCAATAACCAAATACTCTTTGCCTTATAAAAAAATCATCAATACTCTACATTAATTTAGAATGTCATCCAACAAACAATTTAAATAAAAGTGGCTAGTTATAAAGTAAAAAGAGAAATGATTGGATTGTACATTTACCTCTGCTACAGCAAAGTGATCTAAAAAAGTATTATATATGCCACTATTCCCCATGATGATTGCCTGGACAAAAAACATGTAAAATATCTCTTCATGACAAAGGTCTAGGTCAAGGCCATTTAAAAATATATAAGGGCATGGGGAAGGAATCATTTTATGATATATAAGGGGATGGGGAAGGAATCACATTGTCAGGCCATCATGGATGCCAAGCAAAATATTTTCATATGCTATAATTTTTCCAATGCACATTATTATTTATAATCATTAATATTTACTTAAATGAATTTCACAATACATTTCATAAATAAAATAGACTAGTCCTTATAAATACAAGAAGTAAATAACATCAAAGCTTGATAACAATTTTGGCAATGTGATTTAAAAGTAATCAATATGCAGTAAAATAACATTAATTTTGCTTCAATCATTAATTCTTGAGATAGGCTCCATTGGTACTCACAATTATATTGATTAGCTTCAATCTTACTGTACAGATAGATCTAGATGCATACAAAATATTAGCCTTGTAATATTTTTTAAAACCCCAAATGCATCAAAACTTTGCATAACTTTCTTCAAGTTGTTTTTCAAGTTGTTGTATTTTTGTATCTTTCAGCTGTAAAAGTTGTTCCATTTTATTTATCTTCAGAGTTAAAATCTGTTGGGACAAAAGGTACTCATAAATTTACATAGAAGTTTATAGTGATATTTCAAAAAAGATTTTTTGTTTTATAAGCATCTAACAGGTTGCAATAAACTGTGATGTAAATCCAGTCCCAGATCAAAGAATAGTGCTAATATCGCAACCAGCCAATCCAAAAAAATATTCAGTATGCAAATAAAAGAATGTATGTAAACTTTTAAATTTTTTTTATCTTCACATCAAAATTGTATACTTCCATGAAGTGGTGGATAGAGTGGTTAAACAGTTGCAATTATATACTTTAAGCTCTAGTTTTTGTCACACAAATTAAATATATTGACATTTTTAAATTCACTTTTTTATAACCTGAATTTTGAATAAAGAATATTTTTTTTTATAAATCTTTAGTCACATTCCAGACAAGTCAATAGCCAATAACAAGTTATGAAAACTAATCCATGGATAAAAAATTTGTTTTTAATGTTGTATCTTTTGGTTCCAACCAGGATGTGTTAGTACATAGTTTAAAAAAAAAAAACATAAAATGTAAGCTAATGCATAAAAAGGAAACATTAAGACTATTTTCTGAAATGGATATTTCTAGGGGAAGTGTGTGTGCTATAAATGCAAAGAATAAAATCTTAGATGATGGCAGTGAATTATGCCCATTTGTTTAAGCGCTGGCAACACAGCCAGGTTTTTCCATCATTTATTTGGGGAAAGAAAAAAGCAATACTTAATAAAACTCTCTTAGAATTACATTAACACCTAGACCAGCATCCAGTTTAAGTTGAAATGAAATCTAGCTACCTGCATTGTTTCATCTTTGGCTCTACATTCCATTATTTTCTCATTTAACATTGCCCTTGGCACGTTGTCACTAACTGGCGCATTTACTGGGTAATGTGCACGAGACTTTTGATTTGTCAATCTATTGGCTTCATTATCTTGCAAATCTTGTGCTACAAGTAGAAAGAAATGTTTGCAATTTTTACAATCCTTTAAATGTAACAAGACACTATCATTATATATGTAAATAGTACACTACATTAGCCTAGCTTAAGAACAAGGAATTACATCAAAAGTAATGTGGGAAGCCTGGTCGAGAGGCTATGAGGCGCTTGAACTTGGCTTGGCTTGGCTACCTAGAAGGGGGCTCGAGGTTCGACACCCGACTCGGGCAGAGTTGTGTTTACCGAGCGCCTAAAGGCAGCACGGAAAACAAACTCCTAGATACCCCCTCCCCCCACTGGTCCACAAATGAGATTGGACCAAAGCGCTCTGAGCATGCTATAAGCATGAAAGTAGCGCTATATAAAAGCAATAATAATAATAATAATGTAGGTGGGATAATCTTATACCAAAATAGTGTGCTGGCAAGAAATATACAAGAAATTAAAAGGGAGACAACAGCAGCAGCATATAAAGCGTTTTGAACTTTTTTCCAATCTATTTAGCAAGATTATGGCCATACACATTTTCCAGCTAATCTCACCTTCTACTCAGTGTGTAAGTTTTATTTATAATACAATATTATTTTAATGTGTTTTGTTTACTAAAGAAACTTTATAAAACAAAAGTTGATAACGTGTTTTTAACATAGGTCATACCTGTATTTAAAATGACTTCTATACTTTTGGCAGCATTATTTCTAGATTTGAATTTGGCTCCAAACTTTTCAACATATTTATCTATCTGGTATCGTAAAACTATAAGCACCTTCTCTATGACATTTTGTTTGCAAATAGCCAAGGAACGTATGGTTTCTTCTGAGAGATCTATACCCAGATGTTGCAGTACTTTCCTAAATTTAAACAAAAGTAGAGATACAATTAAGCTTAAATATTATTACAAGAATACAAAAGTCTTCAAATTTATTTAACATTGAACATAAAAGCTTTTTTTAAAATTTGAAAAAAAGCGGTTGTAGATATTCATTTAAGCCTATTATTTATTACCTATTTAACAAAAACCAGTTTTCCATTTTATGTTTTGGACCGACAGCAGGATGGTAATTATTCACATCAACCAGGGATGGGAAGTAATACTTGATTATTTCTGCAACCAGTACTAGAAGCCCAATGAGATCAAAAAAATTAAAATTAGTTCAGTTTAAAAAAAAACTAATTAATAATATATATGAGCAGATACCTGTGCCTCAATAGGGTTGAAACCCCTAATTTAAAGGTGATTTCAGATGAAAGAATATACCTTAAAAATAATTATATTAAAATATCAATTTAATGTAAAAACACTGCTTGGGGCTCATCAACTGTAGCCTTCTCCACAGCCTGACTTATAATGACTGACTCCACTGCACACAAACAATAGGCACACTACTTTTAAATGAATCGCCTCACCCCCTTGTATATGCATCACATATTTTGTTTTGCATTCTCCACTAAAAAACTCTCATTCCTAGCAACAAACTTTTAGGCCACCCCACTTTTTTTTCTTTTACATTGACAGTTAAATACAAATAAATAGTATGCCCACTACACACTAACAATGTATTCAGTGTATCAGGTGAAACAGATTAAGACATTAAACTGTGGGAGATGAGTGGACAGAAAAATATAGAGGTTCAGATCTTAGAGAAAAAGTGGAGACGGATTGGTCACACTTTTTGAAAAGATACCAACAACAAAGCTAGAAAGGCCTTAGAGTGGAACCCCCTTGGCATAAGACGTAGAGGAAGACCAAAAAGACTTTGGCGACTCAGTATACTAGATGAAGCTGAGAGGACAGGAAAGTGCTGGGAAGCCATAAAAAAAATAGCAAGAGACTGTGGAGAGTGGCATGTTTTTACTGAGGCACTGTGTTCCATGAGGAACGCAAAGAAATGATGATGATGACTCGAAATACTGTTATCAGATTTATGAATGACATTTAGTATCACATCAATCTTAACTAGAAGATTTACCTGCATCAGAAAAATCTTTCCAAATGTTATTCTTTGGTCTGCTGAGAGGAATACTATCAACCCATTGATAAAGATTTTCTAGTTCTATAGCATCATAATAATTATCCATGCTTGACATTTGAACAAGATCAGGCTGATGTTAAATACTGTTCATTGAATTTCAGATGATAGAATATACCTTTAAAAAAATATATATTAGATTAAAATATCAATTAAATGCAAACAAAAATTAGAAAACTAATTTACAATCTATTTTTTAATATAATATGCCAAATTTAAATAATTATTTACTATTGCAAAACCTATTCTGAAAATTATAACAATGTCAAGCAATTTGAATAGTGATAAAAATAAATGGTGTACCCCATCTGCTATAATAAACCAGTGTTTAACTTTATGCAGCCTATTTTGTACGATGAATGGGGGGGGTAGGGTGGACGAATTTTAGTATAGAATTCACACAATTGGTATATGAATGTATTACTTTTGTTAATAATATATACTAATTATTTTATATTTCTCTATATTTTTAGATTAATTCGCCTCCCCCCTCTAGAATGGGGGGGGGGGGACGAATTTTAGTATAGAATTCACACAATTGGTGTATGAATGTATTACTTATGTTAATAATATATAGTAATTATTTTATATTTCTCTATATTTTTAGATTATTTCGCCTCCCCCCTCTAGTATGTTAGCAGATATGGTGGGGTCGGGAGGGGCGGTGGCATCAATTTCGCCCCCCCCCTAAACTTTCAAGTGGGGGGGGGGAATCCAATTTAGGGTGGGGGGGCGGACGAATTTTAGTTTAGAATTTACCTATTGGTATACGAACTTATTACTTCTGTTAATAATATATACTAATTATTTATATTTCGCCCCCCCCTCTAGTATGTTGGCTTATATGGTGGGGTCGGGAGGGGGCGATGGATATTTTTATGGATGGATATTATTAGAACATTTTTCAACATTTTTCAAAAGGTCCTTTTTTAATAGGTTGAATGGTGAGCTTTAGGTCAGGAGAATGCGAGAAAACGTTTTTTGGCGTCGAGGCTTCGCCCCAAAACCCATTGATAAATAATGAGCTGTGGATGTCAGGAGAATGCGTTACTGCAGTAAGTATGCAAGAAAACGCTTTTGGTGTAAATCTACTGATTTATAATAAGCTGTAGATGTCAGGATGATGCGTTTCTGCAGTGACGAATGCAAGGAAACGCTTTTGGCGTGGGGGCTTTGCCCCGAACACCATTGATTAATAATGAGCTGTAGATGTCATGATGATGCGTTTCTGCAGTGACGAATGCAAGGAAACACTTTTGGCGTGGGGGCTTTGCCCCGAACACCATTGATAAATAATGAGTTGTAGATGTCAGGAGAATGCGTTACTGCAGTGAAGTATGCAAGAAAACACTTTTGGCGTCGGGGCTTTGACCCGAAATCTACTGATAAATAATGAGCTGTGGATGTCAGGATAATGCGTTTCTGCAGTGACGAATGCAAGAAAACGCTTTTTGGGTCGGGGCTTCGCACCGAAGCCAATGATTAATAATGAGTTGTAGATTCAGGAGAATGCGTTAGTGCAGTGAAGTATGCAAAATAACGCTTTTGGCGTCGGGGCTTTGTCCCGAAATCTACTGATAAATAATGTCATGAGAATGCGTTTCTGCAGTGAAGTGTATGCAAAAAAACGCTTCTAGCTTCGGGGCTTGACCCTGAATCCCACTGGTGAAGCTTACAGCCCTCCCTCAGACTCCAGCTTGCCTCAACATGACTGTTTTTTGTTTTTTTTTTCACGAAGGTTACACTGCTTTTTTATTCTCGTTAGTATATATATATATATATATATATATATATATATATATATATATGTTGTACACACGTTTATGCATAGGGTTAGGGTTTACTGGACATTAGGGTTAGGGTTTAGAAATAAATCCCCCCCCCACTCAAAAGTTCTGGATCTGGTAGTGCCCTACATTAGGGTCCATTGTTAATGTTATGCTCAACTTCAGTATACACTCTGTGACCACTGTGCACTCATTGACAAGATGGGTACACCGTAATCCACTTTTATAACTCAGTTTCTTGAGTCTGGAAGAGTGGGATCAGCAACTGCGGGTGAATTTAATGTTACAGGCAACAGTACACAACAAAAAGAGCCAGAATTTTAGGTGTCAATCTAATGACATCTGTAGTGTAAATCTGTATTTATATTACTTGAATTTTGTAATATTGTGTATGGGTTGATCTAGATCAGTGGTTCCCAAACTTTTTTGTCTCATGGACCCCTTGACATGTTTTCTGGTTTTCCGTGGACCCCCTGTTTAAGTTATATTGAATTTTTGAAAATTCATCAATTTCAAATTACACATTTTGTTTAAATAATTTCCAACCAATGACATGAGGAGTGAACAAGTAATTTAAAACAACATTTTAAGTTGAATTTATTTTTTTACAATAAATTTATTAACAAAATTGAAATTTAAACCCATTATGTAACAGTTAATATGTATCGTTAACTATCACTAAACACATTGGAAACTTTTTGTTTTTAAAGGTTTGCAAGCTCGACTTCCATTGCTACGGAGGTTATTTTTCATATAGAAATTTGTTGTCAGTAAAAGGTTTCGCAAAGAGCTGTTTTTCGTGGATTTTTTGAGCCATAATAATTTGAATATAAAATACATGATTACCAGACAAGTTGACTCGGCCAGCTGTATAGAGAAATATATTGTTTGTAGAAATATGTCGTTTGCAAAGACTTTAATTAAAAGAAAGACATATTTAGCTATATATCAACAGAGCTCAAGAATTTAGTGAACTCTTCTACAATACCATTGCTCTAACACACTTTTGATAGATTGTTCTCAGAAAGCCACCACAAACGAAGGAGCTGGAAGAATCATTGAATGGCCCAATGGAGAAAAAATACAAAATACTTTTAAAAACTTTAACGGCTGGCTAAATCATTCTTTTTTTTTTTCGCAATTGTATGTCGTTTTCATAATTTTGCAAGATATTTTAAGACACAGCAAACCATTATATTTTCCTTAAAATTGTAGATCTTTTCTCAATCTTTATCATGGAGTGTTCAATAGCTTTTCGAATTTTATCAGGGTGGCTTTGTCTTCAACTATCCTCCAGCTTAGGTGGTTTCATGGTGTCATTACATAAAATGTTGTTAAATAAAAGACAATATAAGTTCGACGAGAAAAGTATATTTTTTTTTAGAAATTAACACCACCGTCTATTTTATATCTAGATTTAGCCATGTTAAATATTAATTATCTCTAGACCAAATTAAGCTATTTAAATGAGGTATTAAAATTTAAAATATGTTTTTCATTCCAATAACATTATAAATATGTAATGGCCTAGCAATAATAAAGTATAAATAATGTATAGGCTATTTGTATGATATAATAGGTGATTCCATTAATGTAAGATTTATATTAAACTCAATTTCTTCTTAAATGAGATCCACTCTCGTGGACCCCCATTTGCATGTCATGGACCCCCAATTCTTTTTTTCACTTTCGTGGACCCCTTGGAAGTTCTCGTGGACCCCTGGGGGTCCATATGGACCACTTTGGGAATCACTGATCTAGATCTATATCTAATGTAATATTAGATTAGACTAATTACTAATTAGGGCATTGGCATTAGTCCCTCATAAGACTATGTCACTATACAATTATTTACAATTCAATAGTATAGACTACTGTCAATAGTCAATACTGATATTGATAATATTGTATTCAGTGTATTGTCTGTATTAAGTATACAGTATAAGTATAATATAGTATTCTTTTAGTATATATAGAAAATAGATATTTATAATTCTAATAGTCATAGTCATTGACTCCTATATCATTGCAATATCATATAGCATAAGATAGACTCTATATACATAATATACATTTTAATGATTAAATTTTAAAGACCAACTGAAGAGGTTTTTATCGAAATTGAGATAACTATTGATTTGGATAGTAGATGGTATTAAATACTGTTCCTAAAAATTTGAGTTAAAAGAAACACATATTTATATTAGAAAAAGTCATTTGAAAGCGTCAAAAAAATAACGAGATTTGAAATGGCTATGTCATGGCCGAAAGCGGAAGTGACGTTTTTGTCTGGAAACAGGGGGGAAATGGCGAGTTCAAGACACAAGATTCTAGATCTATACTAGCTAGCGGATTCTAGATATTGTTTTTTTTTTTTTTTTTTTTTTATAATTAAGACCAACTTAACGTAAACAATTTAGTCATATTACTAGATTGCAACTAGATATGGATCTAGATATCTAATGATAGATATTTAGCTACATTTTAATTTAGATTAGATCAGCTCGTCAGTGACGTCAGCTGTTTTACAGTGTTTTGACAAGTTTTGTAGTCTATTATGACACTAATCATAATGTAGTTGTAGATTATTGTAGATATAGATCTAATCATTATAATGAATACTGATTTTATTATTATAGTCGTAGATCTAATTTAGTATATAAAATATATATATTATATAGGAATATAGTCTTGGACTTAGATCTTAGGACTTTATTAGTGACTAGCCTGGCACTAGTCACTAGAGTACTATAATATACTATTACTATATATAATATATATACTATTATATAGTTAACTATAGTATATAATATTAGTATAGGTATAGGCTTAGACTTAGGTCATAGGTATAGCCTTTAGAGGGCTAGGTGAGTAGGTCACCTCACTAGTGCTGAGTAGTGGTCTGTAATAATATAAATATATTTTATATATTATTATTATTAGA
>JADKLZ010000003.1:35773211-35788059 GCA_021533235.1 Biomphalaria straminea | reverse complement strand
TATATATATATATATATATATATATATATATATATATATATGTCATGGGGAAGTTTCTGTCTTTATCTAATTCTAAATCTTAAAGTTGGTCTATTCTTGTTTTGTAGTAGGGCCTACTACAAGATTTAGATGATAAATATATATAGTTTATTTAGAAAGCATATTATTATTATTAATAATAATAATAATAATCTTTATTGTCCATAATATATAAATCTTAAGCCTAAGGAAGATATAGATCTAGATTTATAAAATCTAGACTTACTTTAAAAAACTCTTTCCACATCTTCTTTCATCATTTGACTCCAAGAATTGTTTTTTGTAAAATGTTTTACATGCTTCGGATGTTCCTTCAGAGTTGAAGGTAGTTTACTTCCTAGTCCAAACCTCCCACAATCGACGGGGGATTGTACAGGGCAGGGTTTGAACCCGGGACCATCGATAAATCCAAACGACAGTCCAGTGCGCAAGCCGCACAACCAGGCAGCCAATTATAAGAATTAATACTATGGGGCTATATAATCTAATTATTTTCTAGTAAAGTAGTGCTAGATTCCTCTAGGCTGATATTAATGTTCATGTTCATATTTAATATTAGTTAATTTTTCATTTGTGTATATAGATCTATTACAAAATAAATATATAATTTTTGTTTTTTGTTTTATTGTAGAAACCTGACATTGGCTAAAAGATGATCTGACGGGTCCAACAGTGGATGGCTGCCTGATTGTGTGTTATGCCAGCTGGAATATTGTTTTATAAGACTGTTAAGCATCTTTTAATTACAAATCTAAAAGCTGATGCTATGACTCTCAATGGCTTAGAAGAAATTTTCTCATTGTTATATGGCCATGACAATAATCTTTAAATAAAAATGTCTTATACATGTGTCATATTTTCTGTTGGTTTGTTTTAAGCTAATGTTGTCATAAATTTTTAGAATTAACGAATTTGTTAAATTTTCTTTATACCGGTATATACTCAATTTTCTGGGAAATGCTCTTTATATTTTAATGCATACATAAAGTTATAAATCATTATATCTTCAATTCCGAAGATTACGGATGAATGCAGCATTTCTCTTGACCACATGAACCCAGTTGCAATTGTATATTTTGTCACATCTAATTCATTATCCAGACAAACCAGTGGTTTCTTCGGCATAGGGAAACGCAGATTGCCAATGAAAGAAACAACTGTAAAGCTCTCACGAACTTGCTAAAGACAGACGCAGACAAATAAAATGTTAATTATTATAATTGCTGAATGTATATTTTGTTTACATTTATAAATTAGTTAATGTAATGTAAATATTTCCAAAAGACACTTTTTACAAAGATATTTTGTAAAAAAATTAGCAACCAAAGTTATTTAGCTAGATAAACAATTTAATATTAGAACTTGAAATATTTAATAGCTTGAACCTATCTGATCAAATACATTACCTCAGCTGTTTTTGCTCTTGCTATCTTATTTTCTGATAATATCCTATTACTTTGAAAATATGTTAATATAACAAAAAATAAAAGTTAACTATTAGTTAGCAATTCTCTTTTAAAACTGCATAACTATTAGTTAGGAATTCTGCTTTAAAACTGCATTGGCATTACAAAAAACAAATTGAGCTCTTCATTGATATCAGCTTTTCATTGAGATAACTGCTTCCAATGTGGGGATTACTCTTGAATCATACAAGTTCAGGAAGCTGATTTTGTACTTAAAGTGAGCAAGTAGCTATAATATCTAGCTTTGACTTGTTTCTCCCCATCTCTACACACATTATCATTCCAAGGGCATTTGAATAAGTAAATTCCGATAGTCTAAGAGCTGTTTCTGCAACCAAAGTTTCTAGTTCTAGCATATAAATCTATTTTACTATTATCGTTATCAGAATGAAAAATACCAGGTGTACTACACGATAGGGTGGACGTAAACACTGTGTTGTGGTCATTTTTTCTGGGTACGCATGAATGAGTCTAGGTTAAACCGGCTTACTATATGTGATTAGCTTATAGGCCTACACAGTCATAAAAACCAAACGTGGACTGTAACAAGAGGTCTAGTAGACTGATCAACGTTGTACGATGGACTAAAACTCGATATACTAGTACGCTTGACTGGATCTAGGCTAATCCGGCTAACACTAATTCACTTAGGCTAGCTTAGGTCTAAATTTAGTACCGTGACCTATTTCCAGACAGTGACGTCACGGACCCCTGTAGTTAGGAAGAAACAGATCTCGAATGGCTACGAGACTAAGACTTTTTAGTGTCCCTAAAACCCACATTAAAATGCTAATATCTCATTAACGGCTGAAAAGTTGTAAGAAATATTTTGCAGGGACGTTTTTTTAAGCCTTATTTTACAGAAAACAAGTATTAAAACGGTATCTGTAATTGACCCCAAAACCTCTTCAGTTGGTCTTTAAATACTAAAAATAAAATAGGCCTAGCCGCTTACAGTACAATCCTACATGTTCATGAAAATATAATTAAATTACTTTTAATAGACCTCTAAATATATCTATAGATTAAATAATTAGAATTACTCAGCTATTCTACCTTTGCTGTTCAAAAATGTATTATATGTATATTTAGAATATTCTATTTCTAAAATGTAGTTAAATTTGTAGGCCCTTTTCTTCGACTCGTCAGAGTGCTTCACTTGTATATTACACTACTTGCTTCCCTTTTACAAATCTTTTGTTCCGGAGACAATACAAACGGTATTTGCAAACAAGATGGCGACTTGTTCTCAAATATTTCTATTTTGTGTTAATCAATCTTCAATTTTTGATACCTTACATGTGATGGATTTGTAAAATATTCATAGTATGTATATTTTAGTGTATAATTTATTTTATTAACAAAATATGTATAGAATATTAGCGTTTTACAACAATTTCCACCTATTTTTCAAACCCGCGTAACCCACCGCCACCGCGTTTCGTCATTTGTCTGAGTTTCCAACTCCAAGTTTTGTAGCACAGTTCATTCCCCTCAATTAGGCTCAATCGCCAAAAAAAAAAAAATGTTAAACTTAATTCCAATTGTTCAGAATTCTAGTGATCTAGATCTAATTTTTTAAAAAAGATTGGAAATTTAGAATCTAGTATGATAAATTAACTTTAATTAAGATCTAGATTCTAGATCTAGATATCTAAGTCTAAGTCTACAACTTTATGTTTATCTATTTCTAGACTCTAGATTCTAGATTAAAAAAAGATTAGAGATCAGATTCTAGAGTCTAGAGTAGTCTAGACTCTAGAACTAGAATATAATATCTACTTTTTTTTATCTAGAGTCTAGAATACTCTAGAATAGATCTAAAATCTAATATATATCTTTAAAATATAATTATATAATATCTATATTTAGTTTAGTCTAGTCTAGTATACTTTTAATTATTTTAGTCAATAGATTTAAATTTAGATATCTAGGCTAAACTACACTAGCTAGGCCCCTAGGACCTACTGTCACCTAGATCTAAGTATTAGTAACCTATTAGCTATTTAGTTAATAATTTAGAATTTAGGCTATTACTTTACTTTTACCTAGGCCTAGGATTTTTCTAGGTCTACTCTATGTCTCTTGTCATACTTGTATAGATATAAAAAAATGTATTGTTTGTAGACTCCTGAGGCAGAATCTAGAATTTATTCTATTTATATTATAAAAGTATATCAATCACAATCTATGACTTGACTGTGTCATGACATTTATTTATAATAATGTAATTTGTAAAAGTTACAGTACAGTACACTCAGCAAATCTAGAATCTTGATCTACTAGAATCTAAATTTAGATTCTAGTCAAGCTATAGTGATTCTATATTAGAGAGAATATATATATATATATAGAATATATAGAACTATAGTCTAGATATTATCATAATATATAGAAATATAGATCTATAAAATATCTTGACAAGTCACTAGTGTAGTAGTCATTGACTATGATTTGTGTGTGTAAAAAGGTTACTACCTTCCCCTCCCCATATCAATGTCCTAGCTACTAAGGCTACCAAGTCGTCTAAGCTACCAACTACTCTGTAATCAAACTCTATTTGGTTTAGTTTTGAATTAATTATTTATTTTTTTTAATTGTTTATTAAGTCACTCAAGCAGTGACTATAAGTTTTTAAACTTAGATTAGATTGCGAGTAGTGAAGTATAGAACCTTTACTCCCTAAAGGTTTTAAAAATAGCTAGCTATAATGACTATAGTCACACTATAGTGCTATCTAGCTGACTAAATTTAAACCTTTGACCTTACCATTTAAATTTACATTTATATTTAATAAATTCTAGAAAGTATTACATTTAAACTAGATCTAGATATTTTTTTGAAAATGTTATATTTTTGTATACTTTTTTTTGCTTCTTCAAAGGGATTTCTTTTTTTTTTTTTTTTTTTAATATAGTTCAATAGGGATGTTATTAGATCATACCTATACACACAATTTTTCTTATTTTCACTATGATAGAACTAGATCTTGTACCTGTTAATTAATTAACTTTTTTTTTTTCTAATTGAAATATTGGATACTAAGTGATGAGCACAAATGGTAAATTTAGAATATTTTATATTTTAGACCTCATATTGCTATTATCATCGTCATCATATTTCCTTGCGTTCCTCATGGAACATAAGGCCCTCAGTAAAAATAAGCCAGACAAAAGATGCATCCCCCTCCCGGGACATAGGGGTTGTGCGATAGGCTGTCCATGGAAAAAAGATACTGTTACAGAAACCATAGCATATTGCCATTATAGATGACCTTTTTTTTACTTAGTTTTTTTTTTTTTTTTAATATATTTTTTTTTTACACATTTTAACATATCTTCTCTTTGATAGTAATAATAATAAGTAGTAACCAGCATTTTAATATAATATATAAATATAGCTAAATGGAAGGATATAGGTATATTTACAAAGGTTTGAAAAGAAAATTATCATTAATATTAATTTTAAAATTAGGTTTCTCCTTTCATTACTGGAGGTTACTGCAGTTAAATAGATTGCAAATATTTTAGTAGAAAAAAAAAGAGTTTTTAAAACTTTTACTTTATTTTTTTTTTAAAAGTGTTTTGAGATATGTTTGACATGGACAATTTTTTTTTTTCTCAGCCAAAAATTTTCATAACAAGGGCAGACCAGATAATTTATTAGCAAAAAGTAAGAAACATTTGTATTCCTTTTTTTTTTACCACATATTTACTGCATTTTTTAAATTTTATTTTATTTTTATAACATTTGTTTTTAAATCTTTGAAAAATATTTGCCATTTGTGTTTTTTTTTTTTTATTGATTCATTTCACAGCTTTTCAGTTAATTTTTTACATGTTTATATTTTTTCAAAATGATGAAGATAAAATATATATACATATATAATATATATATATGTTCATTTTTGTTTACACTTATCTTAGGGCCGAGCTGTCATGTTCTTTTCAGTACATATACATATAAGAGACCAGATTTACAGCCAATATCAAAAGTGATGCTTCTCATCGAAGAGTAGAAGAATATTTATTGTATCCATATTTTTCTTTTAGGTTTTTACACTGTTTTATAGAATATTGTGAATAACCAAATAAAACCATTAACCATTTTTTTTTTTTTTATTTTTTTTAAAGAAACTTTTTTAATGATGGCAGAGGATTCTCAGTCACCACAGGAGATACCTTCATTGCCAGATTCTATCTCTGATCAAGTTGATGTTGTTGAGTCTGTTGTTAGTACAGCACCAACTTCCACTGAGTTGACTTCCGTAACGGTTGAAGAACTTGTGCCCACAACTCAAGCCACATCTTCTAAAGCAGAGTCCTCAGCATATGTAAGACCAAATGGGCGACTGTCATTAACAAAAGACTCAGAAAGAAATGCTGTGCCTGCATGCACCATAGCCCCGATTATGTCTAGAGGAAGTGACTTTGTCTTATCAGGGTCATCAGCATCAGCTTTTCGTCCATTTGTTACTCAGACTTCAACACGGGAGATCACCAGCTCATCATCCCATAATGAAAATCCACTGACATCAACACCAGTTTCTAGAAGAGCTGAACGGCTGACATTACCTGGGGCTTCCACCTTTATGTCTTTCCACAGAACCACTCCCACGCCCTCACCTCATCGGCAACTATTGTTAGGAGACTCAGCCAATAACAATGAAGAAAATGAAGATGGACGAACTACAGCATCAGCTCCTCCTTGCACACCTGCCCCAGAGCCTCATTTACAGCCGCAATCACCATTCAGAAACAATCGGCAAATAAAAAAAATTGATCTCTTAGCCATGTCAAGGTCTCGCCAGTCAGACAGGGCAGAAAATGCTAGACGTGATGGGAGACTTGCCCCTAGCCCTAGAAAAAAAGATGAAGTTTTAAGAAACAGTGGATTTACTTTTCCTGCTAGCAGAGTTTATGAAGCACAGTCCAGTCTGCGTTTAAGTATGCATAACAGCAGGTTAGCAGGAGCTGATTCAGGTTTATCCCCTGAAAGGCTGACCACAGGAACATTAAGTACTTCTTCACCAAATATTGATGTTGTGAGTGTTGATGACCAGCCAGATCCCACAAAATGCATGTTTAGCATTCAGTTTCATGAGTTTAGCCCAGGTAATACAAATACTTATTACATTTGTGTGTTCTTCTCTTTATTAAAAAAAAATCATTAACCTTAAAAATATTAATGAGTTTTGCCTCCTTTTTTTTTTTTTTTTATTAAAATTTAACATTATTTTAAAAGCATTGAGTTTTTTTTTTTTTTTTTTTACATTAAGAAATTTAAAATATAATAGATTTTTACTATGGTTAATAATTTTTTAAAATATTATCTTTCAGCAGAACAAGTTTTAAAGTGCAGCATTTGTGGCTTTTTTACTAGTAATCAAAGAATTTACAGAAGGCATAGAAGGCTACACACTCGACAGTATCAGCCGAATCTGATTCATTGCAACCTCTGTGACTTTTCCACAACTCAAATTCGCAAGATGAGAGAACACACAATATCTAGCCATCATTTATCTCACCCTCAGTCTCTGGCCAGCTCAAGTCAGACTTTCAATCCCCCAGCAATGTTAGAGTCTAATCCCAGACCTTCATTACAGAGTCAAATTTTCATGGGCAATGGGAGTATGTTTCATCCAGTCACCAATAGGCCAGTGAATATTGCAATTGGTGCTGCTTCAGCCACTGCTATCTCTAGTGCTTCAACACTCGCCCTCCCTACTTACATTACTCCTTCTCAAGAACCTCAAATACATGTTAATACACAGGCTGGACTGCAGCACCCACCAAGAGGAAGTGCAATGCTAGGGAATTATGCTCCATCCAGTGAACAAGAGATGACTAATTATATGCACTCAGTCATATCCAACCTCATGTCTCCACACACTGACCCAAACAACTCAGTTTCATCATCAGATTTGTACTTAATGGCAGCAAGAAACTTTCCACAAGAATCTCATACAGCCTTACCATCTACTAGTGTTCCAGTTTCAGAGGCGTCTTACAATTTTAGGAGGTTCTGGAATAATAACAGTAACTCTTTTGGAAATAATCAAAATACATTAGCATCTTCTTTTATTAAGGTCAAGTCAGAACCTAGGGCGGCACCCATCAATCAAATGTCCAGAACAGTACCAGATTTACCATCAAGTACACAGAAAGATAGGCAAGTGAGAAGTCCTCGCAGACAGTCAGACAACATTGATAGTGAATCTGGTATGGACATGAGCAGTGATGATCATGCATGCTCTCCACAGCCAGGAGGTCTAGGATCTCGAAGTGATGCACGAGTCAGTACTGATACGCTTCAGACAAGCAGTACTGCCCAGGCTGATGATCCTCCAGTGTCCTCCCAATGTTCTGTTCCTTTTATCAAGATAGAATTCCCTCCACATAGAGAGGCATGCAACTATTTGAATTGCAACACCCGCATGCGAACTGACCGCGAGGTCCAGTGCGAAATCATCTCAGCATCCAATAGTCACTGCAGACCAGGTGGGCGCACTCAATCTGAGACAGTGAGCAGTGCTGGTGGTTCTGCTGTAATGGAGACAAGGTGCTACTTTTGTGGTGTAACATTTGATGACGAGGTACTTTACTCTATTCACATAGGCTGTCACAGCCACACTGACCCCTTTATGTGCAATGTCTGTGGCAAGCAGTGTCACAACAAGTATGGCTTCTACTCACACATTATGCGAGGACACCAGTCTAGGCCCAATACCTAATTTGACTGCAAGTATTTCATTGTCTGGTGCACCCATGTTAGACTACAGTGTGTGCATGTGTGTGTGTTTAGTGAATCTTGGACTCATTGTCATCTTTCAATCAGGCATGAACAAGTGATCAGGGTAATCTTTTTATATGTAAATACAAACATGGCTCCTCCTGTCTCATGTGACACTGGATGCATGAAAACAAAGACCATATTAACATTTGGAACCAGACTCCTTGACTTTATAATCAACATACATCAATACCAAAATGTTTTTTTTTTAATTAGCCATGGAAGATTCTAGTACTGGACCCATATACAAAAAGATCAACATGTATATGAGGGTTGTCGCCAGTGATTTGAATATAAAATTAGGTGTTAATCTTCATTAAAGTAATTATCACTGCTAGCTTTAAGTAAGGCAAAAGTCTGATTGCAACTATAAGCATTGATATTGTTATATCCACCAAAGGAATTGAAATGTAAAGTAACATTGTTTGCTCATCCTATGTTTCAATATATATATAAAACTGCATCCCTGACACATATATATATATTACGTTGCTACTGTATTTGTTTTCTTCCTTAATAATGACTCAAACATATCCCAATCAACTAACATTGAAGCAAGCCATTAATTTTGATGCAGGTGAACTAAATGTTGCAGTTACAGAACTTTGATTTTTTTTTAAACTAATACTACTGTTTAAATTTTAGTATACACCTATGTTCGAATGTGCCATGTTGACCTGTAGCTATTTGTATATATAGATATATATATGTACTGATTACATTTCAATACTTTCTGTCTATAAGTTGTTTTGAATAAGCCTTTTTAAAAAAAAAAAACATGTACCGTATCGAATTAGACTTTTACATTTGTTACTTTAAATTACAATTTCAATATTGCTCAATAATAAAGATATAAAAGAATACATTTTTTAAAAAACTTTTAAAAAATAGATTATATCATTTCTAATCATGAGAACTTTGGATTTTCTTATTCAGTCTTAAACGCTTAAAAAAGTTGTTGAAATTCTTTCGTTCCCTAATGTAGAAAATGCAAGGCATTCAATTCAAACATTAATTCAAACCTTTTATAAATTATATTCATCTAAACACTTTAGACTGTCCTGTATTCAGTTGTTATAAAGTATTAAATAGTTAGAACTATCCAAAAATTATAACAAAATAATGAATTTTCAAACACTTTCTTTGACAGAAGAGAAGTGTTTTTAAGGTTTGAACAAAAAATTGTCTTAAGTGACTTAAAACTAATTCTCAGTATTCAGACTTTGTTATATAGTATAAAACATCAATGTCCCAGCTCTGCTAAATGCTTTGAAAACCTTGTAAGCTTTTCATAAAATATTATTATACTCCACTTGATAGATTTTTTCATGTGTCATTTCATTCTATCTATGGAAATTATTATTTAATTATACATACATTTGGCTAAAATTTGAAAGAAATTATAATATTCAATTGTATACAAGATTCTGTGCAAAAGTGACAATTGTCATTTTAAATGTAAATATATATAAATATCTGATTGTTGTTCTTTTTATCTGATATTTGCACTTTTCAAATCTTCAAAATTATTTTATTTTTTTATACATGTACAGATTTTTTTTAAAATGTTTGTTGTATAAATTGCAGTTGAATTGTTGTGCATAATTATTAAATTCAATCCTTTGTTAACTACTTGGTCATTTTTTTTTTTTTATTTTTAAATGACTGCTGCTTGTTTTGTTTTTTTAGCTATGTTTAGCTTTTTTTAAAGGTGCTAAATCTGTGATCATCAAACTGCATCCCTGACATTTTGTACCAGACCAGTTTTCTTGACCATCATCCATTGTTAATCTTTAGAACTTATTTTCTGTAAGGCTTCAGGCATTTGGTTTTCTAGGTGTCAACATTTTTTTTTCTAGTCAGGCTCTTGTACGTTCAAAGTTTTTAAAGATCTCATTAACAACAAAATTAAAGTAGGATTGCTTTCAATGTTTAAAGTTTTTGCTAGTCAATAATTTTGAAACGGCTGACTTTGACTACACTATCAAGTTTTCTTTTGAATGTTGCATTTCTTAAACAATTTTCTCTATGTGGTATATCTAAGTTGTCTTGTGTTTTTCTATTCAGCATTATCGAAGCAGAACTGCAATCTGGGTTATGCTGAACATTGATTATTTAAGCAATGCTCTGTAATATCTGGGAGTATAGTGTAATTGCACTTTGATGTTTTTTTTTATGGCAGTTAACATAGTTCAATTCTAAAAAAAAATGTTTCTTTTTTTTTTATTATTATTATTATTTTTAATTGCAGAACTACAGTTGTAACCTTTTTTTTTCTTATGTATGTGTATAAAAACTTGCTTCAAGTTTTGTTTAAAGATCTAAGATATTTATTTTTTAATAGCCAGCTTTAATTAGACTTTTGCTTGTGTCTTGTAGTTGACGGACAAAAATATATATATATATACAGTGCTTTTTTTGTGACGGTACGCACCGGTTAAACGTACCGACACTTTTTTCAAAGTGGGGAAAAACTACTACTTTTCTTGCATTTTAATGTAATTAATGTTTAATTATCAATTTATTAATAGTTAGACAATTCATCACTGAGTACCGGCACCTATTTTTTTAAACACAAAAAAGCACTGTTTATATATATATATATACAGTATACATATATATACATATAGGTTTGTATTTGTGAAATAGTGGCAACGATGCTTAACACATTAACAAGTCTTTCATTAACATTATCAATTTGTTAAATTTGTTACATTACAGAAAAAAATTATTTTTTTTTTTTTTTTGTATTTGTGTGTGTAAAGTTGAAGACACCTAGATCTAATATCTGAATATTTTCTTTGTTTTTATTTAGTACACTTTTTAAAAAAAAAAGTGAATGCTTCATCTAAACTTTAATAATCTATCAATTTGACTGTGAAACGATTGTTAGATAAAAAGGTTAAAATTGTTTTACTTTACAAAACAATTATTTTTTTTAAACTCAATCAAAATCTGATGTTGTTTAGCATGCAGCACCAGGCTGTCTGTCAGCTGAAGAATGAATCTTGCTAATAGTTTGATATTCTTACTCCCTATCTCCTGAGTGTCAGTTTTACCTTTGTATTGAACAGCTGTATAGTACTAACCATGACACATGTACTTACAAGTACATCAACATTTTATTCTCTAATATATTTTATCTACCTATCATATACCTTTGTGTATCTCTATTTTAAACTTGTTTCTCTTTGTTGAACTGAACAACTTTTCCTTCAATGTCGATCACGGTTGAAAATAAGGAGAGAACAGGGATTGTCTGTGTTCTATTCATAGACATAAATAAATATAGACTGGCCAATAAGAAAGTTTTATGAATCGAACATTTGTGAATTGCAATTTCGTGTACTTTATTTTATGTCTATAAATTTTGTTTAATCTCCAAGACTGAAGATCGTGCAATTTTTAAATTTTTCATAATTCATAAATCCGAATTCAATAGATATACATGTTTTCAAATTACATGAAGTTACTTCCTTTTTCCAGTCTATATTTATTAATGTCTATGGTTCTATTATAGAAGGGGAGGTTATGTTTGGTTGACCAACATATCCTTTACTGCTCATTTCATATTCTTAAAGCATGAAACTCAGTAAGAGCTCAACTCCCTGGCCATTCTGCTGCTTACACTGTCTCGTACTCACCAATACTAAGAAGATATTGAAGGCTACGATAGTTTTTATTTCAATATTTTTTTATTGGGATTTTCTTCTCCAATGCTATGAAATTTGCAGAAGTGGCTGTCATCTATAGTCAAATAAGGTTCCCTTTGTACATTTAGATAGTTTAAAAGTGAAATGATTTTTTATTGCTTCATTCATGACAGAATTTTACGTTTAATGTTGATAGCTTACCTCTATTCCAGGTTATAAGTCTCTATGTAAGTTATACAGACACTTTGTTTAATGAGTTTAGAGAAACCACTTTAATCAGCTCATACTTTTTATTATTTGCGTTTGTCTGAATCATGGTTCTATTATTTAGCATACGATACATTGTTTTGTTTCTATAACGTCAACAGTAAAAACTCAGAAAGTAGTTTGTTAATACAAAGTGTTCATTCTTCAAAGTTGTTCAAAGGGAGGGAAGTGAAATGTTAGCATAATTTTGTTTTTCTTTGGTAGAATAAACAGTGTAACAAACTTGTTCCAAGAGTTGTTTTTCCTGTGTGTGTTGTTTGTGTACGCTGTAGTCTACTTTAGTGAGTTGTTTTTTCTTCACACTCCAATTCATGTTGTTTCATATTGCCATTGTTTTGGGTTTATTAAAAATTTTTTTTATCAACTTGCAAATTCTTCAATGGCAAAATTTTGACGCGGATATCGAAAATGGCTCTAACTATTGTTGAAAACTTTTGACAGTTTATATATATATATATATATATATCCGTTATGACCGTTATAATTAGATTTGGTCAGGAGGCTCAGAAAATCTATACCCACGCATACGTCATTGGGTATTCTAAGATGTATTCATTAAAGAGTGGACAAAGAGACGATAGGGTTTTGCGCACTGTCTGTCTGGATCACACACACCTGTAACATGTTCTCTATGGTGGGATGGTCGTGCGTGCTACACACGTTGTCTACTTGATTAGTTGACTTGTATACTTTTTTATATTTTTTACTTATAGTTGCTTCTATACTCTTAATATACCAACAAAGTAAAACATAATGATGATAAAGAAAACTATACAACCTGATTTAAAAAGAACAAAAAAAAAAAAGACAAAAAAACATTTCTACTATTTTTTTAGGGCCCCCCAAACATATCCAAGTTCTATAAAAGGTTGATTTGAGTTAGGAAGAAAAGAAAAACATTGTTCTATTAAACTAAAAACTTATCTTTCACTTGCATGTTACCCAATCAAAACACTTAATACTAGACATTTTGTTGGATTTTGATCAAAAACTTTCTGTTAGAGGCAATCTACACACAGACATTCAAGAACGGATGCAATGACCCATAACCAAAAGTGAAGCTAGTTAAGACTGGAAAAAGAAAACAAAATTTCAAAATACTTTAAAAAACAACAACAAAGCTTGAAAAAGGGGGAAAAAACTTATATTGTTTCTTTTTCTGCCAGCTTTTTTTTTTCTTTCGACTCAGAATAGGCTAAGGCCTATGGAAAAAAAAAGGTAGGGGCCTATTTGATAGTTTTGAGAACCATGCTTCCGAAAAGGAAGACAAGTAAACGAACAGACACAAGAAAATGAAAAGCAGCTAACAAGAAGAAGAAAGACAATTCTAGATCTATGTCAAAACCAGACATTGAACCTTGTCATTGGGCCCTTCATTCAAGTCTTTTATTTTCTTATTCTTTGCCTCCTACTTGGTGCCTGGAGTACTCATGAACTGTGTATCGTTAGGTCTGCAGGGGGAACAGATCTTGACTTGAAATGTGCCGATATGTCAAAGAACACTAAAATGTTTAGCCTGATTCAGAACATTAATGCTTCTAATCGTACTAATTAAGAATACAAATACTTGCGTGCCTTCCTCACAGTTTGCTATTAGTACAACAACTCTGACAGAAGAGGGTGATTTATTCTGTTAGTCTTTGTTTCTCTTTAATTAAATATTTTTGTTCCTGGGGGGGGGGGGGCAAATAGGCCTACTAAAGCCCAATCTATCGAAAGGATCAATACAATGATAGAATCAGGTCTTATAATTTTCTTTGTCATCATTATTATTATTCTATTGGCATATAAAGGGAAAGAATCTACAAATAAATCATTATACAAGTAAACCAATTAAGAAGACAATTTAACTAACGTAGCACACATGCAACGGCCATCCGACCTAGAGAGCCTGCTACACGTGTAAGAGAGCACTTCACACACAGACTTATCACCCAGCGTTCGCCCAAGCAGCTCCACAAAATCAATACGTTTCTCTACTGGCGACCTCTGGGAGTACTTCGACTCGGATAACAGACGACACTCAGATTTTTTCCCCCGAGATGATTATTGCACATCCAATCGTCCATCGTTTAATTCAGATAATATCACTGTACATTATTTTTTTTTATCCTGAACAGTATTCCCCTTTAAGTTTTCTTTTGAGAAATTGCAAAGAGCTTAGAAAAAAACAAAAAAAAAAACATTTTTATCGATAGTACGGCTGGTTGTACCTTGGAGTATGCATCGTTGGCTTAAGTCGATACCGGTGCAGTGTATAGACTAGATCTTGGTCTAGATTTTGTCGTCTTGATATCAGCACTAGAAAAGAAAAAAAAAACACAGTAAGGTAAGATATTAATTAGGTTACTTATTGATACAATAGGTAGAATTAGGTCAACTAGTTTTCATTTCTATGAACATTAATATGAATGAATTCTGTGAATTCATTAATCTATGAACATTATGAGCTTATTAAGTAAAGCTTTACTGTCCAGAGGCGTGCATGTCTTTATTGGTGACAGCATGTAGGGCGGGATTGTGAGGATGAGGCTGGAGAGTTAGATAAATTTGATCATCTGACATTCAAATAAGATATTTCTGGTTAAGTGTTATTATTATCTATTCGGCCCTGTACCTATATATATATAT
>JADKLZ010000003.1:35761494-35773111 GCA_021533235.1 Biomphalaria straminea | reverse complement strand
CTTCCGAGACAGAAGGAGCCATATATACCGGTAAGCTTAATTATTTTCAAAAACTTTTTTTCCCTTAAGTGTTGATTGTCTAGTAATAAAATAAATTTTAAAAAAATTGATTTGTATGTGTGTGAGGAGGTACTTTTTAAACGCATTCATAGCCTACCTTAAAAAAAAAAAGATTTAAAAATGCCATAAAACGAATTTCCACCAAAATAAGAATGCAAGACACTCTAATGAAAAATGCCCACACCTCTTACAGAAACTGTATTTTAGACCAATTTTACATGGACTATTAAGTGACTTTCGTGCTGTTATTGTAGTTGGCAAACTCTGTATTGTATGTTTACTTCTTACCTCCCTTACCATATTCCTTCGCAAATATTTCTACGTAGATTATATATTTCACAGTGACATTGGGAACAAAAATGGCAAGAAGTCCCGCTACTCTATGTAATCTTACGATCCAGGATTGTCTCACGTGTTTCATCTGCGGGAACATTTTCCGGAAGCCAAGGATCCTTCAATGTGGGCACACATTCTGCGGCGAATGTCTAGGCAAACTGAAGAATGACCTTTTAAGAGACGGTACTCTATCTAAATGTGATTTGGTTTCAGACGTTTATGCAGACAGTAGTGATAATCATACAGTTGACGCGTCTTTGAGCGGCTCTTACTATACAGACACTATCAACAATTCTTTAACAAACCAAGATACTGGCTCTAATTGTTATAGACCTCTCTCGTCCAGCAGGAACCAGAGCCGAGCAATGACAGAGGCTACTAACGGGATTCCCCGAAGCAACACTTTCGTTCGAGAAAAACAGCCAAGCTGTTCAGAGCAGAGCCACTCGAGGAACAGTGCCCCAGCCAACATTGGCTCCGCTTACAATAATGTGTGTTCAAAGTGCGGCACCGCTTCACCAGCGACTCTACCCCGTTCGAGAAAGTCGTCACAAAGTCCGTCCCCAACTCTCAAGCCCAGAGACACCCAAGGATCCCCTCGGTGGAACACCAGTCCCAAAAGATCGACAGAGTCCGTGTGCTCTTTTGAACAAAAGCACGGAAAGGAAATGGAGTTGTTCGTCTGCCCGATTCCTGAGTGTAACTATGCGCTGAGAGTCATGAATTTGGCAAGATGGTCGCCTAAAAATATCATTGTTGCGGAAATTTCTTCAGTTTGGAGAAAGTTACAAGAGAATAAGACGGTAAGACTTTAGTGAAATTCTTATATTCGTACTAAAAATTCATATGAAGAAAGCTACAAGAGAAATGTAAAATTTGTGTGAAATTCTTCTATTTGTAATAAATATTTGTATGGATTAGGCTGTTAAGTCGAGATCTGCAGGCGTATAAGACCTGGTCATTTTATTTTAGTGAATAACGGAACGGTTTCTTGTTAGGCTCGTTAAGCATACAGAGATCCATCATATTGAATATAATCGATACCGGTTATTCAGATTACATCGATACCCGCAAGTTTTGTTGTTTTTGTAAACATTTTTTACACGTTTCAAATGTTCCTTCAGAATTGAAGATAATCTACATCCTAGCCCAAACCTCCCACAGGACAACGGGGGGTGGCAGCGGGCACACGGGGGATGGCAGCGGGCACAGGGGGGATGGCAGCGTGCACAGGGGGGATGGCAGCGGCACAGGGGGATGGCAGCGGGCACAGGGGGGGATGGCAGCGTGCACAGGGGGGATGGCAGCGGGCACACGGGGGATGGCAGCGGGCACACGGGGGATGGCAGCGGGCACAGGGTATGATCGCGAGACCATCGAGACGACCGTCCTGAGCGCTAACTGCATGACCAGGCAGCCACCTATCTGGTCCGATTATGAACATGCTATATATTACAAAACGGGGCGTGATTTACTTTATGTAACGCATAAAATTTCATCAATTCCTTATTGTGCGATATATTCTTATGCGTTCTTTTGTAGGACTGTAATCAAACAAAATCGCCACAAACATACAGCACAACAATTCGATTGGCTTTATTTCCCTCCTGCAAGAAAGACATCAACAAAGAGCAATCCTCACTTTCCTTGTGTGTGTTTCTTTGGAATTCGAGCAAATTTTGGATCATCTTAATCTAAATATTTCCTCGTTGTATTGTCGCTCGTTGTTGATGGATACAATTCTTCATAATGTTTGGTCTGTTAAGTTCCTCAATTCCGACTTTTTAGTTTCATTTTCTTATTCTTATTTCGGTCCAAAATAAGCGAACAACATTAAAATTTGAATGTATATAGATTGAAAACTCGGTCTGAATAAACTGCGGTGATATGTAACGATAACATTTGGCTACCGAATAAAGAAGCAACGATGAGGTGCAGCCTTGTGTGTAGAACAGAAGGAGGGTTAAAAACGAAATTAGTCAAAGAAGAGGAAAAAAACAAAACAACAATAAAGATAACAAAGATAGTTAATGTTTTTACACAAACTCATCTGCTGCTCCCTTGGTTCCGCTGTTTGGCAAGTAATTGAAGTAACGAGTCGGGTTTTGATATTTTAAGCACTCTGAACATAGGCCTAAGGTTGAAGTTATACCATGTGCTTTTTTTTTAAACAGATGGATATATCATTATTTATTTATTATAGCAATTACTGTGAATATAAGGATCAAACTTAGTATTGCAGGTGGGAATTACTTTCTAGATTGAACCAAACACGTTTCTATTTGAACAGGATGTCAGCACACAAACAGACATAAGCAACGAGAAATCACTGTTGGTCACCATTCCGCGGTCTTTGGTTGACAGCCAACCACTGGTGCCACTGGGGCAGAGACGGCGCCACTCATCCTTGATGGACATGGCCATGCAGAGTACAGCAAGTCTGGAGGGAGTAAGTCGAGGCTACCTGCCCAGTGGCAGCGCTACATGGCGATCCTATGCAGCTATGTTAGGCATGAATATATTGCATCAAATAGTTCAGCTTTAAAATATATTTGCCTAATTTAATGTTTTCTGTTTTAATAACGTTTCGTAATAGTGTTGAACAACTATAATAAAAATTACTGCTAGATTACATTACAATATTCCTTCATCTATCACTGAGTCTGTTGGGCCGCTGGGTACAAGATCTGTGGATCGTCTTTCTCCATTCCTCTCTGTCCTTTTGATAGTATCTCTTTCAATGGCTGGTCCGGCCATTCCTTTAATGTTCTTCCTATCGCTTGCATGGTCTTTTCTTCTTTTTCTAGGTACTGTTTCGTGAAGGGAGGTTTTTGTTATGAGTCCTGAGGACCCATATGGCAATAGAGTTTTTGTTTGGGTTTTTCGAATGTAGTTAGCAGATCATCGTGGGGTCCTATCGCTAATCCTGTCTCTAATCTCTTCGATTGTGATGCTGTCTTTGTATGTGATAGGGCCTACCTAGGATATTTCTGTGGCCTCTCAATTCCATTGCCTGGGTCATCCTCTCTTGTTCCGCAGTGTCTTAGATTCGCAAACGTACAAGAATGTGGCCAATGACGACAGATTTTAATGTCGAGGGCTTTGTCATTCTATATTGTTTTGAGTTTTGCAAGTGCTGTAGACTGTGTAATCCACATCCAATACTGATGTCCCCTTTAAAACGATTAAAGCCCCTTTAGGCTATTGGTCATGATTGTGTTTTCGTTTTTTTTTGGCATTGATTAGCATACCATATGCTGCGGAAGTCTCGTCAATGCGCAGAACTAAGTTAGCTAGCTCTTCTTCTGTCACTGTAAGACCATCGATGTCGTCCACAAAGCGGAAGTTAGTCATTCCTCTTCCTCCAATGCTTACAGAACCTTTATAACCCTCGAGAGCATCTACTTTTATCCTTTCAAACAAAATATTGAAAAGTGTTGGTGAAAGAAGCGAGTGTTGTCTCACTTCAACTGTGATTTTAAACCAGTCCACAATGTTGTTATTGAAGTACACCACACTAGTGGCCTGCTTGTAGAGATACTGAATCACGTTTATTATGTTTTTATTCACATTGTACTTGTCAATTGTTGATATTAATATATACAAAATGTAGACCCTAAATATTAGACACATTGAGTCTTGTAAATGGCATTTATGTGTACATATCACTTTTAATAAAAACAAACTCCATCCTCCATTACACGTTCCACTAAGCCAATTCTCCTTAATCTTTTGAGTCTTAAACTAAAAGAGACAAGGAAAATGCTTTTCGTAGCAGTTATAACAGGCAAATTATCATCTGTATATGTCTGTGAGATATTTATAAGGGGAGATTATCCACCAAGAGAGGCAATGATTTTTTTTTTTAGTAAATATATTATTTTTCATTGCACTGGGTTCTTCTTCGTCCTCAAGAACGTTGAGGGTTTTGATAGCCAGCCCAATATACCTTTTTAGATGAACTGCGCAGTGGTTTCCAGAAGAGGACCTTATATACAATCAGTATCTAGTTCGGGCCTCTTAATAAAGTAGGCCTATGCTCTGGTCATGTTTCGCTAGTTTCAATAATCACGTGTTATTAACACAAATTTCGAAAAGGAAGATATATATATATATACACTTAAATCTAGTAGCCTATCCTGTAGGAACAAAAGTAGGCCTACTATAAAAAAACATAACAGGATAACTATTAAAGATTATGCCAAAATCGTCACTATATAATTAGCCTATTTATTGTTCTTGTACAAAGCCTTCCTTTCCTTTCATAATCTGGTTCTCATTCGTGCAGCTCATTATAATATTTGCGTTTATATTAAAGATCGATATCTTTAGTAATAGCCCTAAAAAAAACTGTCTTTGTATGTGTGGGGGGATACAGTGTGATTAAAAACCAGATGGCTCAATTGATTTGTTTAAATAATTAATATGCTCTATGTAGTTTTGGTTAATCATAGGTAAACAGTAGGCCTAATGTCAAACAGCTGTTTTTATTTTTTTAAAGAGCAAAATTTAAATTTAGAACTATGAAAAGCATAGTGAATGGATCTAAAAATATTGATACCTCCCCTCACCAATAGTTCTTCTTAGCAAATCGTATAACAGGCACACTGTCAATGTGGCACAGTACAGATACGTTTGCGTGAATTTTTCAAGCAGTCCTTTTTGTTGTGTCTCACGGAAACGACCGAATCAGATACCCCATTTGAAATAAACCGTGCTGAGATTACTCCCTTAGAGCACGGAAGAGGAAGCGGGCAGTGAGTTGTAGGGTCGCCTTATCCCCGTACAAGGACATACCCTCTGCCACACATGGACCAGTTCTCTCTCTCTCTCATTGCCTTGTCCCGATCTTTCATCATGCAGAGCGCGACATTCGTGAAGAATGTGCTCTATTGTCTCATCATCCTCGAAGCAATGGCGGCACCGTGTGTCGAAGTTCTCCCTCCACCGCCCAAAGTACGCACCTATTGGGCAGTGTCCGACTCGGAACTGGGCTAGGACTGCCTGTTCCGCACGGCAGAGCGTCCACCGTGCGTCCTTTCGGTCTGGTCTACTCATCTGCTTGTGTAGCTCTCGGCCTTTCTCGGAAGCGTCCCAGCTAGCGTACCACTGTGCCAACAATCTGTTGTCGGCTAGGGATCGTACGGTCGCAAGACTGTACGGTTCATAATTTAAGGTGCACGTTGCCGCCGCGGCTCTCGCTGAAAAGTCAGCCCTCTGATGACTGACCAGACCACAATGGGATGGAACCCACTGTATAAAACTATTTACATTGAACTGCAGAAGGCGCTCCACCTCTGCGATGAGTGCTTCTACCCGTCCGACACCTGCAAGCTGCCCTTCAAGGGCACCGAGGGCAGAGATTGAGTCGGTAAAGATGACCACATCCACTGGGGCCGCGGATCCATCTCCGACTCTTTCCGCTACCCACGTCAATGCTGCGAGCATTGCTTCGAGCTTAGCCTCTGTGCTGCTCTTGCCACTGCAGGGCCCACTCAGCTCCACACTTTCGGGGTTTCCTGAGAGTTGTACCACCACCCCATACCCAGCTTTTGTAGTGCCCTCGAGCATCCTCACGGAGCCATCCGCGTAGATAGTGGTCACTCCTGCCGGGTACGAAGCGATAGGTTCTCTGGCAGTTTGTAGTAGCCGTTTAGTATCGCACTGCTTTGTGACTGCCGGGTCAATCAAGCTCCTCTGCACCGTCGGCATGCCAAAAGCTTTGTCAGGGGGGAAGGAACCGGTCGGGTAAAGAGCAGCCCGCTCTTCCAGCAGATTCATCTCTCTAACCAGCCCACGCGCCACGTGCATGAAGCAGGGCCGGTTTTTGAGACGTCTCTTACCCTCCCAGTTGTCGACCAGACTTCTGAGAGGGCATCCTTCCTCCAGTCGCCCGTATCTCTCGTGAGCTAACACGACGGCTCGCTCTCTGCGCAATTTCAACGGCGGTACATTGGCCATGATCTCGCCAGCGTCGACTGACGTGGTGCGAAACGTACCGCATATGAGTCTTATGGTTTGGTTCTGGACCGCATCGAGCTTCGCTAGAGACGTTTGCGAGGCCCAAACTTGAACAGGGAGACTGTAATCCATATGAGACCGAACTGCACCCATGTACAGTGATCTCAGTACTCCCGCTTGCGCCCCCACTTCGTTCCAGCTAGCTTCTTTACGATGTTCAGCCTCTCGGAGGCTGTATCGCGTACATGTTGTATATGGTCGCACAGGGTCAATTTCTGATCGAGGATGACCCCTAGGTACTTGGGCTTTTTGTCCCATTCCAGAATCTTGCCGTCCATTCTGAGCTCAACTGGTTCTTTGATGATATCACGTCCTAGTGTGAACCAAGAGTAAACACACTTCGAGTGGTTCACCTCGAGGCCCCATAGCCTGGCGTAACAGGACACTGTCGTCAGCGCCTGTTGCAGAGTGCCAATGAGCTGCTGGCGATCTCTGCCTGACTCCCACAACACAATATCGTCTGCAAGCAGTAGCTTCTGACATCGTAAGAGGCCCGGCAAGTCGTTTATGAACACTAAAAATAGTGAACAACTGAGCGCCGACCCCTGCTGCACTCCCTGCTCCAGCGGAAGTTTCCTCGACACGTTTTTACCAACTCGTGTCCGCACCGTTCGTTCCGTGAGGAAGTTTTGTATCCACCTAAGCATATTAGAACCCACTCCAAGGTTCATAAGTTTTAACAACAGACCAGGCCGCCAAACTCTGTCATAGGCTTGTTTCAGATCGATAAAAACCGCTAGCTTCGACTGACCAGGCCGATTTGTGTTGCCCCACTGGAAGACATCCGCCACTTTCTGCATGAATAGCGTCACTTGGTCTATCGCATTGCGATTATGCCTGAATCCGCCCTGTTCAGGTGCAATTAGACCTTTCGATTCCAAGAACCATACAAGCCTTCTGTTGACCTTGCGTTCCGCCGTCTTCCCAACGTTGGACGTCAACGAAATGGGTCGATAACTTTCCGCACGGTCTGGGACCTTCCCCCTTTTCAGTAGGGGAACTATCGTTGCCTCGCTTTAGGGAAATCCCCTTTAGTCCAAGTCCGATTGACCAATTCCAACAGTTTCCGTCTGCCAATGGAGCCAAGATTCTTTAGCATCTCGTTGCTAAGACCATCTGGCCACGGCGCCTTCCGTAATTTGCACTTCCGAAGTGCAATTTCTAGCTCTCCATGGGTAAAAGCGTTTGTGAATGTACTCGTCTCGTCTTCGCCATAGACCATGCAGCTTTTTTATTTGGCCTTTCTGATGCCAGTAAGGGCGTTCGACACGTCACTCCGTTTCACAGACTTAGATATGGCCGCGAGGCACGGTTTAGAGCGTCCGACCTGTGTTGGTCTGTGACCGCCATGCCTTGAGCTTAGCGGGGGCGCTGCTGCTTTTGGTTCTTTTGCCCTAGCCAGGTTATTAAGGAGTTTCCATGCCTGTCATCCGTCCGCAAGATCTAGGTGGGCACAAGTCTCAACCCATTTCAGTCTCGTATCCTCCGCAATGGCTTCCTTAACCTCGACCGACAGCTTATTGTAAGCGCGTCTGGTATCATCGTTTGGTCGTCGACTGTGCCGCCTGCGTGCGACCCTCCTCAGTCGGACTAGGCGTCAAAAAGCGGGAGACCAAAAGGCCTAAACCTGCGCCCTCCATATGACCTCGGGATGGCCTACGAGCGGCGCTCAGAATTGCCTTAACGAAGAGTCCGTAGACCCGGTTAATGCATCCATCTTGGATTTCCAGCCCGCTCAAAGCAGCACACGGAAACGACCAGCTTAGGCGCTAACTTGCTTTAACTGACACTAGTTGACCGGCGGCATAGCATATGCCGCTATTTACCAGGGCCGGCGACCGCAGTGGGGCCCGCATTTCATAGGACCCGCAATTTTATAGGACCCGCTCTAATTTAAAGTGTAAAAATTATTAAATTAAGCCATTTTATCACTTACAACAGATTCCCCGCGCCATCCTGTCGATTTAACATCCCTATAATTATTTGTCTGTTGATTATATAAGCTATTGCTTTAAAAGAAATCAAACACATTTTTAACAAAATATAGTCATTTATAACGCTGTTAACCATCAAGCTGTAAGGGAAATAAGTATTTGGCATATGGTTGAACACAATCTGCAATTACAAACACAATAGCACACTACAGACTGAAAAGATAAAATATAATTTTTAAAAAGTCGAAGAACAAAACTCCACTTGTCTCTCTAACCTTGCTAATGCTTTTTTTTTTCACCCACAATTGTTCACAAATACTCGTATTAAAGGTCTTTTGCAAGTCCATGGATTTTTTTTTCTAAAGAATTATAGAGTATTTGCGCTCTAGAAAACTTTCTCTTTGACTATTAAATACATAAATAATTCGAGTTTTAAATATGGTTCTAATTTTTCGCATTATAAAATAAGTAAAGCCAATGCGTTAAAAAAATGATTAATGGAGCTAAAAATAGATTACTTGTTGCATTGTGTTGTTGTTGCCCGTCTGACCTATTTACTTTGAGAAATAATATATAGATTATTTCTATTCAATGATTTCACCGCCAGGGGAACAAAAGAGAGCTTGTGTCTGTTAGTCTTTGCTATCGGTGTCTTGTATCTCTTTTGTGATGGTAAAATCACAAAATCCTGACCCAAAGGGTGATTTTTTATTTCCAGAATCTTTTTAGCTTTTTTGTGAATGTTTGTCTCAAACAGCTGCCCGAATGAGGTTTGGTTTTTTCCGATAACTTTACCAGCAGCATTTAGAATTCTTTGGAGTTTCTTTTTATTTCTAATGCTCAGATTGCCATACCAGGCTGTCATATTAAAACTTAAAATATTGCAGATGTGGGCGTGATAAAACATAGCCAATGCCTTTTCACTAACATTAAAAGAGGACAGTTTTCTCAGTAATCTTAATCTTTGCTGCCCTTTTTTGCTGATATAATCAGTATTTGCAGTAAAATTTAGTTTATTGTCTAGGATAGTACCAAGGTATGATCATGGAATAGTCACAATTGTGTCTTTTGGAGATGAATGCCTGTTCATTAACCGTGGTCGGAAAGATGCCGCCCACACAGCAGCCCCCCCCCTCCAGACAGCTGAAGCTATGCATATGTTTATCGAACTCTGACAAATGATTAGTATTTAGATTATGGTTCTTAAAGAAATTTTACACCTTTAGTTTATATTTATACAAAAATCCATGATTAGTCTTTATTTTATTTAAAATTGCTATGAATATTGAAATTTTACAAGGAAAACAAAGCCTCGCAGATTTTAAAAACGAGTTAACAGACCTGTTGGGCAATGCATTTCTACCGAGGTCTAATCCGCACCATTTTTCTCTTTCATTGTTGAGAGCACTCAATAAATTTTGATCAAATTAGCATGTTTTTTTTTTAAACAGTTTCGTGATCTCAATTACGGAATACCCAAAAAATGAAAAAAAAAAAAGCAATTAAAGAATTATTTCTAGGTTATCATTTTTGTGAGAACCAGACGTCTGCAAAACTGGCGGGACAAATGATCCAACTAATGAATAATCTCAATTTATCTTTCAATAAACTGCGAGGCTAAAGCTATGATGGTGCTTCCAATGTAAGTGGATTGTATGACCTACAATGGTCTTCGGGTGTTGCTTCATCAAAAGAAGCCGCTCAATATGTTCACTATGTTAACTACGACTTTAACTTGGTCTTAAATAATTTCGACATTGCAGATTTTAAGGACTTGGTTTGTGTTTTTTTGCACACAGCATCTCAAGATGTGCACGTCTTGAATCCAATAAGAAGAGCATAGTATATAATACACGTGGTCATCAAGGGATAATGCTCTAACATCAATGAGATTAGGATATTTTGATGTACCGAAGCAGTTTGTGTTTCTCAAAGAATAAAAACGCATGGAAGCTGCAGCAATTAGAGGAAAATTAGAATTATTCGATAACATTGTTCTGCTTATTGTCCAAGACAAAATTGTAAGCGTAGTCAGCGTTGGATTGTGAATGCTTAAAAATGAGAAGCAAGATCTACAGAAAGCAGAAAGTATTAGAATGTCTTTTGGTTAACATACCCATACATTCAGATTACTCAATTGTTCTGTCACACTTTACATTCGTCTTATTTGGGGTAGGGGGGGGGCCACCAAAATATTCTTGAACCCGGGCCCACAGATACCTTGCTACGCCACTGCTAACAGACACACCAAACACACTTGGTCGAACATAGATCAATAGTGAGTGAGTATGATGATTAGAAATAAAATATGAATTTAATACACTGATATTTATACAATGAAACAGAAATGAATAGTGTGAATGATAAGTAATAGAAATACATAGGAAAATATCAAGTCATAAGTGTATTCATAATAATTACTTTAATAATATGCATATGTTTATCACCTTGCAATGTTCCATCACAACAACGACAAGACACTGGCAATGACTTCAACAACCGATCAACACTTTGTACCAAAGATTCGTCTCTGTGGTAGATACGAATAAACTGTCAACGAACATCCATTATGGTAGTAACATTCAAGGACTGTCATTAACTTCTGACCCACAAGAGTGACAAAGATGCAGACTATAATGTCCAGGATAATACCAGCACCCACAGTATCAACTCAACTGTGAAATATATAACGCACTCACTGTAAACCTATAAAAATAACAAGACTCTAAAGTCTTATCTAGAACTATAAACGCTATTTCGATGTATCCTCTAGGAATCGATTGACATTAAGTGTGGAAGAATCATTTCTGTTAAGTTAGCTATGAAAAGAGGAAAACCGTTATGTCTAATCCAGCTTCTGATTGCTGGTGTAATTAGGCAAATTATTTGACAAATAAGTTATTGTCTGAATGATAGATTACTATTTCATATGTTAAATTATTACTTTTCAACAGATTGACTAAGCTATAACAAGCGTCGATCTAGTACGAACTGCTGATATGAGCTTAACGGAGTATAGGCCAGTGCCAAAGTCACGAAAAGAGTCAGGCGATGACTCCGGAGATGGCTCAAAGCGGGATACGCTCTGTGGGATTCTGTCAGTGACACCAGAGGTCATCCAGCCTTGGGCCAACATGAGTTGTTTCACTGCTTTCTATGGCATGGCAGCTCTTTTGACCTCCACACTGTCCATCTATGTTAACTCACAGGTCAGTGTATAGGTCTTAATATTGAGCTCATTTGTCAGTATATGCATCGTTGTAAAA
>JADKLZ010000003.1:35726258-35761094 GCA_021533235.1 Biomphalaria straminea | reverse complement strand
CACAATAGCACACTACAGACTGAAAAGATAAAATATAATTTTTAAAACGTCGAAGAACAAAACTCCACTTGTCTCTCTAACCTTGCTAATGCTTTTTTTTGTCCACCACAATTGTTCACAAATACTCGTATTAAAGGTCTTTTGCAAGTCAATGGATTTTTTTTACTAAAGAATTACAGAGTATTTGCGCTCCAGAAAACTTTCTCTTTGACCATTAAATACATAAATAATTCGAGTTTTAAATATGGTTCTAATTTTTCGCATTATAAAATAAGTAAAGCGAATACGTGAAAAAATGATCTAAAAATAGACTTGTGTGTTGTTGCTCGTTTGACCTTTTACTCGTTTGAACTTGTCTTTTGAGAAATATTATATTAGATCATCAAACTCAATATAAAGTCCGCCGCCGTTGACAGACGAAGAAGGCGAAAAGAAAAAATAAATGGACCACCGGCGGATAAGTTTTGTCAGCGCTGGATGTGGCAAAAAAAAATTAGGTCGAAGCTGAGGCTGCGTATGCTCGTGAAATACCTGTGATGAGACTATCTGTCTTGTAGTTAATTGATGTCTGATTCCGACAGATTACTCGAGATGTCTGGGTTTTCTTATGCGGGTGTATTTCAATGCGATTAACCAACAAGAAAATAGACTCACAGGTGAAGAGATAAGTCCAAACACCGTTGAACAATTCATATGAAGGTTAAATCCAACAAAAGGCCCCAGTCGAGTCTCTGTCGATAAAATACATCTTACCCTCATGAAATCCTATCACCAACTGATTTTCTGTCTCCAAGTAGTCTCTAACCCACTAAGTCGTTATAAATGTCACTAGTCGCGTTCAAAGTCCGTCAATTATGGTGCGTCTCTATATAAACTAATAATACTAACTGTCTAACATAACGCACTCCTCATTAATCTTTTTATTAAACTTTTTAGTCTTGTTCAGTGAATATTTCTTATACAGTGAATAAACTAGATTTTAAAAGTCACACACAAAAAAAAAAAAAAATTAACTTGTATACAAATGTCTGACCTTAGTCATATTGATATTAGTCAATATCAAGAGCAATCTTTCATCAAAATTGTACACACTCATTTATACTAATTAGCAAAGGTGAATGACCCTAACAAGCGAAATAAAAGGTAGAGCTTTACTTCATAATTAAATAGATCAGTGTTCCTCAACTCAAGATATCCTGTTCTCTCTTCTTACTCATGTATCATCTCTTAATTAGCAGAGTGGCCCGCAAGGTTAAACACATTTGGAAAGAGTCTCATAGGAAGAAAACCTTTTTTCACATTCCACTCACAATGTTGAATTTTTAAAGTTAAACAAACGTTATATAAAATTATACTGTGATCTTTCACTTGTGTATTTACAGACTATCTATATAATTTTGTGAATGTATAGGACGTTTCCTTTTTTTTTATAATACTGAATTAGAGTTGACAAATAAAACCTATCCCTTTGTATATATATAAAATGGATGTGATAGATTTGTGTTTTTATTTCATGTTACTGATGATACATGATATTATTATGTGACTTATATACACCTCTTCCACTGTAGTGAAAACACTATTCCCAATAAGCATAAAAGCCTTTCACTCCAATGTACATAGCATGGTGATTTTATGGTCAAGACCATCCTTCAAAGTGTACAGTCATGGGGCTTCAGCCAATTGTATGTGTTTACATGTCATGAAACACACCATACATGCTCTAAAAGGTAATTAGTAGAACAGCTAATTTGTTTACACTGCAGAAGGGGAGAGAGTAGGAATGTGTAGAAAGTTCAAAAAGCAATATGTGGTCAGTAAGTGTTTCTGAGGATTGAGTCAAGAAGTATATATATATATACATATATATATATATATATATACATATATATATATATACATATATATAAATATATATATTGATATAATTAACACATAGTTTATAGATTGTTTTATAAGCAAACACAAATAAATAAATGAGAGTCATTTGTCTAAATTGTTGAAGGCTGCTTAAACACAAAACGTCACATAAATAAACTGAATCATCAAGAATTTTTATAAAATGTAATTTTAGTAAAAAGTTAAAAACAACAATAACAAAAAGTTTCATATTTTATCTATAAACAACATTTTTTATTTCTACAGTAAAAAATGATAAATTACAGTTCATTTATACATTGTGTAAAAACAGATAACTGAGTTTCACACATGAAGAAAAATAAAATGTCCTAATTAGACATTTCTTGTAAAAATGTTCATAAAAAATACAGCATAAAATAAATACAAAGATTTTTTTGCTAGCATTATTATTATAAAAAAAAAAATAATTAAAAAATCAGCAAAATATTTTGACATATATATTAAGATTACAACAAATAATATGGCTGCCTTGTCATAAGGTATGCAATTCAGACTGTCATTACAATGGTTTTGAGTTCAAACCTTTCTCTCTTCCATCCAAGAGGTTTAGGTTAGAACATAATTATCTTTTTAACATCAAATTAAAAAACAAAAACCTGAAAGTGCACCTAATTTAAAATAAAATACTTTTTAGACTAGTATACATATTTACAACAACAGAAATAAAATAATAAAATTGTTCTCAATGAGAAGGCAATGATGTCCAATTGATTTCTATTTTGCCATCTTTTTTCAATAGCTCATTGCAAGTGGAGAAATGTTTACATCCAATGAAACCTTTGTGTGCTGACAATGGTGATGGATGAACTGCTGTCAAGATATGATGCTTTTTCTATAAAAATAAATCAAGTCAATAATTAATTTAAATAAAAATCTGAACAAGAAAGTTATAGTAGCAGAAAAATGTATGCCTGTACATCTAATAAAAAAACAACACTTTTTAAAAGACAAGTAGATAAAAATATTCAGATCAAACTGCTATTAGTATTACATGTGTATTTCAGCATAGGAAGGTTGTTCAGTTATGTATGTAAAAATTACGATAAAGCAAATGAGAGGTTAATTACACTAAATCAAATTTTGACCATGACATCTATAGAGGATAGATGGTCAGCAGAATTTTAGAGTTGATTGCTATTGATAAAATAAAATAATAGTAGTTTACTTATAAAGTTTGTTAAACATAATGTATGAAAACTAATTGAAGTAAATTTTGAACAGGCGGGTCTCAAATCTTAAATGTATTTTATGTATTGAAGCATGTGGTTTGACTGAGCTCAGTGGAAAGAGAGTTATGAATTTTGTTTTTCCTTGCTCCAAGAAATTTTATTTCTTCTGAAAAGTTAAATCAACTTAAAGTTCTATAACATTAGAATTTGTAATCGCAGTAATAAAAAAATATATAATATGTACTACACTCTATGCTTACCTTGTCTATTCTGGAGCCTTTCTTTTGAGCATAGGCTCCCCAGAGCATAAAAACTACACCTTTCAGATTTGAATTGAGCCAATTTATAACAGCATCAGTGAATAGCTCCCATCCTTTCCCTGCATGAGAGTTGGGCTGTTTTTCTTTGACTGTCAAACAAGCATTAAGCAAGAGCACACCTAAATTGAAACGAAACAAATGAGAACAGATTGAGAAGATAGGAAAGAGCTGTAAGAATTTCAAACTTATAATAAGAAAGAGCTGTAAGAATTTCAAATTTATAATAAGAAAGAGCTGTAAGAATTTCAAACTTATAATAAGAAAGAGCTGTAAGAATTTCAAACTTATATAAATAATTCCCCCTTCTTATGTTAGAAAAAATGTCTGCTTTCTAACAGAGAAATTGTTAAGTTTATACCTTGTCGAGCCCAGCCTATCAAGTTTCCATGGCCAGGATGCTTAAAGCCATCAATGCTGCCTTCAAGCTCTTTAAAGATGTTTTCTAGGCTGTAAAAGAAAAAAAGGTTAATCCAAGTCTAAAATGTTGCATAATAAAACTGTGACAATATGTAATTGGGTTAGGGAAGATCTTTATGATAAACTAAACTTGTATGAACATTAAATTGAACGGCACTATTGCTAACTAAAGAACTGATCCATAATTTTAACAATGTCTCAATGCACAGCAGTTGATCTTTATATGAAATCTTTAGTGTAGCTAGTTAGTTGCCCATTTGGTGTTAAATAGGCCTAGGTTTTAAGTCAGAGTGAAAGTGTAATACTTCCTCAATATTGAAATTATTTTGTGCTAAAAAACTAAGCGCTCAGAAAATTGGATTAAGCAGTGCTAAAAAGTGCACAAAAAAATATCATACATCTTTTAAAAAACGTACATCCACACCTCCCTTTATTTTGTACCAGTATATTTGTTTTTGTTTTAAAAAGAAAATTACCTGGGAGGCGGCTTTACACCTGGTAATACGCTGAAACATAGACCTGCAACAAATAAAAATATTATTTAACAAATAAGACCAGGAAAATTAATCAGAACAATGTAACTCTATTAAAATCTGGATCACCAGGTATAAACAATAAGCAATACTATATAAAGCCACCAAAAACTAATGGCTTTCCTTACATAAAAAAAAAAAATGAATAGCAAATAAATGTAGAGCACTATTGGTAGCTCATTAGTTGTATGTCATCTTGGTTACCTAAACAAAAGAATAGATTTTGAACATTGACCTTTTGCTAACGTGGATCCTATGAAATCCTATCTCAACATGTTGTGCACAAAGCATTTGTTGTTTGCATTATTACAACACCCACAAAACAGATTTTAGAAAGTGAGTTCATGATTTTAATACTTTGTTTTATAGAAGATCCTTAGTAGTCTGATGGTTACCAGAGTGGTGTCAGATTATCAAAAACATCAGATTACTAAAGGTTACCTGTACTTCAAAGAATTTAGCCAAATATGTTAATAAGATATTCTTAGACTTTCAATGGTATAAAATAAACAGTAGATGAAAAAGACACATTTGATCTAAAAAAGAGCTGATAACTAAACAAGTTACATAAATGTCATATTTAAAACAGTTTACCATGTGCTTGTCCTTGTCCATGATAAGGATCCTGCCCAATTATAACAACTTTAACCTTGATAAAAAAAAAAAGGCATTTAAAATCCCCTTTGTTGAACTATTTTGTATTGTATTAAAATAATCATAATTTTGTTTTGAAGAAAGCAATAAGGAATTGATGGAGCACTGACAGGAATATTGTCTACATACTGAGGTGATATCACATGTTGTTGTCCATGTAAATACTTGATCAGCAGGAGGAAATATTGTAGACTTTTTTCTTTCATCACCAATGAATTGACTTAGCTGAAATTTATTTTTTTAAATGTATATATATAAATACAAAAAGATGACAGGCATAAATATCACATTAACTGAACAGTAATTTCTCTGAAAAAAATATTCAGCAGAATGAAATTGTATTTAATTTAAAGAATAGAAGAATCTTTAAACAAGAACCACAATTATTACTTTCTCTCTTATCTCATGTCCCTTGACTTTTGCCATAGGGATGCTGTTACAGATTGCATAACCAAATCTCTCCACTAAGCAGGGTACCAAATTTTCTTTGGACAACACTTTCTGCATTCTCCATCCACTGTTCCTTGAAGATTATTTTACTGACTTAAAAAATTCTTCTTCTCTCCCTTTATATATATAAAATAATATATATATATATATATATTTATAAATGTTTCTGCTTCAAGAAGCCTTTCTACAAGTGTCATAATTTTTAGACTGATTTTGTTAATTTTTTTTTCCACAATAAAACTTTTATGCTTGCTTTGCTACAGGCTAAATATGTAAAAAATTTATAGGAGCACTGATTTTTAGATTTTTTTTACCTAGTTATTTTTTACCATGTACTTGGAATAATTTTAGTAGTAGTTTTTAAGTACTAATAACAGGGCAGATTTTGACTACACAAAATGAGACATGCTTTGTTTTATGCAATATATTAAATACTTATTAAATCTTTAGTATGGACTATGTTGATATGGTGCGCAAACATGCATGAGTGTAATATAATAAAGTATTGTTCTCCGTCATGACACTACTTGTAGTTTTTTAGATACTCATATAGATACTCAGCATGCAACGCTCAACAGAAAAAAAATGTTTGTACTAAATAACTTCAGTTGATATTATAAGATTTTATCCAGTGTGATCTGACATGTTCATAGACGGCACTTGAACAAACTCACCATAAACATCTAAAGCTTCATTGGGACCCCCTGCATATTAATTAATTAATAGCAATGTCTTCAATTCTGAAGATTAAGAATGCATGCAGTGATTCACACGACTATGCAGATCCTGCTGCGACCTGCATATTTTGCAGACAAAGCTGTTGTCCACTGGCAGTCTTTTGAGTTTTCTTTCTGTCTTCTGCACCTGTCTTCATTAATGGCTTTTCTTTGAGTCTCAAATGTTTGTTCCACAGCCTTTGAGAGAGCTCTCCAACTGTCTCTTTCAGAGGCCATCTGCTGTCAGCTACTTTCTCTATGCCAGTGAGGCCAAAATGGCATGTGAGTTGATCTTTATAGCACTCCTGGTCTTCCTATGTTGTCATGTGTTTCTCTGAAATTAGAGCAACACTTGCAGCATTGTAATCATCATTTTTGTCATAGCATTGAAGCAAGTGCTGGATGAATAATTAGTTGACCCGCTTTGCATCCACTAAGCAGCGACTTGTAATTTCTTTTTCTTTGCTCTTTGGCCCGACTGAATGGAATTTTCATCAAAATAAGCGAACATTACATAAGAGGTTTTGTTTTAAGTTTCAATATGAATAAGTAGCTGGTCTGATTAACAAGATTATACATCTATAATTATAGTAAAAGTTAAAATTTAAAAAAAAAAACTAAAAAACAAAGACCAAAAAAATAAATTTAATACACACTTACTTTTATAAAGTATTCTTTAGAAAACTCAGACTCTAGTGCAGTGTACCAAGAAGGACCTATGTTAACGACAAGACCATTTGTTTTACTGCCTAATAGTTTTATTTTGGCATGAATTTTATTTTGTTCAACTTTTTCTTTGAGATCGTCACTCAGTTCCTGACTTAACTCTTGCTCCACTTTGCATTTCTTTGAAGGCTGCTCATCTTTCTGCAAATTTGATAAAGGTTTGTTTTAATCATTTTTAAACAAATTCAATCATGATCTAATTTTCTTATGCTGTTGCCAGGATTCTCATATATTATTTTTTTCATTAATGGAACCCAGAAACCCACTGAATATTAGATTAGTAGTTAGATCTAGATCTAGTAAAAAAAGGATTAAGTTTAATATTTCCGTACATATATTAATTAAACATGGACCAACTTATGCTAACATTATAAACAAAGGAATTAGATTTAGATCTATTAAAATTATTAAATCTATATATATAGATCTAGATCTATACTCGTATAAACTTATAGTTCGTCCATCGTGGTTCGATGATGACCACTTTGTCATCCAGTGGGCTGAGGGCTTTGCACTGGGGTTTTGTGCCTCCTCATGTGGCTGGTGAGACCTATGCGAGCCCGGAATGTTCGGCCGCACTCTGGGCAGGTAATTCCAGCTGGAGCTAGTGTCGTTTGCCTTGCTTTCCTTCTCTTGCGTTTTTCTTTCGCAAGCGTTGTTCTTTTTTCCTCAGCAACCTGTGCGCCGGATCTCACAGCGCGGCGCCATGATACTCTGTCATGTGCCTCTGTCTCCCAGGTGCCTAGGTCAATGTTGAACTCCTTTAGAGAAGCTTTGAGGGTGTCTTTGTAGCGCTTTTTTTGACCACCTTGCGAGTGCTTGCCTTCTCTTAATTGGCCATACATGAGACGTTTTGGGATGCGGTGGTCCTCCATCCTGCACACGTGTCCTGCCCATCGCAGCTGGGACTGCATCAGGATTGTGTGGATGCTTTTCAAACCAGCTCTTTGAAGGATTTCAGTATCTGGCATTCTGTCTTGCCATTTGACATTTAGTATTTTTCTTAGACATGTCATGTGAAAGTGATTTAGTTTCTTGGCATGTCTTCTGTATACTGTCCATGTTTCTGAGGCATAGAGCAATGTAGGTAGGATGACGGCTCGGTAGACCCCTAGCTTAGTGTTTGTGGTGATACCACGTCTGTTCCAAACATTGTTTGATAGTCTGCCATATGATGCACTGGCCTTGGCGATGCGAAGGTTGATTTCGTTATCGATATTTCCATTTCTGGAGAGTGTGCTGCCAAGATATGTGAATTTGTCCACTGCATTTATATCGTGTCCATTTATAGTGATGCTTGGATCCGAGTAGGCTTTCCCAGGAGCAGGTAAATATAAGACTTCAGCCTTATTTGTGTTAATGGTAAGGCCAAAGTCTGAGCATGCCCTTGAGAAGTCACTGACGATGCTTTGTAGATCGTCTTCAGAGCAGGCATTTAAGGCGCAGTCGTCAGCAAATAGCAAGTCTCTGATTACTGCTGAATTTGTTTTTGATTTTGCTTTGAGCCGCCTCGGGTTGAATAGGCCACCATCAAATCTGTATGTTATATTTATTCCTTTGTTTTCTCTATCCGTGAATGCATCTGTCAGCATAGCGGAGAACATGATACTGAACAGTGTAGGTGCTAGGACACAGCCTTGTTTTACCCCGTTTGATACTTCGAAGGGATCTGATGGTTCACCACTTTCTTGGACACTGGCCTTCATGCCATCGTGGAATAGTCTCACCATGGTAATGAATTTTCGTGGACAGCCATACTTTGACATAATCTTCCAGAGACCTTCCCTGCTGACAGTGTCGAATGCCTTCGTTAGGTCGACATATATTGAGAAGAGGTCAGCATTTTGTTCTTGGCATTTTTCCTGGAGCTGCCTTGCCGCAAAGATCATGTCAATGGTTCCACGCTCTTTTCTGAAGCCGCACTGACTTTCTGGTAGTAGACCATGTTCTATGTGTTGCATGAGCCGATTTAGTAGGATGCGTGCAAGGATTTTCCCAGCGATAGAAAGAAGAGATATCCCCCTATGGTTGTCGCAGATTTGGCGGTTTCCTTTTCGCTTGTATAGATGAACAATTGTGGCATCTTTAAAGTCTTGTGGTATTGACTCATTTTCCCACATAATTAAAAATAGCTCATGAAGTCTTTCGATCAGGGGTAGTCCACCTTTTTTGTAGACCTCTGCGGGAATGGAGTCAGCTCCTGGGGCTTTTCTGCTTGCAAGCTGTTGAATGGCAAGATCGGTTTCCTTTAGCGTGGGAGGGTCATCCATTTTTTCATTTATTGGTATTTGCTGTAGCCTGTCTATGGCCGCTTCATTTATGATGGAAGGTGTATTGAGAACCTTTTCGAAGTGCTCGGCCCAGCGTTTTAGGATTTTCTTCCTTATCTGTCAATAGGATTGTCCCATCAGCATTTAATAGAGGAGATGAGCCTGACTTTGTGGGTCCATAGATTTCGTTTATGGCATGGAAGAAGTTCTTCATGTCGTGCTTGTCTGCAAATTCCTGTATTTTTTCCACTTTCTTGCTAAGCCAGGTATCTTGCATTTGGCGTAACTGTTTTTGCACATTTTTGCGGATGTTGGTGAATGCATCTTTAGTGGACTGGGAGTTTGGGTTGTTCAGATACAGTTTATGGAGCTTGTGCTTTTCATCTAACAGTTTTCTGATCTCAGTACTGTTTTCATCAAACCAGTCCTGATGCTTTCTCTCCATAGGTCCGAGTATGCTTAATGCTGTGCTATGGATAGCTTCTTTGAAACATTCCCAGCTTTTATCTACATTCGATTCAATTAGAGAGGTGGACTTGAGGCAGTTCTCTATCGCATCTGCGAACGACTTTTCAGTTTTGTCATCCGCTAGGCTGGCAGTGTTTAGCCTTTTTAGGGGTTTAGATTTTTGCGGACGTCTCTTAGGTTGAATACGAATGTTGAGCTTTGTGATGATGAGGCGGTGGTCTGTTCCACACTCTGCACCACAGCAAGATTTGGTGACATGTATGTCCTGACAGTCAGATTGTCTGGTGATGACGTAATCTATGAGGTGCCAGTGTCTTGAGCGGGGATGCATCCAGGAGGTTCGCTTTCTCATTGGAAGACTGAATATTGTGTTTGATATGAGCAGCTTGTGTTCAGCACAGGTCTGGAGTAGTAATAATCCGTTGCTGTTGCATTGACCTATCCCAAATTTGCCTAAGACTCCTTTCCAGATGTGATGGTCAGAGCCGACTCTTGCATTGAAGTCACCGAGAATGAGTAGCTTATCTGTTTTTGGAATATCACGTATGGTGGAGTTTAGTTCTTCGTAGAACTTTGCTATGACGTCATCTGGGTTGGTCATGGTGGGTGCGTAACAGCTAACAATGGAAATGTGTTTCTTCCCGTTTAGTAAAGGCAGCTTTAAGATCATTAGTCTGTCACTAATTCCTTTGGGAGGCCCGACTAGTTTAGGTAATAATGATGTCTTTATGGCAAAGCCGATTCCAGATTCACGTCGTACTTCAGTGCTTCTACCGCTCCAGAAAAAAGTATATCCAGAACCTCTTTCACATAGTTCACCTTCATCTGCAAGTCGAGTCTCGCTTAGTGCTGCTATGTCAATGTTATATCGGTGGAGCTCCGTGGCTACTAGTGCAGTTTGTCTTTGTGGCCTGTCAGAAGTGTCATTGTCAAGAAGTGTGCGCACATTCCATGCGCCTATGTTAAGAGGAACTATCCTCGTCTTTTTCTTTTGATTTCGACCGCTGAGTAGGGTTCCCGCCAACTGCGGTAGGCTGGCTAGGGTAGTTTAGAGCAGGCAATTTTTGGGGCACCTTTTCTAGCCCTGTCCTCATGCTATGGAGGTGAGCAGTGCACTCCTAAATAGGGCTGCTCAGCCGCTCAGGGGGCTGCCGGACTGTCTGGACTTGGCGGCCTGTGCGAAACGTGAAAAACTCGGCAAATCTACTGATGTATTGTTTCCCAAACTTTTTCCTTAAGGGAACACTTTGCACATTTTAAGTATTATTAGCAAACACTTTGCTTATTTTTATAGAGAGATTACAAGTTTCACATAGCAGCCTACTAATTTATCATTCCAGTAGTGAGTAGAACAGTAGGCGTGATTACGGTTCAATTTGGTAAAACTTGCAGTGTCTGCACTACACTAAAACTAAAGGCAAAGGTACAGGTATATAATAATATGAAAGTAGATCTAGATCTAAATAAGCTAATATTATTATTATATTATTATATATATATTTTTATATTTAACTATATCAGTATATGAGTATATGATATATATATTATATATTATTATTTTTATTATATTATAATATAATATATAGATAGATTTATTATAAATATTAATAATATTATCTGTCTACTCTATCAGACTATTTCTAACTGAGCTGCTAGCTAGTAGAATCTATATAGATCTATAATTATTAATATTATAATTATATATTATATCTAGATATAGATCTAATTTTTATAAATTAAAAATATTTGTCTAGATCTATATATATATAATATAAATATATTATATATATAAATATATATAGTAAAGTAAAAAAGTAAAGTTTCCCTTTCACTTTCAGACCTTGTGGTCTATAGGGCAGATGATGTAAAGGTCATCTGATTCTGTGGCCTACGGTTAACAAGGGTGTCATGTGGCCAGCACAACGACCAACCGCCTTTACTTTTCCCTAATGTCAGGTACCCATCAGAGCTGGGTGGACTCAAGGGCGCCCGAAAATCCCGAAATAAAAATCCCAGTCTTCACCAGGATTCGAACCCGGGACCTCCAGTAAGGAAGCCAAGCGCTTTACCGCTAAGCCACCGCGCCCTCTATAAATTCTATATATTAATAATTATTAATAATTAGATTTTATATAAATATATATAATAATTATACAATATATAATATTATTAATATAATATACTAATATAGATCTAGATTTCTCTAGAGCTGAAAAGTAATCTAGAGGAGCGTACCGATGTTGGCCACGCTAAGCCAATCTCCGGCCATTTTCAAGTTTCAAAATTCATAACTCTGTAATGGTCTAACCTATAAAAAAACTGAGGGTCTCAATGAATTCGTCATTCTTTTGTCTATAAAAATAGCTTCTTTGCAATGTATCACTACGCATAGTTAAAATTAGATCTAATGTGAAAAGGGGGTAGGGTCGTTTTTCTGATCTGAAAAGTTATCGGCCAGTTTTTGTCTCTGTAAAAGTTGTGGGCCGGTTTGGAGATTTATCGGCCACATCAAAGGAAATATATGTAAAACATGTTATTATTAAGACATTTCATCCTTAATTTTATTTTTTTTTACATTAGCGCAACGACACAAGCCATATTGTCACTTTTCCCACGCCCCACGCTTTCATTCTCGGCTTGTAACTGACGTCACACCTTTGCCATTACTTTGGGCCTAGCTAGGGAAAAAAATCGCCTCTGTTATGGGGGAGAAGAGGAGGAGTATACTCTCTCTACTGTACCTTATTGTCTCTACGGGGCACTTTTTTTTCCCCGTAGCACAGCTCTCACTAGCGCAGTGTGTGCCTGTCTCACCTTAGCCTTTTTGGTACCAGTCGATCGATAATCGCTAGTCTCCTGCTCTCACCTGTTTTTTTTTTTCCTTAGAGCGTCTCCACTCTTATGGTATGCATGGGAGACATGGAATAAAGGGGAGTGGGGGGAGGCTTCATACTCTCTTTTGATTTTAACAATCTCTTAGACCACACATAGCATAGTGTGTATTTATCTACTTATCACAAGCCCAGTGCACGTTGATGTTTCACACAAAGGCCTTATTTGTCTTATTTTTCAGCAGCCTATTGATGCTAGTTCAGAAATACATGGTGACGTGCACAAAAGTGCCATAACATTTGTAGATATTAGTTGCATTTTAAATGGTTTAAAATAAATTGTTATACGTTTTGCATATATGCAACCTTAAGATTTTTTTATAAATATGTTATAATTTTTTTTTTAGTGAAACACGTAACAAACACATACAAGAATACATACATAACTTAAATATACATTTTGTACTATATTATTTTGACAAAATACGAAGTTATTTCATTAATTGTTAAAAAAAAAACAACAACAAAATAATAATTTCCCCTCCTTTGCAGCGTCAAGTTATTTCCCTTTGATGACTTGCTTCATATGTTTTCATGGTAAAACTTGTGGGCCACCCCTATTTACATGTTTAATTGGGAAAAGAGAGTCTGGGTTTTGAAAATTATTTGTTTCTATGTCTATTTAGAAGCATTATATCTGGGTTTTAAGTGGCTGATGGATCTAGGGGCTTAAAAATCGTCTTAGCTCCAGACCCTATCTCGTTCTTCCCATTGGGAGAAAAAAAGGTCAGTTTTACAGTAGTCTACTTTGAACCCAAATAAAATTACTTTCTCTCAATGAAAAAGGGAGCTGTACGTGTCAGAAGTGTGACAAAATAGTCCATGCGCAATATTTAAGAGGAAGTTGGGCAGTAAACATTCTAATAACGAAGTTTTAATAATAATAAAGTGAGGTGCCCGATATGCAAGACGAAACCTGGGTGGCCGACATCGGTACTCTCCTCTATATAAAATAATTTATTTTTGAGTTCATTAACTAGACTCTATAATATAATAATCTAGTATAATAGATCTAGAATTCTAGATTTAGATCTATAACTAACTTTCTACCCCGAATACGAGTCTGAAATCAAGTTTTAGTTTAACTTTAGTCACTTTAACTTGACTTTAGACACTTTACTCTTTAGTTACTCACACTCACAGTGACAGTCTCAGACACACTTGACACAGCTGTTCCTTTACGACGTCGATCTTCAAGATTCAAATTCGTATTTGCACATTTAGGCTTAGCTTTGGGAGACTGAAAAAATGTAGAGATTTTAGTCTGCGACATATTATTATGAAGCAATGAAAAAATAGATCTAGAGAGATGGGTAGATTTAGATCCACTAGATCTAGATCTAAATACAGAGTTTTGATTAAATAAATGTATCAGTCTAGACAGTCTAAGTAATGCATTCATAATCCCGCCGTTTAGGGCTAAAAATAGATTTAATGTAGTTGGCCTATGGTTGGCCAATCAAAATCTGATTCGAAATATATCGTGTTTTAATTTTAGTTTTATTATTATTATTCCGTGTCTATATGTCTATGAATGTGAACCATGGGAGTAGCCATGGGGAGGGGCGGAATTTAGTGACTGATTTTTCGCTTTGATTTTGCTTATTTTAGCTGAGATTTTAATACTTAACCATCACTTGCCCAACACAGCCAAGGGGGTTTTGATTTTAAAACCCCTACCAGTGAGAAGAGGCTTCAGACATTGCCAATAACAATTTTTTTGTGTAAGCAGCTCGCCGCCCAATGCGCCGAATGACGCGGGAGGATCAAAGTCAGTGAGAATAGCATATAGGGTTTTTGAAATGAAACTTTTTAATAGCAGGATAATGCACTGTAGATACCTCAGAGTCAGTGGCGTAGCAAGGTTTTATTGGGCCCGGGTTCAAGAATATGTTGGTGGGCCCCCTACCCCTAGTAAGTCGAATGTATAGTGTGACAGAACAATTAAGTAATCTGAAATTATGGGTATGTTAACATAAAGACATTCCAATACTTTCTGCTGTATGTACATTTTCCTTCTCATTTTTCAACATTCACAACGCAGACTGCGCTACAATTCTAATTTTCCCCTAATTGGTGCAGCTATCATACGATTTTTTCTTCTTTGAGAAACATAAGCTGCTTTGGTACATCAAAACATCTTAATCTCATTGTTGTTAGAGCATCATTCCTTGATGACCACATTGTGGACAAAAGTATTTGAGTATATTATATTCTTTCCACTTCCTATTGGATTTAAGATGTGCCCATCTTGAGATTGCTGTGAGCGAAAAACACAACAGTCTAGAGATCTGCAACGTCTTGAACACAGCTGACGGAATCATTTAAAACCAAGTTTAAGTCATGGTTAGCATAATAAACATAATGCATAATGAAGACCATTGTAGGTCCTATTATCCACTTATATCGGAAGCACCATTATAACAATGTGATGAGGACTTCCGAGGACGCTGTTGTCCTAAATGAGTGTTTTACACTATTTCAAAGTATCTGCTTCATTAGCTCGGACTCAAAAGTTTAAGATCCACAACTATTAAGACCCTTTTTTCACTCTTAGGAATCCTTGGGCCTTAGGCTTCTTACTTGGGCATTCCTGCCTCTTTTGTGGGCTTTTCTTTTACATATGTAATTTGTTATTTAAAATATAGTATCGCAAAGGCATACTTCATAGCTATTGAACCCATCACAGACAGGAGATGATACATGATTACATATCTACAATCTACAACTTAAGGATATTGTTGACTAATTACCTATTACATATTTTTTTTGAAAGTAAAAGAAAGGAAGTTGTAACAAATATTTTGAATATGACACATTATTTATACAGAAATAAAAGAAACATTTTACGCTTTGAAAAAAATTGAATAATTAACATTTTTTACAAAATTTTAATTCGTGAATTAGTGTTATTCGTAAGTTCTCGCCTGGGCCCCAACTAGTCTTGAGTCATGGACTCAAGTGCAATGAACCCCTTTGCGCTATTTTCGCTAGTCCACCGGCTGTGGGCCTCAAATGGTCGTGGGCCCGGGTTCATTGAACCCCTTCGCGCCATGGATGCTACGCCATTGCTCAGAGTATGTATTTTGTTGGATTTCAATACCAGAAATAGCGCTTGGCGGCGGGGCTTCGCCCCGATCTGGGTAAGTTCCAGCGCTTCCCCGAACCCTTTGCTGGCAAGAGTGGGGAGTCTACAATTTTTCCACTAACTCACTCCAGAAAGAAATATTTTAGGGCATAATAAACGTCTTCCGAAAGAATGAAGGGTTAGAATGTAATAGGCCTACATATTAATTATTTACACACACACACACATACATAAATATTTTTTCGCGCGGGTGGGGGGAACCCCACCCCCTCGAAAAAAATCCTGGCTATACCCATGATGTGAACGATATATCTCGGAACGAGACAGCTGGAGGTCAGTCACTCACAAATACCGTGGGGTACACATTTTAGACGAAAAGAAAATCCGCTGCATAGGACAGACGCAGACGGCGAAAAGAAAATCTTAATCGACCACCGGTGGACAGTGATTATGCTTGCCCTGGACGCATACAACGACATCAGCGAAAGGATGTTTTTCCATATTAGATCCTCTGGAAAACTATTTAATGTATCAAGGCTGCGAACCAAAACCAAGGTTAGGAAGATACTTATCAGGGAGCTCCTGTATGCTTATGATGCAGCTATTGTGGCTAACTCTGATACTCAGCTTCAGTCCCTGGTTGACAAATTATCTGCATCTTGCCAGTAGTTCGGCTTAAATATTAATCAAAGCAAGACTAAGATACTAGTTCAGAACACAAATACTGTACCTCACGTAACCATTAATAGCCAACCACTAGAAATTGTTGACCATTTTTGCTATCTTGGATCCATCATTTCCAGCGATGCTCTACTGGATAAAGACATTAACAACAGGATTGCCAAAGCAATGGAGACCATGTCACGGTTGCAGAAAAGAGTGTGGGACAACACATTGCTGACTAACAATATTAACTCTTTCTCTCCGTAATTATTTACCACATTCCAACGTTGGTATCGTCAGTTAGGAGAGAAAGAGTTAAAGCCTTAGTCTACCTGACGTGTGGCTGTGTGATGAGCACTTTGCTATATGGAAGTAAAATATAGTCAACCTACTCATGGCAGGAAAAAAAAGCTGAATGTCTTCCAACTTCGATACCTAAGGCTGATCTTTAAAAAATGTTGCATGATAAAATAACTAATGAGAAAGTGATAGCCTACGCAGAGCATGGTGCCAGGACATCCGCTTTGTTATCAGCAGCTGATGCCTTAAAAAATTGGCTGGCTTGGCCACGTTCTTGGAATGCCAGTAGATCGACTTCCACAAGACATTCTGTATGTCGATGTAACAGAAGGCAGGAGAGCCGCTGGTCGCCCACTTTTACGGTATACGGATGTATGCATGTAATACAAACGCGACATGAAGCTCTTCAAAATCGTCACTTGCAGCTGGGGAAAAGTGGCACTGGATAGATCCACATGGAGAGAGAGAGAGAGAGAGAGGAGAGAGAGAGAGAGAGAGAGGAGAGAGAGAGAGATAAAGCATAAAGGAAGGGACTTGGATTGCAGATGCAATACACAACAGCAGTAGAAAGAAGGGTGAAAATACAACGGCGTCTGCGGTGATTACATATGCCTAAGCTGAGACCGTAGCTGTGTATCAAGGATTGGCTTCTTTAGCCACACAAGAAGTTCCAAAGGGAAAATAGCATCTCTCGAGATGTAAAATGCCACAGATAGATGTGGCAAAAGTAGTTCGCAGCTGGGGCTGCGTAGCCACGGGAAATACTGCATTCCTCATTAATCTTCGGCCTCGAAGATCGACAAGCCTTATTATTATTATTGTATTAGAAACGAACGAGTATTCATTCTCTCGCGCTGCCAGTGTCGAGTTTCGTTAAAGGGAAACAACATTCATCGTAGTTCCTTTATCAGTTTCCTCTAAGGAATTTTCTGGTGATGTTCCAGGTCTGCAGCAGTACCGCCTTTGACAGGTAAAGAGAATGTTACTAGGAATGTCAAGGTATCTGTGATGTCAGTTATTATTATCCCTTAGGTTGATATAACAATGGTGTATATTTTGTTGTTTTGAATAACTTCCATGAACGCTTAATCTCCAAGCCTAGTTCACATATTTTCGTTGTTTTTCCAGACGCCACAAAATAGCAGCTTTTCCCCTTTCGGGGGCCGCTGATAAAATCAACATTACGATTGTCATTAAGGTTACTATCCTTAAATAAAAAGTTTCATTATTGAAATATTTAACTGCATTAAAATAATAATAATAAAGAAACACTACTTACTTGATTCAACATTTCTTACATAATTTATAATTAATCCTGCCCTATGGTATATCGGATATTCCCTATATAACTTGACTAAAATACCAAAATATTTTAAAGGCTATAAATTGAATCATTGATGTAGGCCTAGGCACAGGATGCATTGCCTTAAATCACTATTATATGGTAGTTTCATTGACTATATAGGCCTACATATAAAGTCTATTGGTAGTTTTTTTTTTATTCAATCTTTTGTGTGTGGTTACATATTCCTACGTAAGCCAATATGTTTGAGACTTTGAGATAAGTAGGCCCACTACTACTAGTAGGTCGACATTGATCGGATTTTTAGCGGCCCCCGTAAGGGGAAAAGCCGCTATTAGGTTTGTGCAAAATGTCCGTCTGTCCGTCTGTCACACCCAGGGTGCCAAAACTAGAAGAGATACGAAAAATATTATTTCACCATTAAATGCGGCTTGAAAAGTTTAGGTGCAACGGCTACTTTTATTCTTCTAAAAGTAAACCGTTTAATTTATAAAATTAATTATGCAAGCGATTTTTTAATAACAAAACACCAATTCTAAAACAATTACGTAAATGTAAGGGAGGAAATGTTACTATAAGAAATACTATTGGTACGTAGATATCACGCACATTTTTTAAAATGAACTTTAAGCAGCGTATTACTAGCGTAAAGCTCGGCAATGACATGATTCTAAACTTATTTCTTAAATTTAAAAAAAAAATCAGATTTAAAAAAAAAAAATTGTTTAGTGCCCCCATTAGAATGAATTAAAGAAGCATATTTTTGTGCGTTTTGTCTGTTGGTTGGTCTGTCCGTCACGTTTAGATAAAAAAAAACAACACTAAAGGCTTTTGAAAATATGATTTAACCTTCACTGTTCTTTCAGAAATATTGCGATAGTTTAAGTATGGGAGCATGCAGGAATTGAGCCAGGGACCAACGATAAATCCGAACTACAGTCTAGTGCGCAAACATCAAGATAAGGCAGGTTTATACCCTGCTCGCCATCCTCCGTCGTCCAGCGAGAAGTTAATTATTTTCAACTTAGAAGGAACATCTGAAACATCTTGCGAATAGGCGGATCTGACAGGGATCCGACTCCGACGGGGGCCGCCTCTGAGTTTGTGTATCACACAAACTCTCTTTGTAATCTTGTTTATTATTGATTTTAGAGATGCTGTCCTATTCAAGCCAAATTATAATTCTGATAACAGGCCAAAGTACAGCTACAATTTAATCGATCAAAATATTTTCAGGCAGCAGCGTCACTACGCAAGGTAGTTTTAAGTGTCAACCGGTGCGGTAACGTAGCTTATCTTCTTATCTTATAAAATAGGCTGGACGAATACCTCCCAGCTAGAAAACTAGTGGATGGTTGGAGATGCAGAAGACGTATCAAGATGCAGTCTTTTATGCACCATGCCACTAGACTATCTGATAAAGCTGGCCTCTCCACCAACCGACAAAACATTCAACGTTTTCACCCCCTTCCCCCTTGGTGTCGCCCAACGACCCCAGACGTACGACTGACACTAGCAGATCCTGACGCCACTAAACAAAATCGTTCATCCAACGACCTCCAAATAATAGCACTGGAGACCATTAATGCTTTCAAGCCCTGTGCTATTTTTGCATATACTGATGGGTCGGCATTGTTGGATTCTGAAAGAGCAGGCTATGGAGCCTACATCGACTTTCTTGGCTCCCACTCAGTTAAAATCTTTGGATCATGTGGTAGTGTTTGCAGTTTTGATGCGGAGACCATGGCAGTCTGTGAAGCCCTAAAGGTCATTGACTCACAACTCGGCGAGGGACATTTGAGGGCAACACGGATTGTTGTGGTCACTGACTCAAAACCTGTACTACAGGCTTTGCAAAGCCCTGGACCATGGCCCCACAATATCGACACTGTCATCATGGCCTCACACAACATGAAGCAGCGCTATGGCATTCCTGTGATAATGCAGTTGGTACCAAGTCACATAGGTGTGACTGGTAACACTATTGCAGACTCCTTGGCCCACCAGGGAGGACAAATTCCACCAACTGAACAGGCTGTAACTTTTCACCATGCCCTGCCTCATATTCTGTTTGACTGCCCCAGACTTGCTGATCTCCGTCTCGACAGGTCTGGGAAACCAAAACTTCTCGACCTGTATGGTGAGCCTACGCACTACGCAAGACAGCAGGGTTTTTGTCCAGGGCTTTTGCAAGAGAGGATTTAAGCCTCTCAAGCCCTCACTCAAATGGAGTTTGATGATGATGATGATGATCTTATAAAATACAGACGTTACTTCAAAAATAAAAATAATACGTCCTTCGGGTATCCCTATGTCAATCTAGTCATGCGTGTTAATCAATGACTTAAATTCTGCCAAGTGTGCAGATCCTAACTCAAATAGAATTTGATGATGATGATAATAATCTTGGTGTCGCTGCCTTAGTTCATATGATGCATAGGGGCCTACCTTTTGGAGGGAGGAACTTTCAGTGTGCTGGTATAGGAAATTACAACATGACAAGAGGACCTTAAATGACTGCACCATAAAGAATTATGTTTCTTTCTGTCTCACTCTCCATAATAGCATGAGTCACTGAAGCCATATGTCAATCCACTTGACTGTTGACCACTTGACTGTTGCTTTCACAAGATGGACACCTATCTACAATATATAGGCCTAGTAGGCTATATAGTCTAGCCTAGCGGTTCTCAACCTTTTTAGCTCCCCGATCCCCTAATACAATTTTTCCTTAGGAGGCGACCCCAACATAAAAAAAAAATGGTCATAGGTCTAGGTATATGTGATTTACCGATGATATGGTATATAAGGTATATATTATGATTTTTATTTATCTACTTTTCATTACGGGTTTATAATATTCACATTACATACATATTTTACAATTTACCTGTTACCTATCCCTTAGTCTGGTGGACCGTTGGGGCATCAAGCAAGGCTTATGTAGACCGTCCTTCTCCATTCCTCTCTTTCCTTAGCCCTTATTAGAACTTCTTTCAGTGGGAGGCCCGTCCATTCTTTTATGTTGTCTTCCCATCGCTTTCTCTGTCTGCCTTTTCTTCTTTTTCCTGGTATTGTTCCCTGGAGGAAGGTCTTTGCGAACCCCGAAGAACTTGTTATATGGCCATAGATTTTTAGCTTGCGTTTTTTCACAGTAGTTAGCACGTCATCATGGGGTCCGATCGCTGCAGAAACCCTGTCTCTAATCTCCTGGTATTAAATTTAATAATTATTAAAGGTATTAAATCATGGAAACTGTTGAGACAGTATTTTCAAACTCGTCAAAGTTAGTGCTAAGGTTGAACTTGTTTTTATTTCACTAGTTTAGGAATTCACATCAAGCTTATTTCTGTATTTAGACATGCTCCTGGACAGGCAGAAAAACAACATGTTTCATAAAGATACACTGTTGGAAATGGAAGAGCATGTCTCGACAAAATTTCATATTGAACAGAATGACAACACTTGTAGAGTACCATCGTGCTGACAACACAAATATTTTTCCAAGAGGTCTTTTACTTTTTCAAATTCAACCAACCTTGTCAGTTCTGTAGGTGTCTTTTATAGAGGTTTGCATATAAACTAATCTTTAAAATCGCCATTATGTATCTAAAGTATACCGGAACTAGAAATTGTGAACAATTTAAAACGCCTGTGGATTCATCAAGCTAGATGCTAAATATTGTAAAATAAGCAGACATCATTTCCTTAGTATCAGAAGACATGTCAACGACTCTCCTGTAAATAGGGTCATAAAGGTATTGAGATTGCACTAAATTTATTAGTAAATTTGGCTCCAATCATAACGACAATAACTTCTGATAATGGTTTAAGGTTTCAGAACAATGGCGATTATGAGAGCCACCAAAATAAGAAGCTTCATGGGCTGATATGTTTTAATTATGATACTTGCCATCTGAGTCAAGTCTGAATTCCATCAGGATTCAAAACTAAACTACTGGATGTCGTTATCGGCAAAACTCGGCTTTAATACATACGGTAGAGAGAACATCACAAATGTTGCATCAAGGTCTCTGAATTCCTGCTTAAACTATTCAAGTAAAACTTTACCGCAAAATAATCGTTATTCTCTTTTCTTTTATCAATTTTCTTTTGTTCGAGTCCGTGTACATACACTATTCCATGATTATTTTTTTTTTCGTTGACTATAATACGATGACGTATTATTGACGTGATTAGGTCTTCACCAAAGAAATGTGTGATCCTGCAATGTGGTTTCGACCCATTGATGGACAGTTAATTCATTTGTTTAAAAAATGTATTCTGCAACAACGGAGATGTGGTGTGTACCATCTATTTTTGAATAACAATTATAAAAAAACAAACAAAGAAGAACCAATAAAACAAAACATGTATACTTTCAAACAAGGATGATACCTTTACTAAAAATGCCCTCTGTATTCTCTGGCAGTATGTCTTTGTTTATATTCGTCATCCCTACTTTTTGTTTGATTTTTTTTTTCATTCAAGCTTCACGCTCGTTTCATAATTTGTTTGGTAATAATATATTTCGAGTAATGTCCCCTACTATCATAGTTAATTATGTATATATACCTACTACTATGGTACAAATATGCTTGTTACAACACACTAGATACAAAAAGATTTTTAAAAATGCCAAGTACCCCCCTCCCCCCCTTTTTTTTCCTAATGGTCTTAGGCGACCCCTGGCAAATGGTCATTCGACTCCCAAAGGGGTCGCGACCCACAGAACTCCTAGTCTAGCCCCTCTGCCCTCACCGGTGACATTATTAAAGGGGAGAGATGGAATATCTTCAAACAAAATTATGCATGAAAAAAAAATTATCAAAAATATACATGAATTATTATAAATTTATTTTCTTCCCAGGAAATTGAAATACAAACTATACTTCACAAGTAAAGGAGTAAACCCAATTTAAAAGGAAACTATTGCAAAGAAATAACAAAAGAAGACAATGGAGTACATCATTATTATCAAAGAAGGCATTATTTAGGGTAGGGCTAATGACTCCACCCCCCACAAAAAAAAAATAAAAAAATAAAGAGGTTTTTTTTTGAAGATTTTCTATTTTTGAAGTCTAGTTTTTACTAGTGTAATATGTAATTTCCAAATTTATTGAGTATATAAAATTTGATGTGACAAAAACTTTTAGATTGTGTTATATATAAATAAAATAAATACCAAAAAAAAAAACAAAAAAAAACAACAACAGAGCAGTTTTTTAATTGTGATGGATGTTAATTAAAAAAATTGAATTTAATTATATTTGTATCTAATTACAAAAGGAAACTTTCTTGAAAGCCTAGGTTACAAACACAAAAAATAAATCACAATGAAATTTTCATTTTAATATAAAATATGTAGAAAATCTATTAAAAAAAGAAAGAAGAAAGCACAATTTAAAATGAAAGAAACATAATATTCTCATAATTAATCAAATAATGAAATGTCACTTTTTTTTGGATTTCATGTGCAATTGACTTTCAAATATATAGAATAGCTAACTTACAATTAAACAACAAAACAAATCCTAAAGATAAGGATGAAAGTACATTCTAAAAGAGTTATGTTAAATATATTTAATACTTGGCATATAACTTCTCTTAAAATATCTTGCACTTGTCAACAAGGTCTTATTAGTGTGCGAGAGAGGAAGGCATAGATCCCACAGTTACTAAGATTGTGATGCTTTCTCCAAGAAGTGTTACTTTACATTTCAAATTATTCCTAAGAACAACTTCCAAACAAAATGTAGATATTTATTTCTTGATCTTCAAAATAAGTTCCTAAAACTCAGAATTTAAATAATCTATTTTTGGGGTCCCAGTAACTTAATGATTATGTAAAGTAAATATAACTATATAAAGTATGTTGCAAATAGAATTTCTACATAGTGACCTACAAAATGTTCCCAAAACTCTGAATTTAAATAATCTTTTTTTGGGATCCCAGTAACTTTATGGGAGGACAGCATAAGAAAACAGACGGGCCTCCCATTGAAAGAGGTTCAAACTAAGGCAAAGGACAGAGAGGAATGGAGAAAGACGGTTGACGAATCTTGCATGGTGCCCCAACGGACTAAGGGATAGGTACAGGTAACTTGATGTGAAGTAAATCTAAGTATATAAAGTATACCTTTCCAAACAGAATCTCTCCATAATGAACAGTTTCTAAAATTTTATTTTTTTACTAGAGCATAGCATTGACTAATATTTTGTTTTAATTGACATACATTTTAAATTATGACATTCTTGTTATGGTATACTGAACCAGGGAACAATATTTAGGGAAGAGTGGCTGGAAGATTTTAAACAAAGTTACAAAGATTATTTAATTACATTGAGATTATTATCACAGCTCTAAACTAGACTTGGATTGAACTTATTACAAATCATATGCTTGATTATTTTGTTCTTTTAAAGGTTCTTTGATATAAACTGTACATTTATACATATGGTATGTATGTCTCCATACACTAATCTTTATATATTGAAATAAGTAGTTTATGCAAGGGATACTATTTTGTTTTCTTTTTTAAATAGTTATATCTCCTATTTAATCTCCTCTTCCAATTTAGAATCACTGTGTCCAATATGTTCATATTTTTAGATCTTGCATTAGGTGTTTGAAAGTATTTGGCCTGATAATTATAACTTAACCTCTCGACCACGCTTCCTACAATATCCTAACAAGCCAATGTGGGTGGCTTTGTTTTTTTTTTAAAGTGAGTGAGACAGAATGTTACTTTTCTTTCTTTTTTTTTTTTTAAATGGTCAACTTTGGTAGTTTATTGTCTGAATAGATTAAACTGAAAAGTATATATTTCATTTAAAAGTTAATATTACATATGAAAATATGGATTACATTGTTCTATGTGAAGACAGGCCAATTTTTATTTATTTGTTTTATTTCAAATTAAAGCTTTAATTATATTTATGCAAAAATAAATATTGAAATAGTACAGACCATTTCATAACTTTCCTGTTTGTACATATGAACTTTTAACTGGTATGACGAATGAAACAAATGGACTATACTTATTAAATTTTTGAACAGAGAGAAAAAAATCTCACATCACAGGTTTTGAAAACAAAATCAGATCGTAAATCATCCTTTATAATAAGTTGATTTTTTTCTATTTTTAACTTCTACTTAAATTTTCTATTGATGGAATCAGTTTGAGTTTAAAATATTGTTAAAGGTAAATGTTTGTAGTCTCCAAATTTGATTAAAATATAAGTAATCTAAACCAACTGAAAATGTATCAGTGAATACACAAATGGCTTGAATGCAATTAAAAACTAATGCCAAAAAATAGTTGGTGTAAAAAGGCACAGATTTTAATAAGATGTCTTTAAAAAAAACAATTTTGAACAGCAACAAAGTTTTCAGTAGAAATGTGTATTCTACTCCTGCTCTAGGTTTGTAAAACTTGTACAATTTACATAAGAAGTAAAATTTTTTAGTTTCTACTTCTTTAAATTATCTTTTGTTAAGAAATAACATCTATAATTTTTAAGATAAGAGATCGATATACAATGTAGTTTTAAACAAATGTTTAGCATGAAATATTTTAAATTGATGCTTTTTCTTTTAAACATTAGAATTAAATATTTAGATAAAATTTTTATAGATAGGCATTCAGTCTCATTATGTACCATGAATTAAGAAAAATTATGTTGCTAGTATTTGTATACCAATATTAGTTCTAAGTTCATAATGTAACAAAACTGAAAATAGTAATGTTTATATAAAATTACATTAATATTTATTTATATATATATATTTTTCTAACTGCTTTTTATGATAAGAAAATAAAATATTTTTAAAAAGATATTTTTAACTTCAAAATAAAATAGGAAATTACTTTAGATATATACAATCTTGTATTTTACACTTAGATGAAAACTTTTACATCTGAAAATGTCAATAAAACAAAAACAAAAAAACATTCTAAATAAAATAAATAAAAAAACCAAATCTCTTAAAGCAGGCATGTCAAACTCATTAAGGTATATGGGCCGCATAAGCAACTTACTATGACCTGAGGGGCCGCAGCAAAATATCAATTGCAAAACAGCCTACTAGTTTGTTTTTTTTTGTAAATTAGAAGAAACAATACAATAGAATACAATAATTAATGGCATACCTGTCCCTTAGCTAAATTTGTAGCACTATTTAGTAATTAAAAACTACTATGGTTAAGCATTATTTTCTTTGTCCTGATGCTTGACATCATTTCTGGGATACCATTTTATTAATGTCAGGTTGAAATTTGTTTGCCACTGACGCTTTCATCACAGATGGCTAATTTTGATCAGATAATCTCGAACGGTGATATGTTTTTGTAGCTTTCATTATGCAAAAGAACTGCTCACAGAGACCAGTGCATGCAAACATAGCTAGAATTCTGGCTGCAAATTTCCGCAATTCAACATACCGTTCAGGGTAAATAACTACAATTTTTTCTCAGCCATTTCAATATACTTCGATCTGAACTAAGAATCTGACAGCTATTCTATCAGCTCTAGTTGCACATTTCCAACAGCATTTTCAGAATCAAATGAGAATGGAGATACAAAACACGAAAATTCTTGCTTGTATTTAACGAAGTCGCGAAAACGGTATTGAAAGCATCTACTAACGAAAATGAGCAAATTTAAAAAGTATCATCAGTCTCTCTTATTTTTACAAGTAACTTTGCATCAAAACCATTTCATTTCATGGTTGATGCGCCATCCGTTGTTAGACTAGCTAGCTTTACAAAGGTAAATTGTACTGCATTATCACTTACTGTTATTTCACAAAAACATCATAGCTTGTTGTGGTGGTACGCATAGAACAGAACTCAAGTAGTTCCTCGTGTATGTCAAAATTCCTGTCACACTCACTGGTCCTTATGTGCTACACCCTTTACATCAGTTGACTCAAGAGCCAATGAAAATAATTCAAAATCAGATATTTTGTTCTTAAATTCTTCACGCAACATGACTGACATGTAATTTATTCTATCTGCCACAGTGTCACTAGTTAACGCTATTTCTTTGAATGCTTTCCCCTTTTTAGGACAAATTACTTCGGCTTTAACAACACACTCCTTCATAAATCACATTTATTAAATGATTTGCAATGGCTTACAATGAAGTTTGACAAAATCTAGCTTCCTTTCACTGCAGACTCACCCTCTTTCTTCAGTTTAACAAATACTATTTTTCAATTCAAATAACATGTAATCTCTTTTTTTTTCCAGCGTAATACTTTAACATTATTTTTTTAATTTTTTTTTAGGTGGCCAGAGGGGCCGCATGCGAGGTGGTCGCGGGCCGCATGCGGCCCCCGAACACCCAGTTTGACATGCCTGTCTTAAAGCATTAATACAAGACAAATCCCAGAAAAAAACAACTTAAGAAAGAATATAATTAAAATACTGATTTAAAATAAAAATACATGCAAATAAATGGGCCTAAATTAAACTAATCAATGCAAGTAGAAAATGCTTAAGATACAAATTCTTTATTTCTTAAAGCAACCTACTAATGTTTGGCATAAAAAAAGGGTAATTTAACAAGCTTACTTAGGACACCAAAGTATTGCTTTATTTATCACAATAATGGAAATACAGTTTTACTGTTCACAACATACAAAATTCGAGCTTTCAATCTACAGCCACGAAGATTGCTACAAAGATTTTATCAACCTCGATTTTCATTATTAAATAATTATAAATAAGAGCCATTGCTCTGTTAGCAGATCATTTTCCCTTTTAAACTATTGATTGACTAGAAGCTCATTGTTCAGAAGGGGTAACATATATATCTAGAATAAAGGTTATGGTGGTAGAGCAGTGTTGTATAGTCTAGAATACAATTCAAAACTTTAATCCTGGAAGGATACTACTTGAGTCTACCCAGTTCCAAAATTGCTTGGAAATAACTAAGAAAAGGCAGCCTAACATTGTAAATACCTTTTAAATTTATGTTCCATTTGAGATTATACTGTCTATATAGTTATAAATTTATAAAAGGGTTAATGTTTAATGTCCAAACCAATTTTACTCAACAGATGTCACATACCCATGAAAGCAAGGCATCATTCAGAAATGCTATGGAATACTTAATTTTAAAAAAAGCAAATTCTGTTATCCATTAAGACTTAAAACATCAAAATTTTGTCTAAATTGCCTATTGCTTTAATTAGGGATAAACGTATATATATATTGGCAACATTTTAAATTATGCGCATCACTTCATTTTCCATTAACACTTTACAGTTAAAAAAAAAAACACTTAATTTTGGTGTCCTTACTTAAAACATTTATTGAAGGTTCAATTTTTTAAAATGTCTTTTATTGCTAGGATACTCACAAATGATACAAATTAAGAAAAAAAAAAAAAAAAACACTATTTTCTATAATTTGAGCATCTAATGGTGGGAGGGAAAGGTGTTAGTTTTTCTTTTAATTAACTATGATTAATTATGGTCCTTAGAGCCCAAAGACTCAAGATTGATTCTGAGCTGTGTTTTGTGCAACTTTATATGAAGGCCAACGGCACATTGGACAAAAATGCTTGTCTCTGTTTAACCATCTGATAATGCAAGTTTCATGGAAGACATGTCCACACGGCAGACCACAGAGGCTAATTTGAGGTGCAAAATCATCCAAGCAAATGACACACTGGTATGTTTCCAGGTAGCCTGCAGGAAATCCACTGTTACAGGGGGATGAAGTTGAGATGTTAGCTTCAGATGTTTGGCTCCACTGGTTCAATGCTGATACAGCAGAGTCTGTAGTTTTGTTATCCAAAAATCGGGACGGACTGGGCGATGAGAGGGATTCAGCTAAAGATGTAACAGCGCAGGAGCAGGCTACAAAAACTTTAGATTGTTCTTCAGGTCTTTGATCTGTTTGAGGGATGGGGATGCTTTGTAGTGAAGAATAAGATTCTGAGCTGTTAGGGCTATTTACAGTTTGAAGTCCTTTCATGCACAGATTCTCAGGCTGATGTCCATTATCATATAGAAACAAAGGATTATTCATGGAAGAATGTTTATTTTTTTGACACTGACAGTGTAAGCTTACAGTACTGCTATGTGCTGATATTGTAGAGCAAGCAGCACTGTCCATGGATGATGATGATGAAAGTGTTATTTCATTCATTGCTTGTTCTATTTTGCCAATGTTCTCTTGCAACTGTTCTGAGATGGGTTTTGGAGAAAAGGGCCAGGTGGGAAGATATTTGATGTACTCTGGTGACACTGATGGTTGTAACCATAGAGATGGCTGTGAAAGTTGAGAGCCAAATATTTCAAGACCTCCCAGAAAATCTGAGCCACCTATTCTCATGGGTTCGAAGAAATCGTTGGGTCTGAGATAAGTCAAAGTTCTCATTTGTGCGAAATTAAACCAATCTTCTTCCTGCTCTTCCCTCCTGTATTTCTTACATACAAGTGTAATAATAACAGAATAAATGAGGAAAAATGAGTAGATGTAAATAGGGTTATTCACTAGAAAAATATAGTCACTTCTTAAAATTGTCCCCATCCAAGACATGCAGAAAATTCTAAATACTTTCAGAGCTAACAGTGGCATCCTGTCTAAAAATGGCATCTGGAATATTCCAATTATTGGTAACCATAACATTATAACAATGATATTATATTTCACCATGCACCATAAAAGTTTGCGAACTCTTTTTAAAGCACTACAATTGCTGATAAACAGTTCAAACCATGACATGATGTTAGCCATACAAAAACTCAAAATGAAAATGTCATTTAGACAAGGGTAAAGGAATTTTAAAACTATTTCCATACTTTCAAAGGAATAACGTTCATTGGGCTGGTTGCCGTAAACATAAACATTTTCTTGAGAATAAATTTTATATGCTGGAAAGGTCAGAATATGATCCTCACTCAATACATCCTTCCATTGTTGAATTTTGTTGGAAGAATCCATAAAGACAACTCCAAATTTCACACGTCCTGGAAATTTAACACTAAGTGCAGAAAAGAACATAGGTATATTTTGGTGCTTAGTAAACAAAACTGCCCGAATTTCGGATTCGATCTGATTTTTAGAGAAGGATTTCCACTCCTGATGGTATTCAAGTGGATTTTCTATTTGTGTGACTTTTTCATTCAATTTTTCATGAACCCAATGCAGCACTGCTGTTTCCTTGACCGATCCGGAGTAATTGTACATGGCCACATTGGCTTTCTTTTCAAACTGACTTGGCAAAGCAAGCAATAAAAATGGTGATTTCCAGCCTTTACTGTAACAATATCTGTAAATTGAGAGTTAACAGCATTGTATATCTTTGAAATGATTTTAATGTTACTTAAGAATAGTAGAGTTGCAAAAGGTCTATCCACATTTTTTTAAATTTTGAATGAACAGATTAAAGTTAACAATGTAATAAAAGTAAATAACTAAAAGAAAAAGTAAATTTTATATTTTCATAACGATATTCAAAACAAAGCTTACTTGTAATCAAGAGAACAATCTAATACTCCTGTCCGAACACCAAATCTGGATACTTTCCCTCGAATGGCTTTCCACCTATCATAGCTGAGAATTCGCTGATGGCCACTATAGGACAGTATTTGTACTAACCATACACTGTCTTTAGCGTCCTCTACCTTGAAGTACAAAACAATTTACTATAATACTGGTAATAAAAGGATTTTACAATATTTTAAACATGACTTTCTTAAGCCTGTAAATATTGGCAGCAGTTTCTTACTTGCTCTATGAAATGTGCTCCAGACGTGAAGTTTGTATCAACTGACTCATCATTTTCTTCCAAGGCTATTTCAGCTTCTTCTGCCGTAACCTCTCCTAAAAAAATGCATTAATTCCAATCAAATATAAATGTTTATAACGATAAAACAAAAAAATACAGCAAATAAGCAAAATTAAAATATAACATTTGTAGTGAACATTCACTTTAAAAAGAGTGAGACCAATTTTAAATTACAGCCAATCTTTTAAAACATACAGCCACATCCTGATAATCTCACCAGTCTGTTATTAGGACAAAAACAGTAACATTAAAATTAACCAGATTCGACTGTAAGAGTATTTTAATAGATTAAATTTGTTTTCCCTTCCTGTACATGTATTACAGCTTCCCGTATTTGATATATATTATCCTAAAAGAAAGGCTGTTCATGCAGCTTCAAACAAACTTTACTTGCCTGTACTATCAACCAATCTTCCAAGTTCTGACTTTTCTATGACACCTTCATAACTGACTCCTCTCTGTTCAAGCAAGGCTTTCAGCTTGGATACAGAAAGCACCATTGGGTCAAGAAGCTGTCTAGAGAAGCTGGCCCCATAGCCAATTTCACACCAATAAATAGCATCAAGCATCCGGGATATAATAAACAGCAGGAAAATGTACAGGAGGAGCAAACACAGTTTTAGCCACATGTTTTTTTTTCTTGATTTGTCACAGAGGTATAAGCTTTTAATTCAACAGTGATGGAACCTGATGGTCTGTACCACAAATAAATATTTTTTTCATTTTTAAATCTACAAACTTTCAAAGGTGCTTTTTAATTTAATATAAATTTTTAGAATTGATCAGACTGTAATGTTATATTTATACTACAAATACAACAGTTATATAAATTTAATTACATGCTATTGTTTTACAGGTGCAATTGTAGAACTAAAATCTACTAAACTAATTTTAGTAACTACTAATAGTATTTTAGTACTAGATCTATAATACTAGTATATAAATTTAATAACTAAATAGTCACTATCTAAGCCTTGCCTATACTGTCTAGAGGCTAGTTACAACTAGTACTAAGTAGTAGAATATGGTTCTCATTCATATTTCATATCATCTGCTGGTCATTTCAGCCTCTAATCCATGAAATAATAATTGCAAAAAGTATGAAATTAACAATATTTCATGTTTTTTTTTATTTACATGACAAAAATAATTACTCATTAATAAATAAGAATAGAATATAATCTCATTAAAAATATTATTAATAATTTTTTATTATGATTATACATATCTATAGAGTATAGATTCAGTATAGATATAATAATATAGATATAGAGCTAATGACTACTAATTTAAACATTAAGTTTTTGCGTGTTAATTGAAACCAATAAGATAGGCTATTGATAGTAGGTACAGAACACGATCCATTGATTGATTCATATTACTATTAAATTACTCATTACTGTACATCGTTTGTAATTTCTTAGCCAGTGTTGCATATTTCTTGAATTCAGCGTTTATTAGAATAAATAAAATGTTATATTTTATATCAGGGTTTGAAATGACATGAATGCTCATATTTCATAATCATATTCAAGAAAAAATGATTAACAAAAATTAAAAAAAGATAAAGTGAAATATAAACCGTCAGGAGATAAGTTATCAGTAGTGGCATGATCATTCATACAGGAGGTTCTTATATCTTGAACACTCCATAGGATTCACCTGCCTTGAACGGGTCTCTTTTTTTGTTTGTAATTCATTTGTTTTTATGTTTGGAGCTAGAAACGATGTTTCGGGACTGGGCATGTCCTATTTTAGATAAGGTCCAGTATTTTTGTTCCATTTTTTCAAAGAATATGGAAGTTTCTTGGTACCCATGTATGTAAAGCTGTTGTTTTAACCTCCCGGGGCAATTCCCCTACCCATAATGCCATATCAGGGATGAAGAAATATTTATTAGATATAATTTATTAGCAATTACATAGTGGTGTTCAATGCTGGTGCTCACCGTTCAACTGAGGAGAAAGCCCAAAAACTGCGTTCAAAATAGGTGCATGGAGTGACCTACTTTATTTTAAAATAAAATCTTGACTATTGGTAGTAATACAAAGGAACACATCTATTTTTATTGTCCTTTAGTTGCAGAATAAGAATCTGCTTTCCGTTTTTTTGTAAGTTAAACCTTCACCAAATAAAAAAATAAAATAAAAATGTGACCTAGTTCCCGAAATGGGTGTTCAAGATATAAGAATCTACTCTAAGTATTGTAATCATTCTACACTTCTACTTCTACAGTTCTACACTTTAAGCTACAGATTCTAGAGTAGTATTAGTATAGTAGTAAGTTAAGTAGTAGACCTAGGCTCTAGGACTCTAGTCCTAGTCTCTAGTGTAGTCCACTGTAGTGAGTCTAGTCATAGAGAATCACTCAATCACTGAATCACAGTGAATCAGCATCTAAAAATTATTAAAATACTAAAATTAAAATCTATTATTTTTTTTACGCATCTATTATTACTTATAGTTATCTATCAAAAAATATCTTTAGTATATCTATAGGTTACCGATCTATAAGAATCTAGCTCTAGCGACTCTACTCTAAAATAAATAGTCTAGACTCTAGACTAGTCTAGATTTAGATCTACCATAGACTGATAGACCATAGCCAGTGTTTATTATTATAGACCAGACTACATCTAACTTTTTTAACTCTACTCAGCTATTACGACGGATGTGACAACTTAACAAAACACTGAACTATATTTGTTAGTTTTTATTGCAATAATAGGATTAGAATAGCTTTTTCAATAGTAAACTTAGACATGGAAACTGTTAGAAATGCTTCAACTTACCGAGAAATTTAAATTTTTAAATATAATCAATCTAGATCTATATATAGGAATATAGATATAGATACTATTTTGTTAAGTTAAAAATGTCCTGTGGCATTTTACGTCTCGTGAGACGATCTTTTCCCTTTGCAACGTCTAAAGTCTAAAGTTAAAAATGTACGCAGAAATAAAAAGACATTGGTAACATTGTAATAAAAATAAGCAAACAATTCTAGACCACCTTTTTTCTTTCATATGAATAGTTAATAGAATAGCCTCCCTTTTTGTTTTTGATGGCTTTGACGTGGATATTGTATTTTATAAACAAATAGATGTAGACTGAGTGTAGTCTAATAGTGGGGGTTGCTATAAAATGATTTATGCACGTTTTATTACTTAGTTTTACTTCCGAATAAAGGAGCTATGGCTGGGTATATTCGAGGCATAGCTAATCCCATAAATGATAAAAGACAAGTGAGCTCCTGTGTTTCTTTGGATCAAAAGAAGAAATCCAGGAATAAAAATGTAAAAAGTCAAAATGATGGTTTGGGTCAGGGATACAAAAATGGTACTAAGTTAAAAAATATTAAAGCAGCAAGAGTTTATGTTTTTGGGGACTCAAACATTAATGATGATGATGATGAAAATGTTGAATTTGAAATGAGGTCACGTCATAAAAAGGGTTTAAGTATTGTTGCAGATAAAGAAAAAGCACCAGAGTATTTTGAAAAAGAAATATCTGAAGGAGAAACATTACAAGCTATTGCCTTAAAATATGCATGTCAGGTAACATTAGATATAGATCTTGGTGAAAAAAAAAGTTTAAAATGAAATATAACCCATCATAAGTTAATTCATAATTTTGCTATGCTAGATGCAATGACTGTGTATGTGTTATACGTCACAGTGTTTCATGTCATGTCTTTTTGAGTTAGTACTTTATTATTAACTTTGGCATACTGTATTGACTGTAAAGCAGTAATTTAGATCCACCAAGAAATATTTATCTGGATTTATAAAAAGCCACAATAAATCTCATTTCAAGTCTAAATATGCCACTGGTTTTTGGTATCGTACTGGTTTGTAAAGTACAACTTAAGTCAACTTCATCCTTAATGTTAATAGTCAGTACAGTAGGACTGAAATGTAGAAAACATTTTAGCTTCTAAACTATTCATATCACAATCATTTTTGTTAAAAAAGGATTAACAATTAATGTTATATATTATATATTTGATTAACTGACAATTAAATTTGAAGACCTATGTGTATTTCCAAACAATTTCAGCAAAACTCTCAAAACAGTGATAAATTATTAAAAGTAATTATTTCAAATTAATATATAATGATTTTGGGCATTATTATTCATT
>JADKLZ010000003.1:35694158-35706307 GCA_021533235.1 Biomphalaria straminea | reverse complement strand
GTGAAAAGTCCGCGAATTTAGTGACTTAGATCTAGACTCTAGATTTACACCAAATCACTAGAATGTGGTGAAGATAATTCTCCCATTGCACAGCCGTTAAAAGTCCGCCAATTTAGTGACTTAGATCTAGATCTACTGCAGTGGCGTAGCAAGGTACCCGTGGGCCCGGGTTCAAGAATATCTTGGTTTGGCCCCCCCCCCCCCCCAGTAAGACAAGCTTAGTGTGTGTCAGAAAAAAAATCTAGAAGTCAGGTACATATACAAGTCAAGTATATCGGTATACTTACCATATATAAGACTTCCAATGCAAACACTGTACCTTTTTAGACTCTATTTTTTAAATTGGCGTTGACAAAAAAGCAATTAATATTTTATGTGGGCCCATTGTGGACAAGAATGATGGACCACGATCAATGAACCTCTTTGCGCCATGGTTGGTACGCCTCAGGTTGTGGACCCCTAATGATCTTGTGCCCGGATTCATTGAACCCCTTTGCACAATGGATGCTACGCCACTGATCTACTGTAGGTTTAACAAAAATATTTCTTAAACATCTGTAAAAAGTCTGTAGAGTTATTTCAGTCTAATATTTTTAAAAAGTTAATCTTCTGTACCGGTATCGCAAGCTTTTGTATGTGTTGTAATGTATTAAAAAGTTGCATTTAAATGCTTAGAATACTTTTTTTCAGTACTAAATACATATATATTTGTTGTTTTTTTAATATTTATGTCATATGCATGTAAATATATAAACATATATATTGCTTGCTATGGTGCGATGCATACCTTGAAAATCTAAAATTCTACCTTGAAAACCTGGAAAATACCTGGAAAATCATTTATGAAATTGGCTATGAACCCTGGTGTGAAACTTTGCACCACCATTTTATTGAATAGGGACTTTCATTTCAATCTATATAATGTTTCAGGATGTAATTTTTCAAGAAAACTTTATAGCATATAGCATAAGTTCTTTTGACAGTGTTATGTTTTTAATGTTGAAAATTCAGGCAGCGATATTAAAACTTTTGTGTGCAAATAATAGAACTTTACTTTTAGTAATTTGTTTTATTTAGATTGTCTAGAAATAGAGCATAATTCATTTATGAATTTCTTAAATCAGATTTAAAAAATAAACAACATGATAAAATATAAAAGATTGAAAATAATAATTAAAAAAAAAAAAGAAACAAAAACTTTTTATTTTTAGCATAGTGTTAATATTAAAATCTCTCGATAACTAGACTATAAAACTTTACATAATGTTATTTTTAGACCTACTTCAGTCTGCTGTAACAGGACCCCTTGGTCCATCTTTAGGTGGCCAGCAAACACAGTCTCCACTGACTGGGGAAGAAGTGACCAAGAAATCAGATATATTAGAATCAGGTGTACATGAGCTGCAGTTAGAGAAGAGTAACATCCTAATGCTTGGCCCAACAGGATCAGGTGAGTTTCCACACATATCCTACTTGCTGTAATGTAGATTTTTTTTCCCTACAGGGATAGCGTAATGTCCAGCATGTTACACTTTTTTTTTTTGCCTACACCTCTAGAAGTTTTAAGTGCACAATTGAAGCTAGGGTCAGAACCATAGTAACTCTTATATCTAGGCCCTTGCTTGCTTATTCACTTTTTATTACCTTTCATGGATCATGGATGCGTTCCTAATTGGTTTTAATGAGAAAAGTAAATTAACTTTAACATTTTGTATTTTCAAAATGTGTCTCTTGCTAATATGTATTTTGTACAAAGAAGAATGTGCAAAGGTTTTTATAAAGACTACCATAAAAATCAAAGTTGGTTTTAAATTAAAAATCAAAAATAAGTAATATAAAATACATTTAAAAAAAACGAATTCCTACTTTATGTTGAAATAAAATACGATTGTTCTGATCTGATTGAATTGGATTGGTTCTGATCTGATTGGATTGGTTCTGCTCTGATGGGATAGGAAAGATTTGTCCAGCATTCACATTTTATCATGGCGCTCTATCAATTCATAGCTTATTTAGTGAATTTCCAGACTTCCAACTTTTTCCTTCCATTCATAAAGAGACTGCAAAATAATAGTAATTGAATGATTTACTCTTTGTCTCATATTTGTAAAATTGTATTTATTAACTGCATAAACATTTTTAGTAATATTAATGTTAGTCATTGAAAACCTCACTGTTCTTTCCATAAGTTCATAGAGAAGTCAAAATAGATATTGGATTTCAAAGGGACTTGTGTTAAACAATATATTGTCTCTGTTGTGATCTGTCACATTGTTTTTAACACTTTGAATTAGAAATTGTTTCAACAATTTTTCAAATCATTTTTTTTATTTTTATCCTGAAATTTTCATGTTCTGTTCATGCATAATAGTTATACTTTACTCACTAATAGTTGGAATAATAGTATCTCAAATTCTTTTTTATATGTATAATAATATAACACATGGTCTAGTTTTGTATGTATTTTGTTTTACAAAACAAAGATAGTGGTAAAGAAAAAAAAAAGAATTCTTCTCTAGCAACACTTCATTGCAGGCAAAACACTTTTAGCTCAGACCTTGGCTCGATGTCTTGATGTTCCTTTTGCTATCTGTGACTGTACAACTTTGACCCAGGCTGGCTATGTAGGTGAAGATATAGAGAGTGTTATAGCTAAACTTCTTCAGGATGCCAACTACAATATAGAAAAAGCACAACAAGGTATTCCTTTTACTTGTGTCCTTTTAACTATTCTGTACTTGGCTCTTTGTTTTTGCTATTATCAAGAATGTCATCACCTTGATTCTCCTCAATAAATCATCAGTAGACTCAGGAATATCTTCAGATCCTGAATAAAAGACAGATCTTGAAATCAAGACTCAGCTGCCAAGACTTCTTGCCACAATCTCGCACCCTTCTCTGTAACTTGTTCTAATTCTTGAATAACCCTATGTACACCCCTTTCCTCTTAGCATTCTAGGCTAAAACTTAAAAATACAATACAACTCTTCTGTAAACAAGCTACATGTACATTAAATTATTGTGCATTCTTTGCTATGTAAACCCTCTTCCAATGTTCATGTTTCAATGTGAACACAAATTTTCACTTATACACACACTATGCTATGCCACTTCTTTTTTCCCCTTATTCAGTACTAGATCTATATTTGACAAAAATTGCTTAGAACTTTCTTTAAACATTCTACTATTGCTTACTTGATGAAGCTCTTGTATATTACAGGTATAGTATTTCTAGATGAAGTAGATAAAATTGGGTCAGTGCCTGGCATACACCAGCTGAGAGATGTGGGGGGTGAAGGTGTTCAACAGGGAATGCTTAAAATGCTTGAAGGAACAATAGTGAATGTCCCTGAAAGAAACTCACGCAAGCTTCGAGGAGAAACAGTGCAAGTGGATACAACTAACATCCTTTTTGTGGCCTCTGGTGCATTTAACGGTCTTGATCGTATCATAAGCAGAAGGAAAAATGAAAAGGTAAATACATCTCTGATGTGGAGTTATAAAAATATTTTTTATATATATTATTTCATTGTTTAATAAAGTTTAATTTCTTTATTGCTGTCTTTAATTTTTAAATTATTTTTTTTTGACAATACTACATACCGAATGTGCAAACTCCTGCGTGTTGATTTCTAAGTCTTTAAAAGTTTTCTTTAATTACTGGCCATTCATGAAAAATACTTTTTTTCCAAATAGTATTTAGGTTTCGGAACTCAAAGGTCAACAAATGAGGGCCGCAGAGCAGCTTCAGAAGCTGATGTCAAAAGTCAAAGTGAAAGTTCCAATGCTGCTCTGGACAATGAGGAAAGAGATGCATTGTTGAAACAAGTGAGAATCTTACAATATTTTTCTCTGAGGCAACTATGGCTGCTCTTGCAGTGCAATGAATGTATTTAAAAATGTTTCAGTTTCATCATTTTAATTTATTTAACAATAGATTTATTGTTTTCTTTTTCATTAATTTCATCTAGGTGGAAGCAAGAGACATGATTGAGTTTGGTATGATACCAGAGTTTGTTGGCCGTTTGCCAGTTGTTGTACCATTCCACAGTCTAACAGAAGATATGTTGATGAGAATTCTGATTGAGCCTAGAAATGCCTTAGTTCCTCAGTACCAAGCACTTTTTAGCATGGACAAAGTAAGTTATTGGTTACTGTTTAATGGGAACTAAAAAATCAAATAAATCAACCAAAAAAATAAAGTTAATAAAAAAATAGATAACTCTTTATAAAACTATAATCCACATAAAAAGGCAATATTTACCCAGCTTTCTCTCTCTCTCTCTCTCTTTTTCTCTCTGTCTTGGCTGATACTCCTGTTTTTACATGATCCACTTTATGAAACCATTTACACCATGGTAGGGTGAAGCTTATACCTTACATCACAGGCAATGAGAAACAAACTTGTATGGCATTCACAACATATACATAGTGTACATAAACTGTTATGTACATACATCATATTATGTGAAGTGTTCCTCTACCATCAAGGGTCTTTCTAATGTATTTTAGATTCACTTGGATGTCAAAGATGATGCTAAAAGAGCTATTGCACATTTGGCACTGGAGAGGAAAACTGGAGCTCGAGGCTTGAGAGCAATTATGGTGAGTACATGCATTGAGTTACAGTTAGCATCCTTGATTTCATTCAAAAGTCAGTGTGTCTTATCTTTTAATTCCACCTGCAGAGGTTATATTAATTACACTTTTAATTTCTTTCATACTGGAAACAAAGGTTGTGAGTTCTACTTCACCTGCGCAAGTTCTTAAATATTATTTTTGTATTACATATTTTATATCTTTTAAAATTCTGTTTTCCCCAGGAAAGTATTTTGCTGGACGCCATGTTTGAAGTTCCTGGCTCAGATATTACAACTGTGATAATCAACGAGAAGGTCGTGAAGGGAGAGGAGTCGGCAGTTTACATCAGGTCACCTCATCTCAATAATGACGATAGAGACACAGATGACCACACCTGTGAGGATGAAGAGGAAATGAAAATGAGGCAGTTGTAATCAGGTCAAGCTGTATTACATGTCTAACAGAGACAAGGTTTCTCTCACGAGGCAGATGCTTGACACTTTACAAACTGAAGAAACATATTTCATGAAGAATTTTTTTAATAGAAAAAAAAACACTAATAACATTTTATTGTTTTATAGTCATTCACATTCTTTGTAAACAGGTTCAATTAGAAAACATTGACAACAAATGACAGGAAATGGTGCATGGTAAATAGGTTTGATCATTTGTAAGTTTATAAAGAATGATTTCATTTGTTTGGTGTCTCATTTTTTTTTTTAACTGTATGATCTTTCAACATTGAGCCCTAATGGTTTCAGTTTTTCAGTCTTCAAAGTTTTAATTCTCCTAATTCATAAGTATTAACAAGGTTAGTAAAACAGTGAAATATCTTGTATTGGATTACAACTTAAAACTGTTTAAAATACTAAATAATAGATCTCTGCATCATTTTTTGCCTCTTATTTTTTTTCATTGATATCAGTTTTATAATTCTAAAAAAATTCATCAATTTACATTGAGTTCATCCCTCCCGCCCCCTAAATATTACTTCATTGTTATATTTTTATAATTTTCTAGTGTTTCTAAGCAACATTTAATACAGCACTTGTCAATTCTTAGTGTCCTAGTCTCAAATCACTAAGATTTGTCTCTATAGTAACTTGTCCCTCACTATTTGTTTCTTGTGACCAGAGAAATGTTTTAATGCTTGTTGATTTGATGTTTTAAGTATTTTTATTTTTACTCACTCATGTTTTTAGTCATTACCTGTGTTATTTTAATTTATTCCAACTTTCATCTCTTGGGATATCTTTGGGGGCTACTTTTCTGACACTCTTTTTTTTTTTTTCTTCAGATATTTAAAGCATACCTTATTTCTACTATATATATTTCTTAAACCCTTAATAGTTATTTTTTGTTATAACCTTCTTTAAATGCTGTTAACATTATATAGATGTCTCATACAAATACTAAAGTATTCCCTCAATGCTTGTATCTCTGAGATGCACCTTGTGGTTTAATAGAATGGATTGGTCAGTGTTTCTCAAACTGTGTTCTGCAGAACCCTAGTGTTCCATGAGGTCTGAATGAACCAGGGGTTCTCAACCTGTGGGTCGCGAACCCCTTGGGGGTCGATTGACAAATTGCTAGGGGTTGCAAAAGACCAAAATGGATTGTTTTTTGTTTGTTCTTTTAGTACTGAGTGTGTGTGTGGGGGGGGAGAGGCGCATCAGAGTTAGGGATTGTAAAAAGGGGTCGTCAAGCTAAAAAGGTTGAGAACCGGTCCGTTGTAGTAGACCATCATGTCAGTTAATCTCTCTAAAAAATAAGCAAAGTGTTTTGTTATATAGTCAGAATGTGTGAAGTGTTCCATTAAAGAAAACGTTTCGGAAACACTGGGTTAGGTAAATAAAGGATGTATCCTTGCACTAACAAAAAGTTACTATGACTTGTGGTCTTAAGGAATGTTTGGGTAATTATATTAAATATCTCCAAAGAAAGAAAAGGTCAGCAAGGATCCCAGTGTTATTGAACTAGTGTTCTTGTTTCAGTCTCTTAGTTCATTATGTTTTGTTTGATTCTATACCATTTGTGTTACTTCAGAAATGTTCCGTTCAAGATGTGGTTTTCTTATTTTATAATATCCTATTCAGGCAAGGAGAATGATAAGCCTAAATGGCTAATTGTACAATATTTTTGTCATGAATTAATCATCAGTTTACTTTGAACTGCTGTCATTTTGCTGCAGGCTTTAAACAACCCTTGTATGTGTTATGTATTGTAAATGTCTCTAATAAACAAACAGATATCTCAGTCTAATGTTTGAGTTTTAAGATTTTATTAGTGGAAAAAAAAAAAACATGCATCTGGTGTTTATGTAATGGGGAAAAAACTTGTGAATTAATATAATGTATTTCCTTACATAAATAATCGCTAAAGTAATCAACTCAACATCCCCAATCTTAAATTAGTAGAAAATAAATTTTATTCCAATTTGCATAAGCTTCATTGAATATTAGATAATGATTTTGTGAGTTTGTGTTTATATTTCTCAATAATTTAGATTTCTCATTTATTATAAGTCCCCTTTCAGACCTTGCGTTCTATAGGGCAGATGATGTAAAGGTCATCTGTTTCTGTGGCCAATGGTTTATGAGAGTGTCATATGGCCAGCACTGCCTTTACTTTATAATAATATCAGATACCCATTAGAGCTGGGTGGACTCAGAGGCGCCTTAAAGATCCAAGGATTCAAACTGGGGACCACTGGTACGGAAGCCAAGTGCTGTACCATTCAGCCACCAAGCCTCCTTTTCGTTTAGAAATTGATAAACAAAATATTTTTTCGTTATGGATTCATCAAATTTATGTTTAGATCAGGGTCTAAGTTCTAAGTGTTTTGAAAACTACACAGAGAACTACTCTTATTTACCCAAATATTACGCTGCTTATAAAAGCTTTAGGTCAGAAGCACACTATCTCTCTGTCAGTATATCAAAATGCAATTCTGGCATATGTACAGGTCGCAAATGGGGGCATCCTGAAGCCTTGGAATCAAGGACATCGCACTTATATCACTCTGTCTATAAAGACAGTTTCAATTTGATTTCCATTTCTGTAAATCTTCTAATTCTCTTTGTAAAATGTCTATATCTTGTGTTGATTTTATTGTTCTACACATTATGTAAATGGAGTGATTGTTAAATGGACTTTTGTGTTACCCGTGTTTGTAATCGTGCTTGTATTTGTAATCGTGTTCGCATTATCGTAGTCTGTGAATCGTGACCAGTCTGTACTATGTTATTGTGTGTAGCAGTCGAGTTTTATTGTAATAAAGCCTTGTTTATAAGGTTATGTGTTAATTCAGTTTATTTCAATTTATTACAATAGAACCATTCTTAAATGGAGAAGTTTTTGCGTCCCAATAGACTGGATGCTGATCCATGCTCAACCACTGCTTCCATTGCGTGGAAACACTGGATTTCTTGCTTCGACAGATTCGCAACGAAGGTAGGGGCTAGTGAAAGCGAACAGTTTGACCTTCTATGCATCTTTGTATCTCCATCCTTATATCAGTATATTTCTACCTGTTCTAAATACTCAGAAGCAAAATCTATTCTTGAGAACTTATTTGTGAAGGCCCCTAATGAAACGTTGGCCAGACATTTGCTTGCAACGTGCAAACAAGAAGTCTATCAAAGTCTTGATCAATTTGTACACAAGCTGAGAGTGATGGCCAGAGATTGTCAGTTTCGAGCTGTTAGTGCTGACAAAAATGAAGAGGACGCCATACGTGATGCCTTCGTTAGCGGCATGCGTTCGAGTGTAATAAGACAGCGGCTACTTGAGAAAAGATCCCTTGACTTGAAAATGGCTTTAGATATTGCCAAGACACTCGACATGGCCCAAAAAGAATCCAGTTCGTTTAGTGCTCCTTCTCAGTTGGTAGAGTCATCTCCTTTGTCATCGACAATCTCAACCGAAGAAATGGTGGACTCTGAAACAATCGCAACAGTGAGTACTAAATGTTTCTTTTGCGGAGGAAGTCGGCATCTCCGAGCGAAATGTCCTGCAAAAGACTGCTTGTGTCATTCTTGCGGGAAAAATGGACATTTTTCGAAGGTCTGCAGGTCCCGCAACACACCTAAAGTCAAAACATCTCCTAGCCACGAGATTAAAAGACAATCACGTAAAGAGTCTAGCTGCATTAAGGGCTCTACACATCTAACATCACTAAGTGCTGCTTCGTCCGTACCTAGTTTAACTAAATCAACAGTACACATCTCCCTAAATGGCGTAGACCTAAAAGCCCTAATTGATACAGGTAGCGGGGAAAGCTACATTTCTTCAAACATACCAAGAGAGTATGATTGGTCAGTGACACATTCAAAGCACAAAATTTCTATAACGTCATCTCAACTGTCAAGCGTCATTAGAGGCCACATATTTGCATCGCTAAAATACAAAGGGGAAGTTTATAATCAATTCAAGCTTTCGTTACTAGATGAACTTTGCACTGATGTAGTACTTGGGTTGGATTTCCTCGCATTACACAAAGAACTGATATTTCCATTCAACGGTAGTCGACCTGCATTTCATGTTTGCTCGCTCAATGCTGTTAAGGTAGAGGCACCACTATTGTTTGCAAATTTATCTCCTGATTGCAGACCTATTGCAACTAAATCTCGCCGTCACTCCTTCCAAGATACACAATTTATTAAAGCTGAAGTCAAGAGATTGATACAAAATGGTATCATTGAACCTTCCAAATCGCCTTGGAGAGCTCAAGTCCTAGTCACGACCAATGAGCGGCACAAAAAGCGAATGGTCGTCGATTACAGCCAAACTATAAATAGGTTTACTTATCTGGACGCTTACCCTATGCCAAGAGTGGATGAAATGGTGGAGAACATTTCCAGGTATGAAATCTTTAGCACATTGGATCTAAAGAGTGCTTATCACCAAATACCTATTCAACAGAGTGAAAAGAAATACACAGCTTTTGAAGCCTGCGGGAAACTCTACCAGTTTTGTAGAATACCTTTTGGCGTCACTAATGGTGTAGTTTGCTTCCAGAAAACCATAGACACTATCATAGAAAAAGAAAAGTTGTCTGACACGTTTGCCTATGTCGACAATGTAACAATATGTGGTACAGATGTAGAATCTCACAACAAAAATCTTTTGCGGTTTCAGAAGGTAGCTCAAGAATACGGAATAACCTTCAACGAAAGTAAAAGTGCAATCGCCACTAATAAGGTAAAGCTGCTTGGATATGAAATATCCAAAGGACACTTGAAGCCTGATCCCGATAGATTTCAAGCCCTTCGAGATTTACCACCTCCTAAAGATATGAAGTCTCAGAAAAGAATCATAGGACTCTTGGCATATTATGCCCACTGGATACCGAAATTCTCAGACAAAATGTATCCTATAATGAAAAATCAAATTTTCCCGGTACCCACAAATGTAAAAACAGCTTTGGAGGACTTAAAACTAGAGTTACAGAAAGCAGCCATCTTCACTATAGACTATGACCGCCCTTTAATAGTCGAAACAGACGCTTCTGATATTTCTGTGGCAGCTACGCTAAATCAAGATGGTAGACTGCCTCCAGGACACTTTCACCCAGTGAAAAACATCCGCCATTGAAAAAGAAGCTACTGCAATAATTGAAGCCATACGAAAGTGGAGACATCATTTGTGCGGTAACTATTTTACCCTCGTTACCGACCAACGATCTATTTCATTCATTTTCAAGGACACTCATAGCAGGAAAATTAAAAACGATAAGATACAAAGGTGGAAATTGGAATTAGCCGGTTTCAAGTTTGATATCCAATATAGACCTGGGAGTGCAAACACAGCAGCAGACACCTTGTCTAGAGGGCACTGTGCAGCCATGTCAAGACATAGTAACCTAAAGACGTACCATGAATATCTGTGCCACCCGGGTGTTACTAGACTTCTACATTATGTCAGGATATAAGAACTTGCCTTTCTCGGTTGAAGAGGTTAGACAGACCATTCAACAATGCAAAACGTGCCGCAATTCTATAAGGAATTTGCAGGCACGCTCATAAAGGCCACACAGCCGTTTGAGAGAATAAGTGTTGACTTTAAAGGTCCTTTGCCATCAGCCACTCATAACAAGTATTTGTTAACAATGTTTGACGAATATTCACGGTTTCCATTCGCTTTTCCCTGTCCTGATATGACCTCTAAGACAGTGATTAAGTGCTTCGACCAGTTATTTTTCCTCTTCGGAACACCCAGTTACATCCACTCTGATCGTGGCACATCATTTATGTCCACAGAAACTACAGAATATCTACATTCTAAGGGCATTGCAACTAGCAGGACAACGGCCTACAATGCAAGAGGCAATGGACAAATAGAAAAGTTGAATAAAACATTGTGGCAGGCTATTTTATTAGCATTGGACTCAGGGAAAATGGAACTATCACAGTGGGAATGTGTGCTGCCTCAGGCACTTCATCCAATTCGATCATTACTGTGTACTTCTACTAATGAAACTCCACATGAACGGATCTTCAAATTCAACAGAAGATCGCCAACAGGAACATCCTTGCCTACTTGGCTACAGAACCCAGGGAAGGTATTACTAAAATCACCTGTAAGATCTTCAAAATTTGACCCATTAGTACAAGAGGTTGTACTTCTTAGTTGCAACCCGCAGTACGCCTATATACGATTTCCAAACGGCCGGGAAGAGACAGTGTCGCTTAGGCACCTGGCGCCGAAGGAAAGTTCCACAAATGACTTTCTCGAACCAGAGAACGGTATTCTGCCTGAAGAGGTCGGTGACTCATTGGATCTCTCACCAGGGAGTCGCTACGTGCCTGAAGCTATTAGCAATTCACAGAGCCCTAACCCAAGGATGCACAACCAGCCAGAAGTCATCAGTGACTCACAGGGGAGTCACCCAATGCCAGAAGCCAATATTGACTCAGAAACCGTACCGGTTCAGAACTGTTACGACCTGCAAGGAGAAAGGTCTACGCCAGAGACAACTCCGAATCCTTCCTTTCCTACGCATGGTTATAATCTAAGACCCAGAAAGAAATAAAGGAGGGGTGAATGGAGTGATTGTTAAATGGACTTTTGTGTTACCCGTGTTTGTAATCGTGCTTGTATTTGTAATCGTGTTCGCATTATCGTAGTCTGTGAATCGTGACCAGTCTGTACTATGTTATTGTGTGTAGCAGTCGAGTTTTATTGTAATAAAGCCTTGTTTATAAGGTTATGTGTTAATTCAGTTTATTTCAGTAATCATCTGCAAATAATCTACCTTTTGTTTCCGAACTAATGCAATTAGTATGTCATTCGTGTAAATAAAGTATAACGGGCCTAAGATTGTTCCTTGAGGTACACCTGAAGTTACTGTTATTGGTGTTGATTTGGAGCCATTTATTATTACAGTTTGTTCTATCCCTATCAGAAAATCCTGAATCCATTCAAGTAATCTGGAATAGATCAGTTGTACCGATACATTTTAATTACACACAGTTTAGTTTCTTGGTTGTTCTCGTCGAAAATTTAGTTAGTGAATGTAGTTTTATACAAGAACAACTCTATCATGCTATGTGTGTGAGGGCGTGAAA
>JADKLZ010000003.1:35656775-35670981 GCA_021533235.1 Biomphalaria straminea | reverse complement strand
GGGCACAGTATGAAATGAGTAGATATTATTAATAATAATCATGGGCAAAGGAATATTAAATTAACGTTTTTGGTTTCCTTCCAGAAACTAAAGTCGAATGATGAAATCATCACAGTGGGAAATAATATACAAACTTTATATTAAATATACTCTAAATTTACCAAGTTACCACTAACTCATTGATCAAGAGATCTCAAATGTCGTACAGATTCTCATGAAATTTCGCATGTTCTTTTTACCTCATAGGCGCTCACTTAGAACAACTTTAGACTGATTCGCAATTTGACAACCGCAATTCGCGAAAAAAAAACGCAAGCTTTCTATCAAAAATATATATTTGAAACTTAGTGCTGAAACAAATGAATGATACATATATATTGAACATACATGAACCAAGGACCAAGATTTTAAATGAGAGAAAGTAGTGAATTAAATGCGACAGAAAATAAGTGACTTCGCCAACCGAGTCACTATGGAAACGAATCGTTTGCTTTAGCTTTTTTTTTTTTTAAATCGAAGTTAGGGGGTTACTTCATAACCACCTTGAGGGGATTTTAAAATCAAAACCCTCTTCAGGTTCGCTGATGGAATTTGATGACTGAAGTAACTTTATAATTTTTTTTTTGTAAGAGCTGGGTTATAACCTCAAACCTTTCCTGACAAGGATGGGGCAATAGTGGTTTAACATTAAAATCTTCCCTCCAATAAAAAACAACATTAATTTAATGAAGCAAAACAGCAGTCACAAAATTCCACTCTGGGCGGAGGAGATTATTTCAGGGGGGGGGGGGGGAGGTTTGACCCCGGACCCACTTATGATATATATATATATATATATATTATATGTATATGTGTACACATTACAAATATTACATACATTTCAATCTTCACTATAATTCGATGCTTTATGCACTATCATATACATGTAGTCGTGAAACAAAACTTTATCAAAACAGGCTGTATCGAAACAAATTAAAGAAGAAACGTTTCAGCTGTATAAAGTATTAATATAAATAACCATTAATCACACGATTACTAAAGAGAGTTACACAAGCGTTATGGGCGCCCTAGTGGCGCGGTCGTACTTTCAGAATACATTATACAAGCACAAACACAAATGTCACACATTTATATACCATTTACCTCGCTACAGAATGTACATGAGATTAGACGAGGCGTACCACAAACTGCATTATCATCTTGCTTTTATAAAATTTTTTCGATTTAAATGTAATAACATAATTACGCATATTTCGTTATAAAATATCACTTTTTTGTACATCCATTAATAGCCTTTACACTTTTTTTTTTCAAGGAAGGTAAAGATGATATTGAAATATAACCACCAATCAAGAAATACACCAGCTTTATCAGTGCCGGATTAAGCCAATTTGGTGCCCTAGGCACGTGCCTTGTTTGCCTAATGGTTAATCCAGGCCTGAGCTTTATGAAGACCCATAGTGACGGAAATAAAAAAAAACAAACCATTATTTTGGGCTGGTCACCACGAAAGAATGTCAGAGAACAGAAGAGCAAAGATTAATCACCGGCAAAAACCTAAAGACAGGCGCCCGTGCCTCATTACGGTTGAAACCGTTGATATAAATGTTTATGTTGATATAAATGTTTATATTGCTCGGAACACCATCAACAAAACGGCCAACATTACAACGCCCCCACGCCCAACACAATTGTCTAGCCCTCAAATTCTATGTCATTTTCTTTTTGTTCTCTTTCATCCTACAAACGAAGGGCCCGCAACCTCCATTACAGAGTATGCACAAACCACAGACCCATAGATATTATATCTATACTGGAAATGGAGATCTTTTAACACTACAAAGAAATGTCATTAAAAAAAAACTGAAACAATGCGTTGTTTTGTAAAGTAGTTACAGGAAGTTTTTTTTTTTACCCTAACCTATGTAACACATAATTTAATGTTTAGATCTAGATCTAGTAATTAAACATCGAAATTAAGATCACTCTTGTCTCAAAATTATTATTATACCCTATTTTTTTTTAGATATATAATCTAGAAACATTTAGATAACTAATCTATTTAAATGTACATAAGATGATTAAAATCAACAGACGTGAATTATTTCTATCTAGGATTTTCGAAACATTATAATGAAAACTAGCAGGAAATGGCTTTATTTCAAATATATCTATTTGCTTGAATATAATGTTCTGTGATTAATAGCCCATTCTATTAAAAAATTTGCAAAATGGTATTGCATTATTTCTAAACTTTAAAAACTAAAGATCATTAATTTTCTAAGACATAAAAGATCAATTTTCCCTAGATTTGATGCGACTTACCTTACTTCTTGAAAGAGAGTTACGTGCATAACAATCTATATATATGTAGTGGGGGTATTATAGACTGGTAGGCTAAGCCTGACCAAGCACCGGTCCACAAAATATCAATTTGACCTCTGCACAGGAAACCGCCAAAACAACCGATTTAAAAGGCACAACCAAGGTGGTCACTTCCTCTTCATGCCGACATCCTTGGTCGAAGCTCGGTGTTCGCATCTAGCCCAATACCATCTTGTGTAATCCTATTGAGTCCTTCATAAGTTTAATGTGTTGTTCAAGGCTGCAGGTTTTTTTATTGCTAATAAAACCCTTTAATTAGCCCAAGAGTTGCTTCCATTGTGTTACATTCTGTGCCAAACCCACCATACACACACACACATATATATATATATATATATATATATAGGTCTGTGATCTGATCATTATCGGATAAGAATTGGTTTCCGTTTCCAGTCTAGGTGTCACAAGTCTCTCTCTTCAGTGCCTGATGTCACAATCTCTTCTTGTGGTGTTGTTAGATGTCACTAGCTGGTAGGAGAGAAGTCTTGTGCCGCCGGGGATAGTAAAGATTTAAATAATAATTATTGACGATGACGATCTAGGATTCAACTGAATAAATGCCTAGATAAATTAAATGCAGGAACCTTTATTTAAATCCAACATAAGTACAGCTATGTACAAATATATCAATGAAATAAGTAGTTGAACAAAAGCATATTTCTTATGTAGAATTATATTAAATTTACTAATGCGACTGTACTCAACCAGATTCAGACTCCGACTAATTTTGAGCTAGCTCTCTGCTGGCAAGTCTCGTTCTCAGCTAATCCATTACAACCAATCAAATTTCAATACAGACGTCTCCAGATCATGCGACCAACATTCCTGGAACTAAACTAAAAATAACTGTTGGGTTTCTTTGTTAGCTGGGGAAGTGACCTTGACTTGAGCACAAAACAACATGTTTATGTGACACTAGGTATAATATATATATATAGGTCTATGGCACAAAATTTCTTAGGCCCATCCAGGGCAAGATTTAATGTAGGACAGGCGAAACAACAGCCAAGGGGCCTCCACAAGATAGGAGCTTCCACAAAAGAGATTTAAGAAATATTTCAACGGGCCAGGGACTTTTACTTTTTATCCAACCATACTTTTTTTCAGATTTTATTTACAAAATTTTAAATCTTACAGTTGGCCACACTGTCGTTATTAAACCTTTAAATTGTGATCTGTTGTACAACGTCAGAACGTTGATGTTTGGAGGCTTCACTATCACATTTCTACTAAGTAAAAATGATAAAGAATAGGCTCCAAAACCGTCTATCGAAGGTAATCCTCACACTTAGTAGTGAAAGTGACTGACCCAGGAAGCTAGAAGCTAGCCCTCAAACTTAATATTTTAAAAATAATTTTATTTGTATGGATAAATTTAACGGGGGAAAAAGTATTCCTTTCAATTTAAAAATAATTAGAGGCCTCAACTCCATTTTGGCCCCCAGGCATCCACAACTTTAATTCCGGCCCTGGACCCCGAATTGAAGTTGAAGTATGCATCTCCCAGCACTATAGTGCCCCCCCCCCCCCGCAATATTTGTAAGTGAAACGCCCTTCCCGCGTAGGCCTAACAGTTTGTGAAACTTTCCTGACATAATGATGGCTACTTATATCATCACCTGGGTTTAGGGCTTTCTATTTCGGTTTTGTGTCTCTTCATATGACTGGTGAGACGTATGTAGCCCGGAATGCACGGTTGCAACTGGGCAGGTTTTTCCACGTGGAGCTTGTGTCAGTCGCCTTGAAATTACTCTGGCGCTTTTCTTCTGCCACCGTTGTTTTCTTTTCCTCAGCAAGTTTTGCGCCAGTTTTCACAGTGCGGGGCCACGATGCTCTATCTCGTGTCCGTGATTGAAGCTTTCAGAGACGATTTGTGTGTTTGTCCCTGCAACATTTTCTTTGTACAACTTGTGCTCGCTTTCCTTCCGTTATCTGGCCAGTAGCGTAGCTAGAGATTTAGAGGCTCCTGCATTTTGACATTCGACATCATGAAATGAGATAATGTTTAATATTTAGTGAGGCCCGGGGGAATTTTCAAATTTTGACTCCATGTCCCCACCCTAGCTACGCTACTGTACCTGGCTGCCAATAAGCGTTTAGAGGACGCGGGAGTTATCCAATGTACAGATGTGGCTTGCTCATCGGAATTGAGAATGTATTAGGATTGTTTGGAGTTTTTGCAGGCCCTCTCTTTGGATAACCTCTGTGTTATGTATATTGTCTTGCCACTTCGGGGGCGCGGTGGTCGAATGGTTAAGTGCTTGGCTTCCGAACCTGAGTCTGAGGTCCTGGGTTCGAATCGCAGAGAAGACTGGGATTTTGAATTTCTGGATTTTTACGGCGCTCCTGAGTCCACCCAACTCTAATGGGTACTTGACTTGAGTTGGGGAAAGTAAAGGCGGTTGGTCGTTGTGCTGGCCACATAACACCCTGCTCGTTAACCGTTGGCCAAAGAAACAGATGACACTTAACATCATCTGCCTCATAGATCGCAAGGTCTGGAAGGGACACTTTACTTACTTTTTACTTTGCATTCAGTATTGTCATAAGACTGATCACAGGGAAATGGTTCACATTCAGTATTGTCATAAGACTGATCACAGGGAAGTGGTTCACATTCAGTATTGTCATAAGACTGATCACAGGAAAGTGGTTCAGTTTTCTTTCATGTCTTCTGTATACTGTCCACGTTTATGGATGCATAAGCAAGGTCGAGAGGAAGTCACATATCCTAGTAGGCCTACGTGTGGAATAAAGAATAATATCTGAATAGGGAACTTGGGCTGTAGAAGTTACATTGTGTAAACAAGGAACCATGGCTGTCCATGGAATAAACATTTTGTAGCAGTTCTAATGATTAAGAAGGACGAGTGCCCTGAATTTTTAATTGAAATATTCACCCATTGCGAAATTCTAATACTATTTCCTGTCTTTTGGTTCTGCGTATTGATTGGTTGATGATTACATCACCCCTATTGTTTCAGTGATGTTGGATATTCACTCCATTAAATGTCTTTGGTCTAGTTCAATAGCTGTATTGATTTGATTTGTTGATTCCAAAAGTGATCATAGCAACAATATTTTTGTTGTTCTCAGTGAGTTGCAAGCATGGGCCACGGCCTCCCGTGTTTGTTACTATTTATAGTGAACAGTGGTGCATTTTATGAAAAACTGCTTGCATAAGTGATTTAAAAAATTAGACTTTTCGCTTTTAGAAAAGAAAAAAGTAGCCGTTGCATCACAACTAAAATATTATGATTTTCACTATCTTTTCTATTTTACAAGATATTAACGGAACGGACGGACGGACAGACATTTCACACAAAACTAATAGCACCTTTTTCCAGTTCGGGGGCCGCTAAAAAGGGCATGTTATTTTGCCTGTCGTCCGGTAATTCTAGTTTTACTGAAAATAATCATTGAGAAATATAAATGGCAATGAAAGACCAGTGCAGTTATTCACGTGTTTCCAGTTGCGACCTACATATTTTCCCGAATCTAGTGCAGTCAAAGCGTTTGTCGCAAAGCGGTCTTTTTAAGTTTTTTTTCCGTCTTCTGAGGAGGCGCGGTGGCCGAGCGGTAAAGCGCTTGGCTTCCGGGGGTCCCGGGTTCGAATCCTGGTGAAGACTGGGATTTTTATTTCGGCATCTTTGATGGAAGCATTCGAGGAGCCATAAATGCCTTCGATACAGAAACCAGCTCTCGAAGCCATACAAGAGCGTAGTGATGCCCCACTGCTTTATAAAAATTGATTTTTGTGGCTAGGTGTAGAGACCTATTCCGCCATACTCTCATTCTTAGGCGACCAAAAGCGTCCATTCTCGGATCATTTTGAAACTTTACACTATTATATTGGTTCTATTGGCTGAAATTCTGTAGGCATGATACTAGATTTACTATAACACACGCTGCGATGTTCTTGCGCATTCTTCCCCCATTACCCCCCAGGTGTTTTAATTTCCGTGACCTCCTTGACCTATATCGAAGGTGCCCATATTTCCGTGACCTCCTTGACCTATATCGAAGGAGCCGATATTTCCCACCCACCTTCACCAACCTTTCATTCATGGCGACTTGCAACTAACAAAATCACGAATCAATGAAAAAAAACAACAATAACAATTAGCCAATTAATTATTGGTAAATAATTAAGTTAGTTCAATATTGATTAACAGAAATAAATCTATTCGTGTTGATATGATTATAAATGTAAGTTGTTTACCTTCAATAAGCTTTGTTTTTTTTTTTTTATTTTATTTTTAAAAAATATTTTGCTTGTTTAAAAAAAAATCAAAATTTTAAAAAGTTAATTATTAAATTATTAGGGTTTATTTTGAGTCTCAAAAAGGTTTAAAATAAGAAATCAGGACAGTGTGTTGTTTACCAAGTCTTAATAATTGGATTAAATTTTTTTTTTATAGTTTTTTTTTCTGAGACTATTTGTTCTTACTGTACTCTTAGTCTTAGTGAAATAGTTTATGGACAGTTCATCATATCAATCTTAAGTCTATTTATTTCTAGTCCCAAACGTCTGCTCCACACTTCCGGTGACCTACATTACGTCATCAGTAGAAATTTATCAGAATTATTATTAAAAAAATTGGTTTAAGAAAAAAAATAAAGACGTGGCTCTATTGCAAAAAACTAAAGACGCTAAACAGTATTGTAGCTGATTATTACAACAACAACAACAACAAAAATCGCCATTCCACATGTCAGTACATAGGTGGTCGCCCCAGTACGGCACTCTGATTTGAAATTTAGCTTGAGCTGAGTTGTTTGTCAGAAATAATAAAGTGGAAAAAAAAAAAATTTAGCATCCCACCAGCAAAAAAAAAAAGGAGGGGGTTGAGGAAGGAATGGACCAGTGCACACTGAGGATCACATACATCTAATACCATGTAACCTAAATAACTATACTAATTTTGGCCCAATGATTATTCCTTTTTTTTTTTTAAAGACCTGAGAAAAGAAACAATGGTAAATTAATAGGCCTATCCCAATACGCTACAATGGAAAGGCTTAAACGAATGTTCCAATTAAAATGGTTAGGATGAATTGGGAAATAGCAGATGGAATAACGAGGAACGCTACCAAAAATACAGAATGAAACCTTGATGTTATGTTTCTAAACCACGGATGTGTTCGTTTTCACTGAAAGCGCATGCGTCATAAGATCTTTTTTTTTATCTTCTGCTGGGCGCGAGGAGCTGAAACTAAAATTAGCCGATTCCGAATGTTTCCGCTTTTGTCTTGTGCTAACGAGTGGGCGACAGACATTGTCAGTGCCACCATACGGGTCTTTCGTTATCTAAGGACTGGCAGTGCCAGCTGACACCGTGAGGCGAGGATGGCAACCGAGGCAGTATTAATGCACAGCCTGCGTGTTGGCGTAGTGTAACGAACATTTGGCTTGTAAAGAAAACATTTAATATCCGCTTATCAAATTACTTACGACGCAAAATTAAAAGCTATTTATTTTCCCGCCCATCACTGACCTCTATGTATGTTTTCGATTGTATAATGAAATCGACCTAAAAATATAGGTCTAGTATGTGTTTGAACCGTGTGTACACATCCTAATGATACTCCCACACTAGTTGAACTAAAAATAAGCCGAGCGATACGATTGGCTGAAACTCTGTAGGCATAATACTAGATTTACTATAACGCACGCGGCGATGTGCGCGCGCATCCTACCCCCCCCTACCTACCCCCAGGTGTAGTCTATATTTCCCACCCACCACCACCCACCTTTCATTCATGGCGACTCGCAAGCGTTTGTGCGCGCGCGTGTGTGTGTCTCTTTGAACGCGTGTACATAGGCAAGGGTGTGGAGCTTCGAACTCCCACACACAACAGCCTACGACAGTCATTACGCCAGATTGAAAATTAAAAAAAAAAGACAAGAGGAAAAAAAAAAGAAGGCACCATCGTTTTTCCGCTCTCTACAGAAAGCATTCTTGCCTCCCTCGCTGAGACACCCACACTCAAAGCGATTTCAAGACGAGCCTTTTCAAGTTTTGATAAAAAAAAATATCTTCTTATTTTCATACAAGAGTTTTCTGTCTGGGATTAAGTTACATGGACGACCGGTCGACACACAAATAGACATTAACATTCAATTATGACACAGAATTCGTGTTCTTTTCTCAATTTCACTTGATTTCAAGATTATGTTTGTTTATTTCTTTTGACGGAAATAATTCACCTGATTTTAAATGTCTATTGACACGTTTCAACACCGGTGATCCTACCATCGGAAACAGGTAAGCGAAATTAAGAAAATGTTTCAATCCATAGATAGATAGATAGATACAGTGCTTTTTTTTATAAAACAAAAAAGTGCCGGTCTTTAGTGATGGTTTGCCTAAATTTTAACTACTAATATTGTTAGTTTTGAAGAAGGTGCATAAAGAAGGTGCCGGTAGGCATATATAGGCCTATCTATCTATATCTATCTATCTATCTATCTATCTATCTATCTATCTATATCTATCTATCTATCTATCTATCTATCTATATAAATATATATATATATATATATATATATATATATATATATACCTTTATGTAATTTTTATATTGAATTATTTGCTATTAGGATTTTAAGATATATAATATTTTAGGTCAGCGTTGAATGTTAGGCATTAACCTTCTTATACATTGTATGCAGTGGTTAGTCCAAAACAGCAGATCTATATTTAACTCCACATGGAAACTCAGGTGAACCCGTGTTTCAATACCTGTATCATAAGGATGGGATCACTTTGTAACGGGATTAATCATACTAGAGTTTGCAAGGAATGTGTCTCTTGAGATAAAAACACGGACCCGTGTCTAGTATTTATAGTTCAAAACGAGGAGCCTAGTAAATAAATAAGCAAACAAACAAAAACCCAAAGAAGAACTAGATCTATTAGTCTATAAACTCTTACACTTTGTTTATATCGTCACCCCTATAAGATTATTAATTGTCACTCCTTACGAATGTGAAAAGGGAAAGGGGGGGGGGGGGTTCTGGCGAAATAATTTAAAGTGTCCTCACTCTTTGGGCTGTGATAATTGATAGCACTCCCCTCCCCGGATGTGATGAATGATAGTATTTTAGTTTCAAATTTAAACACAAAGATAATAAATCCAATAACTCTCTAATTCATAATAAATACTGATTTAGAAATTGAAAATATATTTCCATGCATTAACAATGGCGAACGTCTTCTGTGGTCCCTGAATTCTCTGCTACGTCATCCATCGTTCACGAAGGCTTTCCAACCACGTGACACGGTTCAACCAAAGGTCAAAAATAAATTTCCATCAAGGGGCGGGACGTAGAGGTGCAACTTGTACATTACGTCACGAACTCGTAACGGATTGAGGCCACCAAAACCGCTCCTTATGTTTAGATCACCAGAAAAAAAAAGTCTTCAATAGATAAATGTAATGAAAAAATTGGGAACATTCATCTTAATTTCAATCAGTACCTGGAGCTAATAACTGTGAAGCTGATGAATTGTAATAAGAAAGATTTTCGTCTATACTTACTTTTTTTTTTAAAACCTATCCCCATCCTTACTCAGAGTCTTTAAAAATTCTAAAGGAATCCGAACGAAATTCTTCACTCAGTGTCTATTAGAATCTAAACTCTCACAAGAGCCAAAACCTAGACATGAACTCTTAAAAGTTGCCACTAATATCACACTCAACTCTTTGCCTTGAGTCTAATTTGAACTAGTTCAGTGTGTTGATCAATGTGTTTACCAGTCCTAGGTCAACTGCAGGGTCAATGTCAAGATGAAAGTCCAGGTCACTTTTTTATGTTTCGATGAATTCTGTAGTGTTTTTTTAAGTCTGTAAACTGGTAGATACACTTTCATGTGCTTATAACACAGTATGTAACATTGAGATACTTGCTCGAACGTGTCTAGCCCAGCATCTTTACAATGTTCAGACAACGCCGCCAGCGCTGGCTTAGTCATGTCCGCATGATGATGGACAATCGTATCTCTAAAGCTCAAGAAAAACTGGTCATCCCCACCTCCTAATGCGGAACCTCAAAGCAGTGGACATCGATGTTGACCACTTGGAAGACTTAGCCCTAGACCGGCCTTTGTGGAATGAAAGCTATGGACTGCAAAAAAAAAAGAAGTTGGCCTCTGCTCTGGAAGAAAAGCGGAAGAGCGGGCTACTCTTTCCCCGATCGGTTCCTTCCCCCCTGACAAAGCTTTCGGCATGCCAACGGTGCCGAGGAGCCTAATTGACCCGGCAGTCACAAAGCGGTGCGATCCTAAACGGCTACTACAAACTGCCAGAGAAACTATCGCCTCGTATCCGGCAGGAGTGACCACTATCTACGCGGATGGCTCCGTGCAGACGATCGAGGGCACTACAAAAGCTGGGTATGGGGTGGAGGCAAACTCTCAGGCAACCCCGAAAGTGTAGAGCTGAGTGGGCCCTGCAGCGGCAAAAGCAGTACCAAAGCTGAACTAGAAGCAATGCTCGCAGCATTGAAGTGGGTAGCGGAAAGAGTCGGAAATAGATCCACGGCCTCAGCGGACGTGGTTATTTTCACCGATTCAATCTCTGCCCTCGATGCCCTTGAAGGGCAGCTTGCAGGCGTCGGACGGGTAGAAGCACTCCTCGTGGTGGTGGAGCACTTTGTGCAGCTCATAAAATAGTTTTATACAGTGGGTTCCATCCCATTGTGGTCTGGTCAGTCATCAGATGGCTGACTTTTTAGCCGCGATGGCAACGTGCACCTTAAATGATGAACCGTACAGCCTTGCGACCGTACGATCCCTAGCCGACAACTGACTGTTGGCACAGTGGTACGCTAGTTGGGACGCTTGCGGGAAAGGCCGAGAGCTACACAAGCAGATGAGTAAACCAGACCGAAAGGACGCATGGTGGAAGCTCTGCCGTGCGGAACAGGCAGCCCTAGACCAGTTCCGAGTCGGACACTGTCCAATAGGCGCGTACTTTGGACGGTGGAGGGAGAACTACGACACACGGTGCCGCCATTGCTTCGAGGACGATGAGACAATAGAGCACATTCTTCACGAATGTCGCACTCTGCAAGATGAACGATCGGGACAAGATAATGAGAGAGAGAGAGAACTGGTCCATGTGTGGCAGAAGGTTTGTCCTTGTACGGGGATAAGGCGACCTTACAACTCACTGCTCGCTTCCTCTTCCGTGCTCTAAGGGAGTAATCTCAGCATGTTTTTTTACAAATGGGGTATCTGATTCGGAAGAAAAGCGTGCCAAAGGAAAAATGGCTGACTTCTGTACCACCAAAGCGAAGGCCACCCTAACCTTTCATAGATATGGAAGGGAATGCTTCTCTAGAATAAGGCTCCACAGTCACATGAAAAGAATGTTCTATGTGATGAGCACTAGTTGTTCTATGACTGTAGGATGCCAAAAAACTGCTAGAGCTTAAATGTATTAGAGAAGTGATGCCCAACCTTATTTGGTCTGCGGGCCATTTTAATTTTCAGCATTCGTGTCGCGGGCCATATAAACAAAAAGGAAAAAAATAAATACATACAGTAAGCTATTTTTTAATAATTTTATTTGTGGACCAAGTTACATAAATTAATGTAATGCATAAAGCTTATCCAAAAACCATCTTCTGAATATCTGTCTGCATAGATGAAACACAAAGTAGGAGCACTGAATCTAGATTATTCTAGATGTTCATCCATTGAGGCGATCACGTAACATGGTTTTCGCCTGTTTCATCATTGAGAAAGCTTGTTCACATAATTAAGTGCTTGAAAACATGGTGACCATCCTTAGCGCTTGTTATCAAAGATTTGAAAAAGTTTCAGCGGGTAACACGAAGTAGAAGTCAACAGTTTGCATCACTTGAAATTTATCAGCAGGGATGTCTGGCTGTAAGTCAATCAGATCCAGTTGCAGATCTGTCGGAGCACTTGACACATCGGCAGCTAAGGGATTTTCAAAAAACGGATTTCATTTATTAAATTCTGAAAAATCCACAAATTTTTCACTGAAATTATTCATCAAGAGCCTCAGAAGCTTGTTCATTCTTTCTTTGGGAAAGATATATTTAGCTGCTTATCATTTTGTAGAGTGGTACAGGTTTGAAAAGTGGGCAGTATGCAATTTTGTTTGGAAAGCACATATGTCAGCATACACATGCGAAATCAATTGGTCTTTCCCTTGTAGTTTGTTGTTGAGTTGACTTAGATGTGATGTCGCATAAAATAGCCAAATCCCACAACCATGAGAGGTCATTTAGTTGTGGCACTTGTTTTGATTTTCCCGTCATAAATATTTCAATCTCGTGTCTCGAACCAAGAAAAGTTTTTATTTCCTCGGCTTAACTAGCCCCACACTTTAAAATAGAAATTCTGTGAAATAGAACGTCTTCATATTCTGACTCTATTTCTGTCAGAAAATCTTTGAAAGTTCTGTGATTCAACGCCTGTGATTTGTTGAAATTTACAGTGTTGAACACAATCATCATCACATAGACCAGATTCAAAATCTTTCCACAGAGATTTTGTTGGTGAATGATGCAGTGAAGCCGCAGGGGTTCAGTTCCATTTGACTCAACAACTTTTTAAATACATCATGCTGTCACAGTCCGCTGTGACATCCAACCATATTTCTAGGGCCATCAGTAGTCACTCCAACTAATTTATTCCAAGGAAGAGCAAGGTCCTCTATGATGGTTAACACTTCTTCGAACAGGTCTTCTCCAGTCATAGCTGCTAACTACTCTGTTATATCAAAATTGCTGTTTGTGCCGCGAATAAATACCAAGAGTTGTGCGGTATCAGCTATGTCAGTGGACTCGTCAGCAGCAATAAAAAAAATATTCTGCTGCTCTGTCTTTTAATTGTGTAATTGTCATGCGAGAAAGGCAGAAAGCTTCTACAGCATTCTTTTTTTCAAGACAAATTCTTCCAACACTGCTAGCAAGCACTTTTTTTTACACATTCGCCATCGGAAAAAAGTCTTCATTGCTCTACTTAAGATGTGAGCAACTCTGCAGCTGGCCCTAATCGCTGACTCATTTTCTTGTCTCCTTTTGTGAAATATTCTTGTCGATCCACAATCTCTCGTTTCTCATTTTTCTCCCATTTCATTAAATCAGAAACGTGAAACAATACGGGACCAATCGCCTTGATATCAAAAGAACACGAACCAAAATGATGCATCAATGATGCTCTATGTGACACATGTGTCAAGGACACGGCTAGCTCAAGACAGTAGCGGGATTTTCCAAGAATTAAAACTATCTGTCAAGTTTTATTGCCATTGAAATAAAAACAACAACAACACTTGTGTTCTTACAATAAAAAATATTTACTATGAATATTAGAATACCTAACATAAAGATGGAATGCATTAAAGAATGAGTGAGAATCCTAACTTAAAGAGAATATTTCTCAACATTCTAATTTTTTACATTTTTTTTTACATTTTTTCCCAATGTTTTGGCGGGCCGGATAGAAGCACGTCGCGGGCCGGATCTGGCCCGCGGGACGTAGTTTGGGCATCGCTGTATTAGATCAATAGAAGATCAATAGTTCAATGAGAAAATATGGCATATCTCCCTTATGTCTAAATCAGTCTTTAGTTAACACTTGTTCATTGTTAGCTCCTTAATCAATGTCTAAATCAGTCTTAAGTTAGCTCCTTAATCAATGGCTAAATTAGTCTTAAGTTAGCTTCTTAATCAATGTCTAATCGGTCTTAAGTTGTCTTCTTAATCAAAGTCTAAATCGGTCTTAAGTTGTCTTCTTAATCAATGTCTAAATCAGTCTTCAGTTGCCTTCTTAATCAA
>JADKLZ010000003.1:35635017-35656765 GCA_021533235.1 Biomphalaria straminea | reverse complement strand
CTTAAGTTGCCTTCTTAATCAATGTCTAAATCAGTCTTAAGTTGGCTCCTTAACCAATGTCTAAATCAGTGTTTTTAAGTTTGCTTCTTAATCTTGCAATGTGAATGATAAGTTTAAAAAAAAAAGTCAGAGTACAAATGTGTAGGCAAATGTTTTTGTGGCAGTACAATATAGGCAAGTGCGTGCCTCGACATATAGGCAAATGCATTACTTGATATATAGGCAAGTGCATTTTTTGAAAAAATGCAACTTTCTTTTGGTGTTTTTCCCATTTTCTAGCAAAACTCAACAAAACGAAGTATACAATTCACCACGAATACCTAATAAAGTACAATCCTATGAGGAGCCCAATGAAAAGTCATCTGGACAGTACACATTCTGAGCTGTTGCCTTCGTCACTACCTAATCCATCACATGGTTAAGTATCCAGCCAGTAAAAAACTTGAAATGACATGTCTTGGGATCCTGACACCAAAAGTTATTTACATTAGTTGTAAAGGATGTTCTTATTTACCGAGGTAACCTGCCTACAAAGTCAATATACTCCAGGACTTTGGACAACCCGGCCTCTATTTTATGGAAGAGTCAGTACTTCATGGAAGAGTCAGTACTTCGTGATTGTTTGAAATAAATACATCTGTGTTGATTATATTTTGTTCGGCTGTGGGATTAGTTAGGGATTAGTAAACATGGCTGTTCAAGTTAAAGTACATCACAAGACTAAACCACAGACAAGTTCTTAGCTCTTGTACACAAATACAATTTAATACAATTTAATACTTACAGTAGTGTCCGGAATGTATTCAATATGTCGTATCTTATCAACTTTATCAATCTCTAATACATTTTTTTTTTCAATGAGATGCGCTTTTGTTTTGATCAGTTTTGGTCTCCACTACGTACTTGTCTTTGATGTAAGCTCGAGACACGTCTAACGGCATTGTACACCTTCATCATCGCTTTGTTTCTTTAGCCGACTACAGATACAGTGCGCATAGTGTATCAGTCAATTCAGTTAGTTGTTAGTTGGATAGTTGTTGCTGCTCGTTTTAAATCATTACTACGAAAGTTCAGATGCACTCGGGCTTTTCTAGTTGGCATTACTGCACTTATCTATAAAAAAGACAACGAAATGCTGGCTACTTCACGGTGAAGAAGTCCAAGGTCTCAGGGAGAACTGTTTAATCGAATGCTACCCCCCCTCCCTTAATACGCTTAGTCACATCAAAAGGGAAGGGGTGTGTGAGTGTGTGGGGTCAGGTTTACTAGACCTACCTGTGTCAGCCAGCTGTCCTACCTTTTTAACTTTTATATAAATAGAAATAGTAATAATAATAAATAATAATAATAATTGCACATGTAAAACGTAAATTATAAAGTGCTCAATGTTTTAATGTCAGCAAGTCTTGATGTGTGGCGTTGGAGAGCAAGCCTGTCTCGCCATAGGTTAGTGGAGTCACTAGCTAAATAATCGTTAGCGCCATCAAGACAAGCTCGCGACTTGTGGATCCAGATACCGGTACAAAGACTCGACTAGAGTGAGTATTCTAAATCTTATTAAAAACATGGCTGACATACTAATCTTATTTTATAATATACAGACGTTTCTTTAAAAGAAAATAACTGCGTTCATCGCATAACGTTGGGCTTATTTAATTGCGCAAGTTAATTACTGATTTAAAATGTCATTTGGGATTCGAAGATGCCTGAATCTATTTTTGGTGTAATAAATCATTAAAAATGTTTTTAGAAAGTTAATGTTTCAAGGTTGCATACTTTATTAAGTTTTTAGAAAAGTTCAATGAGAGGACATCTATTTGATAAGTATTTTCAAAGTATAAATCATTAATTTTATACATAAATCTCATCTCTGTTTTTGGTCCCGTCTGGGGCATAGGCCAACCAGCTTTCTCTATGCATCTCGCTCCTGGGTGAGTCTCTCCAACTGTTCCCACGGTTTGCCCGTCTGCTTGGCATCTGCTTCCAAATCGCGGCGCCATGTATTCCTGTGCCGTCCCATCTTCCTCTTTCCTTTAGAAGTTCCTTGTTAGGGCTTGTTATGTTGGATGCAGGCTTGCGAAGGGTGTGACCTAGCCATCTCCAGCGTCTCTGAAGGAAATCTACTTCAATGCGCTGCTGCTTTGTTCTTTGCCACAGTTTCTCATTCGAGATGCCTGACCAGCAGATCACAAGAATCTTTCTCAGCCAGGTATTGATGAATACCTAGATTTTTTTTCGTGGTTGTGATTGGTGGTTCTATAGGTCTCTGCTCCATAAATTAGTATAATCAAATCTAAATTTTCCAAAGCTATTTCACTATGGGGTGAAGAAAATTTTTACTATATATTCAAAAAAAATACCTTTTTGGCCAGTGTTGGCGAAAAATTGTTGTTGTTTTAAACAAAAAATCATTTTTAAAATATTTTTAAAAAGACAATACCTCCATTTACAACTTAGAATCGAATACTAAAAAATAAATGAAAAAAAAAATCTTTTACTCAAGCCGGGTATTGAACTCGTACCTCAGCACCGTCAGCTCGATGTCCTAACGATGTTAGCCACTCAGCTAAGGCTACTATTGTATAAATGTATTTGTAGCCTACTTTCATTATATCGGCATTTAGATCTAGGTCTACCTAAGCTTCTGATTTACAACTTTTTAAGATCTTTTTAAGTAGATCTACACCTAGATCTACTTCTAGCTTAAGATTAAATTTACGTAAAAATAAAAGCAAAGCTTAGATAATTCATGGATAATCTATCAATAAAGTGAAAACAACAAAAAATTTAATAAACAACTCAGTTATTCCTACATTACGACTGACTACGTCATGATTTATAGTGTAGTAACCTAATTTAGTTTAGAGTTTAGAGATTACGTTAGGTTTGTAAATAATATATTAACAATATTGTGTATTGTTATTAGTGACGGTAAAAATGAACTACACTCATGACTACACTCTAGCCGCCATAGAAATCATTCGTCGCAGAGAAACCTGAGCCGTTACCAACGAGCTAACTATTAGTACAGGGAACTATTGTTTGTTGTTTTTAAACTTCTAATAAGAACTAATTGTTTTCGATAGTTAATGAAACTGTCTGATTTGGTTATGGTGGCGTTTTATAATGGACAGCTTGTTACTCTTCTAGGTGATGAGAGAATTGACGTGTACAAAAGTTTTAGCAGACAGACAGAGTTACTTGATATAAACTTTTTAAAAGAATTCAAGCATGTCTTGTGTGGGAAGTGTTGTCGAGAGGCTAAGTGCGGCTTGATCTTGGCTTGCTTGGCTACCTAGAAGGGGGCTCGAGGTTCGACACCCGACTCGGGCAGAGTTTTGTTTACTGAGCGCCCAAAGGCAGCACGGGAAACCAACTCCTAGATACCCCCTCCCCCCCCCCACTGGTCCACAAATGAGATTGGACCAAAGCGCTCTGAGCATGCTATAAGCATGAAAGCAGCGCTATATAATAGCTATAATAATAATAATGTCTGACCTAACCTTCTCCCTGATTTTTTAAAAAATATGTCAACAGTAGTCTAAGACAATATCAAAGGTAATAAAATAGAAATTTAGATTTTCTAGCACCGTGCACTATTTTTTTTTTGTTCGCCAATGTAGAGGCAGAAATTCTATTTCTATTTTAGAGATAATCGCCAACTGTCAGTGATCAGTGATAAGTCTCTAATTTTAGAAGTTGCTTGGCCTATCGACATTCTAAGCTCAGACGTCATAGAGTGTGGGGCTGGGATTACTTTATTCATTGGCATCGTTTCCATTTCTGAACACGTGTAAATGATCAGATAATAAGATAAGATGTTCACTCAATGAAACTGTCCTCTTAGGGGATCAGATAATAAGATAAGATGTTCACTCAATGAAACTGTCCTCCCATGGGATCAAATAAATAATTAGGATCCAAAACTAGAAAAAAATGTCTCTGCCTCTCGTTCTGCAAATATTTGATAATAGTTTTTTTTTCTTCTAATCTTTGTATCTGTGTATTTTAAATGATATTGACACTGCACTTTCAAATCATTTATATCAATGGCTTTGCTAATTGTTACCATTTCTGTTGGAGATTGTTCTCTATGGTAGTTATAGTCTCTATCACTGGTTTGTAACTCCAAACAGATAATACAACTACATTAATGTAGGCGTATATGGTTCTTAATGTTTTACTTGAGATAAACTTCAGCAGATTTCATTTTTAAACAAACTTTAATATAGTCTTTAATTATAGATATATATAGATAACACTTAAAAGGATGAGATATAGTAAAAACAAAATGTAATGAAATTGAAACACAATTGAAATCTTTACAAATACACGTCTAAACTGCCCCACGTCTTTGGTTATTCCCCTCTTAAATTTTCACACCCGTCCCTTTATTTACTTCAACTACGCCAGACCACCTCGTGGTTTCATCAGAAACTCTTCAGCCTACACAACCAATCACATCCGCCCTACTTCCCCCATAGCTACATCAGGAACACACACACACACATTATCAGACAGATAATTATAAATAGCTAGAGTTTTAGTGTTAATAATCTGTGAGTTCTAAAACATTTATGGTCATTTTGTGTGCGCTTTTTAGCACTTTTAAAATCAAATGTCTAAAAGTATGGTCAAAGTATGGTCTAAGCTTTTTCGTTTATAGCACAAATTAATTTTTACAAAGCCTATATCACTCTGTCTGTCTGTCTGTCTGTGTGTCTGTCTGGTAAAAAGTTTGTACACAACATTTCTCTGACACCCAAAATCGTATGAAGCTGAAATTTTGCACAATTATTTCTTTTACTTTACCAAAAAAGAATCAGTAACAAAATTAGTTAATTAACTATTGGTTATTAATCACTTTGGTATCTCGAACAATGGATAGAAATTGTACTTGACTGAAAGGGTGGCGTAAGCTGAATTTCTCTTTATAGATAAATACACAATCTTCTATTTTATAACCACCCCCAGTAGCATAGTGGTTAGTATGTCGGCTTTATTAGGCTTGAGCCTGAGTTTGAATTCAGGCATTCTTAAATAAATAAATAAATCTTAAATAGATTTTTAAATAAATGCCTTTAAAAGGCGATTACGTTACAATTTATCCCTTTCTCTCTCCCTCCCACCTGCCAATGTTTTCAACTGGCCCAGACAAGTGATAGGTTCATAGAGTATTGAGAAAGTTATAGGATCATAGAGTATTGAGAAAGTGACAGGATCATAGAATATTGAGAAAGTGACAGGATCATAGAGTATTGAGAAAGTTATAGGATCATAGAGTATTGAGAAAGTGACAGGATCATAGAGTATTGAGAAAGTTATAGGATCATAGAGTATTGAGAAATTTATAGGATCATAGAGTATTGAGAAAGTTATAGGATCATAGAGTATTGAGTATTGGGGAAGTCAGTGGTCCGCGAGTCTGGAGCGTACATGTGCATTGACAGTGAACGCAGCAAGTTTTACACCCGAGTCTCACCCTCCGTTGGACAAAACGGTAAGTCGAGGAACATACAATCGTCCAATTCAGGCTGATGAAGGGGAGCTTTTGTTGGCTTTTGCCGGCCTTGGTGTTCCAAGTGCGCAGTACAACACCAGTATGACTCTTTAAAATGATGTAGTTTGCCCCGCACTTTCATAAGCACCGCTCTAATTATATGTGTAAATGATTAAATTAAATCATTATAATTTATAATAGGGTTCCAGAGGCCTCTTGGTTTTACAGGAACTCCTGGAAATCTCCTGAAATTTGCAAAGTATACAAAAATGTCGTGGAAACATTCTGAAAATCTCCTGAAAAATCATAAAAAAATCTCCTTAAAAATGGTCATTTTTGGGGTGTTATTCAATATGGAAACGCCAATCCTAAGTAGGATTTTAAAAAAACGGCATTGTCATTTTTCATTTAATAAAATTGTAATAAAGTTCCATTTTCAGACCTTGTAGTCTATAGGGCAGATGATGTAAAGGTCATATGTTTATGTGGCCTACGGTTAACGAGGGTATCATGTGCCAGCACAACGACCAACCGCTTTACCTTTCCCAAATATGTTTTGTACCCTTTAGAGCTGGGTGGATTCAGCGACACCCAAACATGCCGCAATTAAAAATTCCAGTCTTCACCAAGATTCGTATCCTTAAGTTAAGCGCTTTACCGCTCAGCCACCGCGCCTCCTAATAAAAATATAACGCAACAATTAATTTATTTTCTTAAAATCTTAATTTTCGCTTATTGTCTTTATCCCTACCCAGACTGGGCCCCGCTCAATCCGATTCGCAATTTTAAGGGATGGTCCTGCAGGTCACCAATCTGCTTCCTCCAGTCGTCTCGGTTTTGGGCGACTCTACAACTGTCCCCACATCCTCTAGACTTCTTGGTCTACTTCCAAATGTCGTCGTTTTGTATTTCTGGGCTTTCCCTTTTCCTTGGTAGTTCGACGTGAGAGCTTGTCTTGTAATGTTGGATTCATCTCTTCCTGCTTTGTGTGACAAGTAGGTCAAAGATGGTGGCCGTTTAGGTGTCTAGGGGGTTTAGATTATTTGAGGACCTTAACTTGCACATAAGGACTACAGGCACAATGTTATGAATGCAGGCAACAAATACTTTTTATGTAAAACATATGTACAGTTTAATAATAAGAATGAAAATAAGTAAAAGGTAAAAGCTGTACAGTGTTAGGGCGGAGCCTAATTATTTACATAAATGGGGCTATCATCATAAGAAATGAGAACCAAGTGGTCTGAGTGTCATTGGGCTTTGTTGCTTAGCTTTGAGTCCTGTGCTGCTCTGGCGAGACCGGCGTGACTGATGCTGAGTTGTCTGTGGGTGGCTGGCTTGATCGGTCCTAGCGCACGGGACAGTCCAACTATGTGTAGCTGCAGGGGCGGATCTTCTGGCATGCGATTGTTGGTCGGACTCTTCTGAGTAGTGAGTAAGGCTGGTATCCCCAGGTCTGGTATCAGCAGACTGGTATCCGCGTTATAAAGTTAGGGCTTCTATTAGAAGTAGCCTGTAATAAAAGCTGCAACGAGATTCGTAGATCGACTTAGCCACAATGATGACACTGGGAGGTAGACGCCTTTTCATGAAGGACATCTTCAGAATGATTAAATAGAAACCATGATCTAGTTTCATAATAATAAGGGGAGTTAATCCAATAAAATATTACATCTCATCAGGGGAGACAATAATAATAATGGTAATGAAGTCTCACAAGGGCGATAACACACAGTAATGTAATAATGATGTGAAGAAACTATAACTTAGTTTCACAGTTATCCAAGGGAGCTAATACATGGTATTAATTGAAATAGTAGAAATTGTATTTCGTCAAGGGAGACTACAAGTAGCGTTAAATTGTAAGACGCACCTTGTCACGGTGATATCATTACGAGCCGCTTGGATAGAGAGATGAAAGGGGAAGGGGGGGAGGAATGGCTGATGGTCAGTGACCAAGTCGCTATTGTTTACATTTGGCCGTTGGGCCCGAACAATAAAGCACGCTTGAATGAGGACAGGGCTCGTTCAAGGAACGTAATCTCTAGAAATTAGATTCAATACAAGGGGAAATAATTCAAGTCTATCCTGAGCGCAGGGTCAGTGCGCCATTAAAAATCAAGGCGATCAACCGAGATAAGATAATGACAGGATAAGATAAATAATATATTGTATACATGGTTTACCTAAGTAATGAGTCTGGCCAACAGGCCGATAAAATAGAATATATATACACAGTTACTTCATTCCTTGTCACGGAATAAGTATGAATATATACTTGGTAATAATACATGTTACATAAATATCATGATAGTTCCCGGTCAAGGAATTTATCAATAATAGTAGTGAGCTCGTGGCGAGCGGTAAATTAATAGTAGCTAAAGAGCTAAATACATGTGGCAAGAATTGTTATAAATTCTAGTCCAGATAAAATGGATGACTTTGACTATTTAGTCGTACAAGTCATGATAATAAAATATAATACATAAAGTGACTACTTACATAATCCAAGATAAGAAATACACAAATATGTACACAAATATAATGCACTAAATAAATGCACAAATGTATAAATACACATAGTAAGAGGCCATTAAACACAAACCATATAGAAGCTTACCACCAGTCCAATATTATGAAAGATATGAAATGAATGTAGTGAGCGAAAGCTCGTAAAGCTCAAAACAGAGAAGTATATCCTTTCAGCTCCTCAAAATGAAATGAAAATAAGACCCTTCGCCATGTGTAGTTAAAAGGGCTAAGTTGGACAGGAAAAGGGATGGGCTTGCCATTACGCATATCCTGTCGCGTGGTCAAGGAGGCGGGGCTTCCCAGGTGTTTAGATCGTCCGCCATGCCTAGGAGAAGATTATCACTTTACCTTGTGTATCGATAAGACAAGCAAATATGGGCCGCCTCGTGTCTAGACTGCCCGTCCACAGGCAAATATGGTCAACTCGCGATTTTCCAAGATGGTCCGATGACCACGACATTATCTAGGTGTCGATTTGAAGAGGGTCCATTTGAATTGGCCCGTTCCCCGAAAGGGGGGTGCGGCAGGATGTTAGGTCAAGATAGTTAGAGGCGTGTTTATTCTTGTCGACAAAGAATGTGCTAGACGCGCGTGTCAGATTAAGAAATTACATCGTGACACGGATGCCTAGAGAACAAGGGGGTGGAGGTAATAGCTTTAGATAGCCATAAGGGCTAAGCGGAGAAAAAAAAATAAGATAGCAAAAATAAATTAGTTTAATGCCTAGACCGAGTGATACCTCGAGTGGGCGAAATTTATTTTTGTCACAACCCTCCCCGCAAAAGATAGGTCTTCGTTAGAAGAGCTGTGAAGTGCCAACGTTGGTATCACTCAGGTTATATGTTGGTCGTAGCATTTAACTAAAATTTTCCCAAGAGTCAAGAAGTTGCCGAAGTCCAGAGGGTGTCCGTCCTAAAGAATCCGCCTTCGCCTAATTTCTTTTCGCCGGCGGACTGTCACTCGTGAGGGACAATTTTGATGACCTGGGAAAGTAGGCTGGGCGATAGGATTGGGTACATCTTCCTCGTGTGGCAGATTGGCAAGTGGGACAGACGTTATGGCTCAGTGCCCAAGGTGAGTAGGTTCGATGGGGCTTATCTCTAATGCCATAGTGAGGCGTTTCTTCGTGAGTGCGATAAATCGGCTTATCTCTATTTTTCCGGACATGGTCAGTGTCAGGGAAGAGTGGTCTAATATTGCGAGTGGAGCCATAATGAGGCTTATTTTCACAAGAGCCAAATTTCACTTTGCTCCGTGACTTCCTGGCGGGGTCAGCGTCAGGGATAAGTGATTTTATAGCTGAAGAGCTTGAGTTCAATGAACTCTCACGAGAGTAGGTATTCCGCTTATCTCGTGACTTCCTAGCAGGGTCAGTGCTAGAGTGGAGCGGTTTGAGAGCTGAAGGATGTGAGTTTCGAGGATCCTCACGAGTGGAGGCGTTTTGCTCACCTCGTGGCTTCCTAGCAGGGTCAGTGCCAGGGTAGAATGGCTTGAGCTTGGCTGAGGGTTTGTTAGTGTGGCGACCAGGGCTCCCAACCGGCTGGTTGCTGCCACGTCTCTGCCTCGTCATCCTTCCGACAGGCAGAGAGAAATACGGTTTGTTGACGACTCCTAGAGGTATGTACCTGGAGCCTAGAACGAAGTCGAATACTGGCGAGTCCATGACGACGGCATCGATGGTGCCATGTACATACTTACATTCTACGTGGACCCTAGCGATAGGATAAATCTTCGGAGGGATCTCACGGTCAAGAGATTGGACGGTCACTGTTCCACCAGTGAGGTCCGATGGGTCGACCAGGGCTTGGCTTATGACAGAACTCACCTCACATCCGGAATCGAATAATGCCTGGACAGGAGAACCGTTCACCAGAATAGTCTCTACCCCCGGGGAAGATGAGATGGGGTGAGGTGGTACCGGTCTGGTTTCTGGTCGAGTAGGGCCGATGGCAGTGTGTTTAGGGGCCACGGTCAGCGCAGATATAACATAGTGGTCCTCCTCTTCCTCGTCAAGAGGCGATGGCTGATCAGGCAAAGAGGGTTGTGGGAGCTCAGTTATGGCTGATAAGTTATGTGGGGCCTGCTGCGGTCGGTTAGGCCGTTGGTCACGCGTGCTGTTCCAGTCATGGTGACGGCTATCGGTCTGGCCGTGTCTAGGCGGATGATTTCGTCTGTCGTAGCTGTTAGGCGTAGCTGGTCGTTGGACTGGTGCTTTGTTAGGCTGATATTTAGCAGAAGAAGAGGATTGGCTAGAAGGCGCTGGTTTGCTAGATGAGGAGGGTTTGTTAGAGGAAGGGGAGTCGTCTTCTGGTTTCTCTGAGGCTGAAGTCTTACTCTTGACATCTTTAATATCTTTGCGGGCCGTCGCGTACCTGTCTGCAGCTGAGGCTATGTCAGCGGGTGAAGAGGCTTGCTGTTCCCTGACAAAGATTTTGACCTCGTTTGGCATGCACTCTAGTAACTGCTCTGCGAGTATGAGGCTCAGTAGGCCGTCAAAGGACTCTGGCAGATCACTGAGAGTGTGCCATCTTCTCAGGTATTTGTCCAGTCGGCTGCAGAGGCTGTCATAAGTCTCTCTGCGCTCGAGGCGGGACGTCCTGAATTTCTTCTGGTAAGATTCGGCAGTTAGCTCAAACTGGATAAGCAGTGCTTGCTTGAGGGCTGTGTAGTCTTCTCTTTGGCTGGAAGGTAGTTTCGAGTATACCTCGTAAGCTTTGCCTCTGAGGCACTGGGATAGCCTGAAAGACCATTTGTCCTCGGGTAAACCATAAAAGCGCGCAACTTCTTCGTAGCGAACAAGGTAGACTTCCACACTTTCGCTTTTGTCGTCGAAGGGTTCCATTGGCATGTAGGGTAGGCCGTTTAAGGAACTTTGGCTGGAGGCAGGGCTAGCCGGGCGAGATTCGGAGGAGGCTTGGCTAGCGGCTCCGCTCTCTTTGTCCGCGGCTATCTTTTCTCTGGCCGTTTTTTCTTTCTCCTTTTCCCTCTCCGTGATTTCCTTCTCTTTAGCTATGGCTATTTCAGCTTGTATTCTTTCCCTTTCCTTTTCTGTTTCTCTCCTCTCCCTTTCCATGGTTATTTCGTGTTCTCTCGCTAGTCTCCTCTCTTCCTTTTCAGCTTCCTCCTTCTTTCTTCTTTCTTCCTTTTCGTCTTGCCTTTCCTTCTCCTTTCTTCTTTCTTCATCTTCCTTCTCCTTCTTTCTTCTTTCTTCCTTTTCAGCTTCCTTCTCCTTTCTTTTTTCTTCCTTTTCCTCCTCCTCGAGAGCCTCTAATCGTTTCCTTACGTATTCTCTCTGCTCTGCCTCATCACTATGAAGGTAGGCCGCAGCTTCTTTCCAGTTGGCCATCTTTTGCTTTATGTCAGAGTCTGCTTTGGACCGTGTGCCACTGGCCATGGTTATGAGGGATGATAGGGCGGTGGAGGGGAATGAAGTAGAAGGAGTGGATAGTAGGATAAGATATAGGATAGATTAAGGAGCTGCCGAAAGCGATTACTTGAGAGTTATGGGAAAGGTGGAATCAGCTTTGGTTTGGTGCTTAGTAACCTGTAAAAAGGTTTAATTACAGCTAATACAAAATTTAAAAATATAGCACTGATGACACTCAATACAAAAGTACTCAACTATGATGATAGTAAAATAAGTGGGGAGTTGCCTGCTGTGCCTGCAGTGTGAGTAGGGTAAAATAGATCCCGGACAGGCCCCCAAATATGTGACAAGTAGGTCAAAGATGGTGGCCGTTTAGGTGTCTAGGGGGTTTAGATTATTTGAGGACCTTAACTTGCACATAAGGACTACAGGCACAATGTTATGAATGCAGGCAACAAATACTTTTTATGTAAAACATATGTACAGTTTAATAATAAGAATGAAAATAAGTAAAAGGTAAAAGCTGTACAGTGTTAGGGCGGAGCCTAATTATTTACATAAATGGGGCTATCATCATAAGAAATGAGAACCAAGTGGTCTGAGTGTCATTGGGCTTTGTTGCTTAGCTTTGAGTCCTGTGCTGCTCTGGCGAGACCGGCGTGACTGATGCTGAGTTGTCTGTGGGTGGCTGGCTTGATCGGTCCTAGCGCACGGGACAGTCCAACTATGTGTAGCTGCAGGGGCGGATCTTCTGGCATGCGATTGTTGGTCGGACTCTTCTGAGTAGTGAGTAAGGCTGGTATCCCCAGGTCTGGTATCAGCAGACTGGTATCCGCGTTATAAAGTTAGGGCTTCTATTAGAAGTAGCCTGTAATAAAAGCTGCAACGAGATTCGTAGATCGACTTAGCCACAATGATGACACTGGGAGGTAGATGCCTTTTCATGAAGGACATCTTCAGAATGATTAAATAGAAACCATGATCTAGTTTCATAATAATAAGGGGAGTTAATCCAATAAAATATTACATCTCATCAGGGGAGACAATAATAATAATGGTAATGAAGTCTCACAAGGGCGATAACACACAGTAATGTAATAATGATGTGAAGAAACTATAACTTAGTTTCACAGTTATCCAAGGGAGCTAATACATGGTATTAATTGAAATAGTAGAAATTGTATTTCGTCAAGGGAGACTACAAGTAGCGTTAAATTGTAAGACGCACCTTGTCACGGTGATATCATTACGAGCCGCTTGGATAGAGAGATGAAAGGGGAAGGGGGGGAGGAATGGCTGATGGTCAGTGACCAAGTCGCTATTGTTTACATTTGGCCGTTGGGCCCGAACAATAAAGCACGCTTGAATGAGGACAGGGCTCGTTCAAGGAACGTAATCTCTAGAAATTAGATTCAATACAAGGGGAAATAATTCAAGTCTATCCTGAGCGCAGGGTCAGTGCGCCATTAAAAATCAAGGCGATCAACCGAGATAAGATAATGACAGGATAAGATAAATAATATATTGTATACATGGTTTACCTAAGTAATGAGTCTGGCCAACAGGCCGATAAAATAGAATATATATACACAGTTACTTCATTCCTTGTCACGGAATAAGTATGAATATATACTTGGTAATAATACATGTTACATAAATATCATGATAGTTCCCGGTCAAGGAATTTATCAATAATAGTAGTGAGCTCGTGGCGAGCGGTAAATTAATAGTAGCTAAAGAGCTAAATACATGTGGCAAGAATTGTTATAAATTCTAGTCCAGATAAAATGGATGACTTTGACTATTTAGTCGTACAAGTCATGATAATAAAATATAATACATAAAGTGACTACTTACATAATCCAAGATAAGAAATACACAAATATGTACACAAATATAATGCACTAAATAAATGCACAAATGTATAAATACACATAGTAAGAGGCCATTAAACACAAACCATATAGAAGCTTACCACCAGTCCAATATTATGAAAGATATGAAATGAATGTAGTGAGCGAAAGCTCGTAAAGCTCAAAACAGAGAAGTATATCCTTTCAGCTCCTCAAAATGAAATGAAAATAAGACCCTTCGCCATGTGTAGTTAAAAGGGCTAAGTTGGACAGGAAAAGGGATGGGCTTGCCATTACGCATATCCTGTCGCGTGGTCAAGGAGGCGGGGCTTCCCAGGTGTTTAGATCGTCCGCCATGCCTAGGAGAAGATTATCACTTTACCTTGTGTATCGATAAGACAAGCAAATATGGGCCGCCTCGTGTCTAGACTGCCCGTCCACAGGCAAATATGGTCAACTCGCGATTTTCCAAGATGGTCCGATGACCACGACATTATCTAGGTGTCGATTTGAAGAGGGTCCATTTGAATTGGCCCGTTCCCCGAAAGGGGGGTGCGGCAGGATGTTAGGTCAAGATAGTTAGAGGCGTGTTTATTCTTGTCGACAAAGAATGTGCTAGACGCGCGTGTCAGATTAAGAAATTACATCGTGACACGGATGCCTAGAGAACAAGGGGGTGGAGGTAATAGCTTTAGATAGCCATAAGGGCTAAGCGGAGAAAAAAAAATAAGATAGCAAAAATAAATTAGTTTAATGCCTAGACCGAGTGATACCTCGAGTGGGCGAAATTTATTTTTGTCACACTTTGTTCTCTGTCACTGTTTCTCATTGGTGATCTTGTCTGGCCAGATAGTGATGAATACCTGGAAGTTTTTATCATGGTAGTGACAGCGGTTCTTTATATCTCTGCTCCATAAAATACTATTGGCTTAACAATTGTGTTAAGAAACCAAGTCTTGGTGGTGGCAGGGCCGGTCCAGTGGGCCCCGCGCTTTCATAGGCCTCGCGCTAACTCTAGATGTAATTATTAAATTGCCAAATATATACGAAAAATTCCATGAAATGTACTCAAATTTCCTGAAAACTCATACAAATCTCATGAAAAATATACAAATTGGTAGCAAAGTTCGTAAAGTAAAGACCAACGTCTAAAGAACTTGTTGTGCCAGTCAAGACAACCAGAAGTGGCCGAGTTATTAAGATTCCTTCTAGATATCAGTAGGCCCAATTAAGAACTTTAAAAGGAAGGATGTGCTAATATATGATATTAGTCATTGTTTATTGTCTATGTTTTTGAGTGAACGCAAAAGAATGAGCGGAAATAAAATAGTTCTCTAATCTCTATGTCTACCTTTATGAAGACAGTCTCGTTATATTATTTATTGTTATTTTGTAATGTCTATAGTAGTTTATTAATCTGTAACAACAGAACATAAAGTACATCCGATCGAAATTTTGTACTTAGTAAAGAATGAATAAAATTCAAAGTCGATTTTTTTTTCTAATACAAAATCTTAATTTTCACTTATTATCCTTCTTCCCACCTAGACTAGGCCCCGCGCAATCAGTTTCGCATAGGGCCCCGCAATCGCTAGGACCGGCCCTGGGTGGTGGTACTTATTTCCTTGGATCCCCAGGTGTTCTGGAGTTTTAATTTGTTCAAATAAATAAAGAACTTGATAGATAGATAGATATGGAATTGGTTGAGAAACGTGATTCCTACTCCACTGGTCTTGGGGACATCACATGGAACTGGTTGAGAAACGTGATTTCTATTCCACTGGTCTTGGGGACATCACATGGAACAGGTTGAGAAACGCTGTTGCGGCTGTTCTAATGGTTCCATTATTGAAACTATTTATTTTTGTCATTTCATTTTTTTTTTCCTTTTCGTATAGTTCATAAGTGTGTAAAAACTCTTCTGCAAACAAAAACTAATTTAATAGTTCACTTCAGTGTTCCAAAGAAAGAGAGGAGGTGGCCACTTGGATTCCCATCCAAATTGTCTTTTAACTCAAAACAAAAACATGGCCATAACTAGAGTACACAAATGTGTGAGCGTTTTTTTTACATGAAACGAAATAAGAAGTTAGCGAGGCCAACATCTAAGAGAGGGCTAGGGTACGGAAAGTAGAGGCGAGTGACAAGAAACACTGTACAAAGTAGTGACAGGTTGAACGAGATCGGTATCAAAGGGACAATACCCCGACAAAACCAAAACAGAAGCCGAACTAAAAATAGGGAGCATCCTTCTCGGAACAATATTCTGATATGCAATCTCGGCTAATTATTTTTTAATACATTTCAGTTTGGTTAATTTTTAAAATGTGCAAAGTTAGGTTAATGCAGCATTTTTAGCGGAACCCGAAAGGGGAATAGCCTCTAATATTTGTGTGTGGTCTGTCTGTCCGTCCGTCCGTCCCATTTAGATCTCAAAAATTAGCTAAGATATTTAAAATCCGACATCATGATATTTTAGATATTTAAAATTTGTACATTTTTAAAATTGTTTTTCTAAATGAAGTAATTTCTGTCATTATTAATGAGTAATTTCTGTTATACTACATTTACAAAAAATATATACTTTATTTTTTAAGAGAAAAATCTATTTAGTATGCATATAAGTCGAATGTAATTTAAAACAACAATTGATAAGTAATTTTTGTACTGAAAGTGCTATGCGCTACATGATATACACTACATAGACTTTTTCTTTAGTCCAGTTTCATTGGCCTACATATAAAACGCTAAAATATCACTGCCATAAAACGCAGAAAAGCTCTTCTCTAAAAATAAATGAATGTGTCTGTAACTGTTCATAACTGTGTGAATTTGATATATGGTAGTTAGAAAATTTGGAACAATCTTACTTGCTCTTTATATTCATGGCTTTGCGATTCATGCTAACTAAACTTTTGGTGAAATAAAACAATGTAGAGAATTAGAAAATTAGGTTTTGTGAAAATACGAAATAAAAATCACTAATTATATAATGAGTCGTGTGATCGAATTGAAAAGTGCGCTTAATTTCAATCATGATCGAATTTTTTAAAAAATCCATTGATAAAGCGCATCTCTCATGCTTAGTATGCTGTAGGCTACTCCTATATTCTAGCGAAATTTTTTTCGGAGGGAGACAATTATCTGGGAGGTTTCCGAGCTATTTTTAGGTAAACAGTTAACACAGCTCTGCTTTCAAGGGAGCTCTATTTCAAATCATTTTTTCCAGAAGAGTATTATTATAGGTGTTGTCCTGTTAGCTATTAGTAAAAAATATTGCCAAATGATTTTTTTTTGTTTGAAATTTTACTACAAGCTTGAATATTTCTGATACATATGTGAATTCGAATGGGAAAGCCTCTGAGTTTGTGATCCTGTATTTTTTTTAAAGGTACTGGAAGGAATTTCTTACACTCTTTAGAAGCTGAAGAATCAATGGTGATTGTTTAAAAAAAAACCTGTGCATCTCTTTAGGTGAGAGCTGGGTGTAAATTATTAGCGTTTTTGACAATTATATTATTTGTGTGGGATTAATAATACAATATAATTGTACGCGATGTTAAAAATAAAATTTTTACATTAAAAAAAATCTATTAGCTAGGACAAATTTGTATAAGTTCTCTTTCTTCCTAGTTCCATCATATCATTTTGAATAAACGTCTGCAATCTATAATAATTACAAGACAAGATCCTTATTATTAATACCATGGCTAAATCAAGATTTTGTCAAATTTTAATTAACTTTCAGGGAATTAATAGTTTTAACTAATCAACACCACGCGGGAGCCATAACACAAAAACTTCCTCAAGAAGGAAAAGAAACATATGGCATTCTAATGATTTAGATCAGGGGTTGGCAAATTACGACCCGCGGGCCACATGCGGCCCGCCGAAGTGTTTTATGCGGCCCGCGAAAACCTAATAAATCATTGTAAATATCTATAGAAATTATTGAAACATTTGATTCTTATCACTTGTAATGACGAGACGAAAGAGACATTGTATCTAATCGTCTTTCTAAAGAGATTATGTTTAATAGCAATACTATATAAATTCAGTAAAAGACATATGCCCTGGCCAGTATTTATTCAATGCTATGGAGAACTGTGTTGAAAGAGTTGGGTTGGCTTGTACAAGATAGCAAGGGTAACAACTGATGGAGCTTTGACTGAGAAAAACACCCTTTTTAATAAAATAAAGAAAATTCCCAACCATAAACTAGTAACTGGAAAGCTTATACAAAGCTACATTGAATTCACAGTTAATTAGTGAAAATCTAATTACCATGTGTATTATGTTAAGGGCACAATCAAAGTATGCATATGTTAAGGTCCATGATTGTTAAAGGACTCGCACAGACACTATTGTTCAATACTACAGAAAAGGAATAGTGAGACTTGTACTCATTGTTATTGTTCGAAGTACACTAGTTTTTTTTTCCTTTCTTTGGTATATTCTTATTTTATTCGGAGCCACCAAATTCACTTCGCCTATGGCCTCCAATTATCCAAGGCAGGTCCCGACTGGCAGTTCCGAAAAGTATGTGAAGATTTGGAATTAAAACATTCTGATGTTCGGCAACACAGACATTCACTGACATCTGAGGGCTTCGTCCGGGCAGATCTGTTGTACCTTTTGTACGTTAAAGAAATAAAGTATAAAGCAGCACAAGCAGAAAAAAGAATTGTCCGGTCATGGACAGTAACTATTGTACTAAAGACGGATTCTATGGATGGATATTATTAGAATATGTTTTAAGTTTCAACATTTTTCAAAAGGTCCTTTTTTAATAGGATGAATGGTGAGCTTGAAGTCAGGAGAATGCGTTTCTTCGGTGCAGAACAAAAAAACGTTTTTTGGCGTCGAGGCTTCGCCCCGAACACCATTGATAAATAATGAGCTGTGGATGTCAGGAGAATGCGTTACTGCAGTGAAGCATGCAAGAAAACGCTTTTGGCGTCGGGCTTCGCCCCGAAATCTACTGATGAATAATGAGCTGTAGATGTCAGGATAATACGTTTCTACAGTGACGAATGCAAGAAAACTATTTTGGCGTCGGGGCTTCGCCCCGAACACCATTGATAAAGTATAAAATGAAGTATGCAAGAAAACGCCTTTGGCGTCGGGGCGAACCCCAATGATTAATAATAAGTTGCAGATTCAGGAGAATGCGTTACTGCAAAAAGCGTATGCAAAATAACGCTTTTGGCGTCGGGGCTTTGCCCCAAAATCTACTAACGAATAGTGAGCTGTAGATGTCAGGAGAATGCGTTTCTGCAGTTAGAAATGCAATAAAACGCTTCTAGCGTCGGGGCTTCGTCCCGAGTCCCACTGGCAAAGCTTACAACCCTCCCTCAGACTCCAGCTTTCCTCAACATGACTGTTTTTTTTTTACGAAGGTTATAAAACACTGCTTTTTTATTCTCGTATATATATAGCTTAATAGAGTATGCATTAATATATATGCTGTACACACTTTTATGCATAGGGTTAGGGTTTACTGGGCGTTAGGGTTAAGGTTTGGGAAAAAATCGACCCCCCCCCACTCCAAAGTTCTGGATCCGCTACTGATTCAGACGACATTTAAAAATTCGTTTCAAAAAGGCAACACCTGCATGAAGTACTTACCAATTATGAATGAGTCAGCTAAACCTTTTTTTTTTTTTTTACTCACTATCCATTGCGCAAAACATGTGAAAACAGTTTTCAACCTACTCTAACCTATATACAAGTCCGCACCCCTGCGTGGCATAGTTCTAAACCCAGAATTCGTTCGGCTGACCTACTTTCACTGTACATTTCTACAGGTTGTTTAATCCGTAAGTCTTTGTGTATTTGTTCTTTAATTACGCAGTGAATGCAGACATGCAGTGGGATCTAGGCCAAGCCATGTCTCCTGTGCAAGGGTGTGATTCAGTCGTTGAGAATTTTAACTTTCACTGGGGCAGTCCTTTTTTTTTATTTCTTTTATTTATGCTATTGATATTTTTATATAATAATACAATCGTTAACTGAAAGGATATTAAGATATGTGTCAAAAATATCGCATTGATGACTTAAAGTCAAAGCTTACTTTAATTTTAATGGGAAGGTTTCGAAATTACTTTAAAGCCATGAAGTCAACTCATATTGTAAACATTTCATCTGGCCAGGTGCCTAATCAAGATACATCCAACATTGAATAAACTGCGGTCTTTAGGCCGTAGGTTTGTAGAAAACAATAGCATTGAAACTCAAATTGATTGACAGTACAGTGGGGTATTTACAGCATAGTAGTGTCCCACAGTTTTAAAGTCGGCAGATTTGATCTATAATTCTCACATAGGAACAACGTACATGCATATTTCGACACAGAATTAGCATTAAGTGAAAGCAAATTAATTTTCTTACTACGAGTAGAAGAATACTGAGATATGACAATAAAAAAAAAAAGCATTTACCACTACCTTTAGTTTGTAGCCTACATAGCGTCACCCTTGGGGGAAGGGGGTAAAAGTTGAGATCTTGTTTTTTTGTCGACTCATTTTGTAATCTTTCTATTTCGTAGCAGCATTGCCTCCTTTGATGTAGCTGTTATATATATATATAACATATCTACACATTTACATATTTATATAAGTTTTAATTTGTAAGTAATGTATGTCTGTATATTAGGTCAGAAGAATGACTATTCTTTTATTCTTTATATAGATAGCTAAGACAAACTCAATCCTGATGCCTGAATGAACACAATAATATCAATAACAGCCTGAGGTGTTTTAAATAATATATATCCTGTATGGCTATTGATATTGAATGACAGCCCCCCCCCTTTTTTTTTCATCGTGTTTTTAAATAGTTTCTACGTTTGTGCATATTTACGCACACTAATTTCTAAAAAACAAAAGGATTCACTTTCAGAAGACCAAAAAATAGCGGTTGTGCCTATTTTGAGCACGATAAAAACGTCAGTGAAATAGAACTTTCATATTTTTTTGTATTGGACATTTGATCCTAAGTAGCACACGTTCTCACTTTCATAGTGTTCTACAAATATGTTTTGTTAGACATTGTTCCTATTTTAAGCACGACGGTGGCGTGAACGTATCAGATAGACAGACGGACAACATAAACACAATTAGTGACTGAGCATTTTGGGACGTCGGAGCAATACTAATATCGTGATGATAAAAGGAGCTTCAGTTTCGTAAGGAGTATTTGAAATAGTTGGCAAAAGAAATCAATGGGAAGGAGCCTAAAACACAAAGATCAGACTGGTGCATTGTGTTGGTCAACGTAACGTTCTAATATCGCAGCAGAAATCTATCAATGGGGATATAGGACTTGCCAGGACTGTCCTTCAAAGTACCAGAAACAAGAGAAGGACATGAATTCGAACTTGTGGGCTCCTCAGTAGCTACAGTAGTAAGGTAGCTATCAGAGAAAGGATTATGAAAATAGATGGTTTTATAGTTATCTATTGTTAGCTTTAAACTTTAAAGCAATGTATAAAGGGGACTAATTCAACTTAAACCACCACATCAGTCAAGTACAATTTCTTTCCCTTGTTCGGTACCAAACAAATTAGTTGATTACCAATAGTCAATTAACTAATTAGTTAATTTAAAAAAAATATTCTGTTTTGTCAGGTAAAAGAAATAACTGTTCAACATTTCAGCTTGATTCGAGATTGGGTGTGGGAGAAATAACATGTAGGCTTACCAATTCTTTGCAGACAGACAGACAGAGTGACTTGATATAAACTTTGTAAAAAAAAAAAAAAAAAAAAAAAACATCAAAAAATACATTTAAAAAAAGACAATATCGCAATTATAAAACTTCAAATGAAATAAAAAATATTTTTGTAAAATTTAATTTAAAAAAATAGTTGCTCATGCCGGGTATCGAACTTGTCACCGTCATCACGGTGTACCACTGACATTATGCATTGGGCCAGAGGACATTGTATAATTTTCTAATGATTTGTTTAACTCCAAATCTACTTCTAGATCTATAATAAGATTTAAGTAAAAAAAATATATAATTAAAGCTTATATAATCTATCAATAAACTGAAAGCTACTTTAAATTTAATGAACAACTCAGTTATCGGTACACTACAGCTGACTACGCCTTTCTTACTATAGCCAAATTGAAATTTTTGATTATTTTTTTATCTTTGAATAAATATAACCGTCAAAAGAGTTTTCCCCGTGTGGTCAAATTCTTTTCTCAGCGATATAAATCAACTATCGAATTTCTAAGAAAATCGTTCGAGCCGTTTTTGATATCCGCATCCAGGTTCCTCAATGGAACAGTGACTTGATCAGGGTGTTGTTAAAAGAAAGAAGGTAATCGAAAGGAATTATTGGATTAGAACATTTAGGAAATAGAATGGAAAGAAAAAAAAAGACTAAATCTAATAGATCTAAAAAAGAATCGGCAGACTACTTGTGATATGATCAGACTTAAGGAAAGCAGACTACTTGTGATATGATCAGACTTAAGGAAAGCAGAC
>JADKLZ010000003.1:35623162-35633821 GCA_021533235.1 Biomphalaria straminea | reverse complement strand
AGAGAGAGAGAGAGAGAGAGTGGGAGTAAGAGACAGACAGAGAAAGAAAGAAAATCTAGGTGTAATGAGTGCCATTTACTTAAGATCATTAGTACTGCTAGTGCATTGCTTATAATTTCATTTGGCTCAAAGATACGGTTTAACCCAGAAAGGTAAACATAAACCAAGAAATCAACCCAACAGAAGCGTAGGGAAGCGAGCAGTGAGAATCAAGAAAACCATAGATTATATAGTCTAGGAGTAAAACCCAGGATTGGCCGCTGTCTGACACTAATACTATGGCAAGTTAATAACTGTTAATATTTGTTCATTCTAGATGTGGGCTATTTAGTTTAGAATTAACCCCTGGCCACTCATTCTAATGATCAGTGATAGGTTAGAAATTTTTTTTTTGTCTTTGACAAAATGTTTCTATACAATCATCTTTTTTTTTAAAGTCTAATACATTTGACATATTATTGTAGGACACTTAATACATATGCTTTCGAGAAAATGGAAACTGAACATCATCATCATCATCATCAAACTCCATTTGAGTGAGGGCTTGAGAGGCTTAAATCCTCTCTTGCAAAAGCCCTGGACAGAAACCCTGCTGTCTTGCGTAGTGCGTAGGCGTCACCATACAGGTCTAGAAGTTTTGGTTTCCCAGACCTGTCGAGACGGAGATCAGCAAGTCTGGGGCAGTCAAACAGAATGTGAGGCACGGTTTCCCCTTCTTCCCCGCAGCGGGGGCACCGTGAGTCGAAATTTGGCTGAACATAGAATCTAGGTTTCAGTCTGCAAATCAATTTCCGCTTTTTAATATCTTATATCTATTTAATATCTATCTCTATTCATTCTCCTATCATGTAGCAATGTGGGGCATTAAATCACTCTCTATTCACTCACTTAGCTTGTAGCAATGTGGGACATTAAATCACTCTCTATTCACTCATCTAGCATGTAGCACTGTGAATCATTGAATCATTCTCTATTCACTAGCAATGTTGGGAGTTGGATTGAAATGAGGATGTAGATGAACAATCAAAATCGTATTCATCCCCCACCTCATCCTCCAAAACCAAATTTAGATGTGCGGCCTGGTCGTGTAAATATGCGATTCTGGATGTCGAGAGAAGTCTGGTCGACAACTGGGAAGGTAAGAGACGTGCTTCATGCACGTGGCGCGTGGGCTGGTCAGAGAGATGAATCTACCGGAAGAGCAGGCTGCTCTATCCCCGACCGGTTCCTTCCTCCCTGACAAAGCTTTCGGCATGCCAATGGTGCAAAGGAGCATGATTGACCCGGCAGTCACAAAGCAGTGCGATCCTAAACGGCTACTACAAACTGCCAGAGAAACTATCGCCTCGTATACGGCAGGAGTGACCACTATCTATGCGGATGGCTCCGTGAAGATGCTCGAGGGCACTACAAAAGCTGGGTATAGGGTGGTGGTACAACTCTCAGGCAACCCCGAAAGTGTGGAGCTGAGTGGGCCCTGCAAGACAGCACTGAAGCTGAACTCGAAGCAATGCTCGCAGCATTGAAGTGGGTAGCGGAAAGAGTCGGAAATGGATCCACGGCCTCAGCGGACGTGGTCTTTTCACCGATTCAATCTCTGCCCTGACGGTTCGTCATTTAAGGTGCACGTTGCCGCCGCGGCTCTCGCTAAAAAGTCAGCCCTCTGATGACTGACCAGACCACAGTGGGATGGAACCCATTGTATAAAACTATTTACATTGAGCTGCACAAGGCGCTCCACCACCACGAGGAGTGCTTCTACCCGTCCGACACCTGCAAGCTGCCCATCAAGGGCCTGATTAGGCTGCTGGGCATACGATGCGAAGAACTTTTGAAAATATTGCAAAACAGGAACCCGCAAAGAAACGCTGAGAGAACAAGACAAACATGGCGGAGAACAAGACAAACATGGCGGAGAACAAGAAGCAAATGGCAATATGGACATTGACCCAACAACGTGGCATTGTCCAGATGGTCAAGTACCGTCGCGGCCCTCTGTTCCACTGGGAGTCAAAAGGATTATATAAGTATATAAGTCCCACTATAAAATTATTGAAGTTACCTTGTATGCGTCATGTTCAATAAATAATACTAATATAGCAATACAAATTGTGCAAGTTCTAACCAAATTGAGTAATGATTCATAATTGATAAAGTTAACTATGAGTACAAGTCACAAGACGTAATACTGATTCTTACTGGAAAGTAAAGACACGAGGGTTTGGGATATCCAAATGCAATCGGCAGTGTGCTATTCTTAGATTTGGAATCTTGGTGTCTGTGTCATCAATAGCACGTGACTTACAGCAGTGTCTGCAAGTTTTATTTTCATTTTTTTTTCAAGAAAACTGTAACCTTATCGGGGACGTAGAGGTGGGGAGAGACATGTGTTTACAGCCTTCATGCTTGAGTGGTTACGCCATTTTCTAGTTAAAACAAAAACACAAAAGTAGTTCTGAGAAGGGTTTACGGTGTAATGCACAATATATATATATATATATACTTTGTGTGTCTGTTTGTTCGGTAGAGTGTATTTCTTTTTCTTAAATTGCTTCTAAAATGATGTACACTGTGTGTTTGAAGATTGGTTTAATTCAATTTGAATACTCTTTCTTTCTCGTCTTCTTACCCATATCCTTCTAATTTACTCGCTGTAGTACGCCTTATTTCGCATCATTCAAGTCTTGAAAAACAAAGTCTGAACAAATCTCCTTTGCCAACACTTTGTCGCAGTGGCGTACTTAGGGTGGTAGAGGAGGGGGAGAAATTGAAAATCCCCCCGGGCCCCCACTTGAGAGGGGGGGGTGCAAATGAGTGTTTTTTTACATTTAAAATTAAATAGTAAGCAAAATGTAGGGGCCCCCAAAACGGTCGAGCCCCCCCCCCTGGGCCCACAGATAGAAAATTCCTAGCTACGCGCCTGCTTTGTCCTAGCGCTCAGTCTCGTCCAATGAACTAACATGATACTCCACTGGCTTGGTAATGAAGTTTGTTTTTTTTTGTAAAGTGCCCCAGTCTTGGATGAGTTCAATAGCTACTCGCGAAGAAAAATGAAAGTTACATGCATATATTAATGTAGGCTACTTCAAGTCCAGGTTGCTAGATGTGGACATCAAACTATTATTCCGATTTGTTATTCTGAAACTCCAATATGTCACTTCCGTTCAGTTTCCCCTCCCCCACCCCTTCCTGGTTTTAACCGGAACAGAAATGTTTTTTTCTTGCTTTTTATTTGTTTTGTTTTTGAAATGCCCCCTCACCCCTATTTGATCGCTTTTACACTATATGACAAATACTGAAGTTTTAGTTGTTTCCCCTTGCGCAATTTTGTGTGTACGTTCGTGTCGGGAAAACATGATTTGAAGAACTTTTTAGGATTTAAAAAAAATAATATTAACTTTGTATGATATTTTTTTATCATTTCCATTTAGGTAGATACCCTATATTTAGATTAAATTTTGAAAAGTTATTATAAAAAGAAGATAACGTTAGAAATAAAGTAATTAAAAAAATTAATAGAGAACTAAGTTACTATAAACCCCACGTGATTTGCACTGTATATATCTATATTATAAAGTAGAAAGTAAGGCGTATGTAGGCCTATGTATGTGCCAAATAGAAATCGAAACCGTTTGACCAATCTTGATAAAACTTGGCAGAAATGTTCCTTGTGTACTAACTTAATTAGACCGTAGTGTATGTATTGTACCCGTAAAAAAAATTTAAGACCCTCAAAAAAAAGTTGACCAACTATAGCTATAGTATTTTATTGATCTAGACTTTGTTTACAATGATGACATGAGAAAAGATCGAAAGGATTTATACTTAGATCTAATTTTAAGAAGTACACTTTGCACATTTAGTTTTTTACTTTGATAAATGAACATCTATATAGAATATAGTTTATTGGTTTCATTATTTAGTAAAATTAATCTTCAAATTTACGTTTCAAAAGCATTTTTACATAAATTCGTTCTTTATATCTGCGACATTAGAATTCCTGATGTACATTCTTTCATTAAACATTACCCGAGCCCGATAGGTTACACATGTCTCTATTCCTAGGTCTAAAACTCAAAGAAAAAATAAATAAATATACAGGGCGTGGTGGCTGAGTGGTAAAACGTTTGGCTTCCAAACTGAAGAATCTCGAGTTTGAATCTCGGTACAGACCTGAGCTTTTTCTAATCTCGGGATATTAGGACCTCCCTAAGTGGAAATGACATAACTTGGGAAAGTAAAGCCGGTATAGGCGGTTGTGGTGGTCACTTGACACCCTCGTTGACCGTCGGCAACAGAAACGTGAGATGGCCAGGTTTGAAAGGGGAACTTTTGTTAAGTCATTAGTAAATAAATCAGAGTGAATATCAAAAGTTGGGCGTAAAGGTGACAGTGATTAGTGTATTTGTGTGTGCCTGCTCACTATCCGACTCATCTCATTTCTGTCTTAGGTTCCGTCTGGGCCATAAAAGGTCACCAGACAGCTTCGTCCAGGCGTTTCACTAGTGCATTGCTGTTTTCTTGATGTTTCACTAGTACCGGCTAGGTTTTCTTGATGTTTCACTAGTACCGGCTAGGTTTTCTTGATGTTTCACTAGTACCGGCTAGGTTTTCTTGATGTTTCACTTGTACATGCTAGGTTTTCTTGATGTTTCACTAGTACCGGCTAGGTTTTCTTGATGCTTCACTAGTACCGGCTAGGTTTTCTTGATGTTTCACTAGTGCATGGTTAGGTTTTCTTGATGTTTCACAAGTGCATGGCCCACAGTTCAGAAGCAAGGCTACATTTGACTCAATAATTTTTTCTTTCGGTAATGAGAACCGTAACACGCGCATCAGAATTGTTGAATGCCATCCAGAACTTCATTTTGATTTCAGAAAATTTTTTAGAAATTTATTCTACTTCGTTTCATTTTTATTCATCCTACTGTTAGCCTCATGTGGAGTGGACAATCCAGTATTGTCACTTGATTGCCTACGCTATGATAACGACAACTGGGCAATGCAACACCAAGACTTATTTTAAAATAAAGTGTTTAAAAATTATATTTCTTCTTTAGAATCATGAGTTTCTTTTACATAACTTAATTCTATATCTAGCTTTGTTTTTTTTTTCAACTTAGAAAAATGTATCACGAAAAAAAATAAAGGATATAATCTTAAAAGTAGACGTTAGCTGTTCCTGTGATCAAATGAGAATAGATTGATTTCACATATCTTGTTGCTATATGTTGTAACAAGTATCTGTAATGACATGTATGCGTATGTAATGACATCTGTAATGTAAATGTCTACCAGGGAATGAAGAAGTAATAACGAGTTGGGATTGAGGATTAGGTTCAGGGATTGGGGAGGCAGTGTAATGAAATATAAACTCGGATGTGCGTAAGTGTGAGTTTGGTTCGAATACATGAATTGTGAAGAAGGAATTAGTGTGGGAAGGCTATAATGTGTGGATTCAATGGACGAAGGGGGGGGGGGATAATGTAGACAGTGTCGGAGAATAAGTTCAGTGTGGGAAGATGTGTGGTGTATGGATCAATGTGGGGGATAATTGAACTCGGTGTAGCGGAATCGGATCATTCCTATGAAGATACTCCTCGCGTGGGAGTGCATAGAGAAAGACAACTCCTCATGGCAGTGCCAGTTTGGTTCCACATTGTTGCACATCCAACGTACGAGTCAAGGAACTTTATAGGCTGCTGAGAACATTCTTAGAGGGGGGGGGGGGGAACCCCCGGGCAACAGGTTTGGGGATCGTGGATTGTGGGACGGTTGGGGGGAGGGGTGGGGAGCGGGGTGTGGTTTATTTATTTTGTGGCGGGGGGGGTCCCCAATTGGGGCCCCCCCCCCCCCAAAAAAAAAAACTAGCTAAATAATAACATTGCAAAACCTTACTTTTTTGTTCAAAATAATATGTATTCATTAATCAAAAATTGTTAATTAAAAAAAATACCTTTTACATAAACATACTACAAGTGAATTTTACGAGCTTTCTTGCTGGCAAAAGTATCAATAATTTTATTGAAATCAATTTTTTCCACCAGCTCTTTTTCAATGGACAAAATGGCCAAATTAGCGAGTTGTAAATTAGTCATCGTTGATCGTAAGTAATTCTTGATCAGTTTAAGTTTGGAAAAACTTGCATGTAGCGACGCTTACTGCAATAGTAAAAAATATGCGAATCATACTGACGATATTCGGGATTGAATCATCTAGCAGGTTTTTTTTTTTATAAAATTCAAAAGCTCAACGGGTTCTTGTTTTGGAAGTTTGGAGACTTCTGATGAAACTGTGACAAACCGTTGAAGCCTCTTTCGCTCCAGCAGAAATTCGTTTTTATCACTGTCGCTAGGAGTACTACCGAGATTGATTTCGACCTGAGGATTTAATAGCTGGGAAGGCGACAAAAATCCATATCTATCTGCTAACGTTTTTGACCTTTCATGACGTCAGCATTATCATAGCCTTGGCCCCTGCAGTCCATTATGTCTAAGCCATCCGAACGCAGTTTCTCTAGAATCATCTCAGCGATTCCAGCAGCATGCTTGTCCTTTGTGTCGATGAAGTCAATAAAAGACTCACAAACCTGCACCCCGTCATTATCCATGACAACGTACCGTAAAATTTTGGAAGTTTGATCCAGCTTTGAGATGTCAGGTGTACTGTCAAAAATAATATTTGGCTTGTTTTACTTGCTGTATGATGTATGATCCCCAATATTGTAATAAATTCATTTTGTATTTGTGGAGATATGTATGTATTCGGTCTGGAACAAAGCTTAGTTCGAAGCACATACACCCTCTAGAGTGGATCGTACTTTGATAGTAATTTTACTAACTCCAAGAAATTGCCTTGATTTTGTCCTTCCAACACTTCTTCAGCTCGCTCGCGATGCCCACGAAGTGCCAGATTTTGCTTTGAGAAAAAACGAATGATGTCCAAGATTCTCTTCAGGTAGTCTCTCCAGGTTTTCGTCTCTTGTATAATCAAATCTTGGGCCTTTTTTTCCATACTCTCAGGCGAACTTCAAGTTTTCCTCCAAGCAAGCGATGACTGAGTGTGAGCTCTGCTGGTGTTTTTCTATTTTCGGGGATAACCTCTACCACTCATTGAATCCATCTTTGGATTTAAATAAAGATTTGGTACTTGATCTTGTTGAGAAGAGTATGCAGGGGAAGCAAAATAAGGATTCTTTTTTTGGCGAATAACACGTCCACATTTTAAGAACTTTCTCGCCGTTTGACATTTGCCGGAAAAACAAAGCCTTTGAAAGCTTTCTATCCTTTCCTATTGCTGATTCATGATGTCTATACACCTCTCTGAATTGACTGTTCATACGCTGAACTGTTTCAGATCCTTGAGTGACAAGGTGTATGCGAATATTATCTGTGATGACATCAGGCTAATCTCCAATGTCGTCCAGTCTAGAGTTTTTATCCTGATTTCTGTATTGTTTACACTGTCTAATGGTTCAGCTTCTTCCGTATGAAGTTTGAGGTTGAGGAGTGTACTAAATACATGCTCTTGTGCTGTCTGTTAGTCTCTAGAACCTGCAGTATTAAAGTCTTTTCTTCTTTTTCATCATTCAGGATGTCGGCCTCATCATTTTTTTTTTGGATTCAATGATAACCGCTAAGGAGATGAAACAAAATAGCGACAGGACTAGTTTATAAATCGTTAGTTCATGTTTAAAATACAGTAGTTTATGTTTGTTCGTGTCCATAAACTTAGTCATTTTTACTGAAATGCTCAGGGAAATAGGAAATTAATACACACTGGGGACATTTTGGGGCCCCTCTCCAGTTGGTGCCCTGTGCGGCCCGCACCACCCGCACATTGGTAGCTACGCCACTGGGTGGTGACGTAGTCAAGAAGAGAACTGGTGAGGGAGGGGGGCGATGAATATTAAGATATGGCGATGTCACGATAGATGTTGAGTAGTGATGATGGGGATACTTCTAGATGTAGGACTATATATATATATATACCGCATGATATATGGCGATGTCTAGATGAAGAGATGTCAAGATGGATAGAAAAGTAATAATGAAGAAATGGCTAGGTGGATGGAAAAGGAATAATGAAAGAATGACAAGATTAACAGAAAATAATAAAGAACGGATGACAAGTTGGATAGCAACGTTATGAAGAGTTGACAAGGAAGATAGAAAAGTAATAATGAAATGACAATGTGGAAAGAAAAGTAATGATGAAGAGATATATGTAATCTGCATAGGAAAAGTCTCAATGTTAGCATCGCAGACGTATCTTGTAAACATATACATAAACTCCATAACATGGGTTGTCTGGTATTTTGCTACTGGGTTGTCTGGTATTTTGCTACTGGTTTGTCTGGTATTTGGTACTGGGTTGTCTGGAATTTTTCTACTGGGTTGTCTGGTATTTCGCTACTGGGTTGTCTGGTATTTTGCTGCTGGGTTGTCTGGTATTTGGTACTGGGTTGTCTGATATTTTGCTGCTGGGTTGTCTGGTATTTTGCTGCTGGGTTATCTGGTATTCGGTACTGGGTTGTCTGATATTTTTCTACTGGGTTGTCTGGTATTTTGCTGCTGGGTTGTCTGGTATTTGGTACTGGGTTGTCTGGTATTTGCTACTGGGTTGTCTGGTATTTGCTACTGGGTTGTCTGGTATTTGCTACTGGGTTGTCTATAATGTTGTTTTTGTTACGTGTTTATTTAGTTGTTGAGTTCATTCCGTGGCGATTTAGAAAGAGGTACATAGTGTGTGTAGTTTTACAGCCAATAATTTGATCCAGCTTACAAGCTTCAATCGTAACATCCTTTTTTAGCGGCCCCCGTAAGGGGAAAAAGCCGCTATTAGGTTTGTGTAAAATGTCCGTCTGTCCGTCTGTCCGTCTGTCCGTCTGTCCGTCTGTCCGTCTGTCCGTCTGTCCGTCTGTCACACTCAGGGCGCCGAAACTAGAAGAGATACGAAAAATATTTTTTCACCATTAAATGCGGCTTGAAAAGTTTAGGTGCAACGGCTACTTTTAGTTTTCTAAAAGCAAACCGTTTAATTTATAAAAATTATTTTGCAAGCGATTTTTTAATAATAAAACACCAATTGTGAAGCAATTACGTAAATCTAAGGGAGGAAATGTTACTATATAAAATGCTCTTGGCATGTAGATATCAAGCACATTTTTTAAAATGACTTTCTGTCTGTCTGTCCGTCTGTCCGTCTGTCAGACTCAGAGCGCCAAAACTAGAAGAGATACGAAAAATATTATTTCACCATTAAATGCGGCTTGAAAAGTTTAGGTGCAATGGCTACTTTTAGTTTTCTAAAAGCAAACCGTTTAATTTATAAAATTAATTATGCAAGCGATTTTTTAATAACAAAACACCAATTCTAAAACAATTACGTAAATGTAAGGGAGGAAATGTTACTATAAGAAATACGATAGGCATGTAGATATCACACACATTTTTCAAAATGATTTTTTAGCAGCGGCTTTCGTGTACTAGCGTAAAGCCCGGAAATGACATGATTCTAAACTAATTTCTTAATATTTTTAAAAAATCAGATTTTTTAAAATAAAATTGTTTAATACCCCCATTAGAATGGAACTACCATATTTTTGTGCGTTTTGTCTGTTGGTTGGTCTGTCCGTCACGGTTAGAAAAAAACACTAAAGGCTTTTGAAAATATAATTTAACCTTTACTGTTCTTTCAGAAATATTGCGATAGTTTAAGGATGGGAGCATACAGAAATTGAGCCAGGGACTTAGAAGGAACATCCAAAACTTCTTGCGAATAGGCAGATCTGACAAGGATCCGACTCCGACGGGGGCCGCCTCTGAGTTTGTGTATTACACAAACTCTCTTTGTAATCTTGTTTTTAATTTGGTGTTTCGTTCGTACTCTTTCTCTCTTTTTCTTACGTGCTATTTTATAATTTGGTGATGTATCCTGTTTTACATGTCTTACATTTTTGATATATTAAATACTTTAAAAGTTTTTCTGATTATAAGTGTACGGTATATTTAAATTTTCTCCCCCAAAATTAAAATTATGAAAACTTCATTTGTATTCATTTTAATTTGTTTTAAATAATTAATATAATATAATAGAAATAATAATAATGACAATGTCCTCGATTCCAAAGAATAGTCTTTATGATTATATATTACTCGACTTTATTTGTCTCTACTTCATTTCAAAGCATTAAGAATGTAAAGGGTAGTAACTCATAATGACTTTTTATAAATATATTTACTGGATTTTCTCCCTTGCTCCCTTGAGTTCACTCCCATAAAAATATAAGCACTAATTATTCATTTTGCCCTCCAGGTTTTTTTTTTCTTTTATAGAGATATCGGACTGTAACACTTACATACAGCCTGTCACCCCTATTGGAATATGGGCTGCAATTAATGGATCTTCATAGTCCCCTGTCCTGGGCCATCCTTTCCATCTTGTTACAGGTGTAACCAAACTGTTTGCCTTGTGGGTTCCACTTCAATGCCAAGCTTGTGATGCTAGTTGAAGATTTGCGCAAAGTGTGCCCAGTCCAGCCCCCTTTTCTTTCTGATTTCTTCTTCTACTGACTTTGGTTGTTTCTCTGCAGGAGGTCACTGTTGCTGATGGTGACTTTGGCTGTTTCTCTGCAGGAGGTCACTGTTGCTGATGGTG
>JADKLZ010000003.1:35579525-35595082 GCA_021533235.1 Biomphalaria straminea | reverse complement strand
GAACTCAATGGAGGAACAAAGAAGTTGTGTATTGTGGTATAATCATTAAATATTCTCATATTGAATATGTTCGACATTTCAATAAAAGGCAGAGGAAGAACTGGGGGTGACTACGAAGAAATTAGGTTATTGATCAAAAGAAGTAGGTAGTTAAAGTATTTAAACTGAAACAAAAAAGTTAATCAAATGTACAGGGGGAAATGTAGTTCGCCACAGAAGAAAGCGATTGTTCTAAATTGTAAGATTATTGTGCATTTAAAAATGAGGCTATATGACAATCCTTTTTTTTTTTAAACAATCAGGTTCATTGACTTTGAATTAATGGAAACCCACGAAGACTAAATTATTGTAAGTTAATGAGAGTTCCAACGGTTGAATGTGAATTATCATTCGGAGATAGTGTCTGAATCTTATACAACGGTCTTCATTTTGCTTTGTCACCGCCACCTCTCTAGTTACCATTCATCACACGCAATAGGAACCAGGTCTTTAAGGTCTTTACCATACGTCAAACCTACAGCTTACAGAGCATGGCAGTTGACGACATTCAACTAGTAAAATATATAGCCAACTGTCAACTAGAAGACGCTACCAAAATAAAATGTTATGCCATAATAAATGATAGCCAGAACCAGGAACATGCGCAGAGACGTGAACCACTGATTGAGTGCATAACAACAATTATAGATCCACAAAAGTCAGAAGTGGTTAATTGTAATCTGTCTCGAACATTTGAACTAAAAAAAAATTATATTTCATCGTGTCACTGTCAGCAGGAAGAAAAACAAAAAGTAGGACCAAGATTGAGTTGTAGAAATGGCAAAGTCCAGTGGAACTGTTATCAATAAGTTCTCTACCCCCCCCCCTCCATCTGTCACTGTTAGTTCACGAAAACCGATGCTTAAGTACAATTTAGATGTTCACTTGTCAAATAGTTCACCAGCAGTTCACATGCAATTATGACGTCAAAATATCCAAACCTGCTTAGGCAGAATTAAAAGTAGGTCATAGTTTGAAAGCATTTCTGATAAAATCAAACACAAACACAGCAATTTGAACACAGTGCAGAAGTGTGTGTTGTGGGGAGCAGTTGATTTCCGGAAAAAAGAACAACAGAACCTAAGAATAAGGCTTGGTCTACACCGTAATATATAGTCTATGGTCTACACAAATTGTTTCAAAATTCATCTGTGAAATAATAAGGAATACTGCTTACTGCGGTACTGACAATCGAAGTGAAAAAAAGAAAAAGTCTCCTAATCTATAAAACCATGGGCAGGAATTAATTAGGGCAGTGTATCCCAAACTGTGTTCCATGGAACAATAGGGGTTCCCGAGGCTTGAATATTATATGTGTTCCACGAACTACTGGAATAATTAACTAGTAGGCCACTACGTGAATTAATCTCTCTAAACAAGATAAACATTTTTAACAAATTTTAAAACAACAAAGTTTATATATTAAGTGTAATTGTATCAATTTTTGTATCAGTCATGCGTAATTATGTTTGCCTAAATCCAAGTCATAATAAATCTGTGCCATTAGAAAATGTTTTTACCAATTGTTTTTGTTCAGCTTTTAGATTCTATCACATTTCTGGAGTTGGGAAAGGGTAGGGAACAAGGGGGCATCTTTTTAAATGTTTACATAATCGTTTTTTAAATGGATTTTTTTTAAAAATTCACTTAGGGCTCAGAAGTCCTCACTTTTTTTTAATAGAACTGTGAGTAGAATTCTATGCATAAAAATCATTTAATTTAAATATAATTAAATTAATTACAAAAAAAAAGCGCTAAAATATATATTAAAAATATGCATACCAGTATGTATTACATAAATCGGTAAATAACTTTTTATAATTTAAACCTTTTTGCTGACTTTCAAAAATTGAACCAGAAGGCTACGTAATACATAATAATACATAATTTATAAAATTGCTAAATATTTATGGCAGTAATCATGAAAATAAAGTAAAACAGCATTTGCCATTAAAAATTAATTTATTTATAAATATACTTTGTTAACAAAGACGTCTATAAGCATATTCAGGCCTCAATTGGGTACCAAATAAACATTTTCCATGTGGATTATGTGGGGGTCATTGATGACATTGGCTTATGTCATAATGCTTATATTCTGCTGTGCTCAACATTTCCTGAAGAAAGTCTCATTAGCACCGTTTTCATGCATCAAAAAATAATCAATGACACCACATGTCCGATGTAAACAAATTTATTTAATTTGCTTAATGGTTAACTCAAAATTGGCATTTGCTTGTAAAATACTTTCCATGTTTCCGATGTTCCTTCAGAGTTGAAGATAATTTACTTACTATTCCAAACCTTCTGGAAGACGACAGGGGATGGGAGCAGTCACAGTTTGAACCCTGGAACTTCGATAACACTGAATGACAGTTCAGAGCGCAAACTGCACAACCAGGCATTTTGAGAAATTCTGGCTAACTATATTTGGTAGGTAACTTCCTAAGCTGAAATAAAGGTCTGTCAGGTAAAAAGTACTTTTTATTTCTCTGACACCCAATCTCAGATCAAGCTGAAATTTCGCACACAATTATTTCGTTTACCTGACAACACAAGAATCAATTAAAAACAAATATCAATTAGTTAATAAAGTATTGGTGCCAGGTACCGAACGGTAATTAATTATTTTGTTTGGTATTTCGAACAAGAGAAAAAAAATGTACGTAACCTTTATAGGTCACCGCTCTCTATTGACACAAACAATATATAACTATACAATCTTCTCTAGTCATAAGTATCTCACTAGCAGGTTGGTTAGCATGACGGCCCGAGCCACCAGTTCAAATTCAGGTCGTTCCCTTAATTAAGGTGAAATCCTTCCAGATATCCCTTTCTTTCTCCAACCCATCACCCCCAATTTTCCCAACTGGTCCAGTTAATTGATAGGATCATAGGGTACTGGTACTGAAAAAGCTAAAAGCATGAAATAGCAATAAACAAAAACAATTGGTAAAAATATTATGAATCGCAAAGATTAATTGTTGTTGATCTAGATCTATAACAAATTTAATTGTATGACTGATCCAAACTAATTGATACAATTAAACTTCGAATATGCTTTGTTTTTTTTTTAAATACATTTGTGAAAAATATAATAATTTTGGAAAAACTGAAAGTAAATTATTTTGAATGTACATGTTTTTCTTTTTGTATTCATAACTGGATATATATATAGATTATATAAAATTGTGTAAACTTTAATAAGAAATAATAGTACCTATTGCTATTTTCAAATTTAACTGAAACAAAATTACAAAACTAACGGAATTCATATGAAATTCTTGAAATTTAACTTGTCAAGAAAAAAGAAAACAATCTTTGATCAAAGTGAGTCTGTCCAAGTACCAGTAGTCAAAAGTAGTATGCTGAATCATTAATTACAGTAAATATACCATTTACAATTATAATAATTGTGTTCAGTCATTTCCATTTATCATAAACTTCAGCAAGATTTAAATGAAAATGTAGCAAAAATTGCATTATTATTTGTGAAATACTTCAACATAAAAATTAAGATAAAAATAAGTAAGAGATATATTGGTTGAAGTATACATACATACTAGTAAGTTTCAACTCTTTTTTTTCTTTCAGCCCATCACATTTGAAAAATACAATCAGAAGGAACAGAAAATAATAACTTTGGAAAGAATGTTTTTACTCATTTCAGCAGTCATATTTTACAAATCTAACTCAAAATAGACTTTGACAAATGTTTAATTCATACTGGGAAATATAAAGAAGTATAATACCAGTATCTTGATATGTATAACAATAAACCGTTATAAAAAACATACAATGTAGACTTGATATTTTTATTTAAAAAAAAAACAATTATTTCAATACCCAGTAACTGTTTCATAGATATACCCAGTGATTTTTTTGTGAAGGTACACACCGGTACGTGTACTGGCACCTTTTTCCATTTTGGTAAAAATTATTACTTTTCTTGTATTTTAACATTTATTAATTAATTTGTTAGTAGTTAAGCAATTCAATACTATGCACTGCACCTATTTTCTTACAAAAAAAAAAAACACTGGATATACCAGTCAACTAATTAAAATGCAAAATCTGATTATTTTATCATTTTAAAAGAGTTAAACAAAGAGGGTTTGAATTTAATTTTAGGTGCACTAGTATGAACGAATGTTTCATATTTCTAGTGCAATGCAAAAAAGGAAAACATCAACAGTGAGATTGTCACAATTATGTTAAAAAATGTAAAACATTACTAAACAAAATTAAAAAAACAAAGACCTTAATAATAACTGAATATAATATGTTATATAATTATTTTAATAATACATTAATATCTGTCCTGCTAGATATTGTAAAATGAACAATTATTTCAAGTTGAAGTTGTCTTGAGTTAAAACAAACATATAGAAATATCTCAATACATCTCAATACAATGAAGCAAATTTATAATCTTTAAAGCTCAAATACTGCTGTGGTAGCTGATTGAAAGACAATCAAAGAAATTATGCACTGAAAGAAATAAAATATTTAAGAGAGTGTGACATTCACTTTTCAATGACAGAACACCTTTTTTAAAAAAAATACGGTATAAAAAAAAAGTATTTTTTAAAATCATATTAAAATATTAAAACATGACTTTTCTCATTTAGAATCTCTAGTTATCGATGTTGGTACATTATCACATTGAAAGAAATATTTCAAGAAAGATAAAGAAACTAATGGTGAGAGAACCAAAAAGACTGACCAGTACAGGTATTTGATTCATTATAAAATCAGAAAATGACTATATCACACAACCGATTCTAGCAATACATATGCTAATTAAAACAACATAATTTTCCATTTAAAAAAATGTGATGAATAAGGTAAATCATTTCAATATTTTGTTTGTGGAATGATGACAAGATAAAATAAAAATCTAGCTGGTTACCAATATGCCCAAGCATTTGGCAAATGTGTTAAAGTTTCCCATATATGGTATAATAATCTTACCCTATTGAATGGTTACTAGTAAATTTAGCTAGTTATTTTAAATGAATATACTTAAATTATAAGGTATATTACACTTTTAAAGGTCATTTTTTTCAATCAATTTAATGCTAATTTAAATGAATGGAATTTTTTTTATAAAAAAAAAAGAAACAGTGATCATGTTATTTATAAATAGTTTTCCTTTAAATAGTAAATTTACATTTATGTGTTAATGTTTTTAGCAACAAACTAGTGGACTCCATATATGGATCATTATCCAAAATTTATTGTTGATAATATTTAAAGAAGTGTTCATCTTAGGCTAATCAATGCACTTAATAAAAGGCATACCATTATACTTAAATGAAAGGTTTCCAAGGTTAAAAGCCAACTTTGATAGCATGGGAATATATGCAATTAATGTTTTATTTTTTTTTAAAGCAGGATTATTTTAATCAAACATTTTTTTTTAAACAATTAAAACAATGGATAACACACTTTTTAGTTTACAGGGGGAAAAAAAACATGAAATTGTTTTATATTTACTAGAAGTGTCACATTGCATCAAATAGAGGAACTCCTTTATATTTTAATGTATCACACCAATAACTTCTTGGCTGTGGAATTTCTAAAAGCCATTTAATATTCAATTTTGAAAATGGCAGCTCTTGATAATAGTGGCAACTTTGGTCACTTTCATAAGGTGGTGCCAAAATGTCCAAAAATGCAGCTATATTTGTTACTGGTTGAATTTCATGGATGTTGCCTTCTATAGGCATCAAAACACAACAGTCATCTTTATCTGTCAAGATAATGTCACTGTTTTTTTGAACAGTCTTAATATTTTTATAGTACGATCTTGTTAACGGTTGTGACTGAGAATTTGATAAATTATAATCTTCTGGCAGAGGCAGTTTGTTAATTTCTGTATATGAAACAATTTTAACTGCTCCACAAATTACTTTTAAGAGACCGTGCATTTTCGGATGATCATGAAGAGGTATAACTCCACCCGATTTTAATACAAATATTGACATAGTGAACGTCCTGTCCTGATGCATGTGAATGTACGTGACAGGAGCAATTTCTTGTTGATCATGTCTTCTGTAGTTATCTATCTCGTCTATTTCCTTAACATCAAAATTTACGTCCTCCATTTTTATCTCATTTATCGCTCTAATTAAAGGTGTGAGGTGTTCCTTCGTTATTTTATCGGGAGACACCATTCCAAATATTTTAGCAGAAAGATTGGCTAGTTTTTGTATGGGCGTTGCCATCTTGATTGTGTATATTGGGATATTAAAAAAACGAAGCTCGGTCCAATCTAGTGAAAAAAAAAATGACTTCAAAACATTGGAAAAGAATACATCTAGATCTAATAGAATAAATTTAAAATATTTAATAAATCTATAGATCTAGAATTTAGTCTAGACTCTTTTGAATGAGTTAATTTTCTCTTTTACGTTTAGATCTAGATCTAGATCTAGAATCTAGATCTACATGTTTTGTATGGTCCGAAAAGTGGTCTCAATAAAAGAGGTCTTGATAAAATAAGCAAAATATTTTGTCGAAACGAAATTATTGACAGCTATGGCTATTATCATTATTATGGCCTTTCGCTGATAAAAAAAAAGGCTTATTTAACTTATTAGGAAGAAAAAAAAAGCCAAAAATAAGATCTATTCTAGAACTAGACCTAGATATCTAGCTAGATCTAATCTAGATTAGAATCGAGCTATTTAAAAATATTTTTTTGATATGCAAGATGTTGTTGGAAAACTAAAAAAATGAGTTGGTATGTTTATCACTATCATAGTTTATTTAATGTAATAGTTATATAATCTAGTAATACTAATATGATTTAAATTAATAAATAGATCTATCTTAGTTTGTTAGTATAATCATGTAATTGTAATCTATAATAAAATCTAGATATATATTGAACATGAATAATCAATATAATGTTATTGTTAATAGTTGTATTGTTACTTTTTTTTTTAAAGACAATTTACTACTAATTTACTATAATTTTATAATAGTATAATTTAGTAATTTACTTCAACTATATTATATACTACTACTAGGTCTATATAATTATATATTTTATATAATCTATCATCATGTCATTAGTCATTTATTATTATAGCTTTTATATAGCGCTACTTTCATGCTTATAGCATGCTCAGAGCGCTTTGGTCCAATCTTATTTGTGGACCAGTGGGGGGGAGGGGGTATCTAGGAGTTGGTTTCCCGGGCTGCCTTTGGGCGCTCAGTAAACACAACTCTGGCCGAGTCAGGTGTCGAACCTCGAGCCCCCTTCTAGGTAGCCAAGCAAGCCAAGCTCAAGCCGCACTTAGCCTCTCAACCACGCTTCCCACTCATTTACTCATTACTACATTAATATAATAAAAATTTTGAAGTTTAAGTTTTATTTTACTTTTGTTGGTTGTCAAGTTTTTTCAAGAATATTCGATTCGAATTCGATTCGAAATTCGAATATTTTCTGATATTCGATTCGATATTCGATTCGAAAAAAATTTCCTGATTCGCAGGTCCCTAAGAAAAACTGTAGTCTTCTTGACAGCTAATCCAATTTTAATAGTTTGTAAATTGAATTCGATCCTTTTTCTAGAATGCAGTTTGGTAGAAACTTCCTCAGCTTTATAATATTTATATAATGTAAAAATACACCTTGATAGTATTATCTCTACTTGGTTGATCAAAGATAAGCCTTAAACAATGTAAAATCATTTATACTTTATATCAACGAGAATTGCTAATGTCTGGCGCTGCAGGTTGCTGGATCATGGGGTGACTTAATTTAACATCAACAGGGTGAGCCCAAACTTGCCTTAATAAGCTGATTACCTTTTGTATTTTCTGTACCTCCTCATCTCATTTCTGCTTGTGGTCCCTTGACGTTGCTTAAAAAATGTGTGACCCAAAATACACATGTGCAAGAACCACATGTGAAGCAATCATTATTAAAGGTTTGACTAACATATTATGAACAAAGTAAAGAAGCAGGTTAGTAATTCTCAATTTTTTACAGCTTTCACAGATGCTTCAAGCCCACAATAAAGTGAAATTATTTCCATTGATGATAAAATTCTGTGTTCCATCCACCTAGGGAAAACTTTAAAAAAAAAAAGTAGTCAATTTAGACTCGAGTGGCTTGATCAAGACCAAATAACCTTCATCTTCTCATGTACTCCCAGATTCTATACGCTTTAGGGAATTAATCCTAGAACTCTTTCTACCTTTTGATATTTATTCAGGTTTAGTCTGAGCTACTGAAGGTTGGTCCCATCCTTAGAGCAGAAAGTCTGTAATGTTTTTACCTATTCAGCATCCATTACAACATCAACACAAAGATGCAAAAACATTAAAATCTGCGCTGAAACATTAAAGTCTTATTCAGATGTACCACACTTCAACCTTTATGACAGAAGGAGCTCACATACCCATTCAATGCATAACAATAGCAACAATTGATGGCTACCAATCCTGCATAATTTTTTGCTAACAGCAACAGACAGATCAGCATTGGTAGCCTCCATAATAGTCACATATAGATGATAGTGTCAGCAGCCACTGCAACATTACTATGAAGTTGCAATGTTTGCCCATTTCAAGTGAGGCCATTATGATGATGTCAAATTTGTTTTGACATCATTGTGCTTTGTATATTAGCATACATTTTATAACCCATGTTGAGAGTTTATGGTTAGCTTTAAATGCATTGAAGTTCCCGATGTTACTGCACGATTAAACAAGTTTGTAATGACTAGCTTTCAAAAAATATCTGGGGGATTCAGAATCAAACTATGAGTGATAGTGGTATCATTGTAGTTGTTGCCAGTTCAACTTTTACATGAGGTATTTTAATGTGGTACATTTGAATAAGACTTTATGTTTCAGCTCATGTGTTATTTCTGACAGATACAGATTCACTATTTGAAATTGAGATCTGTCCACCATTATAATTTTACTCTCACTCTTTAACTTCAGTTACGTTTACTGAATTATAGTTTTGTCTTTACTTAACATTTTTCACCAGGAATCCATTCAGTAGATCTTCTTCGTCATCCTTGAAAAAACCAGTGATATCAAAGCCAGTGAGTAAATTGCAAAGCATTTTTATTATATCATAGATAATTGTAATTACTGTTATTATTACTGGGCTCATTTATGATTTATTTATTGTCATTCATAAATCCTTTTTGTTGCTGTTGTCATTTTGGATAGTGTTTTAATTATGTTAGCCAATAATAGTGAAATAGTAAATGATTTTTCTATTAGTAGAATGTGTAATGCCAATTTAATGATAGGTCTTTATGGAATATGTGTGGGGTGTGACACAGCCTATAAAGCCTCATGAATCATGCAAATCTGCTGTGGTGTGTTGGCTTGTTTTGGATTGCATGCCTAAGTATTCAAACAATTCTAATTCTTAAAACATTCATTAGTTATTATCCACTTTTATTTCAATTCACTTGATTGTTGTTCCTTCCCTATTTTAAGTATCCTTTGGTTAAGAAAGTGTCTGTGATGTTGTACAGAGATGTATGGTTCAAACCCTTACCAAGAAAGGGACTGTTGTATAAATCAATGCTGTATAAATCACTTGGTCACACTTCCATTACAAGTGAACAATGAGAAAAACTAGAATTTGTATAAATAAATCATGAGACTGTGTTTAGCTTTTTTTTTCTATCTCTTTTCCAGATTCCTAAATCATTGCTTCCAATTTTATTTGCATTAGCTGGGAAACAAGTGTATTATACTTAATTAATCACAGTTTCCTGTATTTTTATCTCTGAAAAGTTGAGATTTGTTTTTACATAAATACGGTTTAACATTTTTTACACACTTTATCAGCGTTGTGCGGCAGACAAGTAAAGAAAATACAAATGTGCTTCACAAAACTATTGCTCTCATATAGAATTTACTAAAAATCAAATAGAAAACAAGAAAAACGTTAAAAAAATATTTAAAAAAAAAAACAAAGCTTATATTAAATGTATCAATTAATTTTGATCAGTCACATAATAATATATATGATAGACCTAGACATATAAATCTGTGCAATACAAATATTTTTACCAATTTTTAAAATTTATTTTAGCTTTCTCAATGCGCTATGATCCTGTGACTAGTCTGGACCACTTGTGAAAGGGGGAGGGAAGAAGGGGGTATCTTGGTAAATGTTTACATTATTGTATATAAAATTATCACTCATGGCTCAAGATTCCTCGAGGCTACTTATTCAACTTATACCACCAGATAACCAAATGCGGAATATTATAAATGGTCCATTTCACCAACAATACAAAGAAAATTCATATGGGGAATCAAGCCGTACATAAACTTAAAATTTAAGTAAAATGTACAGAGGAACAAAGTATAATACTTAGTAGCTTACCATTATTGAGAGCAATAATTGCTGAGCTTTCACTGCTCATCAGCAAGACCACTTACCAAAATGTAAAACAAAGAGAAAAAAATGCAGTCTGGCTATTTGATGTTTGGTAAAACTGAGGTCCTTATAAAGGATGTTCTACTGGAAATGTGGAAACATGCCTAAGATTTTATGGAGCAGAGAAGGGAAAAAGATCTGAATCAATTCATATTTTATAATATATATATATATGAATTATTTAGTCTTAGAAAAAAATTCAGAAAGTAATTGTATTTAATGTATCTGATATTTTATAATTTTCATTAAAAAAAATAAATGAAGATAATAATCTTCTTGTTCTCCAGGCACAAAGGGAATTTGAAAAGGAACTTAAGAAGCTTGATGAGTAAGTAATTCAGTTTATTTTCAAATGTTGAAATATTCTGTAGCATCATTTTTTTAATTGGTTTTACTAACAATGAAACATCAGTCCTCTAATTTATATCATTATGTAATTTATGTCATTATGTTACTGTATTTCAAGCTTAGAAGAACTAACAAGAAGACTCTATAAAGATGCCAAGAAACTCACAGAAGCCAACAATGGTAGTTATCCTTGTTTATCTCCACCATTAAATATATATGTTTGCAATATATACTAGCCGGATATGAACTACAGCTGGCAGGCTTTAGTTTGGATATTATTGATAAAGTGCATTGGATTTAGATGTATGTCAAATTTAATTTTGCCACAAAAATAATATAAAAATAGTAAAAATAGGTTTACATATTTTCCAACATATTGATACCAAATATAAATTATTTTGAAAATTGGTTTACCCTATTTGTTATAAAGTTTCATTCTTTTTTAGAGATAAATTTAGGAACTTTAAAAAAAAAATGTTAGTACCAGTTCAGTTGTGGGACATTAAAACATACACTACAATGTCTGCCATGATCTAAGGAACTTTCATGCCAAGTTTTATTAAGATTGGTTAAATGGTTTTGATTTCTATGCAGGACGTACATACATAATACATCTACCTGACATTTAATCATATATATATATATATATTTTATATCAAAGACAAACACACACAAACTTTTTTGTTCCCCTGGCAATTAAATCATTAAATAGAAACAATCTAATATTTACTTTTCACATGTGAGTTATGAGTGAGTCTGGTGTGAATGTACATTTTGTTTTTTTATAGTTAATGTTTTGTTTGGTGTAATGCACAAATTGTAAGATGAATTTTCTTTTCAGACAATAAAGATTATTAAAATATTATTATTATATTCATTTTTATTCAACTTCTAGTAACTAATAAAGAAAATGTTTAATTTACAATCAATACATAGGTTTGTCCAAGTCAGAGCGTAAACTTTCCCAGGAGCTACTTTCGACTCATCTTTGTCAATCAGAGGATACTTTAAAAAATATAATTGATGAATGGGATGCTGCAATGGTTAAAATGGATCTACATATGACTGACAGGGTTGGTTGTTTTCTTGCCTGCTTGTTCTAATACATCATTCCAATTTATTGTTTCAGTATTTAGTGTTTTTTTTTAATATTAAAAATTAGATTTGAATAAAAAAATAATAATTGTCAATAATAGCTCTATCAAAAAAAGTAACTTACTATATTTTCCAAAGATTTTGTGGAGCAAAGAAATGAAAAAAATCTGAATCAAATGATAGACTGCAATCTTTTTTTGAATATAACACAATAGCAAAGTTACAAATTATCATCAGTGTAATTAATGCAATAAACTAATATTCAAATATTCTTGTCATTGTACCCTCAGAAAATGTAATAGGTTTGATTTCTTACAGTCACTAGTATCACTTTCTTTTCTGCCTTGACTTATGAGACTGTCTTCAGTAGCATCTAACACAGTGTTTCCCAAATGTTTTCCTTAATGAAACACCTAGTACATTCTGAGTATTTAGCAGAACACTTTGCTTATTTGTGTGACAGATTAATTCTTGTGATGGCCTACTAGTTATTTATATGCCAGTAGTTTGTGGAAAACTTAATTTAAGCTTTGCGGAACACTAGGGTTCCATGGAACATGGAAACACTAATCTAAGACTGGTGGAATCACTTTGCTGATAGATGCCAGCAGTAGGACAATGTCAGTCTCCTCTTGTGTCTACTAGCACATTTGTTCAATAAGACCCATGGATTTTCCCATCCATTTTTTAAAGAGTCTTATACTGAAAATCATCCTGGTATTTTGCTTATAAAATAATAGTGCTACAAAAATGTTTATTGTAGGAATAAAAATAAAGCTTCCACACTAATAAATAAATGTATGATTTTCAGAATGTTTTCTTGCATAGAACAGTTTTAGAACCATTGAAAAAGTAAGTATATAGTAAGATACAGAATATGCATTCAAATTGACTTTGTAATTTAGCAAAGAAACAGAAATATGCAAGAGTCGAAGTCGGGGATGACCATATTGATTCCATCTGTGAGAAATAATTAATTGGGTCAAAGAGCAGGCTTTTTTTTTTTTAGCATGACGAACCTCTATCAGATTTTATTAGCACTTTTTTTGTTATATGAATAATTGAGTAATCTATTGTATGGTATTTGTTAATATAAAGAACTAAGCTTACCATTGGGTTAACAAAAAGTTACAGAAAATCTTCGTATGTGAACTTCAGAACCTGTATGCATACATTTAAATAGTCTTGCATCTGTCAGAATACTGCCAATGTGAATAGTGCTGTGTTTACTGAGCACTTAAAAGTAGCAAGGAAACCTCCCAAATACCCCCTCCACAAAGAGATTTGACCATAGCGCACTGAGCATGCTTATAACATGAAAGTTGTGCTATACAAAAGTAATTTAAAAAAAAACTTCTCAAAACCATTAGCATCTTTTCCCTTTTGAGGGGCGGGGGTGCACTTAACAATAGCTAGAATATAAAATGTTTCTATTGCTTTCAGATTTGTGAGCATATTTCCTTATGCCCAAGTAGCTGTGAAGAAACGAGAACAGAGTTTACAGGTAAGTTAGTGGGTGGTTCTTATGAGTATAGGAAAGAGCTTGACTGGTCTATAGTTGTGTTTCTATCTGGGACAGGATAAAAGTACACAGCTATAGTAGCTGTGTTTAATAAGCCTATGAAATTCTCAAATTGCAGCTTGACAATTTGTTGATTTACTAATTTGTGACTTTCTCTGTAGGAATTCCAGAAGTGTCAGGACAAAATGAGTAAATATCAAGATAGAGACAGGACAGGCCCCAATGCTGTCAAACTTGAGATGGTAAGAAACACATTCTAAAAAATGTTTACATCATAGCTTTTTTCTGAAAAAAAAAGTATTTGAATATTAGATTTTACAAATCCTTGTCATGGGTGAAGGGACACTTAGTGGGTGGACAAAGATTTAGAAAATTGCTTTTAACAATTTTCATTCCAATTTGGCAGTTTATGTATATCTTAAGGAAAACCATTACTAGCTCATTGGCCACATAGTGAAAACCAATCTGACTGTTATAATTGTCAAAATATAATCACCTTAAAATTAAATTTGGTCTATTTTGAACATGCTATCAATGGGCATTTCATGGAACTCTGCTCAAATGTTTCTTTGTATTTTGAATACACTTTCTCTCTCCTTTCAAATGTTTCTTTGTATTCAGTAAGAAGTTGAATAAATAAATAGAAATTTTTGCCCATCTACCATCAAAGTAGAATTAATGAGTGAAAATATACATATGTATATAATACTTATGCAATTTATCAATACACAATTTCAATACTTGATCCATATCTCTGTAAGTATTCAAGTATAGACTAAAATATTTTAATGAGTCCTAGTCTGGATCTTTATCACCAAAGTAGAAGTTTTCTATTCTCTGAGTAAATGTATACATAGGTGTAACGAAGATTTGTTTCTCCCTTGAGGAAGGGAATTGGGGCAGACTAAAAATTCTACCTTTTTTTTTATCTATCAAAAAATGTCATCAGTTTCATATTGATATTGAGGAATTGATTAAAAAAAAACTATTTTTTTTTAATTTTTTTTTTATAAGTCAGTCACATTTGCAATTCTAAGTTTATCTATGTATTTCATTATTTAGCAAGGCCACTTATCCAAACCTAGAATCTGGGTTTTTTGTCAGAACCTCCTACTCTGGGACTTTCCCTTGGAATTTTAGCCACGTGCTTTGCACACGTCTAGATTCAAATCTGATTGGTTGGTTTGAATAAAGGGACATTTTCGAAAGTCGGGCTGAAAATCATCTAAGAGTTAGTCGCATTTGTAGATCTAAGATTTTTACATAAGAAGTATGCATTCGTTCTACTACAAGTTTTATTAATATTTACTTGTACATAGCTGTACTTATGTTGGATTTAAATAAAGGTTCCTGTATTTTATAGTCAAAGCTTTACTCAGTTGAATCCTAGATCGTCATCGTCATAATTATTCAATATTATTTCAAATATTACAATCCCTGGCGTCACAAGATCGTGACAGTCACTTAGAACGTATTATGTGCCTTTGACTATCATCCTGCGAAATGGCTAGGTATGACAGTCTAGACAAGTCTGGGAAACCACAAGTTCTTGACTTGTATGATGACATACATGCATTATGTATAACATTAGGGTCTCTATCCAGAGCTTTTGGATTAAGGGGTTTGAACCTCTCACACCCTCACCATGAGGAGCGATAGAGAGCTAGTGATTGTCAATATTACACTCCTTGAAGAAACTCTTGAGGGTGTCTTTGTAGCGCTAGTATTGACCCCTCTGGGAGCACTTTCCTGCTTCACGTACAGAAGGCGATTGTCTGGCATGCGGACTACATGCGCTAGTCAAACTGCATATTAAATAACCTGCCAATGTTTTTTTATCAGTACACTTTATGCTTATGGACACGGGATGTAGAAGAATGTTCAGTAAACTCATGTTTTTATTAGAATAATGTTCTGTAAACCCGTCCAACTGTTAAAGGTTATTGTTTTAGTCACACAGTCTTTTATGAACAATTTCACTTTGGTTGTAAACTAGGATTTAAATGGAAGAAATAGAACCATAGTTGTTCTGTCAGAAATGTTCCGTTTCTTGGGTAATCAATGGAATCTGTGTAGTTCTTGGGTAATCAATGGAATCTGTGTAGTTCTTGGGTAATCAAT
>JADKLZ010000003.1:35562977-35577603 GCA_021533235.1 Biomphalaria straminea | reverse complement strand
CCATATTTAAATCTTCTATCTGAAACATAACCACTATATTTAAATCTTCTTTCTGAAACATTACCACTATATTTAAATCTATCTGAAACATAACCGCTTTATTTAAATCTTCTATTTGAAACATCACCTATGAACTTATTACTCTGTGCTATTTAATTATGTTTTTAGTTATCTCTCATGTCATGTTTGGTTAATGCAAATAGATTCAACATGTCATAAAAATGTTCTTATTCATCATAGCTAATCACTCTCACAGTAACCTTATCCTAACAACATAATAGCATTCTAATACCAACATCAAAACTAAACAACTTTATTGTATCTGTTAACCTAATCTTAGAGCCAGCTTAAATTCTAGACTAAATAGAAGACCAGAAATCTTACTATTGATCAATTACTATATATTTGTCAAAAATAGGATCATTTTTATTTATCCATTGAGCACTTTTAATATTATCGGTATTTGTTATAAATAACAAAAAAAACATTAAAAGCCACAACAGACATTTCTCTTGTCTCGTAGTTTAACTCTTCCTCTCCATTTTATTTTCTACGTTCCAACAGAATTATTTTCACCTCAACAACCTTGTCGTTAGTTATCAGAAAATGTTTTATTTGGTATAGAATCAAATGGGAATGCATGCTTTTGCTATATAACACAAAGTAAAGTTTATAAAAATCAAACATTTATTTAATGAGGTAAAATCAACGATGGTATCGTCCATCAGGAGAGAAAGAGTTAAAAGTTTTGAAGGTTGTCTTTCTTATGCTCATTTAAACTACCTGAAGTTAAAGAGTGGAGTGATTGATAGGAAACATTATGTCCATACTACTTTGTTATGTTGATAGAAAACATTATGTCCATACTTAGTTATGTTGATAGAAAATATGTCCATACTTCTTAGTTATGTTGATAGAAAACAATATGTCCATACTTATTTATGTTTATTTTTTTTCCCCACTAATTTTTAAATTTAAGATTTTTTTTTTTCAATTTCATTCCTAAAATATTTTGTACATTGTTTAAAAAGTATTTCTAACATGTCAATGTGATTGAAATGCCTACAAAAACTAGAATCACCTTACTATATTTATTTGATTTTATGGTCAGACATTTTGTTTCTGTTTAATCGGATCTGTGCAATTTGTTTCTCTACTTTGTACATTGTGATGTCAGAAATGTTTGAGATCATTTCAATCTAATGGAGAAAATTATTTTTAGCATGGAATTCATTTTTTTAATTTTTTTTTGCATATTGTCAAGTGCCTTTAATTTTAACTGCTAATTAAATATGTATATTATAAAGCCATATATTAATCTAGCCTTGGCTTTGTATTGTATGAAAATATAGTAGTAATATAAGATTTATGAAGTGTCTTCTTCTTCTTCTTTTTCTTCTTCGTTCTCATTGTTATGTTGGAGGGTTCAGATCACTACACCAATATCTGAGATGAACTGCGCAGTGGTTTCCAAGTCAGGGAGCTCTCCATATAGTTTTCTTTCTATTAGGGTGTTTTGCGGCCAGTGTCATAGATGGGCCTCTTGGTACAGAGCGCAGTCTTGGAGGACATGGTCGGCATTCTCTGATGACACTCCACATGGGCAGATATCACTGGTTCCAATTTTGAGCTTCCGGTACATGTGTTGTCGCATTCTGTTGTGTCCGGTCCTGAGTCGAAAGATTACACGTTGATCTTGTCGGGATAGCTTATAGTAAGCATCATCTTTCTTGTGATTTGGATGTGAGCTTGTCCATTTCTCATTTATTTTATTTATAATTAATTTCTTCATTTCTTCCAGGTAGAGTGCAGAATTAATTTGTGAGCCACTTCTTCCTTCCTTAGCGAGTGTGTCAGCCTTCTCGTTTCCCTCTAGTTGAATATGAGCTGGCACCCACTGAACAACGGTCTTTCTGCTGTTGTTGTTGAGATTTGTCAGTGCTGCTCTGAGGTTTTCAACACAAGAGAAACCAGAGTTCTGCAAGCCTTGGAGGGTTGTCTTCGCATCGGTTAGTAGGACAATCTGACTGTGTGGGGAACTTGGATGATTTGCTAGCATGGTAGCAGCTAGTGTTAGTGCTTCCCTTTCTGCTCTGTGGCTGTCAGAGAGCTCACCAGTTGCAATGGATTTTTCTAGTTTTTCTCCATCTGGCCATTCAATGAGAATTCCAGCTCCTCCATTTGTGGTTGCTTTATGGGATGATCCATCGGTGTAAACTCTGATGGTGTAAACTCTGATCCACTGATCGCTAGGATAATTGGTTTGAAGAAAACAGTTCACTATTTCCTTGAGCTCTGTTGGTCTGTAGTCAAATTTTCTTTTTATGGTTTCAATATGGTCCCTTATAGTAGGAAGAGGGCTTTCGTCCCAGGGTAGAGATTCATTATGGTGTATCGAGGATTTTAGAGTTACTTTTTCGAGTTGGTGTTTCTTTTTTAGGTTAACAGATTCCTGTATGAAATTGGTCCTTTTGAGACGGTTTTTAGTGCCAGTTTTGTTCATTTTGAGTGGGTGCCTTTCCAAGGTTTCCAATTTGGTAAATTGGGAGAGGATTTTTATTTCTCTTCTTTCATCCAGAGAGATCAGGGCAGCAGTTTCCTCCATAGCTCTTATGGGTGTTGTTTTCATTGCTCCTGTCATTATCCTTAGACTAATATTTTGAACTTTGTCTATTTTTCTTAGGTTGGTTTGGGCGGCTGAGCCCCATTCTGTGGCACCATATTCTAATACAGGTCTTACATAACTGGTATATGTCTTTTTCAGGATGTTGTGGTTAGATCCCCAATCTGTGCCAGCTAATTTTTTTCATGAGAGATAGTCTTTGGATGCCTTTACTCTGTGTTTTGTCTATTTGGTTTTTCCAGGTTAGTCTTGGGTCATAAGTGACTCCAAGATATGTAGGGCTGTCATGAAGTGTCAATAAAGGCTAATTTAAAAAATAACTTTGAGAATACGTTGAAGGGAAGACCTTTGTTTATAAATAGATACTTAATGGCAGGACAAGTACTGACCTGCCACCCATTCCCAATGACTACCAAAGATGGCAATAACATTCTGCTATACAAAAAGAACTCTTATACAAATAGTATTAACAAAATGGAATGTAAATTTTATCAATTCAAATTTTATTAACAATCAAGTAGGATACACAACCAAAAAGTAAAGTTTCATTAAGTTACTAATTAAACAGCTTGTGTAACCACTCAGTTTCAGTTGTTCAAATATTGCTATCAAGGATATACATATGAATCAAAAACAAAACTCCATAAACTGAATGTGTGAGGAACTACATTGAAAGTTAATAAACTAGGAGAATTCATAGGGTTACCAGACAACTGTGTACCTAAACAAAAGGAAAGAATAAGGATGGCAAAGGAAGATAAAAAAAAGAGGCTAGAAAAACCTTTAAAACTGCAATACATTGTATTTAATAAAATAATTCAGTAAATCCGAGGCTGTAAGCTGAGTAGTAAAGCACTTGACTTCTGAACTAATGGATCTTGTGTTCAAATCTGTGAAGATTGGGATTTTGAAATTATTTTAAGGTTTTTAGAATGCCCCGAGTCCATCCCACTCTAATGGGTACCCAGACATTATTTGGTGAAAAGTATAGGTACCGTAGCTGGTTGTTGTGCTGGCCACATGAATATATAGCTCCTCCTACATAGTTGAATATAAGAATATTTTTCATTTCCTATGAACTCTAAGATGGCTGGCCATAGAAACAGATGACCTTTACATCTGCGCTACAGATAGCAAGATCTGAAATGGGGTATTTACTTTATTATATTTCTTAGACAAAGTGACTTTACACAGTAGCTCATCTTAGGTGCAAATTTACTTGTGACATTTCCAGCCCACTTTTCTTGACAGTGTACCATGTGAAATGAATACCTCTGAGTCCCTTTGAAAACAGCATAAGGGATAACAAGTGAGATCTAAAGAAGCTCTTGAGTAATTTTTTTTCCCCAACAGCTTTTAGAATTACAGACACTTGTACACAAGATGCTTGTCAAAACCATGTCAGATTTCAGCTTTTTATTTGCAGCTTTGTGTATTTTAACCTGAAGATATGAAAGATTGAATTCAATTGGATTTAAAGCTTGACGTTTTCATACACAAGTCCAAATGCCTGATGGTAAGGTCTGGCAACCCTAGTCATTTTCAAAGTTATTCAAAAGCAGTGGTATAGACAGGAAAATGCAGGGGAAGTGTGGGACAGCTTAAATCCTTTTCAGATAATTCCCAATTTAAGCTGATCATCACAATTAACACAAAGTCAACTGAGATGATGCAGTTTGGTCACTAGCTAAAAAAAATGTTTTAGCATTATTAGGATCATAAGTTAAAAGAGTAATTATGAAAGAGCTATTTTAAGCAAGAAAAAGTTCCTACCAAAGTTTAATAGCAAGCATGTACAAGTATACAGACATTGTTCTGAATATTTGATGTGAGGCATAAGTTTAAGATCATTCCAAATTGAATTGGAATTATTACAGACTGCCAGATTTTTTTAATGCTTGTGTTTGATGCTATTTATCTTGGCTCAATTGAAAGCAAAGATAAAATTGCTATTTAAAAAGGTTTGCTGTTACTATTTACACCTCCCAGAAAAAAGGGAAAAAAATGTAAATGCTTCAAAGTGTTTAGTTCATAAATGAGAAGTACTTGGAATCAGTGTTGACAAAACTAAATTAATGGCTTAGAAAAGTTGGTACTGGTATTGGTACTGTTGACAGCCACATTAATGAGTTTATTTTTGCAGAAAGAACTAAAGTAGTCAATGTGTAAACTTAAGCATCATTAAAAATAGAACATAGACAAATTTGACATTTTAAGGTAGGAAACCACTCATTTCATAGGCAATGAATGCTGGGGAGCATGTCCTTTCCTCTTGCCACTTCTAATGCCAACTTTCTTTGCTTTCAGAATGTAAAAAAAAAATTCTTAACTGTCTCAAGACAAGGAGTGAGCTAAGTCAAATATTGTCCTTCAAATTGTGTTCATTACATTCCTATTTGTTACACAGTAAATGAAAAGAATATCCAACAAAACTATTTTAACAGAATATAAGAAAGTTGGATGACATCATTAACAGAATCTTTTCCAATCAGATCTACAAAAAGTAATTATCAATATAAAGTGATACACATGAAATGCATACTGTGCTGAGCCAGCTAATCCAATTGAACTGTTGGAATCAAACAAACCATCTCAAAATTCTTGTAGCTTCTGCTCCCACCTCAACATTGGACTTCTGGAGAGACTAAAAGGCTATCTTCCAATACAAACAAACAAATGTAGGTGTAAGAAGGAATGGTTTATCCATACACTCTGTTTTTGAAAAACATATTCAACCACTTACATTGCAAGAAGTGGAATTATAATTGCTTACTCAGTTAACGAGTTGGACACATTATTGCAGGGGTGAAGATGTCAAGCATGATTTCACAGAATGAAACAATCATACTTTTGATGTGTCCAATGAACTGAAATGGAGAATTCCTTGTTGTATTCTCTCAAAGCTTGTTTTATGGCAGTTAATAAACCAAATAAATAATTATGTCCTTTATATACTTAATGTGTATGCTGCTAGGATAATACAATTGAAAATTATGACCTTTTTTTCCCTTAAGAGCAGTAAGTACATTTCATAGCACAAGGCACAGGTAAAATATCATAAGACAATTTTAAATAGACAGAAGTTTTTGACAACAAAAATGCAGCAGTTTAAAGAATTCATTATTCAAGATATACACAAATATATAATGTGGCATCTAACTTATAAACTGAAATTTATCAGAAAATGCAATATCAAGAGTGCAGACTAGTAGACCTGTTTTAGTTTTATTTTAATCATACCTATAGTAACCAAAGTCCAAATTATTGGTTGCAATAGAAATGAGCAAACAAAAAATAATGCGATGTAGGTCATTAGAATAATTTATATTCAGGAAACTTACAATAGTTACAGGTTAAATATTGCAAAAACAAACAAGCAATTTGTAATCCACAATTATAATGTTAATGATGTCAGATAAAAAAAAGGATAAAAGAAAAATGAAACTGGAAATGGACTGAAACATGTTATATGCAAAAAAATCAAAACAATGACTACTGTGTGATATCAGATGGTAGCACAGTAAAGGTCACTAACAGTCAAAAGATAACTGCTTTAAAAAGTGCATGACTGATTATGAAGTGTACTTCAAGACTATTTTTGTTTAAATACACAATAAACATATATTATCTTTTCTTTGAAGTGTTACAATGATTAATCCTTAAATTGAAAAAAAAAAGTTGCAGCTATTTTTAACGGAGGTAAATCTATAATGAAAATGATAGGCTACATACCATAGCCACACAATTTATCTAGACCAAGAAGGATGTTACTAGACTGGCCAATAATTGTAATTTAAGTTTGAAGATATTTTATTACTCATAAGGTTGCCAAAAGTTTTTGCTAAAAGAAAAGTAGTAGTCAAGAAAGCTTAAGTTCAGCCGTGTCCTGTGCATTGTCAAAGATTTTCTGTACAGAGAAACTTTTTCAGATTGATAAAATGATGGCATATTTAATTCATTACAACAAGAGTCTGCTACATGGGGATAGACATAGACTGAGGCAGGGTTTACAGATTGAATGCAACAGGAGCCGAAAAAAAATATTTAAAAAAGCAATATCCATAAAATCCCAAATGCTTAGTTAATTGAAATTTTTGACTTTGATGTTTGAAAAATGAACAAGGTAAAGACGTGGAGGTCTTTCAATAGGCTAATTGATAGGCTGATATGGACATTACAATGATTGCTTTTATAAAGTGTACTTTGCTTATTTGATTGTCAGCATAAATTTTAGGCCCAGAAAAATGTCTTCTGCTGTTACCTTCTGTTATAATTTCAATCTCTCTCTGTCTAGTACTAAGACGATCTAGTACTACAAAGAATGGTTAAGGAGAGATTGTCTACTTCAGTTTACAAGCAATAGCTGGATCTAGTTAATAGTGAGAGAATTGTAGATAATGTATATTCTTTACAAATGGTAGATAGAGCATGGAGCTCTTCTGTAAATGTTAGGTGTAAATAAGAAAACGGGTTTTGGTACCAAATAAAAGTTGACTGATTTTGTAGTCCACACTCCTGACTGTCATTAGAACCATTCCCACTGCCATTCTACAGAAAGTATGAGCTAGGACAAAGTAACCTTCTTTTCTGAAGGAGCATCTAAAACATACAAGGTCAAGAAACAGGAAATATAGGAAGATATTTAAACAAACATCATTTAATGACTTACTTCAAAAGGATTAATGAATGGATCATTCTGTTCTTTGATACTTCAACTGGAATGACATGACTAGGAATGAAGTTTCAAATGATCCATTTATTGATTTTTTTTTTTTTTTTTACAAAGTTGCAACTTTTGTCTCTAAACCAATATATGATAAAAATATGCCCAAATCATCCCAGCTTTTACTGCTTTACAGAAATGAAGAGTTTTTCCTGCAAGAATATTAAAGACTTTGCGGTACAATGAACTAGTTTGTTTTCTTCTCTGAGAATTATATATTCAGAAATTTACAATTTAGAGCATTTTTTCTCAAAAGACCTAATGAACAGTATTTTTAATAGTCAAAAAAATTTAGGAAATAGCCAAATCTAGTTGTGTAGAGACAATGGATTTATAGGTCAGTTCTTAGAAAATCATCTTTAATACCAACCCCATATCATTAAAGAATGGAGAAGATTAACAAGAAAATTTTTTTAATGACTTGTAGTTGAGTTTCAGTTTAGCATGAAAAAATAGATTAACATATAGATACTTGTACATCATAATTATATTCTTTATTGAAGGAGCAACTTATAATGTCAGTGGTAGATCAACAAAGGCAATGCAAGCATAAAAAACAAATGCCATCCAAGAAACACAAAAAAAAAGCACAAAATAAAACTTTTGACTACTGCATATATAAGTAATCTACATTTAACTACTGCACTTCTTCTTTACAGTAAACAAAAGAAAACATTTTAAAACAGCTCTTAATGGTGAATATCAATGAAGTCAATTATTTTTATTTTATTTATTAAACAAACTCCCATCTCCTCTTTTTTTGACTCACATTTTTGAATAATTAGATTGACTCCAGTGTGAGGTTTAAAGTACCAAATAGAAGATCTTAGGAATAGCAGCACAATGGGTTAGAATCACTGCTATGTCTTAGCAAGAGTCACTTAACCAACTTAAAAACTGGTCATGCTCTTTTAAGATCTTACTACAAAATGTATTAAGTTATTTGTTGTTTTTTTTTATTCTAAAGTTAAATAACAGATCTAGGTGAGAAAATGTTGACACTTTACTGGGAAAAATCAGTTTACTATTTGGTAGGGTTACAGGTGCAGGACACAAAGGAGATAATATCATTAAAAAAAATGGATTTTGTATCCAAACATGTTTTCTTTTTGTTTATATGACATATTTCTAATGATAATTTTTCCATGTAATATAAAATAGAAATGGTACATTGACAAAACAAAACCAAGAAATTGTTAACATTTCTACTCCATTTCAGAAAACTATCATGCATCTGACTTCTTTTTTTTCTTTGCCATTGCCAACTTTTTTTGAAGCTCTAAAATTTGTAACTGTAATTCAAGCTCTTCAGTGTCTTCATCCTCAGATTCAGAAACAGAACTTTTGGCTGGTGGAGAAGTTGGTTTACTATCTTGCTTGTTCATGGGAGAACTTGGTTTACTTTCTGTTGGTGAAGCTGCCTTACTATCTTGATCATTTGTATGCAGAGAAGTTGGATTGTTTTCTTGTTTGATGGAAGAACTCTGTCAAAAATATATTTCAAATATTATTTCACGTTAACAACAATATTTATTAACATTCTGCTAAACTTAGGCATGTAAGAATTAGTTGAGATAGCGATCACATTTCTTATACTGCCATATGTTTCTCATCTCAGGCAGTGACTGACCTATTCAATCATTAATTTTGCTATTTCCTGTCAGTTTTAGTCTAACACCAACACTTAGATATCAAAGTTCAAAAGACTCAATTTGAATTGTAGGCCTAAATCAACTTCACTTCTCTTCCAAGCACACCCTTCATGAGAAGAGTATAAACCCGTATATTCTTTTCATTTTATCAGTGCTATATTCTTTGCGCTATTTTGACAGGGAACCTAAAAACGATAATAAACTATCATTAAAAAAAAACTGTTGTCTTTTTTGTTAAGATGAAAAATTTGAAGGAAAGAGAGCTTTAAACATAAAAACAAAGTTAAATGCAAACAGGAATCTTCGACTGTAAAGTAACTAGTATAAAAAAAAGACCTTTAACATGCAAAAATAACACTGACATGTTATTACCTCAGAGATGGGAACAGCTAATCCAATACTAACAAGATCGTCAGCTACATTGACTTTGATAGCCCCTAGAACAATAACTATAGAAACTAGGAAAGCATCATCTATTTCTTCATGAATGATCAATAATGGCTGTTTGGTCTGAAGTATTTTCAAATAGTTTTGTATATCTGGATCATTCCAGTCTTGACCAGCAGGCTTAACACCTGAAAAATAGGAGAAAGGACAAGAGTTTTAAAAAACAATAGATGAATGCATATTTTGTGTGCCATCATACACATTTTTTTTAAATAATGTTTTGTTATGTGTAAAGCATATTTCCTCACAGACAATAAAGATTCTTGAATTATATGTTTTGATGAACCCCTGAAACTTTTTATTACATACAATCTTTCCAACAAAATTTGAATGCTTAACCAATGAAGACTTCAATTAGCCCTGATAATTCTACCAATATATTGATGCACTGATTTGAATTTATTGTTACTCGATAGTTATCAGTTGGGGGGCGTGGAGGTCGAACGGTTAAACGCTTGGCTTCCGAACCTGAGGTACTGGGTTCGAATCCTGGTGAAGACTGAGATTTTGAATTTTGGGATTTTTAGGGAGCCCCTGAGTCCACCCAACTCTAATGGCTACCTGACTTTAGTTGGGGAAAGTAAAGGTGGTTGGTCGTTGTGCTGGCCACATAACACCCTGCTCGTATAACCGTTGGCCAAAGAAACAGATGACCTTAACGTCATCTGCCCCATAGATCGCAAAGTTTGAAGGGGACACTTTACTATTTTTTACTTTAGTTATCAGTTACATTCTATATGCTATAAGTATTTAAATTTAAGAATAACTTTTCTTAAACTTACCAAAAAGTTTGCACTTTAAAAGCCGGACTGGCAATGTCATACGCTCAGGTAACAAGGGAAACAATTCCTCTACACTTTTTTCTTCTTCATTCCCATAATCCACATACTTAACTTTAGCTTTAGAACCTTGAACCTAAGAATTAGAACAATTGTAATAACACATTTTAATGAGACTAGGGTTCCAAGACCATATTACAATATGGTGAGCACTTTACTAATCCTAGAATATAACATACTGGGTGCCTGACATTTGTTTGGAAAGTAAAAGTTGGTGGGTCATTGTGTTGGACACATAACACTCATTAACCATGAGGCACAGAAACAGATGATCTTGCCATATAGATTGATTGGCCTGAAAAGAGTACTTTTACTCTTACTTTACATATAATAAGGGTGGGCAAAGTTTAGGTACTATAGTGCTGCAGAAATATGTTAAGATCAATTGTTAAAAACAGTCCAACCATATATAATTAGTTTAATATGTAGACAAATGTTTAACAAATTCACATAAATAAGCTTGTGTTTAATTCGAACAATATTTTATGTGTGCCAATATAAGGAACAGGATAAGTGGTACCAAACTGCTAACCTCAATGAAAGACAGTAAAGATACATAGAATTTTAAGAGCTAGATCATTGGTGTGATATCTAAGGGAAAGAGCTCCACACTTACAACTATATCTTAATAATGTACAAATTATTCTTTTTCAGTATCAAACAAAATAATTAATTACCAATAATTAATTAAGCAATAGGTTAGTTTTTTTCATTTATTCTTGTTTTGTTAGGGACTATAAATAATTCTGCAAATTTTCAACTTGATCTGAGAATGGGTGTGGGAGAAATAACATTATATTTTGCCTTATCTTTGAATACTGAAGGATCAATTCTATTGATAGTATTAAACAAAATAATTAATTACCAGTAATTAATTGAATTTTTTGTTATTTTTTTAAATGACTTTATATATTGTCTTCAGTTTCGCAAGGTTGTTAACGCCGGAAGTGGTAATGATCATAGCCCATCATTACCTATAAAATGCTTCCAATGGCATGCGTCTCAAATAGCCTCTGACAACCAGTCCAACTCCTGGCCTTCACATGTGGTTCAGATATTGAGCCTGGCAGAACCGTTACCACAGACAGGAGAAGGGGCAAAAATGAGCAACTGGCAGCTAAACCAGTAAGCTTCGGGCAGGAAGGGCTTGTTAGCCTTGGTTGGCTACCCATCTGGGAGAAGGAAAACTCTGAATCCAAACCTCCGCTGCCTTGCGGCTATACCCAAATACAGGAAAGGCTTAGGGAGACAACCCTGAGGAAAAATCAGGAGCTGGTGACCCTTAGGCCTGGAAGAGCCTGCGGCGTTACTGATCCCAAACTGTATTGGATATTCCGTTCCTGTGGTCACATCAGCTGCGCAGAGATGGGGAATTGCTGTGTGGGCGACATCGTTTGGACCATAAACAATGCCCAGGCTTTCATCTCATTTATCCAAAATAGGGCTCTACAGCCACACGAGGAAGTGTGCGAGATGAACCATAGTCATTCTACGACTGAAGGAGGCCAATGGATATTGTCTTCGCCAATGAATAATTGGACTAAGTTTCAGCGTATCCAAGAATTGGTGTAGGGGAATAAGCCTGTTCAAACCTTTACCAGAAAGACAGTGAGTTGATATAGCCTTAGTAAAAATGATAAAATGCAACATTCAGTGCAAGTAAATAAAACATTATTAGACAACTTTCAACAAAATTGAGTGTGTTCTCTATCTGTACATCTATGTTTTTTAAGTTTTATAGCTGGAAATCTTATAGTTTTTCTTTGAATTTCCTTAAAAAATAAAAAAACACATATTTTGAAGGCCTATTTCGAGTAATTACAATTATAGATATAGTAGTTGTTTTTAGATGTAAAAGAAGCTGATATTCCTTCCATGTAAGACAGCAATCAATAAGGAAACACTTATCTTGTATGTCTGAAGTGAACAGTCACATTCTGAATAAGACTGAATTACTCAATAAGAATTTTAAAAAACCCATTATAATCTATACTTAGCAGTGACTTGCAGAACATTAACAATCCCACTGACCTCCTGAAGCACACATCTGTACCATGAGCCTTGGAACTTGCACATGTAGACAGATCCAACAACAGGCTCACAAGGTTTCAGCTGCGCACATTTAGATACATCTTCCTGGAGAGAATGTTGCAGTAAATCTAGTTCAGAGATCTCTGAAAAATAAAGGTTCATTATCAAGGAAAATATTAAATATAATAATAAACTCCCAGTGCTATTAATGAAATATATTAACAAATTGCTTTTTAAATGAATGTGACAGGATGAATAGTACAGTCAGATTTAGTTTAACTCAAACTCACACATATGACCATTTAAAGACTTTTGATTTAGTTACACAAACTCACACATATGAGCTACTAAACATCTGACCTTTTTATCAATTTGTCTGAAATGATTTGTATTTTTATTTTATTGATTATTAAATTATTACAACTAAAGCAGAGATGCCTACAAGGCAAAATGGAAATGTATAGTCCCACGCCTGGAAATGTGTATTTTGAGGGGCAAATGTGTATTTTACTAAATATAAAGAAATGTACTCATGAAAGACTAAAAACATTAAAGCGCAACATGCATAAAATGAGCAATTCAAAAAATTAACACGCATAAGACATTCTGTACATTTTTGACAAATATTTGCACATTTAGTATTTGTTATAGACTTTTATGGAAAAACGGTATGTTAGAATATTGCTGTTCTTGTCACTTGGCAATGATTTTATGATCATAATGTCTTTAGTGTTTTATTCCTGAATTCATAATAGCACCAACAGAAAATTCATTCAAAAGAATGGGACTTAAAGCTAGAAGTAAAATTAGACAAGATGCAATGGTTTGATTGGCTGGATCAGTGACATCTAGTTTGGTTAATGGGCAATTTCTTTACAAGGTATGCAGACACTGGATATATTTTATCACATTTATCACACACATATATATATATATATATATATATATATATATATTATGTGTATATATATATATATATATATTATATATATATATATATATATATATATAAAAACCAAAACCAGTGACTCATCTGGGCATATCCATTGCCTTTGGAGACAAAAGGAGATCCACAGTTTTGAGACAGGGCAGTACTTGGTGTTACTATTATTTTGTCATACTATAAAAAGTAAAGTAATGTTCCCCTTTCAGACCTTGTGGTCTATAGGGCAGATGATGTAAAGGTCATCTGATTCTGTGGCCTACGGTTAACGAGGGTGTCATGTGGCCAGCACAACGACCAACCACCTTTACTTTTCCCCAACTAATGTCAGGTACCCATTAGAGCTGGGTGGACTCAAGGGCGCCCGAAAATCCTGAAATAAAAATCCCAGCCTTCACCAGGATTTGAACCTGGGACCTCCAATACGGAAGCCAAGCGCTTTACCGCTCAGCCATTGCGCCCTCTTGCCATACTATAAGTGAGATTAATCACGGTTTCTTCCATTACAAAAAATTGAAAAGATTGGTTTTAATTTTCATAGGCTACTTTTAAGTATTTTAACAATTCTAAGAAATTGTTGGCTACTGTCCTGAATGTGAAATACTAGATCTAGACGTAGATCAATATAAAGTTAGAAAAGCCAATTCTGCCATTTTTATTTTATTTTAGATTCCATACATGATAAGACAGGATATTTTAGATTCCATACATGATAAGACAGGATATCAATAAAGCAGAGGTTGCTGCACACTTTTGCTTATCTAGAGCTACTAGACTTAACTAGACCTAGTAGTCTAAATCTAGATTGATAATTGGGTCTACTATGACCTAGATTAGTTCTCTCTAGAACTGTCTAGTGCACACCTGCCACATCTAGATGTAGAAAACAAAACTAGATCTAAATCTACATCTAATTAAATCTTCATTCTAAATCTAATTTAAGTAAATTCATGGTGTATGACATCGTAAAAATTTTTGATGCAATACTAGATCTAAAAAAGGCCAATAAGTTAGAACTAAACAATAAATTAATTCCCAATCAGTTTGAAGACTAGTCTAGAAATAATCTGACACATTAACTCTGCTTTATTTGCCTCAGCAGGTTCTACATGTGATCCTTATTTTAAATCTTCTATATAGATCTATGATAAGCAACAACTTTTTTAAAATGTATTTTTTTTGTTTTTGGGCTTTTGCAAGGGGAAAACCATATTTTTTTAGATGAACCAAACTTGTGTGTTTTCATGTACATTTGTGAACAAAATATGTAAGATGCATATAAAATATCCAAAATGTGTTACAAAATATGTGTGAAACATGCTAACTCAGCTAAATGATTCCTGTTTAAACAAAAAATGTGTGAAACAT
>JADKLZ010000003.1:35524122-35562967 GCA_021533235.1 Biomphalaria straminea | reverse complement strand
CAAAAAATGTGTGAAACATGCTAACTCAGCTAAATGATTCCTGTTTACCTTGTTGATCAATCCTCTGACAATAGAAATCATCAAAACTATTAATATGACAAAAAACAGCAGGAAATTCCTTTTCAGCTGGAGTCTCCACTAACAAGTCTGATAGTTTGGGCAAAGTCAATTGAGGACCAGTGGTGGGCTACACAAGAAAAAAACATTTTATGCAAGATTTGTTTTTAACTGTTATATGTTACAATCAATCAACCCAGCTTTTAATGCCATTAATGTTTTCATCAAAACGTTCATATAAAATGACTAAAATGATGTAATACTTTACAGTACTTGTGACTCCATTGTTCTAATTGTACTAATAATTGATCTGTGTATTAATTCATGATCAATTATGACTGGGAAAGAATGTCAGCTGAACAAAGACAATCGACCTTCACTCAATCCCACAAAAGGATCTTTTATTTCTTACTGTGTAAAACCATGTAAACACCTGTGATTTACTGTCCATCCATCCCCTTTATAGCTAGACTATTCTGAAGTTGAACATTCACACAAATAGTTTTTTTTGACACCATGGAGCCTTATTTACTTTAAACTTTTCTTATCATATTATTTATTGTATTTATCAAACCAATTTCTCCATGGAATAGTGTGCATTTGACTATTCGCTCTACTGAGCAAGCTTCATAATCACTGCCAATTAAAAGTCTTTTTCCCTAGACAGGAGAGCCATGGGATATGGCAATATTTTAAGTACATTTTTAATTATGAAACATACCATTTTGTTCACGACAGATTCCCCTTGTTCATTCTCCACTATGATCACATATTTGTCTTCCAGTTTCTTCACCACTTTTAAGTACAACAGTTTCTCAAGGAGGTCAACTTTTAGCTTTTGCAATGTCTCCATATTCCATAAGACTTTCTCCGTTTCATAACCAGAAATGCAGCAAGGTATGGCCTGTGCTGGCTGTTTCATAAACTCTTCATTAAGTACCCTCAGTTCTGACAAGGCTACTTCCTCACAGTTTCCAAAGTCTATGAACTGAACCATGGCTGTGGAGGAATTCAGTATGTCTATCAGGCGAGCCCTGTACCAGCTTTCATCCTGACTAAACTTGGCTGCACACAGACCACCAACAGAAGGAGTTTTGAGAGGTTTAAAATTGCTAATGCCCTGATTCAATGCTGTCATGAGGTGCAGGAAGTCTGAGATGATATTCTCCTGCCTGACTGACACAAACAGGTCATGGTAAGAATTGATATGAGTGACAAACACTGGAATGGGTTGATTAGTATCAGGAAGTTTCTGTTGATCCAATTCTTCTTTAGGATTACTGGCAGCTGAGATCTGCATTAATAAAAAAAAAAGTTTGCTGAGTGTTAAATTTTGATTTCATTGTGTTTTGTCTTGATTATATAAAAAAGCATCATGTTTTCAAACATATAAATGTATGTGTATACCTTCTTAGAAAATTCTACAAAGTCTTAATTTTTTTTTAAATATGGACATAAAATGCACTCAATGTGTAATAGTTTCTAAAATTCTACTCCTAGAAAGGACTGAATACAAAGCTAACTATAAATCTGAGATCCAAAACTACATATCTAGCCAAATTCTAATTCATAATTATGAAATACTAGATAATAGGGCTTTTAGCATTATTGTTTAGTCTCTTTGTGATAAATATAAAAAATTAACAAAGTGAATAAAACATTTGAATGTATATTTGAATAAAAAAATGTATGTTATATATAATATTATTTTTAATAATATATCTTAGCAATAGGAAACGTTGAAAATCTAAATCTCAAATTTTATTCCAGCCTTTGTCCTGACTGTAGATAATGCTAAGGCATTCATTTCATTTCTATGAGTGGATTATTTATAGTTGCTTTGCTACTTCATAGATAATAATTTATTCAAATAATACATCAAATACATTGTTCTGGTAATTATGTCATACAGCTGATCTTTCATTTAACCTTTGATTAGAGGGTGAAATTAAAACAATATAAAAATTAATAATCTGACAAAGTCTTAGAATTAGAGGTGATTTTTTTTTTAAAGTAGCATATTACCAGTATATAAAAAAAATGAAATTCAAATGACTTCATTACCATTGAATCATTTGAAGAATTTTCTGCCAAGAATTTGTTGCTGATACATTCGCCAACACAATCTAAGACATCAACAATATATTGGTTGTCTTCCTTGCCTACTATCTTGACACTATCAATCTGCAAAAAAAGATCAATTATAATATATACAAAATATACATGAACAATAGTAATATAATATATTAGAAGAGTATCTTTATGTTTCCATTAATTTAATTTTGTATTAATGTTTATTTTTAACATACTAACCAAATTTGGACCCATAGTAGAAAAAGGACTATCAAAGTTAGACTTGTGAGCCTGACATCCTTTGAGCCTACATGCTATAGCACATGCAGGTAACATTAAGTCTTCATCTGAGAGCATCATTAAGCTGGACTTGGATGTCTCCTCAGAAATACCATAATCCAGGAAATTCACAACACACTTGTCTTCATTAATACCTTCTACAATGACACGGTGCCACTTAGCATCTTCATGACTGATATTACTTTTGACAGCAGCATAGCACCCAACCTGAGCAGATTTTAAAGGTGCTGGTTGAGTGTCCAGACGTTTGTTCAGCTTCTCTGTGGCCTTAATGAGAGCTGGCAAGTGCTCTGAAGATTGAACATGAAACTTCAAAGGGCTGTCCAATTTTACACATTCCACTTTAACAACACTGTTTAATTCAAAGTCCAAGTTTGAGATTTCCTGCTCCACACAAGGCTGTTGAAAATAATATACACAATGATATGAACATTGAAATGTTGTCAATGACACAAAATATATTTGCATATTTCATTAGAATTTTTATTATAATTCTGCTTGTTAAGGCACAAAATAAAATTTTTGTGTGGTTTTCTTAGACTAGTATGTGTGGATTGGAGCCAGGGATTAAAGTAAACAAGGCTTAATGTTAGAGACTTGCTACTTTTAGGTTTAAGATTTTGAGTTAATGTATTTGGAATTAGATTTACTCAACCTTAGTCAGAATGTTTTTTCTACAAATAAATATATTACTTTCATGTCAAGATAATATTGAAAATCACTAAGCAGCAATTACACCTCATTTCCATTTCGTTGGATTACTAAAATAATATTTTAAATTTCATTTTTTATCTGGTTGTTAAAAGAACTTTGTTTCAAATAGGTAACTGCCATTATTATCATATATCTTTTGACATCTAATTCAGATAAATAAATAAAAATTCCAACTAATTCTGTAAGCTAACTAGTTATCTCACATTAAATTTGATAAAAATCAATGAATCTAATTTGCATACAAAAGATGAAAATCTAATTACCAGCTTGAGATTCATGTTGCTCAAAAAATCCAGATGTTTTTTAGCAGGTACAGTAATGTTGACAATATAGCCTTTAGGGCTGTTTTTGACAGCTCTCATTGGCAGTATATCATTCTCAAGCTCTTTTTTGAACTGATTTTCTTCTTCTTTGGAAGGTGGAGATTCTATGTTAAGTCGACATCTAATAGCTTGAACAGGAAGCTTAATCAGTGAGGGGGAAAGCTCTCTCAAACTGTCCAAGTAAGCACTTTCTGTGTTGGCATAGTCAAGAAAGGTCACATCACACTTCTTGCCTTGGATGCGCTGCACCTTCCCCCTGTACCAGAGCTCGTCCGCACTGTACTTAACAGCCACGAGGGAACCAACCTGAGCAGCAGTCACAACTGGAGCACTATGGATGCTGTTGTTAAGCTCTCTCATCATGTCTTTAAAAGCAGCATCTCTAGACATCAGCCTTACATAAAACTCCCCAGTAGAGACGATGTAGCACATGTTGACTTTGCAAACAGCTCCCATGACTAGTTCTTCAGTCAAAAGGTTTGGTCCCTCATTTCCTTTTATTATTTTGCTGGGAACAGAAACACTGGTTGCTTTTTTAGAAGAAAGTGTTGTTTGCTTTTTAGGTTGATCTTTTACGGTGAGTTTGTGAAGCTTTTTGTTTAGACACTGGGAAAACCAGTCTCCAGACTCTGAACAGAAATCTACAAGTGGTACCTCCACATTTTTTACAATCATGGACATTGATCTTTTACTATCACAGAACTCTTGCATCACTGCATCAAATTCCTAAATAGACAAAATAGACAAATATTTGAAAAAAAAAAAAAAATTCAAAAGAACATCTTTATAATGTTTTCAAGACATACTGTCATCTCAATGCCTAAATTAAAAGGAGATACCAAAGGGAGTCAGTGATCCATTGTCTGGTAAACAATGTAGGTAAAAAGGTTTAGATATTTAAAAAAATTTATATTTAAAAAAAAAATATCAGAAGCTATGCACTACAAACTATTAATAACCCCTATTGCATATTTGTTTTATAAAAAATTTACACTTAAAGCATTATTACCAGCGATCACTCACATGCAATGCAAAAGCCTAAACAAAGAATTTGAAGAAATCGATGGCAACAACTGATGTAAATAATCTTTTCAATATAAATTGGCCAATATTAGTATTATTAGTGTCTTTTTAAATATTGATTTAAAAGCGTTATATTTCAATGAAAAAATGGTTTACATATTTAGTTTCATAAACATGCTTTTAGAAGTAAAAAAAAAAAGTTGCTACTGAACCTAAATTTTGCTATCTTCAAAATATAATGAAGTTGCGTTTTCAATAGCTTTTCTAGTTTATTATATCTAAATGTGACCGATAGATCAAAATCAAAACTAATAGTGTTTTTTTCTTTTTTGGGGCCACTAATAGTTATCATCAAGGACAATAGCCACCATGACAAGTCTTAAAACATTGCAATTTCATTGTATTCAACAACATGAATTATATTAGCTATACCATAACAACTAAGTGCTTAAATAGAAGAAATAAACAAATATTTAGCTAGGAGAACAGTTAAAATTGAGATAATATATGAAAAAAAGATACTGAAAAGAAGGTTGATGAAATTGCAATTAGCAAATTTAAGTCAAAACAAAAAAAAAGCCAATTAATAAACCAGATCTGATAGAAAAGGAAGGCCAAGACAAATCAGGCTTGATAGCGTGAACATATTACTGCAAAAAAAAAAAAAAAAAAAAATCATTCTTTATCAGACACACATCAACAAGATCTCAAGTCCAAATGGGAGGATAAAACAAAGAGAATAATTACCTTTCTCTTTATCTCCTCAGAAATGTCAGCAAATGTTTCCATTCCAAATAAAGAACATCTTATGGCAAGCATAGGAAACTCAGCAATGTTGGAACGCTTCACTTGATAAATCCTATCTGATTTCAAACTTCCCAAAGTTCCATAATCAATACAGAAAACGTGAAACAAATCTTCCTCAACATTTAATACCTCACATCTATACAAACTGCGGGGATCATCAGGAAATCTGGCCACCACCAGTTCTCCCTTTATAGGTCTATCAAACAAATACAAAATAAAATTACATTTCAAGCTGATTTCTAAAGTGTATTCGGAAATTTCTAACTTTGCTTTTTTAATCAAACCATGCATGGGAAACATAGTAGTCCCAGAGTTGTAACAATATCCAAGCATAAATGAACTAATAAGTTTGTTTTACTAAATATAAAATAGAAGAATTTGTTTTCTTAAATAGAATGCACATGAATTACTTAAACATGGTTTTAGTTACATCACCATTTTGTTTATTTTGTGGGACTAGCATAAACTGATTGGCTACCTAACAATGGGTGGTTTAAGTTTAAATCTAAAAATAGGATAGGAAATGAAGAAATGGGACTAGACTAGAGCTGAGTTGTGTTTGCTGAGTGCCCAATAGCAGCAAGGAAACGTCTCCCAGATACCCTCCCCCACATATCCGCAAGTGAGATTGGACCAGAGTTCACTGAGCAGTGACTGAGCACACTTTAGCTAGAAAGAAGTTATACAAAAGAAACTACAATAAAACACAAATTCACTGCATCAAGCACTAACATCAAGATTAGTTTCTGGTGATAGCCCATAACACTAGGAAGAACCATTTTTAGCTAAACCTAATCATTTCATTACTTGTAAGGTTGACTTTTATGACTGTAATGTGATTTGAGCTGCTTGAAAATCTCTGACAAGACTTCATAAGCTTCTGTTTTGATGATACTAAACTGGCTTGAGGACTCCACATTGGTGATCACCACTTTCAGTCTGTTCCCAACTTGAAGCTGCTGTTTTTGACTCTTTAGATCACACACCATGATCCTAATGAAGAGGTTTAAAGTAACACTGAATAAAATGGATTTTTTTTTTCAAATCTCAATATAAAATATACTGTTCAAAGTAATAATATTAAAAGCTTCAAAGGAAAATTTATTATGAGAGAACATACTAAGAAAGATATTTTAAATAATTTTTTGTAAAAACCTTTCAGGCTGCAGCTCAGCTTCTTCTGCCAATCCTTGTTTCAATAGATTTTTACCTAGGTCCTCTACAATACAAGAAAATATAAATTCAATAATTTTTAGCATTAATCTCTAGTTTTGTAACTATGGTAGATACAAATATGTAAATATTTGAGAAATTCTGACAGAATTATCTATATCGCTCAATTATATTTGATGACCCTGAAATGATTAAATGTTTTTGTTTGTTATCAAAAAATATAAATGGTATAGAAATATGTATATATCATATGGGAATAAGTATACATGGTATAAGAATGCACACCCTTTTTATATAAAACAAATTGATGTTTATAAAACCCAAATAAATTTTATTTTTAATTTTTTGAATAATGGAATTTAAAAATAAAAACTGTGTAAAGTCTCTTTGGAACTAGGTCTAGACTAGATCTAGTCAATATTTTATGATTCAAATTGAAGTAAATGTATTTTTAATGATGTTTTGTCATATTTTCACAAAATTTAATGTATAAGGCATATAAAACATAAATTCATTATCTTAAGCTCACTATCCTGTGTCACCACCATGCAGAAAATTGAAATAGAAAAATAGAGCCTTTTTTAGCCCCCACTCTTTTAAAACTTCGGTTTTAGTAAAAAAAAAAAAAAAAAAAACTTGGAAAATGAAGAAAAAAATCTTAATGTTTTCCAAAGGGAAACTTTTATCAAGATTAAATTAGAAGCAGTTAAAAACATTTTGGGAGGAATGAAAACAAAACTTTTATGCACAAGGATAATATCATCAATTTGGCTGAAAGAAGGGAGTCAAATCAACGAGGGTATTGTTAATAAGGAGAGAAAGTTAATACAAAAGTAAAAATAATAGCAATATTACTTACCACCATCAATGCTAATATTAACTTCGTGAATATGATCCACTTTATCTACCACATGACAGTCAAAAAATTTACTCATTGGTGCACCAAAAATGTCCTGTACAGCAGTAGTCACAGCAGGACATCTCTTAGGTGTTATCTTGCTCAAAGTGCATGCAACTGCCTACAAGAAAAAAAAATGACTATTGAAAACAAATGTTTAAAACAAAATATATTGATATGCATACTAGTCAAGAGCTGAATCAACTTTTTATATAACTGAATGGGTACCTGAGGTGGTAACACTATCATTTTTGGAGTTAACTGACGCAAGTTGCTGATCTTAACTCTTTCAGAATTTCCAAAATCTATGTAATAGACTGTAACTTCCTCATTATCGATTTCATCCACTCTAGCCCTGCTCCATTCACCTTCAAACTTTGACCCATAAATAGATCCAAGACGGGGTTGAATTACATTACAGGTGGTTTCTTGTTCCAGTGCCTGTAAATACATTTGTATACAATTTATAGTAATTTAATTAAAACTGCATTTCAGAAAGGCACAGCCTTAAAATGCTTCATCATATAGTATAAATATTTAACAATCAACTGCCTAAGCTAATTAGAATTCCTAGTAACTCTTGCATTTATAATTATACTAAATCAAAATACCCCTCCTTTTTTCAATCTTCTTATTCTTCTTCGTTATTTTACACATTCGAAGGTTCAGATCAGTAAGTCTATATCTGTGATGAATCGCGCAGTGGTTTCCAGATAAGTGGTTTCCATAGTTTTTTTTTTTCTATAGGAGGGTTTTTGGGCCCAGTGTCTTGTTTGGGCCTCTTGACATAGTATAAAGCTTTTTTTCTTGTAATTGGGATGTGAGCAGGTCCGATTTCATTTATTCTACACTATTATTTTCAGCATTTCTTCTGGGTAGAGAGGGATATTCATTTGTTTGTTCGTTCTTCCATCTTTGGCCAGTATGTCTGCTTTTTCCTTGCCTTTTAATTCAATGTGTGCTGGAGCCCATTGAAGAACAGTTTCCATGCTGTTGATGTTAAGGTTTACAAGAGTTGTCCCATGTTGCTTTATATAGGAAGTATCTTTCTTTTTTTCAATATTTTTTAATAGTTTTAGAAACAGTCAATGACTGACAAAAGAGTATGCACAAACATTTCATATTTATTCAAGGGTTCATTACATCAAATAAATAATTGAAAAATACCCTGTTATTAGTTGAAAAAATATCAAGCCTGATTTCTTTGAAGTTATGTGATAAAGTCAACCAGTTCTTGTGGCCAGTTAATAAGAAAGATAAGAACCAGTATAACTAACACCTTTACTCTCTCCAACAAGTACAAGTACATGTTGGGTCAACTCTAAAATACCTCATAATTGTAAAAAAGACAATAAATATGTAACCGTCACTTTGCATTAACAGAAAGTATTAAACGAAATATGCCTATGCATTGGTACAACAATCATGACCACAACATTACAATAACAGAAACAAAAAGTAAACTACATTTGAGGACAACCCTAAACAGAAAAGAAACATGTAAACCTAACTTCCCATTCCTGAAACTGTAATAATAAAAAAACCTACAAAATATGTTCAGCAATCTATCTTGAATGAATTCTACAATTCTTCTAGAAGAATAAATATTTATTTATAATCTTTAACACAATAGCACACTGACCTTGGTGATCTCTGTTACCAACTCCATATATTCCATTAAATAATCCTTCTGTGTAACCCAAAACTCTGTTGGGCTTTTGAAGTATGTCAACAAAACCTTAGTGTATCAAATATACAATAAATTAGTTGACAACAAGTAGTAAATAAGATAAGATTTAGCTTGACTAACAAAAAATGACTCAGAAACCAATTTGATTCCATTGGCAAAAAAAAAACAAAAAAACAGGATGACCTTATATAAGATCTATACTAGTAATCTAAGTATTCAGCTATGATTCAAGGATAAGTATTTTGTATTTAACCTGGATGTATTATAGATATAAATTTGTGACCTGGTGAATATATTATATTTTAGACTGCTAAACGAAGTGAATAAGGGCATTTCAGCAGCGCCATCTTGGCACAGTGGTTATTTAGTGATGGAATTTTTAGCAACTGTCAAGTACAATTGTTTTCTTTTGTTCAAGATACCAAAAATAATGAATCAGCAATAGTTAATTAACAAATAGGTTAATTGTTTTAAATTGTCTTTTTTTTTTAACTAGACAGACACAGAGTGATCAAGCATTGTACTAAAACTAACCTCCACTTTGCTACCAACTGATAATGTACCATAAGTCTCTTTTAATGACACATCTTTTTCCTGGCCACTTCTGTTATTCTCTTTAAATCCATTTGATTTCTTAGAGGCTTTAGAGTTGCTGCTCTCCATTGGCTTTTTGCGCTGCTTTGGTGCAGAATAACTTTCCTTAGTTTCGCTACCATTTGGATTGTTCTTTAGCAGCTTTTCACTTGATGCTGATTTTCTTACATTTTGAGTCATAACATTAGATACTCTATCAGCATTTCCAGAGTAGTTTTTATCTGGTTTGCTTTTTGGTGACCTCCGATCATCTAGATCTTCAGTAGCTGATTCATTTTCAGCAGAAAAGCCTTTCTTAGCCCTGCTCGAGTCCTCCAAATGTGCCCTTTAATAATGAAAAAAAGTATAACTAAAGCAATTTTAACTATTTATTGATCCTGATGGAAAAAAAAAATCATGATGTGGAACCCCAGTAATTTATGATATTTGGCAGGTATATTTTGATAAAATAAAGTAACAATTATAGTAAGTAACATAAAGAAATTGAATAATTCTGCTCTGATATCCAAATTATTATAAGATAAAGTAAAAACTAATTTTTGCATGTACAAAAATACTTACACAATAATTCTACAATAATTCCTATGTTTAGGCCAGTCATTTATCTGGCATTCCTCAGAGCAGTAGTACTGCTTACAGACTGAACACACATTAACACAGCCTGCAATATCAATAAAAACAATTGTGATTTTCTTTATGCTTAACTGTACTAAATGCAATGAAAATACAGGAATAAAAATCTGACTGACAAATATAAATTTTGTGTATAAATAAAACTATTTTCTATTAATCATGAGCAATTAAAACAAAATACAAACCATGTTTGTAGCAATAAATGCAAATTTTTTTATTCTCCATTTCTGGCTTCTTGGCTGGGAAAGAAAAAAAAAATGAATACATTTAAATTTTTTTTATTTCAGTCCATCATTGTTATTTTACAAATGTATTATCCAATCACAGTAAATATAAATAAACAAAAACACTTACTCTTTAGAGTTTTATTAGAATCCCCAAAAGACTCAGTTTGCCAACTATCTAATTGTTCCAGTTGGCTGAAAGCTTTCTTTCTAGGGGCTTGATTGTCTTGGTTCAGTCTTGCATTGTTAGCCTGTCTCAAATCACTTTCTGGATGACGTGTAATACCTGTGATCATTTTTATTTAATTCAATAATGACTTCACATGTTTTAAATAAAAGTAAAGTTCCTCTTTCAGACCTTGCGATCTATAAGGCAAATAATGATAATGTTAAGGTTATCTGTTTCTGGGGCCCATGGTTAATGAGGGTGGCCAGCACAAGGAGATGGGTGGACTCAGAGGCGCCCAAGTTCCAGGAATTAAAATCCCTGTTTTCACCAGGATTGGAACCCTGGACCATGGTTCGGAAACCAAGCACTTAACCGCCTGTTTTTAATAAAGTTTGTAGAAAATGTCTGAATACAGATACAAAAAAAAGTGATGAGTTTGTAGTGTCAAGGATTCACAGGAAAGAAAATGATATAACAAAACAAGTAAGAAAAATGCAATGTTAAGTAATGAACATTTTATTTTAAAGGTAACTAAAAGAATACTATACACAACAACAATTGTTGTTTTTTTAAATGCTGAGATTGGCCTGATAGGATTTACTCTTCAGTAAGCAGCTTAAAACACATGGCAAGACCAGTACCAGATCAAGATACAACATCAGGGAGGTTATTTCCACAGGCAAGACAAGAGTTCAAATAATAGAGGCTGCTAGAAAGGTGATAGCAGACCCAGTTTGTTCACAGAAATATATTAAGTAAGTCATTTGACACAGACATACATAATTCTTGAAATATTCATAGACTGCCTCCCCAGACTAGTATACAAAGCAAAAAATATAAAAGAAGATTTACTAGTGATTTACCTCTTCCTCTTCCTAAAGTGGACATAACAGGATCTATTGAATGATCTTTTTGTCCATCAGCTTCTCTTGAAAAACCACGACCAAAGCTAGAAACTACAAAATATTGTACAAATAGTTTCATAATAGAGCTAGGCATAATAAAATGTATTTTAGAATTAATTTGGACATCATTCTTATTTAGAACAAAAACTTTAAAATATACCCCCCTCCCAAAGAAAATATACATATGTAATTTGAAACTCCTATGTATAAGCCAAAGAGAAATGGTGGGATAGTCACATGGCTGTGTATAGTGTCATGCTTACAGCACACAAAATGATGGACAGTATAAGGCAAATAATGATAATGTTAAGGTTATCTGTTTCTGGGGCCCATGGTTAATGAGGGTGGCCAGCACAAGGACCAACCCCCTTTACATTATCCCAGACTAATGTCAGATACCCATTAGAGATGGGTGGATTCAGAGGCGACCAAGTTCCAGGAACATTAAGTGTGAAAATTATGTAGATTTTTCTTCTCCAGAACTATTGATTTGCATCAACTAGATATACAGTAAAAAATTGAATCATTGAAAGGTGTTCTTTCAGTGTCAAAATCTACAAAAAAATCAATATTTAACAATCCTTTTGGTTATTACATTATATTTGTACACCTGTATTTGACTGTGTTTTTTTTTAACTCAAGTTTTATTCTTTGGATTATTTATTTTGTTGATCTGAATTTGAAGACATTAAACTACCAGAAAAATATATCAATCACACAGTATCTTCAGTGTATCATGGTGTGGTATGTATATTTATACTAGGCATCTCTGTATCCGTCATATGGTTGTGGAGACAATACAAAACTCTCCAAAATTACAGCATGCATGACAAATAAAATTAAAAGCAACAGTGCTAAAACCTATACAAAAAAAATGTTTAACAAAAGAATGAATAAAAAATGTAACAATATGTACAATTAATGTATAAACAAACTTACCTGATTTATTTGTAAACCTAAACAAAAATGAAAAGCAATAGAATCAATTAATACTTGACTAATTCACACAAAAATGATGAAAAGAAACAAGAGATTTGTGTGTAAACAAAAAAAAAAACAGAAATCTGCACAGTTCAATTTTTATGGCATGTGCAGAAATCTAATAGGAACAGAGATAAAATGATATTTTAATAGTTGCTGTCAATTTTTAAAATTGATTTTTAAGTCAAAATAGGAAAACAGGTACTGTTTGATCTTTCAAAACTAAGATATTTTTTTTTTCTATATTTTTACTATATATTTTTTTATTTTGATTTTGGCTGATCAGTAACCTTTAGACCATGTCATGCCCTCCCCCCTGTAAGTGGGAAACAAATCATGATAGCATCACAGAAACTTCTGTCTCTATTTTCTTCAGGGGAACAAGACAATGAAAACTAGTTGCAGTTAAGGTCTAAACTCAAATAATGCAACTCCGAGCAGAAATATCTTCCTTTTATTTGACCTTGGTGAAATGTATCATTGAAAAGATTAAGGCTAGCCCACGAAAAAAGTCCAGCTGTAGGTCACAATAGTAAATGACATTGACAGATTGAGATTTTAAGGTGTTCTTTATGCTGGCACTATTATCGATATATGTTAATGCAATCAAATCAAATCCTGTTAAAAGTATATGTAAGGATATAATATACATGGCTCTTTTAATTAGCTGCATGACAAAAACATATAAAATTATAGAAAATAATGGCAAAGGAAAATTTCAAAAATATGATACTCCACATTTTAAAGTCAAATCCTTTTTGAAAAAAAAAAGCATAAGACAATCTTTTGTCCTCATCATTTTAGCTAAAATGAAACTTAGCTAACTTTTCTAGCAAACAATTTTATTTCTATAGTTATTGAGCTTCAGTGATACATGCAACAAAAATGAAATGTAATAACACATATTGCATGGATAGCAGCTCTAGAACATGCCTATATAGCAAAGATCTAGTTATGAAATACAGAAATAGTTCACCTTAAAGTAGAAAAATTCAAATGAAATATACATTTCTTTAAATGATGTCATACCTTTCATTTTGTTCTTGGAATTCAAATTTCTTGTGTTTCTATAAAAATGGGGGAGAAAAAAAAAGTTGTTCTAAATATTCTTATTTTTATTACTTTTCACATACATTGACACATTAATTGGAAAAATTTAGATTTCTTAGTGGATGTCTGGAATTATATTTAGCATATATAACTTAAACAAATAATACAGTAAGTAAGCTTGACATAAGGAAGCTCTCATATTTTCAAAATTGATCATAAGACAGAAATGCAAAATAAAATACTTACGGAAGACGCCAAAGATGCAGTGTCATCAAAATCAGTTTCTTCTTGAAACTAGAACAGCATAGACAATTATTAATTTAGGGGAGGAGATTCTATGTCCAAAAAAATGCCATACACTCATGCATTTTTTTGTTTTTTGTGTTTTTGTTTTTTTAGAAGGGTTATTTTTAAGTATTTATTACTTTAAAATAAATGTTTAAATAAACACTGATACATAGAATTTTGTTTGCGCTTTTTGCTTTTTTCATCTACTGATATAAACAAATAGGTATGCGACTTCAATACACTTCTACATCTGGTTTTGCGTGTGAGTGACACATAAGGTATGTTATAGGCAATAATGGTATATTCTGCATGGGTGTGCCTAAAGAGGGACAAAGACTGGCCAACTGAGGCCAATCATTATGGAAAGCCTCAACACTGACCTACAAAGTCACAACATTAGGACAGTTTAGACAAAGAGCTTCTTGCCACTTTACAGGTCTGACATCATCTCAGTGTTCAGATCTTCAATGATTTGCAATATCTTTTTGTTTAAAAGTTATACATGGCTTTGTAAATTTCATCAAATCCCAATTCTTAGAACAGAAAATACAAATCTCTTATTATTGAAACCAAAATAGTATTAAATATAGTATATAGTATTATATATATACATATACATATAAAGAAAAGTAAAGCTCTCCATTGCGATCTATAGGGCAGATGATGTAAAGGTCATCTGTTTCACGTGGCCAGCACAAGAACAACTGCCTTTACTTTCCCCAACTAAAGAGTTGGGTGGACTCATGGATTCAAAGTCCCAGTCATCACTGAGATTTGAACCCAGGACACCAGGTTCGGAAGCCAAGCACTTAACCAATCAGCCACTGTGACTCATATATTTTTATATAAATATTTCTTGTTTTAAATATGCCAAGTTACCTGCTTCTGTTTTTTCCTCCGCTCTTTTTCTTCTTTACTATAAGCAACCTTTACTCTTAAAACAAAGCGATCTCCAACTTTCCTCTGGTCTATGTTTCTCATGGCTGCTTCTGCATCAACCATACTTTCCATGGTAACAAAGCTAACAAAGTAAAAGTGTAAATTACAGTAACAAATTGCATATTATATTATGAGACCAAAAAGATGTGAATCTAGTTTAACCAACCACTAAATAACACTTGAGTTGTGGTTTCAAAAGCAATGCTTCTAATTTTGGAGCATGAATAAGCAACAAATGTCTAAATTCCTTTTGAAGGTTGTTAAGATATGGGATGGAGGTTTTAAAAAGCCTTTCCATTCATTCCTGTATAAGATAGTTATTAACCCACTCAATACCATAGCAGACAAATACAGCCGCTACCTATTCCAATCCCATAACGGCCTAAAAGTCTGCTTAGCACTTGGTCTACAAACTGCTATACAGCAACATATTAATAGCCAATGAAGTTAAAATCTCACTAGAAACACTACAAGGAGATGCCAAGGGAGTTTATTCTAATTTTTTTTTTTTTAAAAACTAAGGCAGAATTTTTTTTTTAAATATGTTTAGCCATTAGCTTTCCATTTCAGCAATATCCCAAAATCATGGCTTTGGGTAGTCATGTTAAGATGAAGATTATAACTTATTTAAGATCTTAAATGATCCAAAAAGAGATGTCTATCTTCATGTAATCAAAAATGTAAATGATGAAAAAGAAAGCTGTGGTTTAAACTAGATCTAGATGTGAGTATGCATTTTATTACAAAATTGACTTCAAGCACTGGCCCAAGAAAAACTTATTTTGAAAATTGTAGGTCTAAGACTTTATATGTTTGCACATTAAACATTTTATATATAAAACACAACATTTTTAGACTGTTATATAGAGTAATCAATTCTGATTATAGTGCAGTTGGACTTATCTTTTTTATTGATTTTTCTGTGAACCTACTTATATTTCTTGCAGAGCTCCCCCCTTTGACTGGGTTTTGAGAGGTCTAAAATTTAGAGTGGGCTGAAAGTGAATGGGTTAAGACATGGGTTGGATAAAGCCATGCCTACTATCTTGCTTACAAATATACTGTTTAGGTTGTATTGGATGGCAATGCTTACAATCCACAAGATAGCTGACAAACTTATAAGCAGAAAGTAAATTAATGTAAAGGAAAAAAAAACTGATGACATTCAGGAGGACACCTTTTATAATTAACATTACATTTGGAAATGAACCTTCAAATATATATATATATTAAATAATGTGCTTAAATAAATGGAGTCAAGACACCAACCCTATTGATCCTGCATGTGTTGAATTGTTTTTGACCACTCTAGCTCTCAACACTTTGCCATACTCAGAGAAAAGATTTAAAAGACCATCCTGAAGAACAAGGATTTAGAAAAAAAAAATTGTAATTAGGAAAAATTAGGAAAAAAAAAACAACAAATTAAAGCTTGTGTTTCACAAATTAATCTTCATAACCACACACTTTTAAACCCCTTTAAAAGTGAAATTACAGTGCTTAATATAACAACAAAAAATATGAATAAAAAAAAAAGTGCATTAATAGTTTAAGCTTCCAAACTTGAAAAAAAACAAAAGTACATTGAATTATATTACCTGACCAAGCCCTGGGGGAATATTTTCAACATACAAGTCAATATTTTTAGTATTGCTGTAAAAAAAAAACATTTAAATATTAAATAAAATATTTATTATATATTTAAATAATTATATATTTATTCAAATTATTATATATATTATATATTTACATGTTGAAATGATACGATTACTAAGTTACTATGTCTTGGTATTTTCAGAAGTGCTAATTCTGCCAGATATTTGTTTTGGTGAATAGATTAACAGAAATCCACCTTATGAAACAAGATATTTAATTCTCCAAGTATAAATCACAAAAAAAAGGAGCACATGCTATTAACACACAATAGAACTTAATTTCAATAACAGAATCACAAAATGATTTGATGTGAAACTTGAAACCCAAAAACCTTGATACAAGATTATCTCCTATTTAATAAGATATTAAAATACAAACATTTCAAAACTAATTCAAGTAAAAACTTTTCATTCCTAATAAGCCCCCTTCCACTCTCCAATCTTTTGTTTAAAAACTTGAATGTTAGTGTAACTGATGTGTAAGTTAACTTGATCTCTTGAGACCTTGACTATACATAAATATAATATATATTATAATATCTATATATATAATTCTCTTCTTCCCTCAAGAGTTTTGTCGAATAGCAAGAAGTAAAGGAAAGATCACTCTGCGGAAAGCCCACGAGAAAACAAAAGGAGGGGGGAAAACACCTAATCAAAAAAATTGCAGGGCCGGACCATTGCAATATCAATCTTTTTTTTTTTTATTTCTACTTTCAGATATTTCCAGGACTTTTTTGTATATTTTGCAATTTCAGGAGATTTTCAGAACCTCCTGTTAAATCGACCGGATGCCGCGGGAAATCTGTTATAAGTTATAAAATGGTTTAATTTAATAATTTATGCACCTAAAATTAGCATGGGTCCTATAAAAGTGCGAGTCCACTGCGGTTGCAGTGGCCTAAGGTTGGCCCTGCAAAATGGCGGCGTATGCTATGCTGCCGGTCGACGAGTATATGCATAATAGTGGTACACTAGGTAGGACTTTCCAGTCAGAGCCGGATAGTAAGTAAAATAAGATATTTGACCAAAGCAGAAGCCTGTAACTACATGTCTAGTAAATAATTTCTTTAAACTGAACAGTTTCCAAACTTCTAAATAGCATACCTATGTTAAATTTTTATTATTAAAACTCACTGATAAATAAAACTGAAAAATCTGTGTAACTTGTTTGTCGATATATAAACATGTATATTGTACTAATGTAAAGCTCTAGGGGCTGATATGGATTTACATATTGTAGATAATTAAAGTAATAACGATGAGTTATTTGACACTCCCAAATTATTAAGATGTTTTTTCAAATCAAGATACTCATCACAGGATTAGACCTAATCAAACATTTGCGCATAAGTGTTTGTAAGAATGTGCATTATTAGAGAACAAAATAAAAACAATGAATATTTATGAACTGCATTTTAATTATTTAATCGTGAATATCTATTTTATGGTGCAACTTTCATGCTTATAACAGAACTCTTCGGATTGGAATTCTTCATCTGATCTCTCATTTTCTTCATTACAAAAATGTTGTTGAAATGAGTTTGGGTAAATATCTTTTCTTAATAAAGGCTCTTTCAACTGGTACTTTTTCAATTGGTACTTGAGATTTATCACAAGTAACTTCAGTACACTTGAAATATGGCTTGTATTCCAGCCCCCTAATTAGGATTTTCCCTCTAAACAGTATCAAAATGTTCATATTTTGTCCATCCTATCTGACTGTGGTCACCTGCCTATCTTTGAACTCAATGTGATGCACTAAACCAGTAATGCACAAACTAATCGGTCTGCTGCCCAACACTCATGTAGCAGGCCATAACACCAAAAGGTGAAAAAATGAAATTAAATTGACCTCATACAATTTCATTAGAAACCTGTGGATATAGTCCTTACAATTAATTAATGAGATATTGAGAAATATATATTTTTTTACACATCGGAAAATGTCTTCATTTCTCTGCTTAAAATATAATCAACATTATGGCTAGCTTTACCACTGACTCATTTTCTTGTCTTTTTTTTGTAAATATTCTCATCAATCCTACAATCTCTAGGTGTAGTTTAACAATCTTTTATTCAAGGCTCAAATCAAAAATGATAATTCAGTTTACATGCTGTTTTTTTTTTTCCAAAGTAGTCACTTTAAAAAAAAAACACAAATATGTTGGCTTATTATCATGTTCCACAGAAAAGTAAAGATCCCCCCACTTTTCCTGATAGATTCTACATACAAATTAATAAACAAGAAAAGGTCATGGTAACAATCCATCAGAGAAGAAGTGAGGTTCCTAACGTAGATAAAGATACATTTTTCTAATTTTTTTTTCTGAAAGGTGGAATTTTCAACACCATGTGTTGACATATAGGCAAGCTGGTTGGAACCACATAGCTGTCTGGAGCTGGGCTGCGGCTCATATAATTTTGGGCATGACTGGGAGTTGTTCAACTCAACTTCTGGAGATATAACTCCAAAGCTAAAGTCTTGTTAAAGTGATGTAGTCAAGGATATAAAATATTAACAACCTACTCAAAGGTCAGGACAAAAAAGTTTAAAAATGTGCCAGCCATCGCTACTTTGTATGTAATGCACATTTATAATGTAAAGTTTCATTTCTATTTATATTAACATGCCTTGTCTTTGTAATAAAAGATGTTTAATACATATTCATATACTTTAAGCATATTATGTACTACAGTAATATTTCTCAGAAGCCAAATATGGGTGATTGTAAAAAATAGCCTTTTATTTGGACAGAGCTGGAGCTACTATCTGGTGCTACCCTAATAAATAAATAAATAAATAAATATATATATATAAACACACACATGAACTTCTAAGAGAGAGACAAATAGTTAATTAAATCAAGAACTAAAGTTTTAAAAGTCTTACTAAGACAAATCTCTTCCAAAACCTGTGGTGTATTTATTGAATTCTGGGTCATCATAGGCTTCTTTCATAGGATTCCATTTCTCCATTTTTTATTCAAAGACTGTAATAGTTCTTTAGTGGCTCTGTCATCAAAAATGTGTTATAGAAACTGTTTAGCCTAATTAAATATAACCAAATTTAAAATAAGGTACATATGTAATATGGCTGCCTGGTCGTGTGGTATGCACTCTGGATATCAATGGTCATGGGTGTGAACCCTGTCCGCAGTGACATTATACAGAGATCTAGTTTTGAAGATTCAAAAAAATGTATTGCTTTAAGGGATTCATGAAAAGCCTTTCAACCTGTTCTACATGCGTTCCTCCATATTTCAAGATAGGTGCATCCAAACCTCCCGCAGGATGCCAAGTGATGGTGGGGCAAATAATATGACTGCATAACTTGATGAAGAAATGTGTTTAAAACTGACATTTAAATATAATAGTTTTTTAGCTACAGGTGTTGATATAAATCTATATACACCTTATCTGCACACACATTTTAAATTATGTATTAATTTTTTTATTTTATTATATTTTTTAATGCATTTTTTTTAAGATCAGAATATCAATTCACAATGTCTGCTAGGAAATCAAAGTGCACTAGAACTCATCAAAAGTTAAGGTTTTAAATGTTTCAATAAGTGACATTCTTCTTCTTTTTCTTCTAGCCAGCTTTATTGCTGCTGAGCTGTGAGCTCTTTTGCAGACTGTGCCAAGGAAAAAAAAGTGTGCTGTTTTCTTCAGTTGTTCAATAAGTGACATAAAAAATGAATAATATGTCACTAAAACAGGTCAAAAGTCCAAAAACTACACATGACAATCTTGCATGAAAAGTTGCATGGAAAGCAGCCCTTAGTTTCTAAGTCACTTTCAAACTACAGTTGAAGAGAAAAGCCTGGTAAAATGGCTTATTAAATAGAATTAGCCCAACAAGGCTTTGGGAAAATAATTTGCCCAAATTTTAAGATGTCAAGAGCATGGAAGCAGTTTTCAATATCATCAGCTCACCATTTAGTACAGAAGCTGATTCAGCTCCAGAGGACATACCTCCAATCAAATTATGACCTGAAAGGTCTTTATGGGTGCAAGAGGCTGTATTTCCAAACTTAAAAAAAAACATGCTGCTAACCTTTCACGTTATTTGGGTCCACTTATGTCTGTGAAATAGTTTTTTTTTTTTAAATAAACAAGTATAAAAAACAGGTCAATGCTGACTGATTGTAATTTGATAGCAGTCACAAAAATAAGAACTAGTTACTAGTAAGCTAGTTTCACAGTTCCGGAACATTATGCATGAGTGTAAACAATTAAATACTTCACATTTAATTCACCTAGATACATTTGTGATAAAATATGATATAGAAAGACAATAACAAAATTTTTAAAGATATTTGTAAAATTAGTTTCAGAAGTTGCTAACTCTTGTTGTAATTCCTCAATTGGAAGTGTAATAAAATGAAATGTAATGTATGATACAAAATTATGTGAATTAAAAGACTATATACACAGTTAGCTCTTGCGTATTTCCTAAGTACATAATTTATATTATATATATTTGTGCTTTTTTGTTAATGAAGAATTACCAGTCTTCAACAAATTATGTTCTCAAAATTAAGTGTGTCCCAATTCTGGTTTTATTGCACACCTTGCTTCCTTGTTTGAAGCAAACAAAAAAGAGAAGCCCGGCCAATGTTCATTGTTGACTACTTATTAAAATTCATAAAATTGGCTTCATGGGAAAAGCTTTGAGAGTCAAACATGGAAAAAAATCAGTAGCCAGAGACCCTAAGGTGGTTTGCAGCAATCAGTGCTACACCCTTAAAGAGCCTGCAACTCCCCTGATCCCAAAATGTATAGATCAGCTACATTTGGAGGGAGAATCGGCTGTGTCTACAACATCTTTCTGACCATGGATAAGGCACAGGCTTTTATTTTATTCTTGATGATCCATAGTCATTTTGCAATGGTTGGAGGCATTCAAATTAGTCACTGCAAATATTTTTTTATCTACATTAGAGATTAGATGTACTAACTAGCCTGCCAGAAAGATTTTGTCAAGTAATATATATGCAAAAATAAAAACATTAACAGTCATGTATTATTATATAGATCTATATTGCAGAAGTGAATATCAATATCTCGTCTACTTCTTTTAATACAATCTTAATAATAGATTATATATTATATTAAAAAAAACTTTTCAAAGAAATAATTTCTTAGCAATTAGATCTACATCTAGACTTATATCTAATAAAAGTAATATGATAAAAGACATTTAGAATTTAGATGTCAAACAATTGGTGTACCAAGTTCAAGGAAAAGGAAAGCACAAAAACTGTGTTATTAACTTATTGAAGACAGTTGAAGTAATTTGTCGACTGACACTGTGTTAGTGTAGAGACAGTAGAGTAGAGCCAGTAGTGGCCCTTAATATTCTAATAATAGATAGTGTAAATTACTATAAAATTATAATAAGCTATAAATATAATAAAAATAAATTCAAGGAGAACTAGATTAGATACAGATCTTGATTCTAGATCTAGTGTTTTCATAGCTCTTCGGTAAGACTAGACTTGGCATGGCTCTGCCTCTGACTACTTTGACTCTTGAGTCTAGCAGTAGCTCTATTAAGACTCTATATTTCTATTTTCTGCCCTTTTTAATTTTAATTTTAGTACTTTAGTTTTACTTAACTTTTATTTAAATTTAATCTAGTTAGTATTACTAGAGTAAACTCTTAGTCTAGATTTCCGTCTAGATTTATAACTTGTCTTTAAGAGATGAGAATGATTAGAATACCTCTTGTCTGGTCACAGAAACCTGTTCAAAAACAGGTGAATAACTGATGACAAATCAGAAGCACACGAAAAGAAGGCACTGATTACACTGATATGCAATTTACAAGCGAAGGGTTATTTTTAACAATGACGTTAACAACAGGGACAAAACCAATGAATTCTTCTTGAATACAGTAACAATCGCCATCAACAAATCCAACGCTCAAACACATCAATGCAGTGCCAGATATAGATCTATATAGTAGATTCTTATATTTGGCACACCGACTTTGGGAACTAGGTCAAATTTTCATTTTATTTTATTTCATCAAGGTTAAACTTACAAAAAAAACTGAAAGCAGATTCTTATTCTGCAACTAACGGACTATAAAAATAGCAGAGTTTCTTTGAATTACCACTCATAGTCAAGATTTTATTTTAAAATACAGTAGGTCACTTCATGCTCCTATACTGCACGCAGTTTTTGTGCTGTCTCCTTTAGCGCATGGTGAACACCATCAATAAACACCACTATGTAATTGCTAATCTAATAAATATTTCTTCATCCTTATATGGCATTGTGGGTAGGAGAATTGCCCGGGGAGGTTAAAACAATAGCTTTAAAAACATGTAACATGGTTTATGAGAATCTCCAAAACTGCCCTCTGCTTTGGAAAAGTGAAACAAAAATAAAGGAACTTATCTAAAATTGGACATTTGCAGTCCTGATACGTCGTTTTTATCTCAAACATAAAAACAAATGAGTTATAAACAAAAAAAGCAACAGTGAATCTACTTCTTTTATTACAATCTAAATAATTTTTAAGACATTAAGTAACACAGACATAATTTATTAGCAATTACATAGTCACTATGATAGTGGTGTTCAATGCCGGTGCTCACTGTTCAACTGGAGGAGAAAGCCCAAAAACTGAGTTCAAAATATCCTTAAATAGGTGCATAGAGTGACCTGCTTTATTTTAAAATAATCTTGACTATTGGTAGATCTAGCCTAGTAATTAGTAATACAAAGGAACACATCTATTTTTATAGTCCTTTAGTTGCAGAATAAGAAACTGCTTTCAGTTTTTTTGTAAGTTAAACCTTCACCAAATAAAAAAATTTAATAAAATAAAAATTTGACATAGAGGAAAGTGCGAACCTCGAAAGGATTAAGGCCGATAAAGCAATTTTCACGTTTGGATTTTTATAACACCGTAACTGTCTGACCTATGAAAAAACTGATGGTATCTCTGAATTCCTCATCCTTTTTTCTATAAAAATAGATCGAATTTAATGTATCACTAGGCTTAGTTAAAATTAAATACGAGCTCAAAGAGGTGTAGGGTAGGTATCGCCAAGCGTACTTTTCCTCGAACGGATTTTTCCCCAGTTAGTAAGCTCGATCGGGTTGTTGGAAGGTTCGAAAAGATCAATGAAAATATATCGAAAAAAATGTTTAAATATTTAATTTTCACTATAAAGTTATCATCTTCTTATTCTAGCGTTAGAACACTATCCATTGCACCATTTCCCACCCTCCACAACTTTAAATAGTCTTTTTAATCTGATGAGCCATTAGACTTAAAAATAGCCTTAATCCCATTACCCAGTTCCTTCACTACCGGGTAGTAAAAAAGTATAATTCCACACCTCCTGAGTTTGACCTCACCGTGAACTTAGCCTTAACAAGGAAAAGGAAATTTTATGTGTCGGAAGTGAAGAAAAAAGGTGCATGCGCAGTAGCAATATAATAGTAATTTGGTAAACATTCAAATAAAAAAGGTTTAGCAATAAAAAGTGAACTGTTCGAGCCTCCCGACAAATTTGGGCTGCTCGAACTTCGCACTTTCCTATAGTTCCCGAAATGGGTGTTCAAAAAATAAGAACCTACTCTATATTTTTTTCAGAAATACCAAGAAAACGCAGGTAATTCTTGTTTATTGCCAGTGCAGTGCTCCGTCAATACAAAAAACAAATCAACGTTTTGACTCAGAATATTCAGAATGATTGAATCAGAGACACAGACAGATCAGAAGAATTTTCTTATAATTTTATAATTTATATCTCTTCTCCGTAAACTGGTGGACGCGTTTAACATATTATAATTATTATTAATGGAGGATAATGGAAGCATGTAATTTAACTGTATTTTAAATCTATAAATCTATTTTTGATTATTAATCTAAATTGGACTCACTTTTACTTTAGCGCTAAAGATCTCTAATATTTTATTTTGTTGCCTTACCTGAGATAACTCTAACTGGATAGTCAGTGAAAAATTCCCCTGAAGTTTATGAAAAAGAAATACCCATAAAATGAGGATTTTACATCTAGACTTTTTTAAACAAAGCAAGTTAAATCTTTAGTTTTTAGTCTATAGAATTAGACTAGATCTATACCTTAAATGTATTTAATAGTCTAGGTCTACTTGATAAAAAGTTATTATAGGCCTAATGAGTCTAAATTCTAAATCTACAGATCTATTAGATTTACAGAGCGAGCTACAAAAAAAAAATTGCTGATCTAATGGAAAGCACTAAAAATAATACTTCTTATAATAAAAAAATTACCAAGAATTTGGCTTTAAATGTCTTGGAAAAAATACCCAGATTTTTTTTGTCCATTTTTTTTTATATTAAATTTTATATATAAAATAAATATAGATCTATTCTAGAGTAGGCTATCTGGACTATATTGTCACTATACTGACTATAGGGCCTATGCATGCCTAGATTGACAAGAAATGCGTAGGACGTATAAATTATCTGAAGTAACGTTTGTAATATTTAAAGATAGATAGATCGCAGATAAAAATCACTATATATGGTATATAGGATTATTATAGATATATAGCTATAAAATATTTTCGACATTACTATTTAAAAGCTTCAATTATCTCTTGAGTAGGCCTACGTTGAGTGTGAGCAGGGGAGTTTCATTTGAGCTTCTATACATTGTGGGATTTAGACAACTTATGAAGTTTATCAGAGCTTATCCACCTTTTTGTAGACCTCTGCGAGAATGGAGTCAACTCCTAGTGTGTTTTTTCCACTTGCGAGCTGTTAAATGACAAGATTAGTTTCTTTTCTGGCGTAAGAAGGGGGATAATCCATTTTCTCATGTATTGGTACTTGCTGCAGCCTGTCTATGGCCGCGTCATTTATGATGGATGGTTTTTGAGAACCTTTTCAACAGGCCTGTATTACCCATTAGGCAAACAATTAAGGCACGTGCCTAAGGCACCAAGCGTTTGGGGGGCACCACAAGTCCGCCAGAAAAATGTGAATATTGTCCAGGTAGCCGCGCGAAATCGACCTGACATCAGCAAACGCAAATGTAATATTGAATCGCACATTATTTAACCTTGATCCCACAACCTGGGAGTAAAATATCCCCATCCATTTTTTCGCTATTTTTCTTCGAGGCATTTTTTGCTATTTTTTTTTTTACTTTTATACGAGATGTTTGTGCTACGTAGCGCACTAATGCCTAGCGAAAAATTCACTTCCGTTTTGGTCTGCTAGTGAAAACAATTGTAAATAGTGCTAATTTGTCGACATTTCATAAATTTCATTACATTTGCATAGCGGCTTATAATTACTTTTGCATTTTCGGACATTTTTTTTTTGCCATTGACTAATTACTGATGTAGATAGTATACATAATTAGTAATTTAGCTTGCGCAGCAAAACTTATTTGACGAAGGTTACTGGTTACACTTCAGCTTCAACCAACAGATGAAAGATTCTGAAGGGATGACTTTTGAATGAAACGCCTGTAAAGCCCCTTTCCGATACCAGATGGGGGGCACATGCTGTTGCAACTGAAGCTATTGTAAAGTCTCATCCTCAGATTATAGAAGCGTTAGAATGTTTACAAGAAGGTCAGTCACAGAAGGTGGACACCAGAAGAGAAGCCGAAAATATTGCAAAGAAGATGCAATAATTAGAATTTGCTTTCATGCTTGTCTTTTGGGAAGAAGTGTTACAACATTTTTATATGGTCAGTCAAGCTCTACAAAATGAGCATGTGAATTTGAAAACGTGTGCTGATTTGTATTCCTCACTAGCAGATCACTTGCATGAATCTAGGAATAAATTTGAAAGATTTTAAGAAGCTGCGAAAGAACTAACACCAGGTGTGGAATATAAGGCAACTTTGACCCGTAATCGTAGGCCTAAACGAAAGACAGTGGTCATTCATGGTAATGTCCCTGAGGTCTCACTGAATGCCAGAGACAAATTTCGTATATCTATTTTCTACGCGATTGTTGACAAACTTGAGACAGAGATGAGTAGACGAGCGCAGGTATATAATGATATAGTAGTTCGATTTTCTTGTTTAGTCGATGTACCACAAACACTGCAGTGTTGTGAAGCACTAATTAATGCTTATCCTGAAGATCTGAACAATAATTTATATACTGAACTAAAACAGTTCCACTCATATATTCGCGGACTTGTTGCGCAAAATTAACTTTGATGATGTACTCAAAAACTTTGCCAAACGTAAATCTAGAAAAAAGAACTTTAGAATGTAAATGTGTGCTCTCTCTCTCTCTCTCTGACTTTCTCAGTTATTATCGCCACGTTGAAAAAAATTGTTTGGATGCTGTTGAAATAAAGGATTTTGTGTGATTTATAAAATTTTCTATGTTTAAAATGTATTTCATAATAAAATTTTACTTTTTAATAAAAAGAAAAAAACGCTTGCAAAAAAAGAAAATTTAAATTTAAAAAGAAGAAAATAAAAATACAAAAAAAAAAAAAAAAATTTAAAAAAGAAATACGCCTAAAAATCCTATAATACAGAAATAGTAGAAATACCTTAATAAAAATTGTATATGAGTGACGGTAGTACAAACATATGTGTTAATAATCGTTTGTCTTTGTTAGTTTTTTTTTGTTTTTTTTTTTGCATTATATTGAACATACCAGCCGTCAGTGGAGGATCGGGGGTCCGGGCAGAAGGGGGTACCCATGTGGTTTTGTGCCTAGGGCACCAAAGTGGCTTAATCCGGCCCTGCTTTTCAAAGTGCTCGACCCAGTCTTTCGGGATTTCTTCCTTATCTGTCAAAAAAAAAAAAAACTACTGTACAACCAGTATTTAGTTGAGGGGATGAACCTGATCGACTTTATGGGTCCATAGACCTCGTAATTGGCATGGAAGAAGTACTTTATGTCGCTCTTATTCCCGTAGTGTTTCCACTTTCTTAATTAGCCACGTACTCTTGCACGTAACTGTCTATGTAATTTTTTTACCGATGTTGGTAAATGCAATTAGAATTAGTAGGCCTATTGAAGATGTCGGCTAAGATTAATGCTAGTAGTTAAATGAAATAAAATGTAACTCAGAGCTCCTCATTTTTAGCGGCCCCCATAAGGGGAAAAAGCCGCTATTATAGGTTTGTGCAAAATGTCCGTCTGTCCGTCTGTCACACTCAGGGCGCCGAAACTAGAAGAGATACGAAAAATATTTTTTCACCATTAAATGCGGCTTGAAAAGTTTAGGTGCAACGGCTACTTTTAGTTTTCTAAAAGCAAACCGTTTAATTTATAAAAACTATTATGCAAGCGATTTTTTAATAATAAAACACCAATTGTGAAGCAATTACGTAAATCTAAGGAAGGAAATGTTACTATATGAAATGCTCTTGGCATGTAGATATCACGCACATTTTTTAAAAGGAATTTATGTCTATCTTCCCGTCTGTCAGACTCAGAGAGCCAAAACTAGAAGAGATACGAAAAATATTTTTTCACCATTAAATGCGGCTTGAAAAGTTTAGGTGCAATGGCTATGGAGTGATCGTTCAATGGACTTTTATGTTACCCGTGTTTGTAATCGTGCTAGTATTTGTAATCGTATTTGTAATCGTGTTCGCATTGTCGTAGTCTGTGAATCGTGACCAGTCTGTACTATGTTATTGAGTGTAGCAGTCCAGTTTTATTGTAATAAAGCCTTGTTTATAAGGTTATGTGTTAATTCAGTTTATTTCAATTTATTACAATAAAACTATTCTTAAATGGAGAAGTTTTTGCGTCCCGATAGACTGGATGCTGATCCAAGTTCAACCACTGCTTCTGTTACGTGGAAACACTGGATTTCATGCTTCGACAGATTCGCAACGAAGGTAGGGGCTAGTGAAAGCGAACAGTTTGACCTTCTATGCAACTTTGTGTCTCCATCCTTATATCAGTATATTTCTACCTGTTCTAAATACTCAGAAGCAAAATCTATTCTTGAGAACTTATTTGTGAAGGCCCCTAATGAAACATTGGCCAGACATTTGCTTGCAACGTGCAAACAAGTCGATCAAAGTCTTGATCAATTTGTACACAAGCTGAGAGTGATGGCCAGAGATTGTCAGTTTCGAGCTGTTAGTGCTGACAAAAATGAAGAGGACGCCCTACGTGATGCCTTCGTTAGCGGCATGCGTTCGAGTGTAATAAGACAGCGGCTACTTGAGAAAAGATCCCTTGACTTGAAAATGGCTTTAGATATTGCCAAGACACTCGACATGGCCCAAAAAGAATCCAGTTCGTTTAGTGCTCCTTCTCAATTGGTAGAGTCATATCCTCTGTCATCGGCAATCTCTACCGAAGAAATGGGAGACTCAGAAACAATCGCAACAGTGAGTACTAAATGTTTCTTTTGCGGAGGAAGTCGGCATCTCCGAGCGAAATGCCCTGCCAAAGACTGCTTGTGTCATTCTTGCGGGAAAAATGGACATTTTTCGAAAGTCTGCAGGTCCCGCAACACACCTAAAATCAAAACATCTCCTAGCCACGAGATTAAAAGACAACTCTGTGAAGAGTGTAGCTGTGTTAAGGGCTCTACACATCTAATATCACTAATTGCTGCTTCGTCCGTATCTGGTTTAACTAAATCAACAGTACACATCTCCCTAAATGGCGTGAACCTAAAAGCCCTAATTGATACAGGTAGCGGGGAAAGCTACATTTCTTCAAACATACCAAGAGAGTTTGATTGGTCAGTGACACGTTCAAAGCACGAAATTTCTATGGCGTCATCTCAACTGTCAAGCGTCACTAGAGGCCACATGTTTGCATCGCTAAAATACAAGGGGGAAGTTTACAATGAATTCAAGCTTTCGTTACTAGATGAACTTTGCACTGATATAGTGCTTGGGTTGGATTTCCTCGCATTACACAAAGAACTGATATTTCCATTCAACGGTAGTCGACCTGCATTTCATGTTTGCTCGCTCAATGCTGTTACGGTAGAGGCACCACTATTGTTTGCAAATGTATCTCCTGATTGCAAACCTATTGCTACTAAATCTCGCCGTCAAACACGTTCGAGATGCTTAAGACATTCAATATCAAACACTCAGCCTACTTCTCCGAGTCCTGCTACATTCAGCGTCGAATCAGAACAACCAAACCCAGAATCGATGCAAGACGCTAGAGAGCGACATGTACAGACAAGAAGAGTATCATCTAGACAAACAGTAACATCTTCAGTGAGTGCCCAAACTAAACGTCACGAAACATCGCGGACAAACAGATATCAAAACACTACGAATTCTGAAAGTTTGGCACAAACCAGAAAATCTACAAACTGGAGATTGGGCCAAATAAGTCCTGCCCAAACAATCGATAGCACTGCCCAAACGACTGGGAGCACAGCCCAAACGAATGGGAGCACTGCCCAAACGACTGGGAGCACTGCCCAAACTACCGGGAGTTCTGCTCATACGACTGGGAGCACTGCCCAAACGACTGGGAGCTCTGGTCATACGACTGGGAGCTCTGCCCAAACGACAGGGAACGCAAACACAGCAGCAGACATCTCGTCTAGATGGCACTGTGCAGCCATGACAAGACATAGTAACCTAAAGACGTACCATGAATATCTGTGCCATTCAGGTATTACTAGACTTCTACATTATGTCAGGTCAAAGAACTTGCCCTTCTCAGTTGAAGAGGTTAGACAGACCATTCAACAATGCAAAACCTGCAATAGAATTAAGCCGCAATTCTCTAAGGAATTTGCTGGTACGCTCATAAACGCCTCACAGCCGTTTGAGAGAATAAGTGTTGACTTTAAAGGTCCTTTGCCAACAGCCACTCGTAACAAGTATTTGTTAACAATGATTGACGAATATTCACGGTTTCCATTCGCTTTTCCCTGTCCTGATATGACCTCTAAGACAGTGATTAAGTGCTTCGACCAATTATTTTTCCTCTTTGGAACACCCAGTTACATCCACTCTGATCGTGGCACATCATTTATGTCCACAGAAACTACAGAATATCTATATTCTAAGGGCATAGCAACCAGCAGGACAAATACAAAAGAAAATGCACTAATAGAAAAGCTGAATAAAACATTGTGGCGGGCTATTTTATTAGCATTGGACTCAGGGAAAATGGAACTATCACAGTGGGAATGTGTGTTGCCTAAGGCACTTCATTCAATTCGATCATTACTGTGTACTTCTACTGATGAAACTCCACACGAACGGATTTTCAAATTCAACAGAAGATCGCCAACAGGAACATCTTTGCCTACTTGGCTACATACCCCAGGGAGGTATTACTAAAATCACCTGTAAGATCTTCAAAATTTGACCCATTGGTACAAGAGGTTGAACTCATTAGCTGCAACCCGCAGTACGCCCATATACGATTTCCAAACGGCCGGGAAGAGACGGTGTCGCTTAGGCACCTGGCGCCGAAGGAAAGTTCCACGAACGAATTTCTCGAATCAGAGAACGGTATTCTGCCTGAAGAGATCGGCGACCAGTTGGATCTCTCACCAGGGAGTCGCTTCGTGCCTGAAATTATCAGCAAGTTACAGAGCCCCACCCCAAGGATGTACAACCAGCCAGGAGTCATCAGTGACTCACAGGAGAGTCACCCAATGCCAGAAGCCAATATTGACTCAAGCCCCGTACAGGGAAGTTACGACTTGCAAGGAGAAAATTCTACGCCAGAGACACCTCCGAATCCTTCCTTTCCTACGCATGGTTATAATCTAAGAACCAGAAAGAAATAAAGGAGGGGTGAATGGAGTGATCGTTCAATGGACTTTTATGTTACCCGTGTTTGTAATCGTGCTAGTATTTGTAATCGTATTTGTAATCGTGTTCGCATTGTCGTAGTCTGTGAATCGTGACCAGTCTGTACTATGTTATTGAGTGTAGCAGTCCAGTTTTATTGTAATAAAGCCTTGTTTATAAGGTTATGTGTTAATTCAGTTTATTTCAGGCTACTTTTAGTTTTCTAAACGCAAACCGTTTAATTTATAAAATTAATTATGCAAGCGATTTTTTAACAATTACGTAAATGTAAGGGAGGAAATGTTACTATAAGAAATGCTATAGGCATGTAGATGTCACGCACATTTTTTGAAAATGAACTTTTAGCAGCGGCTTTCGTGTACTAACGTAAAGCCCGGAAATGACACGATTCTAAACTAATTTCTTAAATTTGTAAAAAAAAAATCAGATTTTTAAAAATAAAATTGTAAAATGCCCCCATTAAAATGAAACTAACATATTTTTGTGCGTTTTGTCCGTTGGTTGGTCTGTCCGTCACGGTTAGAAAAAAACACTAAAGGCTTTTGAAAATATGATTTAACCTTTACTGTTCTTTTAGAAATATTGCGATAGTTTAAGGATGGGAGCATACAGGAATTGAGCCAGGGACTTAGAAGGAACATCCGAAACATCTTGCGAATAGGCGGATCTGACAGGGATCCGACTCCGACGGGGGCCGCCTCTGAGTTTGTGTATCACACAAACTCTCTTTGTAATCTTGTTTTTTATTTCTTATGCATTCGCTGTCACAATACTTATGTTGACGGAGTGTTTTCGATGCTAGGACAAATGTGTACAAATGCTAATTTTTCCCTAGTGCTACTAGAGCATGAAATAAGGTTGCCTTAGCCAGACAGGAAAACCAGTGACTTGGCAGAATTTAGGCCTAAGTCACTGCATGGTTAACATGGGCGCTTGTAAGGGGGGTGCAAGATAGGCTAGTCTACTACAACTGTACTGCAGTCACCAATGGAAGCACTACGTTCAGTTGCTACTTAGATTTTAATTGATCTGATGGTACACAAAAATGGCTAGATTTTGGCTGCTTAGAATCCAGGGGGGGGGGTGCAAGTGCACCACCTATATGCTTAGGAATTGATCCGGCTGACCATGTACGTGCACCACTCTGAATTCTGAGTAAGCTATTATAGTAATAAAATATAATACGGTAATCTGTAGTTTATGTCCGACCATGTGTTATTATAGGCTTGCAATTTAATATTTTATAGCACGTTCGTCGTGACGATTTTTTTTTCATTTACACATAAGTTTGGTTATCAATAGGCCTATATTTAGTAAAGGCTAAAATATTGCAGGACAAATCCTCAATAGTTATCTGTCGTTCGATTTCATATAGCCTATGTGAAATTTTCTTTGAACAAGATTGAGGAGTGCAGTAACGTGATCTTGGTAAATGTATTTTCGTAGTTGCGGTCATTGTTAGCGCAGTATAAAATCGCAAGTTAAACAATTCTACCATTTTATGATAGAAGAGATGTTAGAAAGTTCTTCCCAAGCATTCTGAGTTATAACGTTGATTTGTATCGACGGAGCACTTGCAGTGGCATGAATTACTTGCGTTTTCTAGGTATTTCGTTAATGAAAATGCAGATATCTCTGGCACTGAATAGATGTCTTTGAGCGTTGGATTCTTTGATGGCGACTGTATTCGAGAACAATTTTTTTTTGTTTTTTTTTTCCCATGTTTATAAGAGAGACGCACCGTCTGTGTCTAACGTCATTGTCAGCGAATACATAATGTAGGCCTACAAACTAGACATGGACAAACTACCCAGCCAAGGCTACGATGGCTACCCCGTTATTGGTAGCATTCAGAACTGTGTTCATGCAAGGAGTGAAAAATATTCAAAAGTAGACCTTGCCCATTGTGCGTCATACTTGTTATGTTTGACCTGAATGACGTTTTAGATCCAAGTTACGCTGTTGGTGTCATCAAGAAGAGTAGGCCTATCTATTTCTTGCTTGATAGTTCCAAGCGAGAGCGTTGGTGCTAAATTTACCTCTTTTATGTGAGAAACCATGGACAGAGAAATACCATGAAATACGAATTCATTCGCGCATTAATTTAGGCCTACAACTTTGAGATCTTTGTTTAGCGTATTTAAAAAAAAAGGTTGTAATTGAAACCAGACAAACCACATATGTGTAATCAGTGCAGCTGCTTCTCATGTTTTTCTGATTTGCCTTTTAATTGTTGTCAATTATAAGCGCTCATCGCCGCGGCTTGTTCATAGCGACGACAAGCAATACAGTAGTAAAGTTATTGACAGTTTTGAAAGGGTTTTTTTTTGTTTGTTTGATCGACCGTTGGGATGCACAGGCCGCAAGGGTAAACTTACCAACGTGTACAGTAAATAATGTTTTCACATGTTAGGCTTTATTTATTTTATGAAACAAGCATTTACAGTGAACCTAATATTGCATAGGTATGGGAGACGAGGAGGCACCAGCTCTTTTCTTTAATATTCTCTTTGATAAAAAGTTCTGAGGACTTCCATGAAAATGGCGCTAAGTTGTACTAGCTAGGATGTCATCGCAACTCTTATTTTGCGTAGGCCTAATTCATTTTGTCGGAAAACATGCCCCGCAAACCTCATGCAACGCTCTGTCACAACCTTACTAAGGGATCGACTTCCAGTTCGGCATAGGATTTCCTTGATTTAGATCAGACCTCGACCTATAGCTGACTTTACCGCTCAACCACCGCACCCTCGCGTTTTAAAAAAGTAGATCTTTATTTATTTTGGCCCAAATCAAAGTTTCAGCATTATTTTCCGAGAGATTGTGACGATGGTCAGTAATAATTTGTCCTCCTACTCAGGGGCGGACTGGGTATCAAAATCGGCCCGGGCATTACCATATAAACCGGCCCACAAATGGCATGTCATATATTTTCGGTGGAAGGGAATTTGTACCCCACGTCTCCATATCTTGCGTCTTGGAGGCCACAGGAAAAGAGAAAAAAATGAGGGCTACGATACGATACATTTTTTTGACTTTTTTTTTCGTTTAAAAGTATTTACACTGTTTTCGCGGGCCTAATGGAACCCGTAGCGGGCAGGATCTGGCCCGCGGCCGTATTTTGAGCATCACTGCTCTAGACAGTACACACCGCCAAAAGACGGCTATTAAGGGGAGGTATCCCTAGAGAAAATCAAGTTTTAGCTCTAGGATATCGATTTTCAACTAATAACATAATTAAGTAGAGCAATCATTTATCATCACAATACAATCATTTTTATTGCTTAATTCTATGCCTAAAACATGTTTTAGGCTATTGTTATGACAGCATTATAGACAAATTCTATGTAAAATATATTCTTTAAACTCATTTTTCTCAAATTGTTAGTTTTTGCAAATGTCATTATACTTTACGAAGAATGTCTCCTAAACTACTTGATAGATTTTGATGAAATTTTAAACACTTCTTAAGGACATAATTTACTTTACTCGATCAAAGAGTTTTTTTAATTTATTTATTTACTTTTTTTTTTATAAATTATTTAAATTAATATTTATCCTATTTTTTATGTAAAAAATATACTAAAAATTCAAAAATTTGTAAAAAATTAAACATACTTAAATCTATAATTCCAGCCTTGATGCCATTTAGAGAATCCTTATCTCTTATGTTTTAATTTAATTTCATGTAATTCTGATCAATGGTTTTTACAAAATTCTGAGTTTTAATTTGTACACAAAAAACAATATGGCCGCCGTTACCATGGCAACCATCATTTTAAAAAACTTTTTTTTCAGCATTATTTATTTTAGAATATCATTATGTGTTACTATAACAATTTTAAAAGGTCTAGCTTTAGAAATAACAAAAATAAGATTTTCAGGGATACCTCCCCTTAAGTCCGGGGGGAGCGCCGCGAGCTCCTCCAGCGGGGCCCGTAGCGAGGCCCCGGAGCCAAGCACTATTTCCGTTATTTTAAGCTTTTAAAAATGCATATTTTGAGGTATCAACATTGCAATTAGACTGCTACTCTTCCGCTAAAAAAATTTAAAAACCAAATCTGCTATTCACTTGAGTCCAGCGACTGGTAGAAAATCGTAAAATGATTTAGTTTTTGTATTAAAGGGGGGAGGGAAACCACAAAACCCATTTTGGCTACGCTCATGAAATTTGGTGACTGTAGTTTGTTTAAGTTGGCTGCACTGGGGCAGTAAACAAAGTTTCCATTTCAGACAATGAGGTCAGAGCATGTGATGGTTTGAACCCCAATGAGCTACGACCATGTGTTATATGATAGGTGTAGGCCTAAGCCAAAATCTCTACAAAATATATAAATATAGCGAAAACTGGATGTTTGCATTCGTAGAATTACATAATTTGTATATGAATATACCATGAACCATTATTTACAATATAAATCTAAATCTCCTTTCATTTAATATTGGATGTGACAGCGCTATAGGCCTATATTTAATTATTGTAATAATTTTCATCATTAATGACTTTATAGTAAGCATAAGTTTGCCATTAATTATAATAGTATTTAAAAATTGATTTAGATCTAGATTTATTTTTAATTAAATAATTATTTTTTTTTTGTAAACCTTAAGTGTAGTAGGCCTATATGTTATTAAAAATAAACGAAAAGAACCTTACTTTTCTTTTCCAATCGTAGAAGGTAGAACTTTATACACATATTGAGCTGTGAACAAGTTGGGTGGCTTGCGATTTCGCGGCTTTGTGTATGTGTTAAAGTGAATCTCTATTAAGTATTGTTAAAGAGCTAATTGTCGCGCCTGCTGACTCAACCTATCTTATCCCCTTTTGTCGTTAACTTTCAATGGAACCTTCAAAAGACGGGGAAGGAAAGGAGCAAAACAAACGGGAGTTCCATATATCAAAGGTCCATGCCGACTAGCAAAATGGTGAGGCCAAACACAACCTCAGATACATCAAAGTAGAGTTGAAGTCCGTGCCTCGTGTCTTGTTGCTGTCACTTATTTTTAAAAGTTGTCTGCATTGAATTTTTTTCTTTGGTTTTCTATATTTATAGTGTATAGTGTATCTGTGGCATTTTACGTCTCGTGAGACGATCTTTTCCCTTTGCAACTTCTTGTGTGGCTAAAGAGGCCAATCCTTGATACACAGCTGCGGTTGCAGGTTGGGCATATAAAATCACCAGGCGGAGCTACATTTTCAGCCTTCTTTCTGCTTCTGTTGTGTATGGCATCTGCAATCCGAGACCCTTCTCTTATGCTCTCTTTCCATGTGGATCTATCCAGTGCCACATGGAAAGAGTGTATAGTGTATCTTTTTAATATTCTTGTTGTATTTCAAACAAAATTAATTGTAATAATATTAAAAAAGCAAAACAAAAAAAAAAACTTGTTTGGGCCTTTGTGTCTTGCTGCTGTCACTTGTTTTTTAAAAGTTGTCTGCATTGAAATTGATTTTTCTTTGGTCGCGACCAGACCGGCCCATTTGGTACCGGCCCACCGGGCATTTGCCCGCTTGCCCATATAGCCAGTCCGCCCCTGCTCCTACTGAATTAACTCTTTCTTATGAACAATTTGTTGCCTGAATTACAAGCGAATTCCTAGCTGCTCTGGCCAAAAGTGGAAAAATATTAATACTTTTAAAATGTTTCGATTTACAACTGCTTGCTTCGAATACAAACTGACTTCATCCTTAATTTGCTCAGAAATGGTGGAAATTTTGTTGATTCTGGTATCTCCTTGAGCATCATGCACTTTCTTGAACATTGAATCCATAAGGCTTCCCCTATTCCTGTCTTGAACAAGACTTTCACGTGGCAATTCATCAGAATTTTTGCCAATTTTGCTTCCGTCAGAGTTAGCCAATATTGTCTCTACAAATAAGACAGCTTTTTTAGTTTCAGCTTCTGAAAATAAGTAGTGTTTAAATCTTGGATCAATGAATGTGGCTGCCAGGAGATGATCCATTGTCAAATCAAATCTCGCTCCAAGTTGTTTCAATAGCTCATCTCGAAATTGTTGGAGACCTGTTGGTGATTTGGACACTAACTCTTCCTTCAATGTAAAAATGCAAGGATAGATCAAACTTATGCTGACATTGGAATCAGCACTCAAAACTGTTGTTGCTTCTGCTGTTGGTCTTAGAATTGGAAGAGAAGCTCTCGGAGTATCTTGTAAAGTTTGTGTTAATGGTTTTGGTGGATTTCTTGCACATTTCTTTTTAACACCACATTCTACAAGTGCAAGAGAGACAGGAACAGAGTTTTGGTTAATCCATTCCAGCAAATAATATGTACTATTGAATCTAGTAATAACATCTAAAGGAGGCTTTGATTCCTTCATTCCTTCATCAGTTTGATATTTGGACAACATAGTTTGACCAACAGTTGATGAATGAAAAAAAGCCAGCAATCCTGTGAACATGACTGATTAGGTTCTGAATGATTTTTTGAGCATCTAAAGCAGCATTGATTGAAAGTTGCACACCAAAACCGAGCTTGAATTATCCACAAAAAAAAGCATTACTTTTTTTGAAAATATTCGAACATTCGAAAATTTAAAATAATTTCGAATCGAATTCGAATATTCTTTTAATATTCGAAATTCGAATCGAATATCGAATATTCGCAGGTCCCTATAATAAAATCTCACCTAAATAAACATAGGCCTAATCAAAGCGAAAAATCAGTCACTACATTCCGACCCCCCCCCTTTTTTTATCGCGGTGGGGGGGGCTGTTATTTCGATATATATATATTTATATATATATATATATATATATATATGTATATATATATATAATATCAGGTGGCCGAGCCTTGCTCGGTTTAATAATTTCATAAGAAAGGTTATATACCCGAAGTCATTTTGGGATTTTTTTTATAATTACGAAAATGAACGATCGGATAAAGACTACGAATCTGAAGAGTTTCTTAAGTGTTCTGTTTGTTCTAAATGTAAATTGGTACGTTCAGACATTTAATTTTGGAATTAGTATATTCAATTATGGCTTTAGTACGAAACATCGAGTGACGCAAACTTCTACGTTATTGGGTAAAACTGCAAAGACTTTCTTCCAAGCCAATAATAGTAGGCCTACGATACTATTACGCTGTCTAGACTTTAGGAGGACTTAAAGAGACTTGATGTTTAATCACCATGTACAATTCCAGATAGAACAAACAGAACACTAAAGAAACTCTTCAGATTATTTTACGGGATATGTGCCCTGTTCAGCCAGACTGTCAGACTATAAGAAGTGCATACCGGCTTTTGCCATCCATCTATCCCAGTGGTGTTACTGGTGCTTCAGCCCATGGAAGGATATGGCCTGCTTTTACACATCCTCCATTCAGATATCTCCTAGGCCTTTCGTCACCACGCCCTAACCCCAAGTTTTTTACTGAGGTTATAGTTAAATCAAAAGTGGCTGCAGCGTACGCAAACTCTTTGACCGCTAGCTAGATATCTTGTTCAGTGTGAGAAAGTATAAGGCATAGAGCAACTGTGTAATCACCATTTCCTTTGTTTTGGTACGGGACATTAGACACTGAAGCATGAACACATGGTCATAATTTTACCAGCAAAAT
>JADKLZ010000003.1:35507985-35520721 GCA_021533235.1 Biomphalaria straminea | reverse complement strand
TTAATAATTTTTACACTTTAAATTAGAGCGGGTCCTATAAAATTGCGTGTCCTATGAAATGCGGGCCCCACTGCGGTCGCCTGCCCTGGTAAATAGCGGCGTATGCTATGCCGCCGGTCAACTAGTAGTATATAATATATATTCATAGACAAGATCAACAAGAGAGGGGGAGGGAGGACGAGTTGACTGCACAGAACTAGAACTAAGGCTACGTAAACAACATATGAGCATAAACAAAACAACAATGCTTTATTTTGATAGATATCATCATCTTTTTCGTTATCATTTGACTTGGCACTTATAGTTAATTTTCTTGGGACCCATGATGCACAAGAATAAAATCACTAAACTTGCTCACACTACTCACTACAGAGACGAGCCTTTGTTTAGCGCTGTAATACCTGTGAATGGTTGAGTCTTACTGTACTCACACGCTGATGTATTTGTCCAAGTAGTGGCTGAGGCAACTTCTCCCCATTTTCCAGTGCTTGCAATTATGGTTTCTATTCCGAGTGAGAACGGAAAGATCCGATTTTGCATGATCGTCGTCGATAGGTTTTAGCTGTTAAGCTCAACTCGTAACTCGAATTGAGACTTGTTCGCTCTTGATGCTGCTCGTATCTTGAATTACTCTTACTTAGAGCAGCTCATATCTCGAGGTTCCACTGTATTGTACTAGTTATAGAGAGGAAGGGCTTGGGATTCGAACTGGAGGTTAATATCCTGGTAAAGACTGGGATTTTTAATTTTGTAATCTTTGGTGGCTCTGAGTCCACTCAGCTTTAATGGGTACCTGACATTAGTAGGGGAAAAGTAAAGGGAGTTGTTGGTTGTGCTGGTCACGACACCCTCGTTACCTGTGGACCACAGAAACAGATGACCTTTACATCATCTGCCCTATGGATCGCAAGGTCTGTAAGAGTAACTTTACTTTACTTTTTACTAGATCTAGAATAGATATAGATGATTGTTACCAGGATTTTATCAACAGACTCGGCAGGACTTTAGTGCACAAAAATGAAATTTATTGTAATTTACATGTATCAAAAAAAAATAATTTTTAAAACATCATTAAAATCAACATTTCTATTTGACCTTAAAGAGCTTCTTACAGAAACTATTCGTAAAATACATTATAAAATAGCTAAAGGGTATAAAAAACTATTAATTATCATGAATGATTAAGCCTAACCACAAAACTTAAAAAAATTATGTCAAAAACTTTACATTTTAAGGTTACAACAACTAATAAAAATGTACATTTAAAAGTTTCCTATTCAGGATTTTAAACCTGGAAACTTATTAATAGCTCCATCAAAAGTCACTAACTTCTTGATTTAGATTTCAATAGACATTGGTCTAGTTGCTTGGGTTAGCACCTAAAAACTAGACAGAATGGTGCTTTTTGGAAGTAATTGTCACATAAGATGTGTTAAAAGATTCTTTACTTCTTTCCATCTTCGTCTAGAAAACATATTTACTAATTTAAATGGCTCAAGAAAGCTAAAAAGTAAACCAAGATTCTTTCGTCACAGGTTCTTTTTTTATTCTTTTCTGGAAGCTATTGGAAGAAGCAAATTTTAGAGCAAAGTAGCCGTTGCATCTAAATTTTGCAAGATTCTATGCAATTTTCTATAAAATTTGTAAAGTACCACTCTTTCCTTGATCAAGAGATATATCTTAAACTGTGGTTCAGATCCTCATGAAATTTTGTACACAGATTTCTTTTACCTCCTAGACGCTAATTAAGAACTTTTTTTGACAGATTTTCAACCTAAAGACCGCTATTTGTGAAAAAACATGAGCCTTATATCAAACCTTTATATTTTTTATTTATTTCCCCATAAAGCAGCTGTCTAATTAGAAAGCATAAATAGAAATATATCACAAGTTCTGTATTTTTTAAGCAAATATTTGTTATTTTCCATTGGTCTACTTATTTTTAATATGCTTGAACTTATTTCCACTTTATTTAAACAAAAAAAAAAAGATTATTATAGCATTAATAAAATAGATCTGGAATCTTTCTTTTTTTGATGGAGAGAAAGAGAGAGAGCAAGGGATGGTACTCTGTAACTTTAAAAAAATCATTATAGCAATAAAAAGATAAATCTACATCTATAGTCATTTTCACTACATTCAAAAGGGGTGAGATAAACTATTGGAATTAAAAAAAAAATTGATATTTCTTTTTTTTTTTTTTATAAGAGAACAAAATACCAAAATAAATGTTGAAAGTGGAACGGGAATGTGGCATTCAATTGAGACCTACAGTAAATGCATTTTTTATCTAGGCCTAATACTGGTATGAAGAAATGTATAATACCATTCATTGCTTGTATTTACATTAAAGAGTGGGGCAAAAAAAGTCAAACTAACCAAAAGCAAAGGGTGGTTTAGGGTTGAAATAGATTGAATCGAGAAGCCTAAGAAAAGTCATAGAGTGTACAAAGGACTATCTTTTTGTTTTTTTGTGAAAGGGGAGGGGAGAGAACAGATAAGGGAAATTGCTATTTTAATTAACAGACCCAAAATATGAGTGTGTTTCAATTATTGGAACAGTTGAAAGTTATACAGAATGAAAATTCTAGGTTAATTATAATGTTGAATGGTATTTAATTGTTTTTAGTAATTGCTTTAATGTTGCCTTAAATGCCTTTTTTTTTTTGTCTCTCATCTCTTTTATAACCATGGGACTTAAGACAGTTTTGGTATTTAAAGACAGTTTGCTATTTAAATTAAATAAAGATATCTTTTTTTTTTTTTTTTTTTCTTCGTTAATTATTTAAAAATAAAATTCTTATTTATAATCTGATAGATTTAAGCATGAATTTTATATCATAATACTGAATCTAAATGTTAAGTCTTTTGGGTTTAATGATTAAATCTAAAAACATTATTTGTGGTACTATAGCCTGATTTCAATAACAATATGATCCATACATTAAGTTACTATTAAATATAAAAAATGATATTAATTTTATATAACTTGGACAAATATAGTCTCATTTTCAATCATTTAGAAAATTTATTTACAAGTGTTTGTTGTAAGTTGACTTCTTGAATTCATATCTAATTTCATCTCAAACATTTTGTTTGCAAAGTATTCAAAGGAAAGTAAAAAACAAATTAAGATATATTTATATATTTCATTATAGAAAAAAATTAATGTATTCATAAATATTTAAACATGAAGTAATTTTGTTTTCATATATCTGCAATAAAAAGAAACATACTGCAAATAAAAACCTAGACCATCTTGTCTGCTGCTTCTAAACTATGCCCAGATGTTACCATAAATACAATAAATTATTGTAACAGTTGTGTAAGTCATGTTTACAAGTTAAGGGGAAAAAAAACCCAAACATTTAGCCTTATTGAAAAAGACACAAATTCTAGTTTTCTTTTTTTAAATTGGTATGTAATAAGGTCTTAATGGGTAGATCAACTATTTCTAAGAATGGGAAAAAATTTGATGTGCAATTATTTGTTTTTATTTGTAAAAATATTTATTTTTCAGTTGAAGAATGAGCTGGGGTGAGCAAGAAAGCATAGCAGAATCATTAGAAAATCCTGATCCAGAGGAAGATTTAGATCTGCCACGCAGACGAAATGAAGATGTTGAAAGACCTGAAGATGACCTTGGTGTACCTAGTGTTGAAACAAGTGCTTATTTTATAGATAACAATGCAAGAACCACTGACAATTCAGGTGTTTCAGATCAAATTGACAATGAGCCTAATGCTACTAGTGATGAAAAGGATGTATATTGTGTCGATGCATTAGTTGCTCACACTGGAGATGGTGCAGGGATTGCAAGTTTATTATTAGAACATGATACAATACCTGTTTCTAACATTGAGACAGATTGCAAGCACATTGTAAATTCTGATAAAAATCTGGTTGCCGTATCAGATTTAAACATTAGTGAATCTAGAAACAATAGCTTGTCAGAGATAGAACAACCCATTAGGGAAGTAGATCAATGTGGGGAAAGAAACACTCTTAAGTTCAGTGGTGATGTTGAAGTATCCACTAATCTTGATGATGCACCTGAGGCTGAAATAGCTGGTATCTGTGATTCACACAATGATGAGGATAATATGAATCTGCATGCTTCTCAGCCTATTTCCAGTGTTAATTCCAGCACTGATGACACTTACTTCTCGTGTACAGCAATTCATATTCAGACGGATGCAGTGGCTGATCAGAGAACTATTCCTAACGATGATTCTATTGAACAGTTAAGCAATGAGGTGTCAGACATGCTCGCCCCTGAATGTGATAGACAAGGGGCAGCTCTAGCAACATCTGCTGTAGCAGATGACAGTCATGTAACAACAGAAAGTCATACTGACTCTGTGCCAGCTACTGTAGACACTCATGAACAAGCAAATTTTGCTAATAATGATTTAAATGACGCAAAAGTTCCAATGGGTACTGTTGATGTACTTCCCAGCAGTTCATGTAAATTGACTTTATCTACACACATTCCTTCTAGTGATGCTACCTCAGAAGCCACAGATGTGGTGTCCAATTCTGCTAAGCTAGAGTCTTCTGCTGAAAATGATTCATTGGTGCATAACTTAGAAAATGCTCTTGTGCCTCCTGAGGATCACAATTCCGCAAATGCAATATGTAATACCATTCATCAAGACTCTCATTCAGACAAATTCAAAACAATCAATCTTTCTAAAGATGGGAATAGAGCATCAATTCCTCCCACTTTAGCATTTTCTCAAGATGAGAGCTGTTCAAACCAAGTAACAATTATGAACCAAGAGGTTGTTCTTCAGAATAACACTTGCACCAGTCCTTCAAAGCAGCTTTCTCTTAACTCAACATCATCTTCTCAGCAGTCATCACCTTCTAGATCAGTTTTTGCACACACTGAGGAATATGACTCAAACAGCCTACAGAGGAAACTAGCTCTAGCACTTCAGAGTGACGATGAGGATGAGTTGCTACATGAACTGGATGCAGAGCTTCTTGCTAGACCCAAAAATAGATCTCCAATGACATTTTCAGCACAGAAGTTTAAGAACTTAGAACATGATAACACACTCAGTTTACTAAATGGGATGCAAGGCTTTGACATGAGACAACTACAAATTCATAACAGGCAATTATTGGAACAGTTGAAAATAAGAGATGAAGAAATTTCAAGGTATTTTAACTTTCTTTATACATGTACTTCTTTAAGCTCCTTTTTTTTTCATTGTTTTATTTTTCTACAATTCTTTGACTTTATTTTGAAATACTGAGTTGAGAGCTTGAAAAATTGTTTAAAGATTTATGACATAGAATTAAAATTACTAAGTTAAAAGTTACATCAGAAGACCCTAGTGGATACTGAGATTTTTCACTTTGGCTTTGAATATGTTGAGTTCACCCGGCTCATCCACTTCTCTATAGGAAGGAAGGTGGGGGATGGGTAGAAAAAATTAGTCATTATCCTAGAAATATACAATCTTGTTAAAGGCTTTCCAGGGAAACAGCTTTTAATTTCTCCACCTATTTTGTTAAACTTTTTGTATAAAGTTTCAACAAAAGGTTGGTGACAAGTAAAATTTTGTAAAGTTGTTTCTAAATAGTTTATTTTCTTTTTTTTTATTGCTCATTGTGTAATTCTATAATTCTCTATAATTAAAAAAAAATACTATAAAGTGTATTGCTCATTGTGTAATTCTATAATTCTCTATAATTAAAAAAAATACTATAAAGTGATATAGTAGTTAAACAACTTAACTTTAATTTTTTGGTTTAAATCTCCTAAATTTATAATAAAGCCAACTAGTGATACTATTTAGTTTACCAAGATTTACAATAATTTTGAAATGACTTATTGTATAAAGTATCTCAGGTAACAAGAATTTAAGGCATGGTTCTTATGTTTAATACTATTTTTTTTTAAAGCATTTGTTTGATCCCATCTCAGATTAACAGAAGAAAATAAAGCACACCAAGGTGAGATAACCCAACTGAACTCCACTCTAAGTCAGTGCCATTGTAAAAACAGCCCAAACTTGACTAGTGCAGATGACCTTTATTTACCACAGATAAAAGAGGTAGTATGGGAGTCTGTGCTATTTGTTTACTATCATAGACTTATGCTAGTGTAAATACTTCACTCTAATGATGTATAAATGAGGATTTTAGAACAGAAATAATTTTGTTCATTACAGTTAGAGAAAACAATAGCTCAGCAAGAAAAGGAAATTAAATTCTTCAAAGAGAAATTAGCCAGTCATGACAGCTCTGCTAAGAAAACTATTCAAAGCTTGCAAAATGAACTCAAATCTAGAGTTGATCAGGTACTTTATTCAAAATAGTTTTTTCAGCTTTTCAAAAAACTGTAAAAAAAAATACATTTTTAAAATTCTAATTTACAGAATTCTTTTATAAAAATTCTAATTTAAGACAATCTTAGCTGAAATTTTCTATTTTCACACACAACAATTCTAATGTATTATGAAATCCTGCTTGGGGGCCTAGCCAGTTATGGGAATTTGTTGACTTGATGGTCCCAGGTTTGAATTCTGCCTGGCACCATCCCCCACCATGCTGTGGGAGGTTTGGGCTAGGATGTAATAATTTTCAATGCTGAATGAAAATCTGAAACATTAAAACATACAAACTATATAAGGTCACATTCCTATCTAAGATAGCAATATTGACTTGTCTTTCATATCTAATATATATTCATAAATATATATTAGATTAGCCTTGCTTTTATTTATGCAAAATGCTATTTTGAATTTCTATTTTTTTTTCTCTTCAAATAATCTTTAAACTGTTACCACTATTCCACATTCTGTTTAGATCACAAAAACATATGAAGAATGTTGTAAAGAAAAAGACACTATTGTCATACGCTTTGCTGAATCAGAGGCCAAGTTTATGGAAGCGAAACGTATGATAGAAAAGTGGGAAGCTAAAGCTAAAGAGGCCTTGAAAGAAAAAGAAAGTATGGTTAGTGCTGTGAAGACTGCCAAAGCTGACAAAGAAAGGCTTGTAGTTAATTTTGAGACAAAGGTTTGTTGTTATTTAACAACTTTTTTTTTCTGTGTAACTTTTTCACTGATAAGGCTTTGTATCAGAGTAGTCTTTTTGGTTTTAATATTGAAGGATTTTGAGTTTGAAGACTAGCATTTATTTTGATGTGGGAGAGGCTACCTATAAAGGGAACTCTAGGTTCAACACCCGAGTCGAGCAGAGTTATGTTAGCCCCTAAAGGCAGCACAGAAAAATTATCTTCCAGATACCAGCTTTCCCCACAGCAGGTCCAACCTTCTCCCAGATATCCCCTTTCCCTATCGGTCCACAAATGAGATTGGACCATAGCGCTATGAGCATGCTACAAGCATGAAAGTAGTGCTATATAAAAGCTATAATTATTATCTTTTAAGATTTTTGGGCAACTCTGAGTCCTCTCAATTCTAATCTTTACCTGACTTTCGTTAGAGAACTAAATGGTCATTGGGCTGGCCACATGATATCTTTATAGCCATTGACCAAGGTTATGTTATAGTTAGAGAGTATATTAGTTTAGTTGGTTAAATATATTTTGTGTATAGTTTTTAGCGACAGTAAAAGTAGTGACGTAGAGAGACAGACTAATGACATCGTAGACTTAGAGCGACAAGAAGACCAACATGGCGTTATTCTTAGAGTAGGTTGTTTATGAGTAGTAAATTAGTAGTTAGAGACTGGACAGATTTCCCAGCATTGATAAATAAAGTGTCATTTGTAGATTTGAAACTGTTGTCAGCTATATCCTATTGTAGATGTGTGTGTGGCTAATATAGAATAGTAAGTGAACTATAAATATAATCGAAGTCAGATAGATTAGCCCACAACACCATAGAAACAGATCATCTGCCACCATAGATCATAATGTCATATTTAGAAAAAAAAATTTAAACCTAAAGATTTTTAGATGTTAGCTGTAAAATCGTATTGAAAGCCATTTCTTCATTTTAATGCAGTGTGCAGAAATAAGTAACTTAAATAAAGAAATTGAAAAGTTGAAAGAAGCCTTGAGTTCGGGTGAATTTCGGATCAAGTGGTTTCAGAATAAGTTGAAGGATGAACTCGAGCAACACAAGGTAAAACAATTTTTTTTTTTAATTGTTTCATTCTCACACCTCTAGAATTAGAAAGTATTTTTCTAGTTTAATGATTTAGGAAAATTTATATGGAAAAACAAAAATGTAATTAACATTTGTACATTTTTATGCTTATCACATTAGGAAACCAAAGCTACACTTGAGAAGACAACAGTTAAGTTAAAAGAAGCAAGGGAAGAAACAGAAATAATTCGCCAAGAATGTCAATCTATTGTTAAACGATATCAAGTGAGTTCTCATAGTTTTCAGCCATTAACTTTTTTTTTTCATCAATATGCATATTTATGAAGTTGTAATATGAATAATTGATCCATGTCTGCATGAATATCCCATAAACGTAGTTTGTATTGTTCCTTCAGGAGTCTGAAGAAATCAAGTCCAATAGTTTAGACAAGGAATTGAAGATTAAAGAGACAGAACTGAGAACACAAATGCAAGAGAAAAATGATACAGAAGAAGTAATGGCTGTTTTTGTTGTTTTTAAATTGGAAAAAGAACAACTTTTACTTTTAAAAACAACACCTTTTTTTTAGCTTTTCCCAAGCTTTTAGAGATATTAACTTCTACTTTAAATAAATAAGATTATTAAAAATAAAGTTTTAAAATAATTATCTAAATTTAAAGAATTGTCTTATGTGTTATGCCATTAGATTCATCAAATGACCAAAAGAGAGTTAGATTCTTTGAAGGTGCAACATAAGGATATCATAGAAGAAGTGAAAGCTCTCAAAGACAAGGTAACCAAACCAGTAGTTAACATTTAATTCTTGTATTTTAAAAAGAGTCTTCAATTAACTGTGTTACTTTCAAGTTGTATATATCAACAGGTTCAATGTCTTGAGGTGGAGAGGCAACAGAACCATCTCATGATTGAAAACTATCAGGAAATTATGCAGAGACAGAAGACAGACAATGGGACCCTCAAAGCACAAATCTCTGCTCTGTCAAATCTTCAGGATGAATATAAAAGGTAAGGAAATTATAATTACTACATGACAGCCTAGAAAGTTTTTCAGAAAGTTGAGATGTTTGCACTTGCACTTTTGTGATTTGCTGGCCTTTCTTTCAACACTTGTATTTCATTTTCTTTTGGGGTGATTACTTTCTCTGTAATGAGCACAATTTTAAGAGAAACTTTCCAAACTCTATTATTATATTATTAAACCACTGTTCCCAGAGCTCAGGAGCTGATCAAAAGTCTTGATAAAGATATAATTGAACTCAAGGTAGCTAACCGTGATCTTCAGAAAGATATGGAAGCATGCAGAGAGAGGGAGTCCAAGATGTTGTCCCTTCAGTCAGAATTAAGTCGGTCAAACGCTATTATTAAATCTGAAAACACGACCCTTATCAACAAGGTAATTCTATATAATCTTGGAATGTTGGCAAGTGTGTACTAAAAGCTAAGTTTGCAGATATTTTTTTGTTTGTTTTACAAATGTTATTAATATATTTAAAAAAAACAAAAAAAAAGTGCACTTTTAATCTTTTAAATCTTAAAAGGTTTAAATTTGTTCAATTCAGTGCAATTTAATTAATTAAATCATTAAATTTTTAATTACTTTTATGAGTCCAATTTTAATTGAATAAGTATAATTTGTATAATATATTATCTGTTTATACTAAGTAGTTGAAATAAATAGTGAATGGCTGACTGAATACAACTTTGACGCCAATAGTTTTACTAACTAATAGAACTTTATAAGCCAATGTTTTTGTTAAATTGTTTTCATTTCAAATAATAATTATTATTCTTGGGGATTCATGTATCATTACAGTCATCTTTGCTAGCTGAAGAGGTAGAAAGATTGAAGAAAGAAGTTCAAGAATTGGAAGATAATGTTAAGAAGCTGGTAAGATAAAATAATCATGTTCCTATATATAGATATATGTTACCAGCATTATATAGAATATACTCAATGCTAAGTGAATTTCAATTTTTAAATTAATAAATAATTTTTTAGATCATGGAATTGTATATTAAAATAGTAATATATATTTTTAATTTACTAAATTCTTTAGTTTTTTCTAACAAGACTAAAATAAGAAATTAAAAGATACTGAAACACTGAGCAGATAAAACTATCTACACACAATAGCAAAAGAGAATAAAATCCATTCCTAAATTCTTAAATGCTGCTCTTATTTAGAAATATTTGTGTTAGTTTCTTCTAAAAACAAATACAAAAAATAAATAGATAAACCTTTCCTTGGTCCCTTTCTACTCATAAATTATCTTAAGATTAAAAAAAAAATCGCTGTAAGACCCACTGATGTTTACCAGACGTGTTCAAACCCATAAGACGAGGATAATAGAAGTAAAGCCTCACATAAGGAGGATAGAAAATAAAAACAAGACAGACTGAACATTAAAAATTAGGCTTATAAAGTAGTTAATGAAAAAGGCTTTAAAATCAATTATTATGTTATTACAAGTTTCTCAGACAAAGAGACTTTCTAGAACTGTTTATCATTCAAATAAAACAAAAAAAAAGTTTGCAACTCCATGTCCGGCATCATTTCTTTTTTTTTAAACAGTCCACTGAATTGATCCATTTCAAGACAACTATATTGTATAAGAGTATAAGCACTATTTTTTCAATGGCGAAATTTGTGTGAATATTTCAGACAAAAGATGAATTGCACTGAAGCCTTGTTTAACATGTTAAATTAACTTTTTGTGTTTTCCATGATCATAACAACAATAAAACATGTTATCAGCTTTATCAATATCTAGTCAACAGGTTCCTTCTTAGTTATCATATTGTCTTGATTATGTAATAGACAGGTCAACAGGTTCCTTCTTAGTTATCATATTGCCTTGATTATGTAATAGACAGGTCAACAGGTTCCTTCTTAGTTATCATATTGCCTTGATTATGTAATAGACATATTTTCTTTTGCTTTTTATACAATACAATATGAAAACTCTTTAGAAACAACTTTTTACCCAGTTCAATTAAGTTGCGCAAAGCATGCTCATTTAGACTGTTGTAATTAAACATACTCCACATTTTAAGGAACAAGACTAAATTATTTACATAACTTGTGAATAGAAATATTATTCCAAAAATTTATATTATTAATAAAATACTTTAAATAATCATTAAACACTTTGCCTGAAGCAGTTTTATTCATTCTATAGAATGTCTAGGCATTCTAAAATTCTATACAATGCCTAGGCACAGTAGGAAATGGAGAAATCTTTACTCACTCTGACAGATTTTGCACTTTAGTGGTAACACACATGTATATTATCTATATAATCTATAAAACCTCTTAAGTATATATAAACTCTATTTAAAGTTAAGATTGGATATAAATGTTATGAATTAATTTGTGGATTTTGTGTGCATCAACTTTGTAACCTAACTTGAGTTTGCTTTGCTTTTACTCCACACAGAAAGAGAAATATGAGGAAGAGAAAAGTAAGAGAGAGAGTGAAGTGTCCAAGATGGAGGTATTGCTTTCAGAAAAGACTAAAGATTGTAAGTCAAATAAAATTCTAACTTCTAATTAACTAAAAGCAGAGGAAATTAGTACTTTTAAAATTTTCTTCTCAAACATCACATGGCACAAATATTCTCAAGATATAAACATAAATAACTGTATAAATATTCCAAGGTAATGAGTTTAAACAAAAATGGGAAGATGAACTGGACAATTCAAAAACATTAAAAAGAAGGCATGCCAATAATATAAAGGTATTTGTTTTTATTTTCAAATTGGAGAAATATTTTCTTTATGTTAGTTTTTAGCATTAAATCTACTTAATATTATAATCTGACTAGTTTACAAATATTTTTTGACCACATCAATTTAATTATTAATTAATCAAAAACAAAATAATGTTTTTATTTAGTTAATGATATGCAGTATTCCTAAAAAAAAAGTAGTATTCAATACTGATATTGATTAAATGAAAAATATATCTGATCTGTTGACTAGGACTTGACTCGTCAGCTTCAGCAAGTGAAGAAAAAGTTGGAGAGTATGGAAGGAAAAGGTGATGCAGGGAGCATGGGATCTCGAACCAATTCTAATGGAAGTTTAAATTCAATAGACAATACACAACATCCTCAACCACTTCCACAAGTAATTAATATTTCCATAATACAATTTTTTTGTTTTTTTTTTTGCTTTTCTTTTTGGTGGAAAGGTGACATGTTCTCTATTTTTTTATGCTTTCCTATCATGTGTAATGTCTTATTAAGCAATTATATGTGAGCATTTGTGTTTTGATACATGGAGTCTCACTTTGTTGAGTTCTTTTTCTTATGTAATCATTTGAATTTCTTTGCTTAGGAGACAGTGATCACTGAGCAGGTAGAAGTTGATAAACAAGTTCTGATTGAAAGAATTGTTCGCTTGCAAAAGGCTCATGCTCGTAAAAATGAAAAACTTGAATTCCTCGGGGAGCACATCCAGCAGCTGTTGGAAGAGATCAAGAAGAAAAACAAGTTAGTAAGCTTTTTGACTTTTGTGACATGTCGGTGTTTAGTGATGAGAAAGGACTTTTTGTGAGAGAATTCTGTCCTTAAGGTAGTCAGTGGTGACATGAGAAGTTGTGTGATTGGATTTTGTTCTTAAGCTAGTCAATGGTAGGA
>JADKLZ010000003.1:35491044-35501772 GCA_021533235.1 Biomphalaria straminea | reverse complement strand
TGATCTCAGGGTGTTTGACATACTGATCTCAGGGTGTTTGACATACTGAGCTCTGTTATGCTGATATTAGCTTACCTGGTATGTATTTTTATATGATTATTAGAGCTAATTCTTTATAATAAATAGCCTTTGAGGTCAATCTTGCTTTGTTAACTGTTAAAATACAAAAACTAAACTTATGGCTTACTTGTTAACAAATATTTCATGATTGATGGAAGATAAATACTCATGACCATTTGATACTTCTAAAAACTGTTAGTTATTGGTAAAGCATAGTTCAGTGTTTCTGCTTTATTGGTTACAGGAAAATTTAGATACACTTGGAGAAGAAATTGCTAGACTATCCCAGGAAAACCGGAGACTTCAGCTCAGTTTGCAAGAGATTCAAAAACATTCACAATTAGTGCAGGCATAACAGTGAAGAAAATATTTTACTTGATATTAGATTTTAACTCATTTTAAAAATGTTTTTGCATTAACATTAGCTTTTAACACACAACAACCCTTTATTTACTTGTTAATGAATCCTTTATGAAATCCTATAAGTTGAATGAAAAAAAAAAATTAGAGAAAGTACATTGTTTTTTAAAAGACTTAAATCAACTTTGAATGACAAAAAAAAAAGTTGTTTATTCTTTGGGTACTCAAGTTTTCCAAAAGGATTGCATTCTTCACTAACTTTTAGTCACTATTTCTGTACCTGGTGATTCTTTGTTTCACAATGTTGATGCAAGATTGTTGGGAACCTTTCCTATAATGCAATCCCATGTCATTGGAGCTATTCACATAGTGATGGTGTGTTGTTACATGTATATATGTTGTCTTGTGCTGTGTACTCATATATATTTATAAATACCTGTATTTTACTTGTGGGACCATCATCAATGTCATTTGTTTTGTTGACCTTTAATATGCTTAAGATGGCTGGACAGACTAGCCATACACTGGACTTCTTTGAGAAGATAATATTTGGTTTCTCTTTTTTTCTAAATCCATATTTATGAACATTGTACATAGGCTAGTTGTCTTCATTTGTAGTGGTTCCTGAAATTTGACCCCTTTGTACCTATCCAACATTATTTTTGTTTCCTTTTTGTGATGTTAGCTTGATTTTCTTTAATTGCAATATGATTCTGGGATGTGCAATGTCATCTAGGGTGTATATTTTCTGCTCTTCGATATTTATGGCTAGTGATTGCTGATGTACATTATAATATTGATAATAATTGTAATAGGCATGGTCTTAAAGCACAAAGATGAATGAAGATGACAGTAGTTCATTGTGGCTATGAAGACCCAGCTCTGACATTTTGTCAGATCTGATGAGATTTGTTGGTTGGGCATTGCTTTTATTGTTGAGGTATATTATTTTAATGAATACATCTATATAGACTGTTTTAAGATTGCCCAAACTATCTAATGTAATGTTGAAGCAGTGAAATGAAATGGGAGATACATTTTTTTGTTTTGCTGTAAAATTATTGAGTTTTAAATATAACATTCTTTATACTGAAAAACTTCAAAAACATTTTATACATTTTAGATTCTAATTGGTCCTTTGGTGATTTGTGTGTGTGTGTATAAGTAGCAAGGTATAGTGGCAAAGGGATAAACCTCTTGGTGTCTGAACCAGGGTATCTCAAGTTCAAACTTTGTGAAAAACGGGATTTTACATTTCTTGATTATTAAGGGTGCCCAAGTTCATCCAACTCTAAATATTACCTCATTTACATTGGGCTAGTAAGTGTGACACCCTCGTAAGCTGTGGGCTAAAGAAAAAGAAGAGATTCACTTCATTTGCACCCATAGATCACAAGATCAGAAATGGGCTACCTTTCTATACATATATATATTTATGTTTGATATTTTCTCTCTAATATAAGTAGCTGTAAACTGGTCTTCTTATTTGTTGCAATCTTTTACTAAGTCATTAGAGATTTTTTTTTTGTTGTAAGTAAACTTGTTTGTGATACTTTTTGTCTACTTTTAAGTTTTAACATGCCACATTGTTATCCTTGTTTCTTTTGATCTTTTATAACTAGTATTACTAAAGAAAAATAGTAAAGAAAATAATTCACAATATCTTATATTAATGTTTTTTCTTTGAAAAAAAAAACAGTTTTGTTATAGTTTAAGTATTACAGCTTTGTTGACTCTATGACTACAGCTGTAGAAGATAATCATCACATTATTCTAAGTTTTTTTATAGGGTAAATATATTAAATTAACAAGCACCTTTGTTCATGGGTGAAGACTAGATAGGTATTATAGAGAGATGTAGACCACCATCAGCTTTATAAAGTAGGAATTGGTGAAATTAAAAACTTTTTTGTGTGTTGTTTTTTTTTTTACTTCAATAAGTGCAATTGTTGAAACAGGTTTTTTGTTTTGTCTTTTATTCTATTTGGCCTCAGTTGAAGTCAAAAGTATTATTTCATATCTTTTGAATGAATCATGTAACGTGTACATTCAAGTTTTTTGTATTTATTCCTTTCTGTGTTTGGCCAGTGACATGCCTTGGACACAGTCCCATGTTGATGAACTCTTGGAAACCTCAGTCTCATATTGTCATCTATCATTTTTAGTCTTTAAACATTCTGTAACTGTTAAAGTGCTGGTCATTTTGACTAGTTGAAAATAGAATGACTTCAGATTGTACTGTTTGCCACTGGAGATTTTATTATTTGTAGCATGAAAAGCATGCCATGTGATATGTACAATATATTCTAAGGTATTCACATTAGAAAATTAAAACCAATGCAGACTAATTTAGATTCTCAAGTTTTACCATTTGAAGCTTAGCAATGATTTGATGAACAAATACAAGAAGACAGAAATCATTGTAACCCAATGAAACATAAACAGATACCCTGATATATACAATCCATAATAATGATATCTTACTTATGTTTAAAACAGTTGCTTTTTATACTGTAATTGGTAATGTATCTTAGAATGTTCCTTTACTTTAAATGCATATATTTAAAGATTTGTATTAGGTTTTATGGTGGCCGCATAATTGGGAAAATAACCTGCATGTATTTTAAGGCTTTAACTTATCAAATAAATTGATACAATAGACACATTTCTTTGACAATGTTTCCCTACAAACATGAATGTGAGAAGTCTTATGTTCTAGAATCTATTCAAGATTTTTTTTGTTATTGGGTGTTTTTTTTTTTTTTTTTTTTTTAAATTTCTTTTCATAACTTTTTTACTTTGGTGGTTAGGTAAGTTCATTTTATTGCTAATAACAATCTGCCCTAAGTCTGGCTGTTGTAAATATTGCAACACTAGTTTGATTGAGTTTTGTATGTAGTCTGTACATCATTGGTTAGCATTGGAAGGTTGTGATATTGATTTATTTACTCATTGATCTTTTTGTTTTCATGCATTGATTTTTTTTTTGTCATCATTCCAGATCTATCACATGCCATAATAGAATAAAATGATCAACATTCTAAATGTGTTTTGTTCTCTTCACAAATGCTGCTTGTAGTTTTGTATTTGCTTACAGTTTTTTGACTTCCTTGTGAAAGTTCTGAACTCTTTCTCTCCTAATTGACGATGCCAACGTTGATTTGACCCCATTAAATTTTTTTTTTATAAACTTTAATTTTTGTTGTCTAAAAAGAGTATGCACTCCCCTATATAACATTTTCTGATAACAAACAAAACGTTATTGAAGTTCAATCATAACAGGATCAAGAAATGAATATTTCTATCGAAACGAAGAAAATAATTACGGAAAGAGTTAACACACAAAAAATGAAACGTATCTTTTCCCCTCTCCCTCTCCAGACGTAAAATGCCACAGATGCTTATCTTATAAATTACAGACATTTCAAAAAAGAAAACAATTACATCCTACGCATTTCACATGTCAATTTAATCATGTATGTTATTCAGACTTAAATTCTGCTAAGTCATTGGTATTGAAGTTAAACCATTCTCTTTGATAAAAAACTAATTACAGTCACCGAATTCTATTAATGTAGACAACTTCAAAACCTCCTTCCAGTACAAGAAAACCAAGGCTACAGTCAGTAAATTACAGAAGAGGGTTTGTTTGAAAAAAAAAAATAACTGAAGGATACCTAGTCATTAATTCTATAATTTTATCCAAAGGGGTTAGGATATTACAATCCCCCTTAAAAAGCAAAGCTACGGCTACTACATTTCACGAGGGTAGCCAGTAGAGGTTTGAGGTTAAAGCCGTCTCCAGTAAAAAAGAAAACTAAAATCAACAATTTCCATTAGCTAGCCAAGAGGCTTGCAAACCCCTGTCAATAAAACGAAAAGCTACGATCACTCAATTATATGAGCTGGGTCAAAAAAAGGTTTTGTGCTTAACTCCCCTTTAAAAAAAAGTAAAAAAAAGACTATAGTTCAGTACTAGTTGCCATTTCAATGGAGACGAGTTCCAAACCTTTGGTTCATGCGCTGAAAAAGCCTGTAACTTTTGAGGAGAAAAGTGGCACAACTGAAAGCGTAGAGTCACGAGGCGTTGTGCTCCCCGAGAGATGTAGTGAAGTGATCAACTGATTAGGTCATTTCTTTGTTGAAGACTCGCTAGTGACAAAGTGTGATCACCTTGTAGTCGATTCTTGCATTCACTGAGAGTCAATGAAGCCTTTAAAATTTAATGCTAAAACTGATGGAGGGGGGGGGGACTACTCGACGAATAAGAAAGCTGGGTTGGTTTGGTCAAATTGGTAGACACGGCTCACTGTCAAAGAAAAGCGAGATGGAACTTTGTTTGACACAATCTTTTTTCAAATGGTGATTTTTTTTAGAGAATGCTTGTCAGTCGCAGCTAAAGTATGTGTCCTGAGCAGAAAAAGAAATTTGATAGCATTACTCTATCATGGAGAAGCTGATCACTTGATGCGCCAACTTCACAATACAAGCGAGCATTTTTTAAGTAACTCGCTGGCATTGGACGAACGTACTGACACAAGGACACAGCACAATTAGTGATATTCATCCGGAAAGAAGGTACCAAGTTCATCTCACGGAATAGTTACTCAGTAGTGAGTCACTCAAAGATACAACATCAGGCCAGGATTTATTCAATGCTATCTATGCTATCAAGAACTTTGTTGACAGAGTTGGGTTGGCACGGAACAAAATGGGGTCCATGCTTTGACTGGGAAAAACAAAAGGTTTGTTGAAGTTGATGAATGATAAAGTTAAACAGCAATCTCCTATACTCTCCATCCATCTGAAAAGTTTGTGCAAAGCTGCATTGAGTATCAAGCATGTTATTGACCCCACTGTCACAGTGATCAACTTTATCAGGACTAAGGGTCTTAACTTGAAGATTTGGAAACACTCAAAACACACCCACTCATATGTATATATGCACATACCAAAAAAATTTTTATGCGGCCCTACATACAAAAAGGTTGCTATAATGTAGTCCATATTCGTGTTTCTTTTTTCTATATAATTTATGAAGACCATCATATGTTTAACACATTGTGAAAATGTTGATAGATACTTTGACAAAACTTATTTTTTCAGAATTGAATTGTTTAGTTATGTAACCTTTATGTACTTTATTCTCACACAAACAATGTTTACTATCCTTTATAGAGGAAAAATATATTTACTAAGCATTATAAGTTGGACCTAATTTAGGACAACTAATAGTATAGTTACATAATGTTTTAATGTTATTACACTCCTCCACAATAGTAAAACAGCAACACATTATTCAAATTTTATGTAATCAGGCTGTGTATGTGTAAAATAAATAATAAATAATAAATAAATAAAGGGAAACAATCAAAAATTGTCAAAATAGAGAAAGGCTTTTTAAAGGGGAGACGATCATTTATTATATATTTAACATATTATGGAAAACCTTTGTAGATAATTTGTCAAAATTTATTTTTTTCATATTTGAATTGTTAAATTATGTAACCTGTGTTATACAAAGTACTATGGACCCAACTTAGGACAATTAATAATGTTATCTCACACTATTATTTTCTCACGTTTCACACACAATTGAATTGCATGTAATCCGGATATGGATAAATTAACCTGTTTGTCTTGTGTGTTTCTGTAGAGGATAGAAAGATTTTCCCAAGGGAAACAATCAAAAATTGTCAAAACAGAGAAATGCTTTTTAAAGGGGAGACGATCATTTATCATATATTTAACATATTATGGAAAACCTTGTAGATAATTTGTCAAATTTATTTTCTTCATATTTGAATTGTTAAATTATGTAACCTGTGTTATACAAAGTACTAGGACAATTAATAATGTTATGTCACACTATTATTTTCTCACGTTTCACACACAATTAAATTGCATGTAATCCGGATGTGGATAAGTTAACCTGTTTGTCTTGTGTGTTTCTGTAAACGAACGTATTATCTGAATAAACTTAACAATACATGTCCAAAAAAAAAAAAAAAACGACCATCAGTAATCAAAGACATGTTGAATGGCCGACAACAGATAACCATGTTTTGCTAAACCCGGAACTAAATGCAAGACGTCGTTTGAAGAAGTTTCATTTTCATGTGCATTTCTAGCAGAGACCAAACATTGGAATTGTAATGGATTGGGCATTCGAGCTCTGTCTTGGATGAGTCTGTCAACACAGTCTCCAGTTCGGCCTGGTGGGCTGTCACGGCTTATCACCAAAAAACCAATATCATTAACATGCACTAGAAATACTAAATTCTGAAACAGTGACAGGCGCGTGTTGGAAACACAAACTTTGAATAGTATTTCCATTGAGTTGATGTAATAACTATTTGCGTGTGAACAAGTGTGTTGTATGCTTGTACCAGTGCAAAGGAGATTCCAGATCTTTGGAGTGCGGAGGTCAATATTATTACTAAACCTATTATTTTGGAGGGTTCTTATATTATTATTTGGAAGAGGTGGTCAAGTTAGGATGTGGTGTTGAGGATTGACTTTGTCGCTGCCCCAACAAACGACAGTGGAAAATGTAATATGGTTTATACATTTTTTGACTGTCTTTATATTCAATGTTAAATTTGTCATTCAATAGGCCTCTATGCTATTTAAGTTTAGAAACCAATATCATTACCATGTATTAGAAATGATATACTCTGAAACAGAGACAGATGCCTGTTGGAAACATAAAACTTTAAATTTAATTTTTTTTTTAGCTGATATTGACAGGACTCTCACAAGACAGAGCTCAAATAACAATAGCAATTCGCAAAAATGTTTGGTCTGACGGCTCAAATTTCCAATCAATTGCAACAATCTTTGGTCTGACAGCCCAAATGCACAATCCATTACAATTTTAAATTTACAATTCCAATATTTGGTCTCTCCTAGAAATGCACATAAAAATGAAACTTCTTCAAACGATGTCTTGCATTTAGCTCTAGATTTACCAGTAGATACGAGTAGGACATAATTATTTTCTCTTTTGAAAGAACGCCCGTAATCAATACGATAAGATAATCTACTTCAGTAAAATGAATAATTAGTAACTTACTAAGTTAGTATACAACAGTAAGTCTATATTGCAAAATACGGACTATTGATTCATGTAGTCCATACATTGAAACAACTATGTTACAGTTACTCTATTCTTTTATTTGTACACACTGAACACAAAGATATACATTCGTATCTGTTCCTCTCCAATAGTTACTTAGTGTACAATTGTACATGGAGTCAGAGAAACAAAATAAAAAAAAATATAAAAAAAAAGAAAAAAAAAGGGGGGAAGGGGTATATAACAGTTCTGGAAATCTATGTGCTATAGGCGTTTACGGGAGAATAAAAATGGAACATATATATTACATATCTGCTTATAGGGTTTTGTTTGATCCTCCATGGAGCGCTCCTAACAAAGAGGTATTTTGACCACACTGACTGCAACTTACTTTAGATTACTTTAGAAAGATATATTAAGAAGAAGTATTCATTTGAATAAAAAAAGCAGAAAAAAATCCAGACGAATGTAGGTAGATCTTACAAGATGATATTAACCAAAAGAACAGCAAAAATCTAAGCAAATCTTCTGGGCACCATAGCATGACCTTCGTGACCCCTAACCTAGGTCAAGGCCAGCATCGAGTAAAATAAAATGTCTGGCGTGTAAAAATTTGAAACTACTTGCTATTTTCTTTAAGTTCCTGATGCATGGAGTCCAGTTGCTTAAGTTATTTAGTATGCTACCAACTTTTCCCTCTTCCCCTTTAAAAACACTAACTTTTAAAATCTGATGAAACTAGAGAGATTCTTGTGTGAGTGTGGCAGTGTTTAAGCGTGTATGTTTGCATGTAACATTGTGAGTAGTTGAACTTTGTGAGTATGTGTGCAGAAAGGAGATATCAAGCTGATGAACAAATCCAAAAGGTGAACAGAGCACTGGATAAGGGGAAGGGACAAGGTGGATGTGAAAGGTGAGTTCTGTACCTGACAAAATGTTGTTTCCCCCATACAGGTACGCTGCCTTTTATTATTATTGGTTTCTCTTAGCCAGGACTTTATGTTGATGTTTTCAGTTTTTAACATTCAGAGAACTGATGATCTGTTATGGTTGTTATATTTTCGTTATGGTTGTTCTAGTTTTGTTATACCACCATGCTTGTTATGGTAGTTGTATTTTTACTAGGATAGTTATACCTTTTATCTTCCTAAGTACCATTTCATTGTGCGATCGTTTTAGGCAGAAATATAATTATAATTGCAACGATTACTGTTTTCTTGCCTAATGTGTGAAGATTTTATATTTCTATTTATGATTGTGTTTACAATACAATGCTTATTTTCTTGTACGTATATATATATATACATAAAATGGCATACACAGAATAGCTTGCCGGGGAAATATAAAACAACTAAAGAAACTTTTGCTCTTCTTTTCTTTTAATGAACTTCTTAAAAACGTAAATTCAATCATTCACAACACAGCGTTACTTGAAATATATTCTTACAAATCACAAAGCCACAGAAATAATAATCCCACAACATAATAGCATTCAAAACATACTGATACAACCGAACGGCTGGGCTTTTTCTATCTTCTTAACTCAAACTTTACCTTCCCTAATATTAGACTTCAAAGATATTCAGTACTCAAAGACTTGTTTCCACTAATAGACCCATAACTCTAGGACGTACAACACCTCAAGGACCCTGACCGACTGACTTTCACACAATTTAGATTCTTTAAATCTCTTTTAGAATCCCAGAAACTTTTGTTCTGAATATTCTATTAGCCATGACTTTCTAGAAACTGATGTTCGTGACTTATTTCCTGAATTCTTTCTCTGATTGGTTAATTTAAATGTACACGTGCGAACCTCTTTGACCTGACCCTTCTCTAATTAGAAATAGAATGAGGTCACAATGTCTATTCGAAAGAATAATATCTTCACATGGTAATATTTTGATCATTCTCTGTGCCCTTGTGGTAGCTCGTAAAACGTAAGGAAGACCTGCTCACAATAACACAAATGCATCATGGGAACATCTGAACAAAGCCAAGGCTATTATGCAAATAAAAAAAAATGTTGCATTGATTTAAAAAAAACAACAACCCATTATATTTAAAATTCATTGAAATCAAAATTTAATATCTTAAAACTAAAAGACGTTTTACAATTATTTAGTTTTTTTTTTATTTCGAAAGACATCTTATAGACATAAGAAATATAACGTTGTTGAGGAGGGGGGACAACCTAACGATTAGTTTTACCTATACCAGTGATGCCCAGCCTAATTCGACCTGCGGACCATTTTAATTTCTGACACTCGTGTCGCGGGCCACATGACCGAAAATGTGCAAAATCGAAATGAAATTGACCTGAAACAATTTTATTAACAATGTGTGGCTCTACTCTAGGGATATTTGAAGTTTATCTTTGTTTTCACGTGTCGGAAAATAGTTTGCCGTTTCTATTTCAAATGTGAATATTTTTGTAGCTACCTTTACCGTCGACTCATTTTATAGTCTCTCCTCTAATCTCCAATCTTTAACAATCTTTATTCACAGCTCAAAGCATGAATGACGTCATCTTTGTTTTAGAATGCCGTTTGTATGTTGTTGTTTTTTTTCTTAAAAACAGCCACACTTTCTTTACAAAGCAAATAAGTTGGATATAACACACACACAAAGTCAAGATCCGTTCACTTTCCCAGGTAGATTCTAAATTCACTTCGGTTCATAAACGTACACACGTTAAAGGTCATGGTACTAATCCATCAGAGAAAAATATGAGGACTTAACGTAAATACGGATACATATTTCAATGTCTTTGTTTTTGAGGAAGGTATTTTCTACAATTTTTGCCAATAGTTCGGCGGGCCGGATGGAACCACGTCACGGGCCGGATCTGGCCCGCGGGCCGTAGTTTGGGCATCACTGACCTATACAATATAATTGAATCATAAGCGTGGTTTAAATAAGCAAAATACTTTAAAAAACAAATATTTGAAAAAAACCTATCTAGAGGAAAAAACACACAAAATCACTGAAATTTATCGCAACACTTAAGGACAGGAACAAGCTACCCTATTTTATGTATAAAGCAAAACAAATTAATTACCACTTATTAAATAACTAATTGGTTTATTTTTTAAATCGATACTATCACTACCACGGACTGTGGCCATGGGATTATAACTGGATCCGAGAATGGAAAATGGGAGAACAACTTGTTCAAATTTAAAAAAGGGGACAGCTCAAAATATACAGTCACATATCTCAATATCTAA
>JADKLZ010000003.1:35472383-35485185 GCA_021533235.1 Biomphalaria straminea | reverse complement strand
TCTATCTATCTATCTATCTATCTATCTATCTATCTATCTATCTATCTGCAAGCATACATTAATGCACACACACACCTGAAGTTTATTTTTTACATTCCCTTGATAGCTTCATTCCACCGAGTGTCTACTGCTTCAGGTTAAATAAATAAATACTTGCTGGGCTATTATCTTTGGAATTGCACATACACCTAGACCTTCCTAGATGCACATAGATAAATACATATAAACACACATATCCAGTGGCGTAGCAGGGTACTTCTGGGCCCGGGTTCAAGACTATCTTGGTGGGCCCCCTTCCCCCAAGAAGACGAGTGTTGTGTGTGAAAAAAAAATCCAAATGAATCCGTACAGACCTAATTGTCATTGTCGCCCCCTCATTTGTTTCCTGCTTTTTTAAAGCCATATCTTTCTCTCTTTCCCTCCCCCCTTTCTCTCTCTCCCGACTCCTATAATAGGTCTACTATCAATGATTTTACGAACATACAGTAAAAACAAAAAGAATGTGACGATCTGGTAACAATTGTCACCACGAACGCTTTTCACCATTACAATAAACCTGAATATTTACGTTCAAACTTCAAACTATCTAAACTTTAGCTGAAAATGTATTGGACATTTAAAGGGATCTTTTTAGACTCCGTAGTTTTAAATCAGCGTGAACAAATGTGCTTTTTTCCCCGCGTTGTTGTCACCCCCAAATTCTCACGTGGCCCCCTACTGGTCTTGCGTCATGGGCCAAAGCGTAATGAACCCCTTCGCGCCACTGATGCTACACCCCAGACCATGGGCCACTAATAGTGGTGGGCCCGGGTTCATTGAACCCCTTAGCGCCATTGATGCTACGCCACTGCACATACATACATACATACATACACATACATACACATACATACATACATACATATTGCTACCTCTCCTCTGTAGCTGTGTTAACAATACCCTCGTTAACTACTGACCATACCAATGGATATACTTTCATTTTCTCCTTAAAACACAAAAAAAGTTCAGCTAATGAGAGTTTAACAAAAAGTCTAATTGATCAATACATACAAGTGTAAGCATCCTAGCAGTCGATCTCATTAGCAGACGCTTACTCTCCAAAAGGTTTTTAATCAACTTCAAGGATACCTTGATTCCAAGTTACCTTACCACAGACACATTACATCGCCTTCAAAACATCTCAGGATGGGACCCTCCCCGGTCCAAACGTCATTTGCCATTTTTGTCACAGGCAGAACCAGACAGAGGCGTGACCTACATAGTCCTCCAAGATTACAGAAGAGCTGTTGTACGCGTGCTTATGATTAATTTTTGCCTACTTTTGGGTTGGTAATTAAGACATCTTGAGAAGTGTTGAACACAGCATGATAGGCCTGACACACCGTGTTCAGCAGGAGACGTGTGCTGCAGGCCCCCCCCCCCATGTCATCCTTTTAAAAAAATGTTATGAGAGTGTGCAGCAGTCTCCGAGTGACTTAAGACCTAAGGTAGATTGTGAAGTCGTCGGGAGGATAATTAGACAATTACAGATTGAGATCTTTTTAATGTAAGTACATAAAGGGGAGTTCAAGACTAATAAATTGCATTCGTACATATAAAAAAAAATATCGTTTAGTCAAGGGAAACAATTTTGTTCCACTATTTACGTCTAAATCTTTTTTTTTTTCTTAAAGATCATTCATTAAAAATGTACATTTGTTTTGAGGATTTATTTTCTCTAAATCTCGTATATTCATTTTCTTGTTTTTTGTTTTTTCTTTCTTGTTTTAGCTCTTTTTTCTTTAAATTTCTTCTGTCTCTTTTGTGTGTGTGTGTGTGTTTGTTCTGTGACTTTTACTTTATTTTGCCTTTGTTCTGCTTCTTTGACTCTCTTTCTCTATCCCTGTTTTACTAACCTTGTTTGTTTATTAGTGTCTCTTTGTATGCAATTGTTTCTTTCTTCATATTTTTTTCTTTCTTTGTTTCTCTAACCTACTGGTTACCATTTATGCGGTGTACATCTCGTGAGCTTTTTTTTTTTCTTCTAATGTATGAGCTATATTTACGTTTACTGGAATGAAACAACTTCAAAAAAAAAAAAAGACTTCCCATCTCTTCTTATATCTGTTTAATTTCATTTTGATCGACTTTCATCTTAGCTACCTTTCATTCATTTGTTTTTGGAACATTAGTCCCCCTGCCATTGTGTTCATTCATTAATTTGTTTCTCCTTTATTTTATTCACATTTTTCTCCCCTATCATAAACACGTTTTTTTTTTAATACAACACCCTTCCACCGCCCTTCTCTGTATGGCCACAAACTCAATACTCTCTCAGAGTGTATATTTAATGTTCACATTACCTTAAGTGACATTGAATGTGTATATTTTCTTTGATTTGTTTCTTCATTTTTGTATGTGCTTCTTTTTTTTTTTTTTGCTCATTCCTGATAATTTTTTGTTTTTTTGTTTTTTAAATTGTATTTATGTAAATTATTGAAGCCAGTTTGGCTCGTGTGCACTGTCATGGTGTAAGAATACGGGAAAGAGGTAAGGGATAGTATTAAGTTTGGTTTAGGTTTTGTTTGGGAAAAGGGAACTAAGTCGTCTTACACTACCAAATCTGTCAAGTACAATTTCTTTCTCTTAGTCTATACCAAAGAAAATTACCAATAGTTAATTCACCAATTGGTAATTTATTTTATTGATTTTATTTTGTCAGGTCAAAGAAATAATTGTGCACAATTTAAACTTGAAACGAAATTGGGCATTTCAGTTACCATCCATTGTATTTAAGGACCACTCAGTCAACATTTCAATTACCTTCTATTATATTTAAGGACCACTTAGTCAACATTTCAGTTACCTTCTATTATATTTAAGGACCACTTAGTCAACATTTCAGTTACCTTCTATTATATTTAAGGACCACTTAGTCAACATTTCAGTTACCATCCATTGTATTTAAGGACCACTTAGTCAACATTTCAGTTGCCATCCATTGTATTTAAGGACCACTTAGCCACTTTTTAGTTACCATCCATTGTATTTAAGGACCACTTTGTGAACATTTTAGTTACTATCCATTGTATGTAAGGTCCACTTAGTCAACATTTCAGTTACTATCCATTGTACACTTAGTCAACATTTCAGTTGCCATCCATTGTATGTAAGGTCCACTTAGTCAACATTTCAGTCACCATCCATTGTATGTAAGGTCCACTTAGTCAACATTTCAGTCGCCATCCATTGTATGTAAGGTCCACTTAGTCAACATTTCAGTTACCATCCATTGTATTTAAAGACCACTTAGTCAACATTTCAGTTACCATTTATAGTATATAAGGTCCATTTAGTCAACATTTCAGTTACCATTTTTTGTATATAAGGTCCATTTAGTCAACATTTCAGGTACCATCCATTGTATTTAAGACCAACTTAAATCAACATTTCGCTTCATGTACAAGAACATTACTTGATGCTATATCAGTTTATGCCAGCCACAAAGACAAAACCCTCACCTCCCACCCTTTGACCTCTGACCCACATCTACCTGTGTCTACTTCCTCTTCATTCTTCACATCTAACACTTGGCGGACGTCATTGTAAAGACATAAAACTGTGTATGTGTGTGTGTGTCGGTCACCCTGCATCTTAATTTCACATTGAATGTATTGGATCCCCAACACTCATATATACACACACACGTCAACAAATAAGCACACACTCACACAAAGAGTCCAACGGAAATGAATTAGTTAATTTCTTGAAGGCTAATTGCTCGACAAAGAAGACTTTGCTGTATCGTGGTTCGCTTGTGATATAGAGGTTTCTAGATCTAGAAGGAGATTTGGGGTATCGCCTTATGTTAAAAGAAGGACAGAGATGACAGTGGCTATGAGTTCCTTTCACCAGTTTTAGGTCTGTAATTATTATTTTAAATGAATTAGTTATCTGACCTCTCGAGTCCACATTATGACTATCTATAAACACATCGATTTGTGTGTGTGTGTGTGCACGTGGTTGATGAGAGAGCGCGAAGTTATAAAAACACGTTTTTTTTAAAATGAAATTTCGAAGTTATATGTGCCCCGATAGTTACGATCTATCTTTTTTTCTTATATATGGCTTGATTATATTTGATTGATAGACTTCATTTATCTGACATATAGCCCCATTATATTTGATCAATGAGTTTGATCAACTTCCATTTTTAAAATTCATTAATTTAGTTAATAAGCTTGATCATATTTGATTGATAGGGTTGATTAATTTGGTTATAAGCTTGATCATATTTGATTGATGGGCTTGATTAATTTGGTTAATAAACTTGAACATAGTTGAATGATAGGATTGATTATATCTGACTGATAGGCTAGATTGTATTTGATTAATGGGCTTGATAACTATATTTCATGAATGCATTTATCTTGCATTAACATGATTATATTTGATCAACTTTGTCACTTTGTTGTATCAAAAAATGTGAACATGGATGTCTGTCTCTGCTTTCTAAAAGAGGATGCTGAAAGATTATGTCTGAATCTTGTTCTGTTGTAAATCACGAATATCTTACAATGATTTACTTTTGTTGAATGGGTCGATTTCATCTGTTATTTTAGAAGAGATCTCTTCTATTTTTGATTTTTTGATCCTGTTGTTTGGAGAATCAGAAACAAAAAAAAAAAAAAAAAGAAAACAATATTGCCCACACCATGGCCCGTGGACTAGATTTGACCCAGTTCTATTCGTTCCCACGAAACTAAAGCGCAAAGAACATAATAAAGAGCAGAGTGGCTCTGTCACTTTGAACTCTCAGATACCTTGAAAATTGAACACTCAGATAGTTTGATCTATCCGATACTTTGTACAAAACTTATGTTAACTCACTCTGTCTGTCTGTCTGGTAAAAAGCTTGAACGTGTTTTTTCTTCCATTTGCCATTCTCGGATTAAGTTAAAACTTTGCACAATTATTTATTGAGCGCGACAAGAGACGAATCAATAAAAAAAAATTAACAATTAATTAATTGTTGGGGTATTAATTTGTTTGTCTGATTTCGAAATAATGGGCATAAATGCTACCTAATGAGAGATGTGGATATTAGTGGCAATGATTCGATTCCGAGGATTAAGGGTGAGTGCAGTGTTTCACAAGACTACGCAAACCCAGTTGCGACCTGCATATTTTCTCGCTTTCATGCAGACAAAGCCGTTGTCCACTGTCGGTCTATTTAAGTTTTCTTTCTGTCTTCTGTGTCTGTCTTCAATAATGGCTTTTCTTTGAGTCTCAAATGTTTGCCTCGAAGTCAGTATTTTATATTGCCCTCTTATAACTCAAAGTCACTGTCATATTTCTGTATTACAAAAACTGAACAGGTTTGGTCTACTTCATAACGGCTTGAAATAACTGCCCTACTTTTTTTTTTGGTTGTCCAATTTATCTTGTTAGACCATATATTCTAATTATAGAATAGACTGAGACATTCCGCTGAGACTTTGGATTAGTTTTCTTGTAGCCGGGTGGGGGGGGGTCTGTCTTGCAGTTTTCTCTTTAGGTTTAAAGAAGTTAACCCGGAAATTAACATACTCTTTACATTTATATTTAAGTTTAGATTTCCTTTTTTTTCATTTAAGAATTCTTTTTTGGTCATCTTCTTAGAGGTTAGAACTTAGCCTCTAAGTACAACCGAACACAGCGTGTCAAATTTTACATAATAAAGTAATTTATTCGTAATACATAATTTAAAAAAAAATTCTAGAAAAAAACAACTATAAAACAAGTAAAATGTAAAAGTAAATTAAAACAAAAAAAAACTTTTTTTTTTCTTTTTAAAAGACAATTTCTCACTAAAAATAAATTATATATGTGTGGTGTGTGTTTATGTGTGTGTATATAATTAATCTTTATTCTTTCGGAAGATGTGGTGTGTGTTTATGTGTGTATATATAATTAATCTTTATTCTTTCGGAAGATGTGGTGTGTGTTTATGTGTGTGTATATAATTAATCTTTATTCTTTCGGAAGATGTTTATTGTGCCCGAGAATAGGTTCTTCTTAGAGTTAGTGGAAAAATTGTAGATTGCCCCTTGCAGGGTATGGGGGGGAGTCGCTGTGAGCTCCCCCTGGGCGAGGTGAAGCCCCGCTGCCAAGCGCTAGTTCAGGTACTGAAAGCCAACAATGTACATATTCTGGGGTATCTACATGCATTATCCAACAAAATTATATATGTTATTGTATTATTAATCTTTATTACATAATTACTTTCATCCTTTCGGAAGACGTTTATTGTATCCTACAACAGGCTCTTCCTGGAGTAAGAGGAAAAATTTTAGACTACCCGCTCTTGTCAGCTAAGGGTCTGGGGGAGCTCACAGCGATCCCCTTGCGCGGGGTGAATCCCGGCCGCCAAGCACTATTGCGGTATTGAAATGCATTTTCTCGTGTATCTACATGTATTATCCTTCTATTAAAAAGTTTTATTTCAAAATCTAATGTGCTATTCTTACTAACTGAGATCCTCCCGCGCCGTTTGGCTCATTGGGCGTAAAGCTGTTTCCTCAAAAATCTATCAATGGCCACGTCTGAAGGGGTACGTGACGTTTTGGCGCCGCCGTTTTGGCGCCGCCGTTTTGGCGCCGCCGTTTTGGCCCGAGACGTTTTGGCGCCAGCCGTTTTGGCGATAGGGACGTTTTGGCGCGAGATATAATTTGACGATAATTTATATAGCACGTAGCTTTTATAACAATGTTTATTTCACTGTAACATAATATTGTATGTATAGTATGAATTCTAACACCGTAAAGCGATTATTTTTTTTTGTAATATAAAGGTTTTGCTTCTTTCATGAATATTGGCCAATAATAAGTCAGATTCCTAAATGGTAATGACATGCTATCCTCTTCCTTTTTTTTTGTATGTGAGTTCTGCTAATCGTACTGGATGACATTTTCCTATGTCTTTCTTAAAGACATATTTGTTTATTTGAAATTAATACTGGATAAGTACTAGCTAAGTGTCACACTTTAATATAACGAAAAAAGCATGTTTACATGTAAAGTTTTATTACACAGAATGATGACAATAACTCCACACATAGTAAAAATCAAGACACGGAATGTGGTCAGTACAAAATCTAACGTGAATCCACAAATGGATAGATACAAATTCTCGACACTAAGATACTTTGAAAAGATATATTTCGATAAATTTGATAGGGATGTTTGGTTGACACATCTCGCATTGACGCAGGTATAGTTATTATTATTATATTATTATAGCTTTTATATAGCGCTACTTTCATGCTTATAGCATGCTCAGAGCGCTTTGGTCCAATCTCATCTGTGGACCAGTGGGGGGGAGGGGGTACCTAGGAGATAGTTTCCCGTGCTGCCTTTGGGCGCTCAGTAAACACAACTCTGCCCGAGTCGGGTGTCGAACCTCGAGCCCCCTTCTAGGTAGCCAAGCAAGCCAAGCTCAAGCCGCACTTTAGCCTCTCGACCACGCTTCCACTAGTTAAACAAATGAAGATAAGACTAGCACCGAGCACTGGTCGTTGGCGTCATGCGTCTGGCGATTATCTATTTGGGACTGGTCACTACCTGTGACACCTATCCCCCCTTCTCCTCCCGCTCACATTTCACTCCTTGTGTATACTCTTCCCTCCATCCCTTCCCTCTCTAACGCGTAAGTCATTAAATAAACCAATGTTAATGTAAACAAATAATTGCTTCACTTTTTTGTCTATCATTGTTTCATTTTCGCTTAAATATGTGTTTAAAAATGTATAACAAACAGCTTTTTTACTATTTTATACCGAGACAAACAAAATATATATTCTATCCCCCCCCCCCGCTCCAACGAAAAAAGAGGGGTAGTGTGGAGGGGAAATTATGGGTTAAAACAAACACTCATGCAAAACATAGATATATATAATTCTTTTTTAAGAAATAATACAATAAACGTAAATAATGTACTTAGCGCCGAAACGTCCCTATCGCCAAAACGGCGGCGCCAAAACGACCTTGTCGCCAAAACGGCGTCGCCAAAACGGCGTCGCCAAAACGCCGGCGCCAAAACGTCCTGCTTCGCGTCTGAAGCCTTTTCCCACCTGTTCTGAGGACCTCCTTGAAAGTGTGGCGTGAAGTTGTACTAAGATGTCCCTGTTTGCGCTTTCCTCGAATCGGCCTCCATGTCATCGCAACTCTATCCGTGCGTAATTCATTTGGTCGAAAAACATGTCCAGCAAACCTCATTTCTACTCTCTGTCAAAACCTTACTAAGGGGTCGACTTTCAGTTCCACATAGGAGTTCCTTGATTGAGACCTGATCTCTTTAATTGACTACTAGCTATCTTTGTTGAGCCATATATAGTCTTTTACAATTTTGGCGGACTATTCACTGTACTTTATTAGTGGAGCCCAGCCACTGGTAGAAGTGTGTAGCCTCTCTTGGCTACGCTTTTGGAATTAGGTGACTAGTTTGCTTTAGATTTTATATCGAAAAGGAAAGTTTTATCCTCAAAATCATCTGTTGAGGAGTTTGAACCTAAAAAATCTCTGAAGTATTTTTTTAAACAAATTCCAAGCCCCATTTAGCTACGCTCTTAAAATTTGGTTAGAGAAGTTTGCTTTAGAATATTGAAGAGGGGGTTTTCAACCTCAAAACCCTCTGTATGGGGATTTTAAACTCAAAACCATCTGAAGGTTTTTAAACTTTAAAAAAAAAAAAGCCATCTGGAGGAGGGGGGTGTTAAACCTGAAAAAAAATCATTGACTAAGCTACGCTCAAAGAATTTTTGTGCATACTTTACTTTATTTTATATTGAAGAGGTATTCTTTAGCATCAAACCCCGCTGGGGTTGAAGAGTAAACTCAAAACCCGTTTGGCATCATAGCATTTTGAGTGCGTAATTTGCTTTTTATTTTATGTTGAAGAGATATATTTTAGCTTCAAACCCTGCTGAAGGGGGGGGGGGGTAAAACACGAAACCCCTCTGGCAACGTTCATAGCATTTTGAGTGTGTACTTTGCTTTTTTTATACTGAAGAGGAAGGGAGTATCGTAAATTTCGGAGGGGTTTTTAAAATCTAAAAAATGTTAAAATTTTCCTTAGCTATGGTCTTGGAATTTGGGGATTGTCATTTGCATCTTTGTTTTGTTTTATAGAAGACGGGGCAGTTTAACTGCAAACCCCCCTGGTAGGGGGATTGTCATTTGCATCTTTTTTTTGTTTTATAGAAGAGGGTCAGTTTAACTGCAAACCCCCCTGGTAGGGGGTTTTAAACTTAACCCCCCCCCCTGGCTGCACTGGAACAAGATGGTTTAGTATTAAAATCTCACCTAAAATAAACAAAATCAAAGCAAAAAATCAGTCACTTAATTCCAATTCCCCCCTTCCAAGGTGAGGAGATTTCATTGGGGGGGGGGGGGTGAACTTCTTATCAACATTCCATTTTTCACGTTTGTATGTCTCATACTAACAGAACATGTGCCATTTGTGTATCTTCACGTATTAATGAGCAGCTTTTGTCACTCATGAAACTTACGACAGGCTGTCAGAAATAAATCGACTCCACTTTGAGAATAACTACAAGTTAATTGGAACTCAATAAGGATGGAATATCAAAACACTCGGATTTTCAAACTTCGCATTAGTTCAGTTTTAATATTATATAATACTAGCCGGATAAGACCCGCGGTCTGCTGACCATAGTGGATTGAATTTAGATGTCAGACTATGAGAATGTTTCCTTCACTTTTTTTTTGTCACGAATATAAAAGTAGAGTACGTCAATTGGTTTACCCATTCAGCCGACATATTCTTATCCAATATACATTTCTGTAAAAAACGGGTTTACCCGACTTGTTAAAAAGTTTCTTTATTTAATAGAGATCATCATCATTTAACTCCATTTAATAGAGATACAATTAGGTACCTTTTGTCTATTTTTAGTTTATTCCGGCTGTGTGAGGGACATTAAACATACACTACGATCTCCGCCATGCTCTAAGGAACTTTTATGCCAATTTTTATCAAGATTGGTCAAACGGTTTTTATTTCTATGCGGGACATACATACGTATATACATATATATATAAGATATGTTTGCACCATTTATCCCTATGATCGCAATATCTGAAAGGTGGACTCTGCTTTTTTATTTTTTAAATCAAAATAACAAAAGAGCAAATCAATGTGAATTTTATGACTCTAGTCTGTAGTAAGAATATAATTATGAATGGAAGGTAGCAATTAAATTGTCGGTAGATCATTTCGTTATATTGACATTTTTAAGGTTTTAAATAATAATAGATGTAATTAAAATAAGAAAAAAAAATGTAAATAATGTGAAGCATTCTTTTGTACTTTGTTTTGGCTCATTCATGTTCTTTCTTTTTTTTTTATATCACAATACATATAAATTAGTTAAGATACATCAATTAATATTATGAATAAATAGAAATACGTTGTTTTATCTTCACAGATGTAGAGATATTTCCTTCAATCAGAATGATCCTCCGAGTTTCCCGTGTAGAATTATACAATGATAATGTAATCAATTTCCCTGGGTTGAAAATTCTTTTTAATGAACTTCAATTATTATTCTAACAATATAAATCCACGTTTGTTTCTTGTGAAGCAGATATTGTGGTTTCTAGGACTAAAAATACTTTAGGTAAAGCATTGGTTTTACCTTTCGTTGAAGTAGTCTTAAAAACTTTTACACAAACCTACATCTGATATTATTTAACGAATTTCAACTTGTTATGAGTTATAAAATTAAAAGCCTCAAATGTAATTCCTTGCAAACGACATTTGCAATCTGGGTTCAGCGGCGTCGCAGGCTCTGACAGGATGTAGCTCTGTGTACTGCTAACTGCCTAAGGGTCGCCGGCTCCTTATTGTTCCGCAGGGTTGACCCACGAAACATTACCAAGACAGCAGAGGTTTGAATTCAGTTTTCCTTCTGCTAGGTGGGCTGCAAGCCAAGTCTAATGAGTAAGTAAAAGTAAAGTTTCCCCTTCAGACCTTGCGATCTATGGGGCAGATGATGTTAAGGTCATCTGTTTCTTTGGCCAACGGTTAACGAGCAGGGTGTTATGTGGCCAGCACAACGACCAACCGCCTTTACTTTCCTCAACTTAAGTCAGGTACCCATTAGAATTGGGTGGACTCAGGGGCGCCCTAAAAATCCCGAAATTCAAAATCCCAGTCTTCGCCGGGATTCGAACCCAGGACCTCAGGTTCGGAAGCCAAACGCTTAACCATTCGACCACTGCGCCCCCTAAGTCTAATGAGACCCTTCTGTATACTGGTGCAGACGCCAGTCACTCGCCTTCGCCCCTTCTCCTGCTATTGAAGACAGTTCCGCAGATCCAATATCTTATCTAGTCAATCTAGTCATGCGTATTAATCAATGACTTTTATTCTGCCAAGTCTTTGGTTTTTGTGGCTGACTAGGCAACCCATTCCATGCTCTAATAGCACTAGGGAAGAAGGAGCATTGGTACAAATTTGTCCCAGCATATGGAACAAAGAATGTGCCAATATTTGAGTCAGACGTGTAAGATCAAGAAATACATAGGTGTCACATATGCCATTCTGGGTTTGTCTATGTTATTTTTGTTTACTAGGGAAACTTGGAAAAACCTAGAATCTGGGTTCTTCTCTAAACTGGAAATACCAGGGAGTTATTTATAGCTTTTCTTTGTCTTTCTAGAATTTGAAATCTATTGGTTGATTTAAAAATAATTAGACATTTTTCTTAAAAACTAGCGCCAGGATATTTGGCGGGGCCAGAAAGAACGCCAGTCGATGAAAGAACTTTGTAGAAACAAGACGTGTTATTAGGAGCTCTGTTTAAATGCATTTGTAATATGATTTCACTTCATTGATCTATCATTGTACATATTATTACCTACGTTCTATATGATTAAAGTTTCTTGAGTTTATTCTACAAGAAGGTATTCTTTTATTGTGAATCCTAGATCTACATTTATTAAGTTACTTCAATTCAAGATTTTATCAACCACGTGTTCAAGATAGAAAGATTCCCCGGCAATGTCACCTCACTCATCATCAACGACATCGTGACAATAGGAAACTGCGACCCTTACAATAATACGTATTCCAGTAATACATATTAATTGCTATTTTAATTGGTTTATATCTGAATTGTATCAATAAAAAAATATAAATCTCTCCAACTTACAATGTAACTTCAAATGACTTTCTTCGACTTACTACAGTTAGAAATAAGTTTAAAAAATGGATTTGATGAATTAGCTAAAATTCAATATAAGTTAAGCAAGGTGTCTATCGAAAACCAGAAAACATGACAAGAGGTCTAAGTAACAAAAACGTTTGGGAACCACTGGCCTAGAGCCTTTAATTACTTACAAAAACGTTTCGGAACCATTGGCCTAGAGCCTTTAATTAGCTAAGGCCGGCGATGTTGTGAAAATCCATCACAGTTTTACTCAAGGTTGCATCAGAAACAAGTACATATTCAGCTAGCTCTTAATCTGTCCCTCCTGGACTATCAATGTCGTTCACATAGCGCAAGTTAATAATTCTCCTTCCGCCAATGCTGACACTACCTCCAAAACTCTGAAGACCGCCCACCATGAAAGAAGATATTGAAAATAGTTTAGTGAACGTAGTCAGCCTTGTCTCTCTCCAGCTGTGGTATTTAAATGTTATTGTTGAGGTATACCGCACTAGTGGCCTGCTTGAAGAGGTTTTCGATTTCTTGTATTCCGTTTAAAAAGTGCGTTGTTCATGTTCTCCTTCAGCTATTAGTTCACCAGGAATGTTGTTC
>JADKLZ010000003.1:35390679-35411740 GCA_021533235.1 Biomphalaria straminea | reverse complement strand
ACAAGGACTTTTACTTTACCTTCTACAAGGACTTCTACTTTACCTTCCACAATGATTATTACTTTATCTTCTACGAGGACTATTAATTTTCCTTCCACAAGGACTTTTACTTTACATTACAAAAAAAAAATCTGGAATATTTGTTCTAGTTGAACAATTAATATAAAATAATTATTAGATCCACATACTAACGCCCTTCTTTGATCCATTTATTGACATCTTTGCTAAAAGCATTGTTTGACCACACCACTAATTACATGTCTTGAACACTAAGAACATTACATGACAACACCACTAAGAACATTAACTTGACCATAGCTTTAAGAACATTGCAAGACCACATTAATAAGAAAATTACTTGACCAGACCAATAACAACATTGCTTTTCCTTATCACTAAGAACTTTAATTGACCACAGTAATTAGAACACATCCCAAACAACATTACTTCAGTTTACTTGACTACACTAAAAGCAATATTTGACCATACCACTAAAGGATTACTTACTTGACCATACTACTAAGAAAGAATATGGCATGACTATTTCACTTTGACCGGCAGACCCTCAACAACTACAAACCTTTTTTTTTTCACCTTACCATTTTAGCATAACCAGCAATCTCACTTAACTTGACTTCCAGAGCTGATCAGTTCCCATGGGGGTGTACTAGTGATTAGGAGCCAGCCAAGTCGTAAACCTCAGGGACCTCTAGCAATTACCTCCAGGTGCTAACAGAGTGGCCAGCCCTGCGGGTCAGGGTCTCCCATCCACGCTTGCCCCTTGTAATGAGCGAACTCTGTGATTGTGATTTATCAGAGCAGAAGATAAACGCTTGCGGGAATAATGGTCCAATAACCACTTAGAAAAAAAATTAATTAGTTCTTTTTATAATTGGTCCGATTCTACCAAGAGACTTTTTTAATTTTTTGGCTGTTCTGAAAGTCAATACAAACATTACAAACATGTTTGCTCGATTTGTTTGGTTGTTCTCTTTGAAATGCATACCTATAAATAGAACAATTAACTTTTGCTGATTTATTTAGTAAAAATAAACTATACTTAAAAAAGGTGATGATGATAAACTACATCTAAGTTTACACAATTGTTTTAAAGTCCAACCATTCTACTGTAATTATCAAACGCCTGACTATGAAATACATTTCTGAAATAAGCTATGAATTAGCTATGAGTGCAATTGATGATTGAATACATTTTAACATAAGTAAATAAAATTCTTTTGGCTTTATTTTGTTTAAACAATCAGATAACTATTTTACAGCGTGTAGTTTAGTCGACTTTAATTTTTTTCCCTATAAATTGTATAATTCTTAGTCTGTATTGTTCAAGACTTAAGCATACTAATTTTTTAAAAAATCCTCTCTTTTTAATTCTTACATACTAGCGTGTCTGTCGCCATTTCTTCTAACATACTAGTGTGTCGCCATTTGTGTGTGTGTGTGGAGTCCATTAACCTCACAAGTGACACCTCCGTGACATACTTTCAACATTTGTATTTAAATAAGGCTTGACGTAAATGTTTGTGTTATTATATATTCGTATTTTTGTTGTTCTGTCTTTGATATGATGTTTGTTTAGTAAATAAAGTTGTTTTAAAAATAATTTAATTCTGGGGTTACATGAATTTGAATTGTTAATTTATGATAATTAGGGCTCTGTGTTACTAGTGGATAAATATATCAATCACGTATGAATACTTTTGAACACAGGTATTTGTATTCATTATCTTTCTATTTTGTAGCTACTGTTTGTGTTTTTGTTTCTGTCTTTCACATTCTCGACATCTTTCTCTCTATATCTCTCTGTCTCTCTCTCTATCGCGCTTTCTGTCTCTCTATATCTCTCTACCACTCTGTCTCTCTCTCTGTCTCTCTCTCTCTGTGTCTCTCTATCACTCTGTATCTCTCTCTATGTCTTTATCTCCATGTCTCTCTTTCTGTCGCTCTTTCTGTCTTTCTCTCTATCTCTCTATCGCTCCTTCTTTCTCTGTCTCTCTCTATCTATCACGCTGTCTCTCACTGTCTCATTCTCTCTGTCTATATGGCTCTCTCTGTCTCTCTCTCTATCACTCTCTGTCTCGCGTTCTCTCTCTTTTTCTCTTCATCTCTCTCTCTATCACTCTCTCTTTCTCTCTCTTTTTCTCTCTCTTTCTCTCTCTCTGTATTCAAGGTTCCTCTCTCTAAATAATGTCGACCAAAACTCTTACTTATATTTCCCTCCCCTCCCCTCTTTAAATTTTACAGTAGAAAACACGAAAAACCACTCTCTGTGAACCCCATTAAAAACCAAACCTCATTAGACTTGGCCTCCTAGATGACATCTCATTAGTCACCTCCCTACGCTCCTCACGTAGAAGCGGTCCTCACCCAACAGGTAAATTGGTACATAGCCCCTGATGCCAACCGGCCCCTAGACTGCCCAATACGCGCCCCACCTAATCCCCTATCTAGAGTTAAATTATGGTCCCAAGTCTCAAGTCGTACCATCAAGGGCCACATTCGTTTTAAAAAGTGGAGAGACTTGTCACTGACAGATTGAATGTCACTGCGAAGCCAGGTGACCAACACAGACAGGCGACATTCTTCCATATAGAATTTTAAGTAAAATAATTAAAAAAAAAACTATAATATATGTGTATAATAAACATTCACATGAATCAAAATTATTAATGAACCTAATGAGTAAAATACGCTAATGCTTTGTATTTTCTAGTATACACCATTGGTAACAATCTAATAGTATTCATTTGGATAACCATTGGATAAGACTTGATTGATAAGAAGATTTAAAATATATTGGAAAAAAAGGAGTAACTTTCAATAGGAGTAAAATAAATATCATAATTCTAAAGAGAAACAATGACATATGCATTGAGATATGCCATAACATAAACAAATACATAAACAAAAACACAACACCTTTATTGAAACAACATAATAAGCTATAAACCATTAGTTCATCAATAACATATACAGCAATACAACAAACGATATAAACATTAACTTTATTGAACATTGCTATAAAATGTTGACAAACTCACTAACATAAAAAATGTGGTGTATCTAATGCACAGAAAACGGAAGTATTGATAAAACTATACACATTTTTTTTTTTAGCCAAGTAATAATTTGTGACTTTTTTAGCACAGAAGAATCGAATTAAAATCAAAATTTTTAGAGAAAAATCGGATTACTCGAGGAATAAACTTTTGAACAAAAAAATTCACTATGAGAAACATTCAAATATGCAATAACAAGTAGGAACTTAAAAAAAGCATCATTTTCAACCGCCATATTTCCAATGAATTAATTTTTCCTTTGTAATGAAAACTTTTATTAATACTGTGAAACATTTACGCGCCGACTTTTTCCAATATCCAACTAACTAATGTCTTGCAATTTCTCACGAAAGTCTCGCGATAAATATAAATTTACCAAAATCAATGTTTGTTTTTTTTTTTGTTCATATATATCTAGAATCTAGGTAATGAAATTATTAAATGAGCCAAACATAGAGCATATGATAGTAGTTTGTGCAAATCATTCAGAATATATCAATATGTCGAATCATTAAAATTAAATTACAAGTCTTTTGGGCAACATTTTTTTATTTGTTAAAAAGCAAATCGATTCATTGGCCAGGTATACTTCGACAATTGTAGTTAAATAAATTATTAATTTTAATGTTCACGTTGCAACTCTAAAAATAAATACGGATAGTTAATGCTTATGAAAATGGAGATGCTTGGGTCGTTTAAAGATCAGTGATCCGTGACAGATTATCGATTTCTTCCTGTCGCTACCGTCATTATCTGGATGGTTATTTTTAGTTGAGTTACTGTCATCTCCGGCTTCTTTTATGTATGTATGTGTCTTTTAGGGGAATATGTTGTTGGTTTTTTTTTTTGTGTGCAGAGTTCCTTTTTTTTTGCTATAAATAATTTGTGTCTAACTTTGTATTCTCCTACTGAAAACAATGTCTTAATGTTTATCATTTGCGATTATGGTAAACGTGTTTGTCTTATACTAAACTGAAAAGAATGGTGTCCTATGCTATTCAGATAACAAATATGTCCTAAGCTATTCAGACAAAAATTGTGTGCTGTGTTATTCATCACGATACGCGGAAATCAATATCTTGCCCAATGCCTTGCGGAAAACACTGACTTGCCCCATGTCAAGCTGAAACATTGCCTTGGCCCATGTCAGGCTGAAACAATGCCTTGCCCAATTTCAGTCAGAAACATTGCCTTGCCCAATTTCAGTCAGAAACATTGCCTTGCCTCATGTCAGGCAGAAACATTGCCTTGGCCCATATCGGGCAAAATATATTGTCTTATCTTTTATCATACAGAGAAATGTTTGACGTCATTTAATACATTCCTGTCTTTACGTTTTAGTTCATTGAGTTGTTGACCTGTAATGTCACTTTCTTGTTTACATCTTACGTCATTTATATGTTTACTTCTGTCATTTATTTGCTTATATATAATGTCTTTTATTATATAGTTCGTCCATCGTGGTTCGATGATGACCACTTTGTCATCCAGTGGGCTGAGGGCTTTGCACTGGGGTTTTGTGCCTCCTCATGTGGCTGGTGAGACCTATGCGAGCCCGGAATGTTCGGCCGCACTCTGGGCAGGTAATTCCAGCTGGAACTAGTGTCGTTTGCCTTGCTTTCCTTCTCTGGCGTTTTTCTTTCGCAAGCGTTGTTCTTTTTTCCTCAGCAACCTGTGCGCCGGATCTCACAGCGCGGCGCCATGATACTCTGTCATGTGCCTCTGTCTCCCAGGTGCCTGGGTCAATGTTGAACTCCTTTAGAGAAGTTTTGAGGGTGTCTTTGTAGCGCTTTTTTTGACCTCCTTGGGAGCGCTTACCTTCTCTTAATTGGCCATACATGAGACGTTTTGGGATGCGGTGGTCCTCCATCCTGCACACGTGTCCTGCCCATCGCAGCTGGGACTGCATCAGGATTGTGTGGATGCTTTTCAAACCCGCTCTTTGAAGGACTTCAGTATCTGGCATTCTGTCTTGCCATTTGACATTTAGTATTTTTCTTAGACATGTCATGTGAAAGTGATTTAGTTTCTTGGCATGTCTTCTGTATACTGTCCATGTTTCTGAGGCATAGAGCAATGTAGGTAGGATGACGGCTCGGTAGACACCTAGCTTAGTGTTTGTGGTGATACCACGTCTGTTCCAGACATTGTTTGATAGTCTGCCATATGATGCACTGGCCTTGGCGATGCGAAGGTCGATTTCGTTATCGATATTTCCATTTCTGGAGAGTGTGCTGCCAAGATATGTGAATTTGTCCACTGCATTTATATCGTGTCCATTTATAGTGATGCTTGGATCCGAGTAGGCTTTCCCAGGAGCAGGTAAATATAAGACTTCAGTCTTATTTGTGTTAATGGTAAGGCCAAAGTCTGAGCATGCTCTTGAGAAGTCACTGACGATGCTTTGTAGATCGTCTTCAGAGCAGGCATTTAGGGCGCAGTCGTCAGCAAATAGCAAGTCTCTGATTACTGCTGAATTTGTTTTTGATTTTGCTTTGAGCCGCCTCGGGTTGAATAGGCCACCATCAAATCTGTATGTTATATTTATTCCTTTGTTTTCTCTATCCGTGAATGCATCTGTCAGCATAACGGAGAACATGATACTGAACAGTGTAGGTGCTAGGACACAGCCTTGTTTTACCCCGTTTGATACTTCGAAGGGCTCTGATGGTTCACCACTTACTTGGACACGGGCCTTCATGCCATCGTGGAATAGTCTCACCATGGTAATGAATTTTCGTGGACAGCCATACTTTGACATAATCTTCCAGAGGCCTTCCCTGCTGACAGTGTCGAATGCCTTCGTTAGGTCGACATATATTGAGAAGAGGTCAGCATTTTGTTCTTGGCATTTTTCCTGGAGCTGCCTTGCCGCAAAGATCATGTCAATGGTTCCACGCTCTTTTCTGAAGCCGCATTGACTTTCTGGTAGTAGACCATGTTCTATGTGTTACATGAGCCGATTTAGTAGGATGCGTGCAAGGATTTTCCCAGCAATAGAAAGAAGAGATATCCCTCTATGGTCGTCGCAGATTTGGCGGTTTCCTTTTCGCTTGTATAGATGAACAATTGTGGCATCTTTAAAGTCTTGTGGTATTGACTCATTTTCCCACATAATTAAGAATAGCTCATGAAGTCTTTCGATCAGGGGTAGTCCACCTTTTTTGTAGACCTCTGCGGGAATGGAGTCAGCTCCTGGGGCTTTTCCGCTTGCAAGCTGTTGAATGGCAAGATCGGTTTCCTTTAGCGTGGGAGGGTCATCCATTTTTTCATTTATTGGTACTTGCTGTAGCCTGTCTATGGCCGCTTCATTTATGATGGAAGGTGTATTGAGAACCTTTTCGAAGTGCTCGGCCCAGCGTTTTAGGATTTCTTCCTTATCTGTCAATAGGATTGTCCCATCAGCATTTAATAGAGGGGATGAGCCTGACTTTGTGGGTCCATAGATTTCGTTTATGGCATGGAAGAAGTTCTTCATGTCGTGCTTGTCGGCAAATTCCTGTATTTTTTCCACTTTCTTGCTAAGCCAGGTATCTTGCATTTGGCGTAACTGTTTTTGCACATTTTTGCGGATGTTGGTGAATGCATCTTTAGTGGACTGGGAGTTTGGGTTGTTCAGATACAGTTTATGGAGCTTGTGCTTTTCATCTAACAGTTTTCTGATCTCAGTACTGTTTTCATCAAACCAGTCCTGATGCTTTCTCTCCATAGGTCCGAGTATGCTTAATGCTGTGCTATGGATAGCTTCTTTGAAACATTCCCAGCTTTTATCTACATTCGATTCAATTAGAGAGGTGGACTTGAGGCAGTTCTCTATCGCATCTGCGAACGACTTTTCAGTTTTGTCATCCGCTAGGCTGGCAGTGTTTAGCCTTTTTAGGGGTTTAGATTTTTGCGGACGTCTCTTAGGTTGAATACGAATGTTGAGCTTTGTGATGATGAGGCGGTGGTCTGTTCCACACTCTGCACCACAGCAAGATTTGGTGACACGTATGTCCTGACGGTCAGATTGTCTGGTGATGACGTAATCTATGAGGTGCCAGTGTCTTGAGCGGGGATGCATCCAGGAGGTTCGCTTTCTCATTGGAAGACTGAATATTGTGTTTGATATGAGCAGCTTGTGTTCAGCACAGGTCTGGAGTAGTAATAATCCGTTGCTGTTGCATTGACCTATCCCAAATTTGCCTAAGACTCCTTTCCAGATGTGATGGTCAGAGCCGACTCTTGCATTGAAGTCACCGAGAATGAGTAGCTTTTCTGTTTTTGGAATATCACGTATGGTGGAGTTTAGTTCTTCGTAGAACTTTGCTATGACGTCCTCTGGGTTGGTCATGGTGGGTGCGTAACAGCTAACAATGGAAATGTGTTTCTTCCCGTTTAGTAAAGGCAGCTTTAAGATCATTAGTCTGTCACTAATTCCTTTGGGAGGCCCGACTAGTTTAGGTAATAATGATGTCTTTATGGCAAAGCCGACTCCAGATTCACGTCGTACTTCAGTGCTTCTACCGCTCCAGAAAAAAGTATATCCAGAACCTCTTTCACATAGTTCACCTTCATCTGCAAGTCGAGTCTCGCTTAGTGCTGCTATGTCGATATTATATCGGTGGAGCTCCGTGGCTACTAGTGCAGTTCGTCTTTGTGGCCTGTCAGAAGTGACATTGTCAAGAAGTGTGCGCACATTCCATGCGCCTATGTTAAGAGGAACTATCCTCGTCTTTTTCTTTTGATTTCGACCGCTTGAGTAGGGTTCCCGCCAACTGCGGTAGGCTGGCTAGGGTGGTTTAGAGCAGGCAATTTTTGGGGCACCTTTTCTAGCCCTGTCCTCATGCTATGGAGGTGAGCAGTGCACTCCTAAATAGGGCTGCTCAGCCGCTCAGGGGGCTGCCGGACTCCACTGCTGCTCTGTGTCAGTGGTGAACGACCATATGGCCTGAGCCGCCTGTGTGCAGGGTTGCAGCTACGGCTTCCAGTGTGCCCACACCTACCGCTTCACTGCTTGCCTGTCGCCACAGGGCTTTGGTTTGGTTGTGTTTGGGGGGGGGGGGATGACAAGTGACTTGCGCTGGAATTTGGATTATAGTGAGGAGGATTCGCGCAACACGTCGACCTCACTCTCTCGCCCTATAGCCCATCCTTTTCCGGAAGCAAGATTTGGTCAAGACGTCCGGGGACAAGTTTGGGTGCAGTGGATGACCAGAGACTTCCTGCGTGTCTTGTCCTGCTCTTAAGTGCTCCACAGCACTGTGCTGGTATATGCCTTTCTGTCCGATTTGCCGAGTTTTTCACGTTTCGCACAGGCCGCCAAGTCCAGACTTCACTCTCTCTTGAGGTTTTTGTCAATGTCTTTTATTACGCCGTATCAACTTACATAATCCTAACCCACGACATTCCTACGCCGTATCAACTTAGATAACCAGAACTATTACTAGTGCGACATTTTTAGCATGAAATAATGTATATAAATTTGCAAATTAGTTTTTGACTTTTGTTTTATGACCACTTAAACTTCAAAATTCAACTTCAACTTTCAACTTCAACCTTCAACTTCAACCTTTTAGAATTTAGACTATGAAGAAAGTGTGAGCTAAAAGTAGCTCTAGTCTCAGAACTACGTCTATCTCTCTCTAGTCTCAGAACTACGTCTATCTCACACTAGTCTCAGAACTACGTCTATCTCTCTCTAGTCTCAGAACTACGTCTATCTCGCTCTAGTCTCAGAACTACGTCTATCTCACTCTAGTCTCAGAACTACGTCTATCTCTCTCTAGTCTCAGAACTACGTCTATCTCGCTCATTTGTTCAATTGTTCTTTTTGTGCAGACATTAATTACATTATCTATGCATCTGTAATAGAGGATTGAACCAAAGCTCTACTTTTACTGACCTCTAACCCCGTGCACAGGTTTCTGTCTCTGCAGCCTTGTCCTCTCTTCGTCCTACTCTTTGTCTATAAACTCAATTGGGAGATGGCTATGAATTATACAGATGTTTGACCATTTTCTGCAGTGCCGTAGCAAGGTGTAAACAACATAGACATTGTGAGAAGTTGGTGATGCATTATGTACGACTTCCTCTCTACTCACTCCATTTGTAAGGTACTTCACCGTTCGGTTCTCTTTTCACCATATTGTTCACCACCCCCCTACTCCACGAACATACGGTTCTCTTTTCACCATATTGTTCACCACCCCCATACACCACGAACATACCTGTCGGTATGAAATGGGCGGTAAGTGACTAATGCAATGAGTAATTTAATTAACTCGTCCTTAATTAATTAAAAAAAAAGATCCAGGTCTCATTTGTATTTCATAGTGATTTGTCTCTGTCTGTCTCTATGTCTGTCCCTGTCTCTCTGTCTTTGTCTCTGTTTCTCTGTCTCCCTCTCTCTCTCTCTGTCTTTGTGCCTGTTTCTCTCTCTCTCTCTCTCTCTCTCTCTCTCTCTCTCTCTGTTTATTTTGTTTTTATCCATAGAATGACTATGTTTTAGTTTAACTTGACTCGGATTGCGAGGGTTAATCTATCGAATTGAATTTTCAGGGTGTCAATCCTTTATGGTTCTCGATTTAGTTTGAACAGGTTCCTAACTTCATCTGCCTCAGCGGGTAGTTGGCATAGGACGTTGCCGGGCGAACGTGAAGGTTTGAACGGAAACTCTCAACAATATCAACAGCTTTTTCGAGAATAGTAGAGATTTGTTTTTGATGAATACGTCACAACATACAAAAAATGTTGGTGCGCAGTGGGTGTAGATGGATAGAGTTAACCTTTTCTAAAGGGGGATAACCAAAAAAAAAGCTAAATAACGAAATTTTATATATACATATTTGAAATCTAGTGGTTGAAAACATATTCCATTATGTTCTAATCGGGAGATAACATTTATGAGTCAATTTTAAATCTTACGTGATACGTACATATATATTATGAATAGATTTTTTTAAAAATGATAAAATCTTCAATATGAATATTCACATTTTAAACTGAGTAGTTCGCGCCATTAAAAATGGTCTCCCTTCTTCGCCTAGCCCTAGCGGACGATTTTATAAACATATACATTTATAAAATTTATACCATTATAATATTTATCCATTATATAGCTACCTAAAAAATACTTATTTATAACCTACAAGCCACTTATTAAGTAAGTTACTCACTCATCTATAGTGTAACTCTCTGTAGATTGAATCCATAATTGTCTAGTGCACCCATTCTATTTTTCTGTTAATTATATAACTGTTATAGAGTGTAAAAATGCAATAATGTTTAGCGAGTTCAAACACAGACTAACTAACCATTTTATTGATCGATTCTTAATAAAAAATTTGGTAGTTTCTAAAACATTACATAAATGTAAGGATGATTATGTTGACAATATATTAAAGAAGAAAGATAATTTTTATTTTATCTTCAGATTAATTTATTCATACATATTCTCAATTTAAAAAATGTTCACAATAAATATAAATATTAATCAACTGTGTGTTTTTTCTCTAGTCCATTAGTTACCAAAATTGAAAAGATAAAATATATGTTTGTTTATAAAAGCTAAGAATGCACTTTATTTTGAATTTCATGCACATCTTTTAAAATCAACTTTTTAAACATCGACTCCCATGCAGCAGCGTGCCGTCGGCGGTCACCAAATACGGAAACAGTCCCTTAAAAAGTTTAAATAATCAGATTTTAATATTTTTTTTAAGTATCCCGTCAGAGAAAAGCCGCTATTACTTTGTGTGTTTCGTCTGTCGGTCTTTCCGTCCGTCACGTTTAGATCGGAAAAACAGAAAAAGATAATGAATTTTCCGTCCAAAACATCGCAAACTTTTAGCACATTATAAAAAAATAGGTTGTTTTGATGAGTTTATTCACTCTTTCATCATTTTTTTTCTGGTGTGTTTCTGGTGTTTTGTCATCATTTAGTTTCTGATGAGTTCATCGAGACATCTGTATTCATGTGTAAGATGATTTATTTCATCCATCTTGCCAGACGTCATATTCCTTGTTGAAAGCCAAAGTTTTTTTATCTGTGTCAAGACATTTCTTGCTGCTCGCAATATTTAAGTTTTAGGAATAAATTCTCTACTATAAAAGAAATTCAAAGTAACTTTTTTTTAAATGAGCTAGTTGTCTGTCAGAACTGACGGGACGTAGACGGCTCTAGGGCACTCCAGGCTGTGGTTAAATTGGGCTTGCATGGTTAGGGTGGGCTTGCCTGGTTAGGGTGGGCTTGCGCGGTTAGGGTGGGCTTGCCTGGTTAGGGTGGGCTTGCACGGTTAGGGTGGGCTTGCATGGTTAGGGTGGGCTTGCATGGTTAGGGTGGGCTTGCACGGTTAGGGTGGGCAGACAGAAAATAAAACACGTCTGGGGCAGAGATATGAACGCTGCCAGGATCAGCTTCAGTAACTGGGAATATTGGGAAGAGATAGACAGAGAGAGACACAGAGAAACAGAGAGAGAGAGAGAGAAATAAACCAGATGAGTAAAACTAGAAAAGCCAGAGAGGTTGGATAGCATTATGGGCAACTTGTGTGGAGTATAATAGACCTTTTAATTAAGGGTTGGACTATTTCTTAATTTGTCGGAAATAGATTCACTCTCTTAAGCGGACAGAAACATCTATTTAAGAAATTTATAAACATTTCACAATTATTTATCTTTACAACACTTCAACTGCACATCAAATACTGAATATCATTAACTTCACATCAACTATTAAACATCATATACAAAACATCAATTTCACGTCTGCAGCAAGGGTTTAGTTTGTGACGTATACCTAGTGGTTTGTCTTTTCGTTTCACACAAAAAAAAATGTGTTTTGAGAGAGAAGTAAATAGGAATGAAATCAAACGTCCCAGCTCTATTTTCTGATAGTCATAAGTAGAACGAGAGTAGACTGATGAGAAGTCTACTTATCATTGTCGTTCTCAATGATTCCTTGTTTTTATAAATGATGCTAGTAAGACTAAACTACTTCAAACTAGTTCTCATTATAAACAATTGGGCTACAGATTTTGTTTCCTTATATGGTGACATTTATTTAGTTTGTTGTTTACCGCCTTACTTCCGCATGTGTACCTTCTGTGTGTTTATTTCTTATTTAGTTCTAAATGAACAAAGGACAAAAGTAAAAAAAAGTTTTACCAGTCTATGGTTTTAAAATATTTGTTTTGACTATTTTTCTTGTTTTTTACTTTCACTTTGTCGTGTTAAACTAAAGGTGCGAATTGGCCAACATCGTGAACTTCTTTCTGGCCACTTTATCTTGCCAGGACATATCCAAATTGAAAACATCCTAACTGGCATATATCTTGTCACTGCAACTATACACGCGATTGTCGTTCTTGTTGCTCTGGCAATGATGCTGTAGCGTGCATCTTTCTGTTCATCAGTGGTTTTGTTGTTGTTGTTGTTGTTGCTGTTTTGGTCTGTTCTGTCTGTCCAGTTCTGGAATATAGAACATTATCCACATTGTACGAGCTTGTATGTGTTTGTGTGTGTGTGTGTGTGTGAGAGAGAGAGAGAGAGAGAGAGAAAGAGAGAGATACATTGATTCTATAAAATTAACTTCTGTGTAGTTAAAGTTGTTGAACTTAGCAATAAATGTTAAATTCTTCATAATCTCTATCTATCTATCTATCTATCTATCTGTCTGTCTGTCTCTCTGTCTCGCTTTCTCTCTTTCCATATATATTTAGATTTGTTATATTCTGTTTTCCAAAAAATGAATAGTTATTATCGGTCAGACAAATGTTTTTTTTTCCTAGTGGTCACCCTGTCCAACGAAAGCCCTATTGCCCATAAAGTCTGGTTAACACACCATCCATTAACTCTTTCTCTCCTATCTGACGATACCAACGTTGATTCCATCAGAAAGTGTTAAATATTAACGAAGAGAAAGAGTTAAATTGACTCATGTTTGCTTGTCACACTGTTCACCACAATGTCCATATGTCTGATTTCAGCTTTAACCCTGGACCGACGTGCTGGAATTCTGCGATCTAGGTCAGCGCAGGTATATTTCTTATCTACCTGTCCATGAAACCATAGCAACCAATAATAAACCATACTATTTCTAGTGCCTCTATATATCCAATATAAATGTACACTCCATATTCTTCCGAGGAATTTTGCTTTTGATTTTTTTTTATTTATTGACAACACATAGTCTTATAGCAACACGTTTTATATCAATATCCTCTTTTGTTGGCGTATGTATACATAAAAAACAACATATGTATGTGTTATGTATTCATATATATTTATCATATATTTATATGTGTACCTGTAATCTAAAACGTTGACATACGTATATTTATATGCACAGAAATATAAATGCAGAGAAGGGGTGAGTTCCCTTTCAACACACACTATTACACACTATAACCATCACTATAACCATCACACAACCTCTATCACACAATATATTACACACTATATCAATCTCACAATACATTGCATAAAATGTCTACCAAACAATATATTACACACTATATCAAATCAATCACACAACACAATACACTTGCACACTATATCAAACAGTATACATGATATATATAGCATGTAGTAGTGTTAATATCAATATTTTGGTTTATTAACATTTTCATTCTAGCCATTGGGGGACTGTTTCAGTGTCTTTATTTGTACAACTTTCTTGCAATGTGCAATTTTCGGGGGGCTCTTGCAATGTGCAATTTTTGGAGGGCTTTTGCAATGCGCAACTCTTGAGGGCTGTTTCTGCGATATTTATTGGACGTTCTGATACTATTTCTGAGATGTGTTCAATATCTGTGTGACCTATTCAGAGATAACCATTCGGGGCTATTTTATTGTATCTAACTGTGCACTATATATACCTATATACTATTACTTGTTTCAATCAAGAGTTTTGGTTCAATCGCTTCTTCCATATAATTTCCTTTTTTAATTAAAAAAAAATTATTTTTGGTTTGTAGATTTCAAATTTGCCTTAGTTTGTTGTAACTAATATATAAATATGCTTTCCTTGCAGTTACAATAATTATTGAAAATAATAAAATTAGTTTCTAATTTAAGTAATACATGTGAATAAAATGGTAATTATTTGATGTTTCATTTGTTCATTAGATATCTCTTAAACTTAAAGACACTCAAAAAAAAATGTTTTAATTACAATAGAGATAATTTGTAAGATCAATCTATTTTTACACAGTAATAAAAGAAAAGAAAAGGTTAATGAATTAAAAAAAAAACATTGATCAAGTCATAGTGTCATATTCGACATGTTAAGTCTACATTTGTATGTAATTAAGTGGATGTCATCTTGATGATATAATAAAGTGTACAAATAAAAATGTTGCATTAAAATCTGAATTGTTGAACAAACTCAACAGTCTTGGTGTCTAAGTTATATCTTTATGTAGGCCAGTGATGCTCAAACTTCGACCCGCGGGCCACATTCGGCATGTGAAGCGATGCTGCCCCTCGAAACTTAATCCCACAGTGAAACCTCAGAGGTTTCGGGGTCCACTGTGTGTCCAAGTGACTCGTTTCGTGTGTTTGGAGATGAACGTGCCCCCCACCCCCGCGGGGAAACAGGTTGAGCACCACTTTAAGAGTGTGAGAGATTGAGTGTGTTTATATGCTTGCACGTGGTGTATGTATGTCAGTGTGAGAGTTGTGTTTTTGATTGTGCATTTGTGTTTTGTTGTTTCAATAAAGATATTACTTTCATGACATCATCTTTTAATGAAGGTAATCTCCGGAGCTCTGCATTCTGACTGCCCCATAGAACCACTGATTCGCCGTGGGCTTTGACATTACTAAACCTGGCACTGCCCGGACATTCTTATCTTATATAATACAGACGTTACTTCAAAAAAGAAGATGATTATGTCCTACGCGTTATGCATTCAGTCATGCATATTAACCAATGAAACAGCAAACGTTGTTATGGCTAAGTCCTACATCCCCCAACACCTTAACCATATCATTCGACATGTTTAGGTTATGCCCCTCACTGAAATAATTTTCCCAGCATTCCGTTCAAAATTACGAAACTTGTATCAATTTTATTTCTTCAGTTATATTCGTCAAAATGTGTAGAGTTTATTTACCAAAAGTCACTTCCGCTTTTATATTTTCATTTTCATTTTTAAATATTAGTACTTCTGCTCTCAATATATCGGATTTTCCCAAAAGCAAGTTTTTAATTGAAGATTTTTTTTTTATTGGAGCAACAAAAGTCTGGATTTCATTACCTAAAAGGTTTTATTGGATGAGATCATCGATCCACTATTGTGAATCATTGATTAGACCCTTCGATCTTAGTGAATGGCGGCTAATCATTATTGTCATCTGGCTACATTGAGCTAATTAAAAGAGATTCGCAGCTCCGGTGCCACCCTCATTGCTCGAGCGCCGCCCTCGTGACAGAGGCAGCCCTCGCGTGACCCTCCGTCGAGTCGCCTATCAACATGGCCTGTTTAATTGCTCTGTTAATGATTTCAAGTTCTTTTTGCCTCGATTAGCACGCAGTGGGTCTTATGTTATAACACTCTCGATATCAAATTGATTAACAAGAGTGGGTCTAATGTTATAACACTCTCGATATCAAATAGATTAACATGTAATGGGTCTAATGTTATAACACTCTCGATATCAAATTGATTAACATGCAGTGATTCTAATGTTATAACATTCTCGATTTCAGAAAGATTAACATGCAGTGGGTCTAATGTTATAACACTCTCGATATCAAATTGATTAACATGCAGTGAGTCTAATGTTATAACTCTCTCGATATCAAATAGATTAACACCCAGTGGGTCTAATGTTATAACTCTCTCGATATCAAATAGATTAACACACAGTGGTTCTATTGTTATTACACTTTCAATATTAACGTGAGTCAAATGATGACGTGGGTCAAATGATGACTGTAATGTTAATAATGTTATTACACTTTCAATATTAACGTGGGTCAAATGATGATTCTAATATTAATAAGGTTAATTACACTCAGAGACTGTGTTTGGAATATCCGGGGCCTGGGACCAGGCGGAGTTTTATCCAAAACCTCAACTCAGTTCGACAAGCCTGATATAGAACATGGCCACGGCCATTGAAAGACCTGTGTCTTTTTTTTATAAGCGAAAGAGGATGACAGTAGAGAACACTTGGCCTTTGAAATAGAATCCATTTGTTTTTAAAAATCGAGATTATTCTAGATCTGTATCAATTAGCAGTCATTCTAATAGCTACCTCATAACATTGTCAAAACAAATAATTAAATAAATATTTCTATTTTTAGAAAGAGGGGTGTGTTAAGTGGATAAAACGATTAAAATTTTTTTAATCTTTTAAGAATCGCAAATGACTGATTTAATTTAATAATCAAAGATTAATAAAACGTATAGACTAATCTGAACTATTTTGCTAGGTCCCAGGGGAAAACATTAAGTTCTCTTTGAATCTACACAAGATCACAGTGCTAAAGTCTTTCAATAGTGCTGTACTGGATAAAAATAACAAATGTTTATTCTTGATGAGAAGAGATCTGTAGTAACAGATCATGAAACTTATTGGGTCTTGTTTCTCTACTTTTTTTGGCTTCAAGTAATTGAATGCACTTCTTTTTGCATCTCTCTCTTAGTCTCTTCATTTTTTCAGTCAGTGATCTTTTTTTCAGCTTCTTCAATGTACTGGCCACACCCCCACGGTCACATGATCATTTCTGTTTTCTATAGTTATTTATGTTTTGTTTGGTGTAATGCACAAATTTTAAGACAACTTTCCTTATGGATAATAAAGATTACAATAATTATTATTATTAAACTTATCTCATCGGCAGAGTTCTTCCAAAATCATTTGCTCTCTTTATCATTACAATCATCGCAAGTGCCCCTGTCGTTATAGTGCCCACTTATCATAATGCCCCGAGTTAGTGAAACTTTTTGTTTTCATCAATGTCAGTGTGACCGATTGTTTTCACAATAAATAGTTTCATTGAAAGTTAAGATCCTAATTTTCAAACCATTTGCCACAATCCCCGGGCTGGGACGCACTTTGCTGCTACTAATGGCCCATGGTTGTTGGTCAACACAACCACCCATCTCTGTCAACCACTTCATTCTGTTTAGTCCACTGGTCATTGAAGTCACGATAACAAACAAATTAAATTCACTCAGCCAAAGAAGCAGACGACATTTAAAAAAAAAACTGCACCCTCACTCTGTGACCTTTTGAATGTCAAGGATTGTCTTGAACCTCATCCACGTGACCAAGCGAGCTCGTCGACAGGGGGTGGGGTGGAGGAAAAGATGTGCTCAATACTTGATTGGACAAGCGTGTAACGTGATTAAATGTAATCGAATCTAAAATTAATCTAGACCTCTGGAAAGAGATTCGGCTCTGTGAACATAAGTTTCTATATTAATTCATCCATGGTAGTATCGGCTTACAAATATCGATTCCATATCGGGCGGTAATGTGATGACGGGGCTTGGGTTATTACTTTTATGATCCTTTTTTTTTAGATGAGGGGGGGGGCAGAGCTGGGTACTTAACATCTAGGTAACAGCAATCTCGGTTCGTGTGGAATCGAGTTAAGGTCGCTTGGAATTGAGTTGCGCTCGCGAATCGATGCCACAGAACAATGACGAAGTGGGCTGTGATGGTATGTAAGTGTAACTGAGAACAAATGGGTGCGGAATTGTGTAATGATGTACTTGGTGCAGTGTATTGATGTATTCAGTGCAGTGTATTGATGTACTCAGTATAGTGTATTGATGTACTCAGTGCAGTGTATTAATGTACTCAGTGCAGTGTATTGATGTACTCAGTGCAGTGTATTGATGTACTCAGTGCAGTGTATTGGTGTACTCAGTATAGTGTATTGATGTACTCAGTGCAGTGTAATGATGAACTCAGTAAAGTGTATTGATGTACTCAGTATAGTGTATTGATGTACTCAGTGCAGTGTATTGATGTACTCACTGCAGTGTTTTGATGTACTCAGTGCAGTGTTTTGATGTACCCAGTGCACTGAGTAATGAAAGGACACAATCTCATGTAATATCGCTCTATAAATATCCAGCGTGACAGAGAGAGAGAATTGAGCTTATATTATTGGAGAGATAGAGTTACTCCTCCTATGCAGTGTTTCCCCAACTGTGTTTCCCGGAACCCTGGTGTTCAGCGAGTACTGAATACGTGTTCTCTTTAGGTCACCACGTGAACTAATCTCTCTTAAAAGAGAGATTTTTAAAAAAGTGTTCCGCTAAATACTCAGAATGTGCAAAGTGTTCCGCTAAATACTCAGAATGTGCAAAGTGTTCCGCTAAATACTCAGAATGTGCAAAGTGTTCCGCTAAATACTCAGAATGTGCAAAGTGTTCCGTTAAGGATAACGGTTTTGAAATACAGGTATGGAAGTGTCCATTAAAGAAAGACTTTATGCTATACTGAAGATAAAGAGAGATTGAGTTATAACGGGGTTTTTTTTAAACATGAATCCCTCTTGAGCTTCACAATAAAAGCGATAACAGAAAAGTAAGTTGGTTGAACCTTGTGATCAGTAAAAACAGGCAATGATGACAATTTCCAGTCGAGCTGTCAACAAGCAAATTGAAAGGAAGAGTGAGTCGCGTGATTTAAGAACAAACTGAATTGTGCATTTACCTCCCTCCCCTAGGTCTAAATAAAATAAAAAATTAACACTATCAATTTCTTTTAGTTTTACACTTTACACTGTCTTTCCATTATCTCATATTCATACAAATATCTTGTAAAGGGCATTCACTCCAGTAGATTATATGCTGAACAGACGGTATTTAGAGTTTTAAAAGTAAAATGTCTAAATGTGGTTATTCCCCCTTCTGCACTAACCTATAAATATAATTTTAAAAGAAAATAAATATCAAAAGATTGTGCACACGATAGCACACGTGTGTAGAAAGCAGGGCTGCCTTTAGGTGTCTCACTGCCATCCTATTGCTTTCTGGAGCAATAAAGACCGGTAACTCGACACCTTTAACAGACTAGGGCTTTTGGCGATCGATCGAGTGTGCTATCAACTGGGAGTGGCAGGGTGTAACATACAGACCTGAGAGATTTTGTTACCGTTTGGGCCAGAGGCTTGCAATAACCTGTAGCCTGACCCACTTCCTCGTCTGTTGGTTGTCACCCCAAACAATAGTAGACGGATCTCAATTACTTAATATAAGTCATTGGGGTGGGCGGGGTGTTTTATCTACTAAATACATCCCCTACCGCTCATTAAGCGAAGTTTGATCATTAGTATAGATGCCCGCCCCCTTTTGATTAACAGACAAGTCAGGCCCCCTGGTGATATATAATTCATAATTCGTTCCTGTTTGCTTTCAATACTTATTGACCTTGCTACTCCGTGTTCACACTAACATTGACTATGTACATATAACCTCTGGCTATGTACATTTAACATACAATATGGGACTATGTACCTACAACATCTATGTACATTTAAAATGTGATTATGTACATACAACATGGGACTATGTACATACAACCGGTGAACCTGTGACTGTACATATAACCTGCGACACTGTACATACAACCTGTGACTATGTATTTACAACCTGGGACTCTATGTAACAACCTGTCATATTACGTACATAAAACATATGATACTATGTACATTCAACCTATGGCTATGCACATAAACCTGATGGCCTCGATTATACTCCCGATATTGCTGTCAGGTAATGTGTCTGACATGATGGGGCGAACATCACGATGTCACTGACACCTACAACATCCTCGTCTAATTAAATTCTGAACATGAATCAGAATCTTATCTTATCTTATATAATACACACGTTACTTCAAAAAAGAAGATGATTATGTCCTACGCGTTATGCATTCAGTCATAAGATGGTAAGACTAAGATGGTAGCTAATGACTGGAATAGTTGCTTCTTTTTAAAAAAGGATTGGATTAGCTTTAATTTAAAAAAAAAAAGAATTAAAACATTTTTATTCATAAGATTAATACTAAAAACAAACAAAAAAAATAAGAGAGTTGTCGCACTTTGAATCAACCAAGTCATACGTTATTATTACCTTATGTTACTAGAAAAACTTGATCTATGAGTTGTTAATGTTGTCTATGGAATAAGTGGATTTAATAAACAAGAAATGGGCATACTATTGTTGTTGTTGTTGTTTGGAAATAAATAGAAGTTGGCAATACAGTATAAATACTTTATATCAATAATTAACGTAATTATTTTAAAAGTTGATTATAGATCTAGACCTTTACTATTCCTCTCCTAATTAACGATACTATCGTTGATTTGACCACATTAAATTATATTAATTTTTGGCTTTATAAACTTGAATTTGTGTTATATAAAATTAGTTTGCAATCTCAGTATAATTCTATATCAAAAGTAACGTTTTCTGATTACGAACAAAAATGTAATTGATGTTTAATCATAACAGGGTAGAATTTACAAATATAAAAGGCAAAATTATTTCAAAGCGTGGAAAATAATTACGGAGTTAAAAGAGTTAAAGTGTTAGTTTTTCCGTCTAAAGGAGAACATGGCAATCAACAGCATGTATTCTCCATCGATTTGACGCACTCTTTTTCAACATCTTACTATGTAACACTTTTCATTGACTCAATGTCCTCCAGGTGATCATGGGTCGTGACAATATATTTTTTTGGTTTCCGATCGTGAAGAGTAGTTCATTGTGTAAGACTTGTTGGAGGTCTGGAGTGCAGTAAGGTAAGACTTGTTGGAAGTCTGGACTTCAGTAAGGTAAGACTTGTTGGAAGTCTGGAGTGCAGTAAGGTAAGACTTGTTGGAAGTCTGGAGTGCAGTAAGGTAAGACTTGTTGGAAGTCTGGAGTGCAGTAAGGTAAGACATGGGCGCCCGCAGGATTTTTTCCAGGGGGGTGCAAATTTCCATCTACGGAGAATATTAAAGAAAGGAACTGGTTTCTCGCCCCCCCCCC
>JADKLZ010000003.1:35334038-35351848 GCA_021533235.1 Biomphalaria straminea | reverse complement strand
AAAAAAAAAAGACTCCAAGAAGCTCTTAAATATCTTTTGTAACTTAATAATAATAATCTTTAATATCCACGAGGAAATTTGTTTTACAATTGTCCATTACAAAATAACAATACACACAGCAAACAATTTTTATGATAGCACACAAAATATACATTCATACACCACTTTCTCTAACAAATTACAACAGTAAGTTATGTTTTCTTCATGATAAAGATATTTTTAGATTGCCATTAATGGCAGTTAAAGACAGAAATATATTTAGATCTACATCGAATTATAATTTGAAATGTGTCCATCATGTAGATATAGGTAATGTCGACAGCTACAAAAATTGCCTATTGATAGTAATCTCAACATTTCAGAAAAATAATTATGTCTTAATATTAACTTTACATAGATCAATACATTTTTTTTTATTATTTCCAAGTTAAAGAAATTAGACACATTAGTAAAAGTTATTTTTAATGTGAAATGAAATATATATTTTTTTCTATGTTAGCCTTTGATTATACATTCTTCAAATCTCTAAACATTTATCCTATAAAAGGTAATTGTTAATAACAAATATATTTTGTTATGCTGAAAAGTTCTTGATATTTTTACTTCTGATTGTATTTTATTTTCAAGAACAAAATTGTTTCTTTTATAAATCCAGAAAGGTTTTGTTCAATTTCACTTTTGGAAATGGCAAAATAATTTTTTTTAATTTTTATTATTTCAGTATTTACCTACCCACTATACACAGATGTATCAAGCTAGTCCGCAAGGTACTATATTTCAGCCCATGGGTGTGCCATTGGATGTAGGTATTTTACTGAAGCCAAATTATAGCTATGGATTTCATTTTAAGCTATGAAAAATTTATTTATAATTAAAATAAAGCTTCACTATGACTTTTGACACTTGAATAGACAGTGGATGTATAATTTCAAAAATCTTTGACTTGAAACCTGGTAAACACACTTAGATTTTTATTTGGGAGAGAATACCTGGAATATCATTAACGTATATCTACTTGCTCTTTTGAGAGGAAAAGTAAAAACTGTGCTTGCCAAACGTCTTTATAGTACCCAATACTCAGAGACAAAGACATGTTCCTATCGACATACACATTCACATACAGACCCACATGTCCCCCCCCCCCATTTTTTAAATATTTGATGACAGATTCCCTCTACTCCTATTCCATCTAATATTTTGTTGATTAAAACTACACAAATACTATCTCAAATCAACAATTTCAGTGAATAAGTTCACAAAAAGCTATTTGCTTCTAATACTCACTAATAGGATATACAATAGGAAATCACTTTTACTGATAAGCTACTAATGTCAGTTAGTTGATAAAGCTTAATTTTAAAAATGTTTTTTGTGCTTACAATTCATTCATACTCTAATATTTAGTAGCTGTTTTCTCTTAAAACAAAACCAAACAAAAAACTAAACGCGCTTTACCAAAAAAGGTTCATGACTCTTAGAGCATATGAGCTCATAAGCTCTACATTTCTTTAAAATGTTTCTATTAAATGCTGAATTAAATATTTCAATATTAAAAAAATGTGTTCTTTACTGATTTTCCTTTCAATTAGATTTTAATTTGTAGTCTATTTAATTTATGTCAAATTCTGGAGAAGAAAACATGTTGGTCTAGGTTATTAGCTAATAGTCTGTAAAATTTACTGTGGTCTAGAAAAAGGAACTGAAGTAGTTAATGCTAAAGTGTGGTCTAGAAAGAGAGACTTTAGTTACAATGGTTGAATGGAATGAGGTCTAGTACTGTGCTCCCCTTTGATTTCCCTTAGGATGTGTTATTTATTGTTTTACTTTTTTTTTTCATAACAATCTTTGAAACCTGGTAAATACACTTATATTTTTATTTGGGACATAAGGCCTGAAATATCATTGACTTTTCTCTACTTGCATGTTTGAGAGGAAAAGTCAAAATTGTGCTAGCCATACATCTTTCTAGTAGCCCAAAGATTGATATGTACAATTTACAATTTATTGAACTGGACACTCATAAATACTTTTATTTTGTCTTTCAGCAGGAGCACACATTAATAGACGATAGAACACATCACCATTTTGCATATACATCTGTACCAAAATAAAATTCAACGGCATAGAAACCTGTTTCATTTCAAAATGGTAACTACATTTTTTTTAACTAGATACATTTAAATTTCAAGCGATACATTTTTTAAAAAGTTGTTTTTAATTTTTAAAGGCTTTATTTGTCTTTTTTTAGTAACTGAATTTCATTTTTTTCCTGCTTAATGAATAATCTAAACCAGTTAAACTATTACAGTTAATGAATGATGAAAAAAATAATAATCTTTTACGTAATCTACATTTATTTCAATAATTTCTAAAAGAGATTTGTATTTACAGAATTTGTAAATTCAGGATGACATCAATACATAAACAAACGTTTAAAAAAATGGCCTAAGAGTCCACTTTTCCAAAAATAAGAATAATTATCTATAGTACATGTTTTAACTATGTATTCCCTTTTTGATACTATCTTCTTCAAGATTCATTAAAACTTTAAAAACAATACTTTAGAATCTTTCAATTTAAATTTGTAATGTATTCATAGTAATTTCAATCTAAATATAAAACAAAAGAAAAATGAAACTTAGACATTGGACTTCACTAAATTGTTGCTGCACAATTATTTTTATTTATTTTCAGAATTCCACTACTTTACAGTCTGTGCTGACTGCCACTTTGTATTTTAGTGAAGCCCATATTAGGCTATTATCAGCCATGTGACTAGATCAGGAACATAAAGTGAAGGCAACACAAAATTGTTTACCTTTTTATTTTCTTTTTAAAATTTACAAGTATTTTTTAAGCTTTTTAAAATTTGAATTTAAACAAATTAAGAAATGGCAACAAAAAAAGTCACAATATGGTTGATGCCTGAAATGAGCTCTCCAGTCTGCATTCCGAAATCTTGTAACTAGAGCAGAGCATTGTTTTTTTTTCTCCTTAGAGCTGTTTTATGAGCTCTTTTCCTTATTCAATATGCAACTTTTCACAGCTATATTTTGTTTATACCAGTTATAACATTTTCCAAAATTCCCTCCTTCAATACAGAATATTTTTTTTCCAAAATGAATTGGAATGCCTTATGAATACCCTTTCTTGAAATGTGCAAAATTTCTTTTCATGATGGAAAGAAAAACCTTTTGCACTTAGTTTTTGTTTTTCTGGACTATTAATTTTTAATAAAAAATTAAGCAGATTTCATCAAGACTATATTTTTAATAGCTGTGTTTGTGTTTTTTTTTAATAATTATTTTTTAAAGTTTTTAAAAATAGTGAAGCAAGTGCCTTTTATAGAATTTGTAAATACAGTTTTTGCTTCAGTACGATTTGTATGATCTCGGTGTTTTTTTTTCGATATTGTTGTTTTCAGATGTTTTGAAAATTTCCTATTGATTCTTGTCAAGGTAAACCTTATGAAAAGTGTTACATGTAAAAATTTTTTCCTACTTTAAAATATTAATTAGCAAAGGTTGATGAATTTGATCTTTAGCTGAATTTACCACATAGTTACAAATGTACAATTTATTCTTTTTTAAATTTCAGCATATTATAATTTCGTTTTATTAAAAAGAATAATTGTCAGACTGTGGTAAAGTTTATAATGGCATTTAAAAAGCAATGAATTGTCTTGATTCAACAAAGAGTTTATTGGGGGTTTTTTTTTGGATGGAATGTATAAATTCTGTACTTACTGTTACATAGGCACTTCTTCTCTCGGTCTGTTTATTGAAAGTTTATTTAATAGACTTTTAATGTCTTTCTAAAAATAAATGTTAAAATGAATAATCTTATACTTACAAATCTTGTCAAGTTCATATACAAAGTAGAAATGATTTTGACAAAAAGAAAGAAAGGTAGAAAAAAAATTTTCCTCCATAGTAAATAGAAAAAAAATGTGGCTACAATGTGTGCATGTGTGTGTTTTGCAAATACACTAGATCTCAAAAATATATGCAATTGTATTTGAAATAATGCATTGCAACTAGAAACCTAAACAAGGGCTAATTAACATAAAGAGGAGCAAATTATCCTACGATGAAGAAATATAAAATTGAGAATTAAAGAGCTTGCCTATTCTTTTCATTGCTTTTGTACATCACATTGTCATGCTTATAACATGTTCAGTGCACTTTGATTTAATCTCTTTTCTGGACATGTGGGAGATGGGGTACACAACTTGGCTGGAGTCTAGAGTCACACTCAAGCCTCCTCGGTAGGTAGTTAAGTGGTTTATGTCAGCCTCACATCTCTTTAAGAAAAAATATTTTTTTTTTTAAACTAATCTCAAAAGATTACCCAACATAACTTTGAAAATATGATGTAGTGACCCAATTTTGTTCTTTCTCATTTTTTACTGCCCCTGTCCCATTTGTTTTTTTCCTGAAAAGCCTTTAATACAATGCCTACAAAGGTAGATCTAGTAAGCAAATGGTAATTATCAGAATAAAATAAAAAGATAAACAAGAATATCAATATTTCATTTTCATTCTTGAGCCTAATTTTAGTAGATGATACCAACATTGCAGCTTTTTTCCCTATTTTTATTGAACTCATTGAATAAATACCTCATTGTCTATTTCTGCTCTCTAATAAAAGAGGTTAAAAAAAGTGTATACTTTTTAGATAATATTCAAAACACAGCTAATAAAAATGTTTAAACAATAATTTAAAGCAAAATCGATTAAGAATAGCGTTTACACTATAACAACTAAAGTTAATGCTAATTTCAGCAGTTTATACAAATCTTAAATATTTTTTTATGTGCTGTTTGTGCTTGTTGTACAAAGTGAGATATTTAATACCATATGTTTACTGAAATTATCACTTCAGTCAACAATTTCTTTTTAAACATATAAATAAATAAAACAAATCAGATTATTGAGTCAGTCATATAAATTCAAGAATTTTCATTGCAGTGTTCAGTTGTTAAAAAATGAATTTCATTAACTGCAGTTTTTATTTAGACAAAAGTTAATTTAAATATTGTATTCAAAAATTGTAAAATGCATTTCTTGTACATATAACTTCCAAACTTTGAAAAAAAAGAGTTTTTGTTTGTTTGTTTTTTAAAGTATTTTCAATGTAAAATTAGAGAATGACTATGTCGGCAAAAAATCTACCACAGTATGAGTGTGTTAAATGACTCTTGACTTGTAAATATTATCTATGTACAAAGTTTTGATGATGGTGATCAAACTACTTTTTAGTAAAAAAAAAAATATGTAGATTCAGAGCAAAACTTGCACCAGAAAGATTTTTCAGAGCTGTGGTTCTAACAAAATCTGTCTATGCATATTTTTTGGATGCCAGGATTTTTATGAAGTCTGAGACCATTATTCTAATTCACTTTCTCTCACACATCCAACATTTCATGTTTTCAAATATTGTAGGTTACGATACACATTCACAATAATTTTTTTTTTGCCCACCAGTTTTTAAATCTTAATAATATATATTTGTGTACACCTACAAATATCATCAAATGTGGTATTGTTGACCATTAAATTTCAAGTGCAGTGCGATAATTATTCCTATTTTTATTGTTCTTATTGTCATTTACTGCATATGTTTTGAAACACAAAAAGCAATAAAATGGTGATGTAAATAAAGCCCTTGTATAAAGGCATGGTCTAGAGCTTTTACTCATTTTTTTGTATACACCGAAGAGCTCCTTTTCAGGGATTATTATTTTTAACTTGTTATGTGGGGCCATAGGGAAACAATTTTTGGAACTGACTGATTCTGGCAAACAAATCTGAACTAAGTAGTCTGAAACTTAAGAAGAAACACATGGGTCAAAATATTGTACCAGACTTTTTAGAATTTGATTTTAAATGAATTTTCAATCATTTTTGTTTGCTTCCATAGTAACTGGTGACCAAATGCTTCTTGTTACTGGTGTACATGTGCTGATCAATTTGTTTGCATGAGGTCTTTTCTTTTTCTCTCCTAAAATGGCTTTTGGTGATTTTTTGAAACATTTTTTTGGTCTTTTTTTTTTCTTAATGACTCTGCCATTTGTGAAAGGCGAAATTTTGTTCTCAGAAATAAATGTTGTAGAAATTCCTAGCAAATGAGTTTGTTGTGAATTTTGATTTCTACATATATTTTTATGTCAGAGAAAGATTGTCAAAGTACAATGCCCAGATTGTCAGACAAAGCACAATGTCCAGATAAACAAGATTACAATGAGAGTTTGTGTGATACACAAACTCAGAGGCGGCCCCCGTCGGAGTTGGATCCCTGTCAGATCAGCCTATTCGCAAGATGTTTCGGATGTTCCTTCTAAGTCCCTGGCTCAATTCCTGTATGCTCCCATCCTTAAACTATCTCGGACAGACAGACAGACAAACAGACAGACAGACAGACGGACAGACAGGCCACACAAAACTAATAGCGTCTTTTCCCCTTTCGGGGGCCGCTAAAAATATATCAAAAATGAACGACAGAAATATACATCTTCCGTGCTTTTATCTCTCAACGGGGGCCGCCTCTGAGTTTGTGTATCACACAAACTCTCTTTGTCGCTGCTAAAAGTTCATTTTAAAAAAAGTATATCAAAGATAAAGGACAGAAATATACATCTTCCGTGCTTTGATCTCTCAACGTTAGCCTTGTAAAGCCGATGTTCAAGGCAACTGCCACACCTTTTTTATGAGTTGATTACTTTACGAGTAAATACTGGTATGTTACTCGTATGTTGGAACAAAAAAAAATGTGAAAACCTATGCAGTATATTAGATTATTAATTGTCTTAAAGTAGGTTTCATTTATATTGCTTACTAATTAGGTTTTTTCTCTTTAAATACTGTTTGCATAAAATATTTTTAAAAATTAGATTTTGAGCTTTTAGAAAAAAAAAAGTAGCCGTTGCATCAGAACTTTGAATGCTCTATATTATCGTGATGTCAGATTTTCATTTTCTCTTCTACTTTCTGAGCACTAAACGGGACGGACGGACGGACGGACAGACAGACGGACAGACAGGCCACACAAAACTAATAGCGTCTTTTCCCCTTTCGGGGGCCGCTAAAAAAGCACAATGTCCAGATAGTCAGACAAAGCACAATGCCCAGATAGAAAAAGCACAATGCCCAGATAGACAAAGGTCAATTTCCAGATCAGACAAAGCACAATGCCCAGATAGACAAAGTACAATACCCAGATTATCAGACAATGCACAAACATTTTAGAGGAACTTTTAACTGATAGTTGTATAAAACAGTTTACAAAACAGAAAAAGTATCATTTTAATGATAAGAATAAGAAAACATGACTGGTGTCTATGTAGCATGACTAAGACAATATTTATTAGCTTAAAGAAATTTTATATTTTCTTGAACTAATTAAAAATCCAGTAAATGTAATAATGTGAATGAGCTAGTCTAATCCTTAATTCTTTGGGTATAAACTATTACAAAATGTTCAGGAAATATTTCCTATGTAAAACCTATCTAGTTTCAGCTTCAGAAGTCATCCAATAAACCATGAATAATTGAATGAATAAAATGTTTCAATCATTTCTGCCTGGTGACAATATCATGCAATGCTTGGAACAAGTTTTCCAACCCAAACCTTGATGTCTATCAGTTCGATTACTAAGAGATGTCCAGCACTCCCACCACCAAGATACACCCAACACATTAAGTACAGGTACTGTTGATGAGTAGGAAGCTGACCAGACACTTTTCTCACCCACAAGGTATCATCAAGTAGAGCCACTAGTCAACAACATCTATCATCAAGTAGAGCGACTAAACAACATCTACCATCAAGTAGAGCAACTAGTCAACAACATCTATCATCAAGTAGAGCAACTAGTCAACAACATCTATCATCAAGTAGAGCCACTAGTCAACATCTACCATCAAGTAGAGCCACTAGTCAACAACATCTATCATCAAGTAGAGCGACTAAACAACATCTACCATCAAGTAGAGCAACTAATCAACAACATCTACCATCAAGTAGAGCAACTAGTCAACAACATCTATCATCAAGTAGAGCGACTAAACAACATCTACCATCAAGTAGAGCAACTAGTCAACAACATCTACCATCAAGTAGAGCGACTAAACAACATCTACCATCAAGTAGAGCAACTAGTCAAAAACATCTATCATCAAGTAAAGCAACTAAACAACATCTACCATCAAGTAGAGCAACTAATCAACAACATCTACCATCAAGTAGAGCAACTAATCAACAACATCTACCATCAAGTAGAGCAACTAAACAACATCTATCATCAAGTAGAGAAATAAAGTCTAGTGACTTGGTGTTAAAATGTTCTTTATTTTAAAATTGATGTCATAAATCTAAGAAATAAAAACATTCCCATTAAAAAAAAAGCAATCTTGTATAATATTTTCATACTAAAGAATAAAAGAACTCATCTTGAAAACTTCAATTCTGAACAAAATCTTTTAAATATTAAGAAAAGTAATGAGTTGAAAATTTGAATATAACAACATCTCGAAAACTGATTATCTTAAAGGAAAAGTTTTATTCTACTAATAAAAAATTTGGAAGCCTGTTCTAATTACAAAATGTTATGAAACATAATAAATACAAGCAATAGAACACACTCTAATGTTAGATATACTACTTTGATGCTTTTATATTAAATATCTCCAAAGCAAAGTCTGTAAAATTCATCTAACAAAATAGTTTCAGTTAGATAGTGTCGTAATTGATTATGTGTTGATTGATTGATTATGTACGTGTATTTTTTTCAACAAATGAATTCCTCAACAAATTTATTAATAGTGATTTTTTAATTAGAGCTATTTACAAAAATAATTCTGTTCTCTAAATACATTTCTAACTTTCATTTTTAATTTTCAATAAAAAAAAATTAAACAGTATATAATTAAGATCATTTATAATTATATTAAAATAGAACTATGTTTTAGATTTAATTTATTTAACCGAAAAAATAGTTTATACAGCAGTTCAGTTTCATAATAGACATTTCAATTGCTTTTTCAATGAGATGACATTGTTTAAATCATGGGATGACTTTTTGTCAGCTGAAAAAAAAAGTTATCACACACACACACACACACACAAGCATTAAAATCTGTTCAAACAAAACAGAAGAGTACATTAGGAATTTTTTTTAAAAGTGATCAATAATTTAAAATGTAAATATAAATAAGTTTATTGGCAACTATTTGGAAAGTAAAAATCAAATAAATAATGGACGGCAGAAAAGGTAAAAAAAAATGTAAATAAATAGCGTTATTATAAACAGTTTGATGAAAAATGGACGTTTGACTATCACAATACTGAACAACTAGAAATGTACATTTGTGACAGCAATAATCTCTTGACAAAGTACAAGTCTGATGACTTCTGTACAGAACAGATAACTGAGGTACTTTTTTACATTTTGAAAAAGTACAAAAGTAAAGATAAAGTGTACACAGAATTTAGTGGTTCACCCATGGAACTATAGTGAATATATAACAAAATTTGTTTTGTTTTGTTTTTTAAACATTATGTCCATTTCTTTTTTTTTTCTTTAAACTTTTTTGAATTCTGAATTGTATTTTTTTTTTTTTTTTTTTTTTTAAACCAAAAAGTCATTTGGATCTTTTTTTTAAATATATTTTTCTAGAAAAATATAAAAAATACCATTGATAAAATATCAGTTCCTTAATTGCTTAACTTAAAAAAAAAAACAATGGACACCTCAGACAACAAAACATTTCAATGGAATGTTAGGACAATACTAAGTGAACAATTTACAGCTTTCATTTTATAACCTTATAATATATAAAATGACTCGCATATTTACAGCTGAAATTACATGTGAAGAAATAAGAGAAAATAAAAACACAACCGGTATGCAGATAAACATAGACCAGATCTGAAAATATCACCTTAATTTTCATCTTTTAATTTTAAAAAATAAATAAAACAAAAATATACTTTTTTTTTTAAATTAAAAAAAAAGAATAATTTTAAATTAAAATTTTGTATAAATCTGTGTGACTCTATGGCTATATTGGATCATAAAATTAATGAGGTTGATTTGAATGTTTCATTAAATTGCAAGAATCAATAACAATAAGCAGTATAAAACCATGTCTTGTATAAATACTGATCGAGCCTTTGTAAATAAGTAGAAATGAAAAGCAGGTAACAAAAAAATGGAAGAAAAGAATTATTGCTTAAAGATTGCCTTTAGTTATTCTGTGAGTATGTATTACTGTTGATTGACTCTAGGACTTTGAAAATCATAACTAAAAAAATCCAAATCACACTTTTTTAATTATGTACAAAATGAAATTTAAAACAAAAAACAACAGTTCTAAAGGTAACACTTATGCATATGTTCATACACTTGCTACTATAAACATTTTCTTTTTCAAATGAGACTATTTACAGAGCCCAGTTACATTCTGCAGCGATTGGCAAAACAGAAAATCCACACATTGACTGCTTTTTTAAAACTACAACAAATAACTGAATAAGGCTAATTTACATAATTAGCTTCTAATTAATGGCATTCTCTATACTTCAATGTTATATTTTTTAATTTATAACAAATAGAATGCTTTTTTTCAATAACGTTATAAATATATTTAAATAACACATTTTACATTTCAGTAATTACAACAATTTACAAATTTAATTTTAATTAAAAAAAAATTCAGTCAAATATTAAAATAACAGTAACTCTTCCATTACTAAAAAGAAAATGTATCATAATAAAAATTACTATCAATGTTTATTAGCAATATATAAAATGCAAGTTGATATATCACATTTTAAAATCTAGATACATTTTCATGTATTTCTGATGTAACTTTATCAATACATTATCATGATTGCTGTATTGAAACAATAAAAGGTATCTTAAAATATATTAAGTAGAATACAATAAAGTACTAAAACTATTATTAATTTTTATATAACATTACAATTTAAAATATATTCAAGGAATCAGGTTGTAGAAATACTTAATCTTAAGATTTACAATAACCTATTCAGGACTTTGTAATAAACTTTTTGTATTTAATGTCAATCCAAATTTTTTCATTGTTAGACACATTTTGTTTTGCCATCATTCTAATTCTAGTGTTACATCAGAAATTGAAAGAACATTTCTCTTTAGAATGTAGTAAAATTTTAACCAATTATTCCCAAACACAATTATAAATGAAATAATTCTACTTAAAAAATGCTACTTTTTGTTGAATTGAATTAGGTACAAAAAAAAAAGTTGGATCCATAAAGAAAATTTAATTGCAAATAAAAAGATTGTTTAAATCGTTTCATTTTTTGAGCTTAAAAAATGTGTCTGCACAGAAAAATTATTGAAATTCTAAATTGATTAGGAAGTCTTGTTTTAATTTCAAAGCTTCAATCATTTATTCCTTTATTTTTTTGTACCAACTACAGTCATCAGAATAGGCATGAGAGATTTGTTGAAGGGATTGATGCATTTTCATAAAGTTTTTTTAAAAGGAATATATCTTCTAGTTACTCATCACCTCCTTATATAATGTTATCACATATAAACAGAGGTGAAATGATAACAATAATTTAGCAATGGTATGTTGTATAGATCAAGATAACACAAAGTTTTCTATGTGATAACATCATATAAGGAGGTGATGAGTAACTAGAAGATATATTCCTTTTTGAAAAACTAATACAATTAGTAAACAAAACAACAAAAATAAGCACTGTATTGAAAACATTATAAAATTATTCTTGACAAACTAAAATGTTTTAAATATTATGGTATATAACAAAATTATTAGTTTTTGTTAATTCACATTTTCCTCTTTTATTCAAGATGACAATTTCCAGAATATTACTGAAAGGCAGAAAACATCATTTGATCCCATAATCTGTTCCTTCTTAAATAAATCAAAGGTGAAAATCAAAAGCAAAGGTGAAAATACAATGACAACATTACTACAAAGATGGTTTGTACATTGGTTCCGCAAGGTTGTCATTGCCGGAAGTGGTAATGGATGTAAGCACTCCACTACCTATAAAATGCTTCCTAATGGCATGCGTCTCAAATAGCCTCTGACAACCAGTCCAACTCCCGGCCTTCACGTGTGGCTCAGATATTGAGTCCGGCGGAACTGTTCTTACTAACAGGAGAAGGGGCACAGGCGAGTAACTGGCGCCTTAACCAGTAAGCTTCGGGCAGGAGGGGCTCGTTAGCCATGGCTGGCTACCCACCTAGGAGAAGGAAAACTCTGAATTCAAACCTCTGCTGCCTTGCAGTTATACCCAATCAAGGGAAAGGCTTCGGGAGTCAACCCTGAGGAAAAATCAGGAGCTGGCGACCCTAAGGCAGTTTGCAGCACCCAGTGCTACACTCTGGCAGAACCTGCGACGCTGCTGACCCCAAACTGTATCGGCACTGCCGTTCCTTTGGATACATCAGCTGCGTGGAGAGGGGGGAACTGATGTGTGGGCGACATCGTTCCGACCACAGCTTATGCCCAGGCATTCATCTCATGGAAATGAGATGATCCATAGTCGCTTCGCGACTGACGGTGGCCATAGGTTTGTACATTAACAACAGACTAGTGTTCAGCCTAACATGTACTCCAACCAACTCTCAACGGTCTTCTGATAGAAAAAGTTCACTTCATGCACAAAGTTACAATCAAAGGAATGATAGCATCAAAGTTACAATCAAAGAAATGAAAGCATCAAAGTTACAATCAAAGGAATGATAGCATCAAAGTTACAATCAAAGAAAACTTATAAAATAGATACCAGCTATATTATCACTTCAACTTGTATTGAACCATTTAAAATCAATTCTGTTGAGAATATGTACACTACATACATTTTGTTATGCTGGTTTATTTATGAATAATAGATCCAATTATTTTTTCAGTGTTTTACAACATGAATTCAAAACTAATTTTCAACTCACTATCTACTTAAAATATAATGACAACAGTTCAAACTATTAACAACTATCTGACATATTTACAATGCAAAAGGAAAAAAAGAAAAGTGTTACCAAACCCTCTAATTCATGAGGCAGATGAAAAAATGACTTCAAAAACCTGGTAGATTCCTGAGTTATTATTATGATCCATTGAAACAATACATAAAATGCATTAGGATGCATCACAATATAAAATACAGTTTATCACAGAGATTTTATATCTTTTTAAAAAATGGAATGCTTGTTTTAAATATATTGTATATAAGCTTTTATAGAATCAAATTGCTCATAATACACTTATAAACTTGTATAAGAATAAGTCAATATTAATTCATAATCTGGAACTTTTAGAAAAGCTATTTTATAAGGTAGTCTGCATTTCTTGAACATTTTTTTAAGTTCTATCTCTCCAAAAGAGCATAAATATTTGAATAATAAGAACTCTAGCAATAAAAAGTATCCACATGTTACACTTCAAAAATGTTCAGGAATGTAATTTATTGTGTATCATATAATTTATAAATAAATAAAATCAATTTTTGTTTATCCATCGTATAGACCTTAGGAATGTGACGAAGCAGGCAGTGTCAACAAAAAGAATCAAGACGTTCTGTGTTTAGTAACATCTTCCTCTGCATAGAACTCCATCTCTTTAAGTGTTTCTTCCAGAATATTTTGTAAATATTCATATGTTATTCCAACATCTTTAAAATCAGGATCATAGAGTAAGGTCACTGAAACAACAAAACAAAAAATTGTCTTCCATATTCCTAGTCTTTTATTAGGGACCTGCAAATCAGGAAATTTTTTTCGAATCGAATATCGAATCGAATATAAAAAAATATTCGAATTTCGAATCGAATTCGAATCGAATATTCTTGAAAAAACTTGACAACCAACAAGTGTAAAATAAAACTTCAAATTCAAAATTTTTATTATATTTATTTAATACTGAAACACAAAAAGTTAGCAATAATTAAATTGCAAAGCAGGCCTTTTTAAAAAGTAGATCTTTATTTATTTTGGCCCAAATCAAAGTTTCAGCATTATTTTCCGAGAGATTGTGACGATGGTCAGTAATAATTTGTCCTCCAACTGAATTAACTTTTTCTGAAGAACAATTTATTGCCTGAATTGTAAGCAAATTCCTAGCTGCTCTGGCCAAAAGTTGAAAAATATTAATACTTTCTTTCCAAAACTGAAGAGGATCACTGTTTCGATATACAACTGCTTGCTTTGAATACAAACTGACTTCATCCTTAATTTGCTCATAAATGGTGGACATTTTCTTGATTCTGGTATCTCTTTGAGCATCATGCACTTTCTTGAACATTGAATCCATAAGGCTTCCTCTATTCCTGTCTTGAACAAGACTTTCACGTGGCAATTCAACAGAATTTTTGCCAATTTTGCTTCCGTCAGAGTTTGCCAATATTGCATCTACAAATAAGACAGCTTTTTTAGTTTCAGCTTCTGAAAATAAGTAGTGTTTAAATCTTGCATCAATGAATGTGGCTGCCAGGAGATGATCCATTGTCAAATCAAATCTTGCTCCAAGTTGTTTCAATAGCTCATCTCGAAATTGTTGGAGACCTGTTCGTGATTTGGACACTAACTCTTCCTTCAATGTAAAAATGCAAGGAGAGATCAAACTTATGCTGACATTGGAATCAGCACTCAAAACTGTTGTTGCTTCTGCTGTTGGTCTTAGAGTTTCTTGTAAAGTTTGTGTTAATGGTTTTGGTGGATTTCTTGCACATTTCTTTTTAACACCACATTCTACAAGTGCAAGAGGGACAGGAACAGAGTTTTGGTCAATCCATTCCAGCAAATAAGATGTACTATTGAATCTAGTAATAACATGTAATGGAGGCTTTGATTCCTTCATTCCTTGATCAGTTTGATATTTGGACAACATAGTTTGACCAACAGTTGATGAATGAAAAAGCCAGCAATCCTGTGAACATGACTGATTAGGTTCTGAATGATTTTTTGAGCATCTAAAGCAGCAATTTGTTTAAAAACAAATATAAAGTATTTTCGGAAATTCCGAGTCGAAAGCAAGAAAAATCTTGTTTGAGTAACTGTAGAACTTTCAGCTGATACTGGTTTCAGAAGCTGCTTTATAAACCAGTTAATACCAAAGTACACACCAAAACCGAGCTTGATTATCCACAAAAAGGCATTACTTTTTTTTTGGAAAATATTCGAAGATTCGAAAATTTAAAAATAATTTCGAATCGAATTCGAATATTCTTTTTATATTCGAATTCGAATCGAATATTCGCAGGTCCCTATCTTTTATATCAACAATTTTTGTTTCTATAGAATCAAGTTTTTATGACATTTTAATAAACACTAATAAACACTAATTCGATAAATTCAATAAATCCAGTTTTGAAAAAAGCAATGAAATAAATTTCAGTAAATCCTGTTACAAAACTACTTCAGTAAATCAAGACAGTAATTTAAGAAATCCTAAGTCAGTAACTTAATCAATAAAATATTTGTACAACTGTATTATTTAAAAGAGAAAAAAAAAGAAACAGACCAGGTTTGTTGGGATCTAATGGTGAGTCCAGATCACTGGCTAGGAGAGAACTTCTCTTTATGTACTCCATGTTGCCAAAATTTAAATCAATTAATTCTCTGGAGCCCTGAATGAGCTGATATAGTCAAAATAAAATGAAGACATTTGGATGAAAACATCAGTCATTTACTTTGTTTTAATATAACAAAATGTCTCCCAACTACTGCTTTCACTTCAATATACTCTTTATGAATAAACATCTATCATCAATTTAGTCTTCAGAATGGCATCATTATTTTCCAGTAACAAATAATAATTGGTGTCTGATAGGCATAAACTGCTTGGCTATCTATCTAGGGTGAGTTCCTGTTGCTAGCTGAATTGTGTTTTTTCAATGGCCTAAAGGCAACACGGAAACCTTCTATCAGATACCCCCCTCCCATCACATGTCCACAACAGAAGTTGAATTTGAACCCGTTGAAAATGCTATAGCTTGAAAAGTGTGCTATAAAAAAAACAAAAGTTTTAAAATTGTGTCAATGTTCATCTGACCAGCAAATGCATATATAAGTTAAGCAGTTTAACAAGCTAGGCCAGTTGAAAAGTTCCTTAACCCTCTTAAGATGGAGCATTTTGGCATGTCTTGTGCCAAAAAGACGGAGCACTATTTCCAGCCTTAACACTTCTCTTACAAAAAAATTTCTAACAAATAAACTAATTACTTTACATACATAAAACTATATATATTATTGAAGGGAAATGAATGAACGAATTGAATCTTATGGAATTTATCTGAAATATTAACATTTATTAAAATAAGCCAAGCTAATTTGCATAATTTATTCACATAAAAGTTTTAAAAAGTTTTTTCAAAACACAACAAAATTATAAAGGTTAGTGTTTTTTTAACAAGTTTTAGGCTTGAATAAGCCCTAATACATGTGTTTATGGAAACAAGGCACATTGGGACCCTTCAGACACTTCTAACACATTATTTTACTACTTTTCCTCCCCCCCCCCCCCAGGTACCATGGAAAAAAAAACTTCAGTATTGTCACAGTGACAGTCATAATTTATGACCCAGGGATCGTTTTTTGAGCTGTTTGTTGATCAGAAAGTTGGCATCATATTTATAAGTCTCCCTGACAAATGTTTGAACTAAATTGATAGTAAAAAAGAGAATAAAACAGCATATTGGGTGCTAATCCCTTGGTTCTCAAATGGGTCTTCTCTATCCAGCTACTCCCCCCCCCTTACCTCTAGACCTCTAGACCATGTTACCAAAAATAGACATCGTCAACAAATACTAGATCTAGGCCAAACTTAAATCTAAAGCTTTCCTCAATACTGCTCTTATTTTTATTATATTTATTATTAAAGTTTATATAAAATCAGAGTCATGGAGTTTGCTTTCATCAATATCATGTTCAATTTTTCACCTCTCACTAGCTAACTTAAAAAAATCATAAAAAATAATTATTGCATCGAAACAGCGAAGGAAGCCGCCATTAAAGTCTGCTAATGTAAGAACTAATCTGATTGGCTGATACAAACACTGGCTAGCCAATCTTGTGGTTGGAAACATCGCAGCCGATATATCGGCCGGCTCGTCTTTTTCGCCAAATAGCCTTGGGCTGATATATCGGCCGCGTCGTCTTAGGAAGGTTAAACATCAGCCTTGCTTCATTTAAATAAGGTCCTCAAGTAAAAATAGTTATTAGAATGTTTTCACTAAATAAAGTTACTTATGAAACATACAAAACAACATAAACTTAGAGCTTTTCACTTTATAAATCATATAAAACAACATCCTTCCAGAATTTTGTTAGAGGTTAGGGTTAAGAGCTGTAAATAGCTAGCTTTTTGAAGTATAAAATAAAGTGTGCACACTTTTTAGCAAGGAAACAAATTTTCTAAATTCTTCCTTTTGTAGTACAGAACAATGTTAACATAAAGGAAGCATTAGACTTTCACTCTTGCCACTTGAAACTAATTTCAAAACAAAACAGGCAACTAACTAGGGGTAAAATAGGAGACATGATACCAGGATGAACTGCCACAAAGGAGATATTTTACAATTATAGCTAAATTCTTTTAGACTTAGTTTGCAACACTGATGTTGAAACAAGTTTTCCAACCCAAACCTTGATGTCTATCAGTTTGATTACTAAGAGGGCATTGTTGACATTGTTTTTTCTAGTGAAAATCTCCAATACAGTATACAAGACAGTATATATCATTGCACTTCATAAAACATAGAAAACAACATACTTCTTTACACTTCATAAA
>JADKLZ010000003.1:35313675-35334028 GCA_021533235.1 Biomphalaria straminea | reverse complement strand
AAAACATAGAAACAACATACTTCATTACACTTCATAAAACATAGAAAACAAAATACTTCTTTACATTTCATAAAACATAGAAAACAAAATACTTCTTTACACTTCATAAAACATAGAAAACAATATACTTCTTTACTCTTCATAAAACAAAGAAAACAACATACTTTGAGCATTTCACTTTTTAAATTTGATGAATTGCTTTTAGGTGAAAAAAGTGCTCTTTTATAATGTTCAATGATCCTTCTATTTGGGTTGGAGCCTATAGTTGGTGGCAACTGAAAATAAAACAGAAATTACATTTCTAGTTGTTGAAGACAAATTTATAATATTTTAAACATTTTGTTGTTTTATTCTCTCACCTGTGTGACCAAAATTAATTTGTGAAGTTGCTGTAAAATTGGCTGGATTGGGTCATTAATTTCACGTAGTTTATTAGGGGAGATAGATAACGTAGCCACACTTCCTATACAGAAAAAGACAGAAAAACATTACCTAAAAATAAAATACTGAGACTTAAATGAATGTATCATTTAAAACATAGATCAAAGTATTTATAATTGTGTAGAAATGTATGCTTTCCATAAGAAAATCTTTCTAAAATTGTTACTCAGGACAACAAAAAAGATATCTGCTATGATTTCCTAAATATTTGTTAGGATACAATTAAATATACAAAGCTAAACAAAAATATTTTTACATTTAATATAGATTCAAAAATATTTTTTAATAGAGTAACAAAATAAAATGCATGACTTAAAAGGTAAAAATTAAATATTAAAGTATTAATCATAACTATATAATAATCTTCCTTTAAGAAGAAATGATTTTTTCAAGCAACAATATTAGATAACCTAAACCAATGTCTAGGGTTTGTGCAACTAAAACTTACTTGATCTCTTGTCAAGCTTTGGCGCCACATTTCCTTCCAGGGTGCTATGAGACCTGAGAAAGTGTTGAGAAGCCAATGACATTTTAGCCAGCTCTGACCCAGGGACAGAGTGATGCAGATAGGTGTTTGGAGATGGATCTCCTGAACCTAGTCCAGAGTCACGACTAGCCTTGGCTGCAAGAATATTTTTTTTATTTATTATACACATATATCAAGGTCTGAATGAATGAATGAAAAACTGACAGATACAAGATCTAGCTAGTTAACATGATATTTTTGTATCTATTCCTTACAGAAGTGAAATATTTTTACAAAATACACAAGCTTCATTTCCTAGTAGATTCTCCTCAAAATTACAGAGATAAGAAGGTCATCCAATTCTAAAAATAGCCTTGTGTTGAAGATTCATTTGATTAATACAAGATATTCTCATAGCACACTTAACATTATTTTCCTAAAGTTTAGTGACTTTGTAAATAAATAAATTTATAATTTATTTTCATTATATAAATTTAGTAGGAGGCATGGTGGCTGAGCAGTAAAGCGATTGGCTTCTGAACCGGGGTTCGAATCCTGATGAAGACTGGGATTTTTTATTTTGGGATCTTCGGAAGCATCTGAGTCCACCCAACTCTAACATTAGTTGGGAAAAAGTAAAGGCAGTTGGTCATTGTGCTGGTCACATGACACCCACGTTAACCGTAGGCCATAAAAACAGATGACCTTTACATCATCTGCCCAATAGTCTGAAAGGGGAACTTTACTTTTTTACTTTACTATGTAATTTTAGTGAACCAGTTAAACATGCAACTCTAAAACATTATTGCTGTAGAAATATTTAGAAAATTATCAACCTGTATTTGGTATATCCAATTTCAATGGTCTAACTTTGTGTAGATGAGACATTTTAGGAAAATTAGCAGCACCTTGATGTGAACGTACACTTCCAGCGCTACTCTCTCGACTCTCACTACCACTGCTTGCATAGCTGTCTTCATCTACATAGAAAAATCTTCAATTAAAGCAAATATTTCTAAGATGCTAAAAAAAAGAAAAGGTTTTGGTATAAGTTGAATGAATGTACATTACTATTCATTATTTAAATATGGCAAAAATATTTCTTTTCAAAATATCGTAAGAACAAAACATTTAATGACTCATTGGGCCTCATGTTGCATGATGGTTACTCTGCCAACACTAGTGTAACATGAATTATATATAGTTTCAATATTTATTTTCAAAAGTACCTGATCTGTCCCCAAAATGAATTGAACTTATTGAAAGCGCAACACTTGAATCTAAACTGCCGTCACTCACATCTACTAACTGGTCAACAGGTTGATCCTAATGATAGGGAAACAAAATTTTCTTTAAAAAATATTGCTATAGCAAGCAGTGCATGTTAATTATGTAAGATGTGTTCTTTTCATTCATTACCAATATCAAAGCAAAGCATTCTAGCGTTTCATTGCTATTTTATGTCTTTAACCTATATATTAATCAGCATATTTTTGTGTGTGTTGTCAACAAGGATGTATTGAAAAGAAATTTCTGTATCACAAATGTTTCATCAGGATTGTATTAGAGGTTCAGAATTACCTTTGGACTTTCAGCTCCAAAACTTCCTGATAAACTGGCTGATCTGTCTAAATCTTGGAAATCTGAGCTTATTGGTCGGTTGTTTTGCATAGCTCTATTCACTTCTAAGACATACCTATATAAAATGAATACATTTTTTTAAATAACTGGCTGATAACTATGCTACACTACCATTTCAAAAGTTGGTATATGTGTATATTTTTTAAAGTGAAGTTATTTAATTACTTTTGTGTTCTTTTTCTCTCTCTTTCCAACTTTCTTTGAAGTGCATTTTCAGATATTCTTAAGTTGTCCATATATGACAGCAGTAGATCAGTTAGTTGACTGCTCAATTCCAAAATATCTGGTCTTTCATCCGGATTAACACTCAAACAGCTACAAATAAATCCAACTAATATTACTGATTCTTTTTTTTTTCATAAATGTTACTCTAACAGAAACTGATCTATATATATTAAACATTAAAAGACATTTATGATTGTATGAAAATAGGAATAGATTTGAATTAATACCAAACTTTTTTTTAATGCAGTAAAAATTATTTAGACCAAACAGTGTCAACACAGAAACAAAGATTTGTATACAAATATTCCAGAGTTAACAAGCTTTAAGTATTGAATCAGCCTTTCTGAACTTTTGTGTGATAGAGAGTATGGGATAAATGTTTACAAAATATAATTCTAAATTTCTGAAATTCAGAAATATTGATATTCAGTTATTTGTAAAATAACTTTAAGGTAATAACTACATTTGTTGTAAAGTTTAATAATCTTCATTTAACTTCAACAATGCTTAAATTTTAAAATATACTATAAAAAAAGGATCATATTAGGCTATTTGTAGGCCACATAATAAAAAAGATTAAAAATATAAAAAGACAAACCGTTGAATAAAAATTGTGTAGCCTGCAAGTTGAAACAAATTAATAACCTAATAGTGTTATTCAGTCCTATTGTGGCTCTTTCAGCGTATTGTTACTCACGTCCAGTAATGTATAATAATATGAAGTTTGATTTATTATCTTTATAAATGTCAAACTTTTTTTTTTTTTTTTTTTGCAAAAGTTTTTTTGTCAAATAACAAAAAAAAAAGTTAACTTGTTTTAGCAACTCGGCCTAGGAAATCATGGATCTACCTCGAAAAAGCGCTTGTTTTTAACATACGCACTGAAATATTAAGGCTACAATGTACACATCTATATTCTCACTATTTTCTTTTTGCTTAACTGGAGAGGGTGGAAGACAGTCTTTTTATAAACAATTCACAGATTCTCTTAGCTACTAGAAATCTGCTCCATGCAGTGTTTTATTATAAGGACGAGGGGCACTGCAACATTATAATAAGTTGAAATATCAAGTAACATGTATTATTTAAAGTATTAACTAATAAATTACACAAATTGTGTAATATAGCATGAAAGTTGCTGGACATGCAAAATGGACATGTTATATGAACATTGGTCAAACAACACACACAAAATTGGTCCCATGGTATTATTGTATATGGCTCTTTGCATACAAAATTCTTACCTTTTGATTGTCTGTAGTAACTGAGAAGAGTAATCTTTATCAGGAATTGGCTTGTACTCTGCTGCAACAATCTAGAATAAATTAATAATCATAAATTGATTATACTTTACAAATATTTCAGCTAGTTAAGTATCTTTAAAATATTACTAAATTTAAAACTTAAAAAAAAACAACCTTTGATCTCCTGTTATCAACATATATAAAAATATATCACCCTACAGTCCAAAAAAATTTTTTTTTAAATATATTAGAACTTGATTATGAAAAACATGAAACAAAAAAATAAATGGGTTATAGCCAGCAGTACTTTAAATGAACAACACCAAGACACATGATGTACTTTTTCTGTACATTTTCATGTACATGTGTCAAACCAATATAAAAGATGGGCTTAGGTTTTACACAAAGAACAAAAAAAAATAAAGGATCCCAGGTTTAAAAGCCTAAGCTGAAAATGCCTATCAAATGTCCAAGATTTTTATGTTACAAAAAAATTTTAAGCTCTTTAGCTGTTGTTAGAATGACAAAATGGCTTTAAAGAATATTTTTAAATCTGCTGCACATGTGTTTCAATGTTGTTTGTTAGAATATCAATATAGCTTTAAAAAAAATAGTTTAAAATCTGATCTGCATGTTTTTTCAATGTTGCTTTGTTTGAGCAAACAAAAGGTACATGAGCAAAAATTTATGCTGTGATTCAAACTGAGCTACTCTTGTCGGCATTTACAAGTCATGGCAATGTTTGGTTCCAAAAAGTAGGATGGGTTTAGACTTTACCTTCTTGACTAACACCAGCATATTTGTATTATTAAATGGAGGCTCCAAGACACACATCTGGTACAGGATGCATCCAAGGGCCCAAATATCAGCTTTTTCTCCATAAGCCAGGTTTTGGACAACTTCTGGACTGAAGTAATTAGTTCAAATAGTTAGGGATCAAATCATTATTATTTCATTTAGAGAAATATTTACCATGAATGCAAACTAATGTATAACATACATAATAATAAATACAGAATGATTGAAAGAAATATTTACCATGAATACAGAATGGTACCAACAACTGATGTCATTTTACTACAATCATTTCTTTTTTGTTTGGCCAAGCCAAAGTCAGCTGCAAAAAAAAAAAGAAAAAAATTTTTTTTATCTAATTTTTTTATTGAATCTTGCTATTTCTTGGTATTGTGTGCTTTCCATGCTCCTATGGCAAGCTTAATATGCTATTGTCCAAGCTCTTTTAAGGCAATTGGGGTAGAGTTTCCCAACAAATCTCTATTGGGTTTTGAGTTCACATCCCCTCTCAGGAAGCCAGTTTATGGCGCATCCCCAATTATCATAAAAATGATTAGATGGCTAATATGAACACTCTACACAAAAAAAAGTCTTCTTTACATAGAATGGTTCAATAGTACTTGTAGTCTTACTTACTGATTGTCACTTTATCATTTTCTCCCAACATAATATTGCTTGGTGTAAGGTCTCTGTGGACAATACCTTTCTCTTTATGAAGGTAACGCAAGGCAAGAATTAGCTGAAACATATAAAATATAATAACTAATTTGACAAGAGTATATATGTCAAGGGATATGCTCAATAAATTGCATTTTTTATAGAGCAAAATAATTTTCTTGTTTTAAATGTTGGCTTACTTGAAGTAATATATGCCTAATCCTGTTTTCTTGAAATCTTTCATTTTTTTCTTTCAAGGAATTGAAATGCTCCCCAAGGTGAGCCCCTTCAATATATTCCATCACTATGTACAACTTGTCGTCTGAACAAAAGAGAAACAAAATTAGAATAGATCTACAGACATTTTTAAAAAGTAGTTACTTTATTTTTATGAAGCTGGGGACTTTTTGTAAGAGTAATGAAGGACATTAAAAAATACCTCACACCTATTCCCTTATCATCCCTCCCCACCCACCACTGAAAAAAAAAAATCATGGTTTATCCCACGTATAAATCTACTCAGGGTATATAAAGTTCTAGTTTGGTGAAACCAACCAATCCAAATATGGCAACATTAAAATGTTCCTGAATGTCTACTTATATATTTACTTCTTTACTGAATACCTGCTGATGTATGTGTGTTCAAGGTCAAGAGTGTCTAGACCTCTAGACCAATTTTAATCATTAGAGTTTTTAAAAATTATGTCTAACCAGAGTTTTACCTGTGTGGCCAAATAGCTAATAATTGTTTTGCCAAATATAGACATAAATGTCACATTTCTAGAAAAAATCATTAACGCCATTTTCAGGAGCTGTGTTCACCCAGGTTTTTTTGTTTTTTTTTTTTGCTTCAGATCTTTTTTTTTTTTTTTTTTCCTGAAAAAAAAAAAAAATGAGAAATAAATTTTTAAAAAAAAAAAAAAAAAAAAAAAAAAATTCATTCAATTGACCTAAATAATAGTTATATCTATGTGTCTATTAAAAACTTACTCAGTTCAAATGTTTTGAAGTAACGGACAATGTTTGGGTGCCTCATCTCTTCCTTCATTATTTTTAGTTCATTAGTTATCTCCCCTACACTCATTGCTTTTTCATTAGCACTCTTTCCAAATGCCAGACTTTGAAGATTGACCTGATAGAGTTGAAGATAAGTGTACTTGTGTTATTTTAATGATAAACAGTGCAAATCATATTACTGAGCTATTAATTTATAATGGATTCATTTCACTTCAATGCCATACTGGTAACACTACAAAAAAAAACACTTTTCATTGTTTTTTCAACTTCCAACAACACTGAGCTTGCTACTACTATATTTGAGAATCAAACTGTACCTCTTTTAACGCAAAGAAAGATTGCCTTCCAGTTTTTTTACGCACTTTATAAACAGAACCAAAAGCCCCAGTTCCAAGGAGTTCAAAGACTGCATAGTCTCCAATGTAGTAACTAGGCTCTTTATTATGGTTTGTGTTACTGATGTTTTCAGCTATTTCATTCACTACACTTTTCTGGAAGATGTATACAGAGTCAAAGTATTACATTTCATATTCTGCATACATATATAGAGTATGTAAAATGTTTTGTTTAATGTAGAGCACATCAGTACAAGTTTATGTGGAAGTGTGAGTTACTTACAGGGAGACTATTCATTTTCTCTGCCAGTGACTTGTAGGCTCTCAGATCTCTGTTGTAATGGCCAACATCTATAAACATTTCAAACAGCTCAGGAGTGAACAACTGTTTAAATAGCCTCCGGTTCCTTTCCATGCTAAACAGGAACCTTAAGGCCCGAAAAGCATTTTGCTGAACAGAAGAAAAAAACAACAACATTAATAACATTTGAAACATTTTTATGACACCTTATGCCACATTCAGGTTATGTCTTCAGATTTTCATTGTACCTGTAGCTTCACAGATCTTTTCTTTTCCTTCTCACTGCTTACATCCTGAGGTAAAATGAGGAGACCCAGAGAGTAAACACCATTAGCTTGGACTATGTGCTGAGCATTGGTATCATTCAACATCAACTCTGACAAAGCAGCACAGCAAGCTGAAAAGGAATAGTGTGGAATACTATACAATAAACATATAAAATGTTGGAGAGCATTGCAAAAATATTTAGCTATATTAAAAAACTAGACAGATATTACCCGCTGTCCGCGGGTCTTAATTTGCGTAATGCTGATGTAGTCAGTGATATTGTGCATTAGAAACAAAGAAAATAATAATGTTTAAAGTAAAGCGAATGCGCGAATTCACGTTAAAAAAGAAATCATTAATGGAGCTATAAATAGAAACTTGACCTTATTTAACGCGATAATAGGATAATAGTTGCAATCATGTAAAAATGCTTTAGAAAACAAATTTCAATGTTAATTTGATTAAAATATGAAATGAATGGACTATAATTAGTATGTTCAAGTGTTAAAGCTTTAAACTATCTTTGCGAAGAGAAGTTCTATCATCTTTAGTTCTAGACCTAGATCTAGATCTAGGAATAGAGAGATTTGTAACCTTTCGGTAATGTCTAATGCAAATATGTTCAACAGGATTTTTATATTCGCAGATACAAAGAACGAATTTATGTAAAAATCCTTTTGAAACACAAATTCGAAGGTTAATTTTGTTAAATAATTAAATCATTAGACTATATTTTGTATTTTCATGCGTCAAAGTTAAAATCTATAAGTGCAAAGTGTATTTCTTAAAATTAGATCTAGAATAATCTAGATCTAAATCCTTTCGATCTTTTTCTCATGTCAACATTTGTAAACAAAGCCTAGTTCATAAAATAGTATAGCTGTAATAGACTTGGGAAACTTTATTTTTTTTTAGGGTTTTAAGTTTGTTTTAGGGCTACAATTCATACATACAGGTCTAAGTTGGTACCCAAGGAACATTTCTGTCAAGTTTTGTCAAGATCTGTGAAATGGTTTTGATTTCTATACGGGGACATACATACATACATACATACGCCTTTGTTTTCCTTTTATATATTAGATAAATGATGAATGAAATTTGTTTAGTCACTTTTATTATATATTATTGTTTAATTACCTTTCTTCAAAGAAATTTGCTCACTAGACTCATCCTGTAGAATATTAAAATAATTTTATTTATTAGTCCATCACTATTTTTACATTTATTTTCTTGACCAATAAAGATAATATTTATATAAATTTAAGCTCATATACTTCTGCACTAAGTATTTTCAAGCTTTATAAAAGAAAAGTGTTTTTAACAATTACATTAAGAAAATATTACATATAATAAATTGTTTAACTTTACATTTTCATCATGAGATATGGTCTTTCTTAGAGTCCCTGCACTGGCAACATTTCTTCGAAGATGAGACTGTTCATTCGAAAACTTTTTTTCACTGAAAAATGCAAGAAAACTTTTTTTTATCAACAATTAATTTTTCTCAGATTTATACTCTGGTGAAAGTTTTGAAATAATATATAAGCACTTAATATTATTTTAAGTTGTGTTTTGTAAAAAAGAAAAATTAATTAAGATCTCATTCTAAAGAAATCTTATTTCCTCTTCAACAAATCCTCTAAGGTAAGAAATTCTTTTGATAATCTGTGACTAATAGAGAAATGGGAAAATAATTTCCATCTTTTCTGCACTTAAAAAAGTCCTATGAAACTTAAGCTACTGTGCTTTGGATTGGAGTTGAATTTGAAATGTAAAAAAACAAGGACAAGATGAGGACTCAAGAGGAAATCATTTTTTCTTCAATGGCAACTATTTTCAACTACTTTTTTTTTCAAAGACTTGTTTCACATCAAAAACTCTAAAAGTTAACTTATTAAGGCATAAATAGATATTTAATAATAATTTAAAGTGGCCTTAAGAGAATTTCAGTCCGAGACAATATTTCAGATCTTAAATGACTTGAATGCCCTCCACTTATTCAAATTAAAACATATCTTCCCTTATAATGTCAATAATCAATTTTAATCATAATCATTTTTTTAGAGGTAAAAAATTGGCCTGGCTGGATGAATACTTAGAAATGGATCAACAAGATAAAGATAAGCCTGAAACAATGATCACTAGACAGTTCATGAAGGTTTTAATCACTGGCTATCACTTACTGTAGTATAGAGAGTAAGAGTGGAATACCACCTAGTTGTCTGATATCATCTCTACAACCAGCATCTTCACAGAGCAAGACTAGACACCAAACAATGTGCCATAGAAAACTGGCATTATTACTGTGAAGTTGGCTGAGGGAAACAAAAAACATACAAATATGATATCAATTTCTGATTTGAAACTTGGCTGCTTTTATTGTTTTTTATTATTCTAAAACAGTATAACAATTTGTCTGTAACATAGAAAACAATGGTAGCAACAAGTTAAAGGTAATTTACCATATTGAATATGATTCTTAAGCAACCTATAAGCTAAACAGCAAATTCAAAATAAGCTGATTACAAAACTTTACAGGTTTTCAAAATATATAAGATGTTTATTATTAAACTCATCTATCTATTTGTAGAGTGTTATTGCATAAACTATTACCTTAACAAAAGAGAGACACCATCTTCCATTTTTACTTTTTCTTTTGTTTGATGGTCAGAACATAAAAGTCTAAGTAGATTAGCAGCCAACCTAATGAAATGGATTGAGATTCAATCAATTCTTATAACAAAGTTCTTTAATAGAAATGATAATTATTTAAACCTTTTGTTTTATTTAAAGTTTTCAGAACTCCAGTACAAATTGCCTTCAAACTTTTATACATAACATAAATATTTTTTTAAAGTATTAATTTCAACCAAAAAGTGTACAGCACCTTTGAACAGTTCTACTTCATATTGCCATAAGCCATTATGAAAAGTTAGATAACAACACAAAATATAATGCCACAGCTACCTATTTGTCAACCAATACAATCAAAGTGAAATATAGTCTTGTTGCTGTTTTCAACATTTTGAGATATTAATAGTTTAATTTTGTTAATAGAGTTGTTTTTGTTTTTTTAAATCTTATAACAAAAAAATAAGCTGATATTGTGTTGCACTGTCAAGGTTGGAAATTAGTTTGGATGAAACAATTGTTCATTTTACACTATATATCTTTTTTCAACAAACAAATTTCTATCACAAGGACTTGTACATTTCATTTACATTGCGATGTGATTACTAAGATTATTTTTAGCTTTTGCTCCTATGAAAAGTTAGAATGTCTAAAACAGAAATAAAACCTACTTCTTTGATGTTATGTCATATTCTTTAATAATTCTCAGCAGTATCTCAACAGAGTTTAACTCTCCAATTTTTAATCTTAGGTTTTCACTGAAACAGAAAAACAGAAGTTAGGATTGAAATTCTATTAATATGCTGATATATTTGTCAAACATTGAAGGAATAAAATATCCCACTCTCTGAAGATTCTTTCCCTTTGACACAATTTAAGATGGGCATAATGATAGTTTTCTGCACTTGTTTAATTGAAATATGCACTAGAGGCAAAGGAATCAAACATTCTAAGTAATAATTTTAGAAACTAATTAAGGAACTGCAAAAAATATTTTCTTGTTATAAAAATTAAAAAGAAAAGAAAAAATCTTTATGTTTCTTCTAGACACAATTTACATTTACCTTACCTTTGGGCTAATCCAATTAATGCATAGAGGGAACCATGAAGAACAAATGGGTCAGTTGCAGTAAGTAATTGAACAAGGGGCTGTAAAGAAATAGTTTAGAAGAAATACATACAATATGGCAGGTTTCTTAAACAATGTGTTCTTTAATAAAAAAAAACATTAATATTTGAATATGAATATTTTGTATATGAGCAACTTACTATGTGTGCCTCACATTCTACTAGTACTTCACATCTTTCTACAGATGTCAACAATTTCTGGAAGATATCTGTGAACAAAATGTTAAAATGATAAAATTTACAATAATATTTTTTTTTGTGTTTTATGAAAAGAAATTTGTTTGTTTAGGCTGTATAACATTAGGTAACTAATTATTTTGTTCAAATATTAAAAAGTTCTGTCATGGTTTAAAAAGGGTTTTAAAAAATTGATTTTTAAATAAACTTTGTTTTAAAAAACATTTTTTGTTTGTTCGTTTTTTTTATTTTAAATTTTAAAAAAATTTATACACTAGTTAGAAAGACCCAGAAGGAAACAATTAATATTAAAACACTAAACATTAACAATTATTGGCTTACTTGTCATTTCCTTGAGATGATCAACTAACAACAATCCACCTGTACTAAATAAATACATCTCTGTGCTTTTCTTGAAATACTGGAATGCCAAAAAGTACAAGCAAGTTAATCTATTGATCAATATATAAGATTCAAACTTCTCTTAAGTTACAACTCAAATGTTTCCTATGTAAAGGGAAGAAAATACAATACCTCAGTTAGTGATTTGACACCTTCAATCTTACAAAATTGTTTTTGGTAGTTAGAATCTCTAAGAAGTATTCTTAAGCACATTAGAACTCTCAGTATGTTCTGTGAAGGTGCTTGGCACAGCCATTCTCTAAAGAAGAAGCCAAAAATATTAGTTTATACTTTAATCTATTACAGCCATTCTCTAAAGAAGAAGCCAAAAATATTAGTTTATACTTTAATCTATTATATATGCCTGCTGTTGCTTAAATTTAGCAAATGAAAGTAACTAAGAACTCACTGGCAACTGAGTCTATGTTCTGTTAAAGCAACACAGATTTCCAAGAAATAGTTATGGTATGGGTGACTGCTAAACTGTCTCTCATCTTTATACCTAATGCTAAGTAAACAAAAAAATATTATTAGACCTAAGCCAATTAAAAATCAGTTATAAAAAACAACCTATGGGCCTATAAAAAATTACCTGAAATTGTCCAATTCAATTTCTTCTGCTTCGAAAGATTTATTGTGGTTCTCCTTTGGATTCTGTACTACATAGTCTCTACTAGCTTGATTGGAAGATTTCTTTTTAGTATATTTTGCTTCAGGAATCTAAAAACCAGAAAAACTAATTAATTGGTAGCACTCTTATTTTGACACCAAAATCTCCTTTTTTTCACTAGATCTTAAGGAACAATTTGATGTTTAATGATTAAATCCTTTTTATGGAAAAAAAATATTAACGTTTTTAAAAAATTAAACATCATCAAGCCAATTTATCATTAAGAATTTTTTTTTTAATTCAAATCTAGGTTTATATTGTTCAAAGAAAATTTATGGTGACACAAAGTTTGTTAAGAGACCAAATTCTGTAACTACTTTAAGTACTAGAAAATGTATGAGATTTAAGTTGACTAATATAAACTATAAAAGATTTTTTTCATTGTGCAAAAAGATAGTGAATATTATTTGCTGTAGAAAAAAAAAAATTTCAGAAGAAAAAAAAACACTTAACCTACTTGTTTGCTCACTTGAGTATTAATTAAGTTTTTTAAATGTTCCAGCTGTCCAAGTTCTCTGTTTAAAGATAAAATATACAATAGTCAAAGTAAAGGATACAGTTTCAAACTAAAGGACACAATTAGCAGCATTTAATTCACAAATCATGAAAATGTTGCTTGCTGTTTCTCTTACAACTAAAAGAAGGTAGTTATTGCTAATAATAAAAGTATATAAATATATTATTTTCTCTTATGACTAAAAGAAGGTAGTTATTGCTAATAATAATATAAGTATATAGTCGTTGTTTCTTTAATTATGTGCACATCTCTTTCTTGCAAACTATAACAAAATAAATATTTGTTTTAACATGAACACAATGTTGACTAGAGCTTATCATTCTCTACCTTACAAGAGCAATTAATAAAGGGCCATGTAAGTAAATGATATAAAAACAATGTCTGTAAAAGATAACTCTCTCTTAGAATGCTAGCAGACTGTGTAAACAATCTACCTTATAATCATGCTTTTCTTTTTTTTTTTCCCCTTCCAACATAAAAAAAATGAACTCTAAATTATTCATTGCTCGTTGTAAAGGATTTTGTTTGTAATGATTGGTTGGGGGGGAGGGGGACAGTTTTTCTTTTAAAGATTAAATAAGTTTTGTTTTTTTCTATGTTTGAAACTGATGCTTGTTTTGTTGTTGTTGTTTTTTTTTGTAACTGTTGCATATACCAAAATCTAAACAATTTAGAAAATGAACAACAGTTGATACGTACATTAATAACTATAAATCTAAACAAGTTTTACTAATCTGTGACACAATAAATCATAAGAATTCGTTTTTAAAACCTGTGACATAGCAATATATGAGAAACAAGAGGAGAATTGACCAAAGAAAAAAAAAACTTTTTTTTTCTGACATAACTTTTTTGTCATAGAAATGAAAAAAAATTATAAAAGCTACTGCAAAAAAAAAAAGTGAATAACACTGAATAACTCTTTCAAAATTTGACACATAATTCTCAATGGTTACTATTATCTTGATAAACATTTTCAGAAATATTCTGAGTCTAAATTGGTATAATACTGTATGAAAATCCCTAAAACAAATGTATTTACTTTAAAATGTATATTTCTCTAACAGTTTCAACTAAAAGAGATAATAATAAAAATTAAAAAAAAAAAGAACATTACTAATATTGAATTAGATTTTGTGACACCATTTAAAATGTAATCTAAATAGAAAAGCCTAAATACACTTTACTGTTTGTACTTTCTAAAGAAATCTAACCTAACCACTCAAGAATCCAAGAGCAAGAAGTATTACGAAAATTTGTGAGATAACAGACTGAAAAGAGAAGGTGCCAAAAGCCTGAGTGCTGTCAACTAGTGATCTTACAGTTGCTTTATCTGATAAGATTGATATTAAGAAAGCAGTGTAATGAAAAGAATAGTTTTTAGAATTAAATAATAGTAATTGGTAATTTATATTCTCGCCTGGAACAAAATTAATTACAAATCTTGACTACAAATTAGTTCATTCAACAATACTTCCTTATTTGTCTGTACTTGACTTCTTGTGAAGTGTATTGATATTAACTAGTAATGAGCTTATGAGCAGATGACCTCTACATAATCTGCCCTATAGATGGCAAGGTCTGAAAGGAATACTTTTTAGTTACTACTTATAACGAGCTTATATCTGTACACTATTAGAATTCCTCACTTACTTGTCTGTACTCAACTGCTTGTGAAGTTTATCTCCTACAGGCATGGCCATGTGGTACAGACATTCATAGTTTTTCCTTGAGGAGAGTTTCAGATATTTTAACTTCTACTCTTGGCAATATGTGTCAGTTTTCTGCAAATTATATAATTTTAGCTACTAAAAAATCTTTAAAAAAAAAAAATATTACTTTTACAAACATTGTACTTGTTACAGTATCCTAAAAACACCATGCTTATAAAGAGAATGGAGGCACAGTGGCTGAATGGTAAAAGCGCTTGTCCTCTGAATCTGTGGTCCCGGGTTTGAATCCTGGTGAAGACTGAAATTTTTAATTTCGGCATCTTTAGACGCCTCTGAGTCCACCCAGCTCTAATGGATACCTGACATTAGTTTGGGAAAATTAAAGGCAGTTGGTCATTGTGCCAGCCACATGACACCTTTGTTAACTGTAAGGCATCAGAAACAGATAAAATTTACATCATCTGCTCTATAGACCACAAGGTCTGAAAGTGGAACTTTTTTTTTTATAAAGAGAATACAAGATAAAAATTAAATCATGCTGACAAATTGCATTACAATTTACAAAAGCATTTTCACCCATATCATTGAAAGTTGTAAATGAACATGAACAGCATTTTTAAATGTAAGCATTCAACTTGCTTCTTTTAAACACAAGTGCATGCTTTAGGAAGGACATAACTAGCTGCTGCACCTATCAACACATAATAACTTTACAATTAGCATTTCAAAACATGTTTTAAAAATGCTGTATATGCATGAAAAAAACAACAACAGACTGCATATTTAATTTTAAAAATTAAAGGATTCACTTATAGAAGACAAAATATAGTATTGCACCTATTTCCAGCACCATAGAGTGTGTTTTAACTATATGTGTAGCATAAAATGTTTCATTAGTCTGAATTAAGTCAAGCATGGCCATGATTGGAATGATGTAGGCCAGTGATTCCCAAGGTGGTCTATATAGACTCACAGGGGTCTACAAAAGGTAGAAGATAAATTGGGGGTCTTTTGAGATGTCCACGCGAGACGATACCACCCTGACAAACAAGAAAAGATTTGAAAAACTTTCAAATACTCAAAGATAAATTTCAGAATAGACCCACAAAATCTCTCTTCCACATCATATAGAGAAGATAATGGTTTGTGAGAGTCTTACATTATCTCTTTACTTATAGCAAAATACGGAAAACACTATAAAAATAAAACATTGATTTTACCAGCAGTTGTAGTTTTAAATACTATTTTACACAAACCTACATCTGATATTATTAAACAAATTTCTTTAAGCAACAATACAGTTCAATGTCACATCTGTGTCACAAGTAATGTAATTCTTTGTAAACGACATATATACAGCTTGGGGTCAGCGTCCTTGCAGGCTCTGACAGGTTATAGCACTGTGTGCTGCTTACTGCCTAAGGGTCGCCGGCTCCTTATTTTTAACAGGGTTGACCCATGAAACCTTTCCCAATGCTCAGGTATAGCTGCAAGGCAGCACAGTTTGAATTCTGTTTTGCTTCTCCTAAGTGGGCTGCAAGCCAAGGCTCCTGATCCCTTCCTGCCTATAGCTGACTGGTTTAGGTGCTCACTAGATACACACCTTCACCCCTTCTCCTGTTAGTGAAAACAGTTCTGTGCACCCATGTTTGAGCCACAGGTGAAAGATTAAGACATACAAGAGAAACTGTTCTTTGCAATGATACATAAGGCTAATTAATTTATTGATTGATGAATATTTAATATTTGAAGACTACTTCATACAGCACTGAATTCCTATAGTATATGAAACATTTATCCATAGCAACGGATAAAAGATACATGTGCAAAAAGAAGTGTTTGGTGATTCCAGTAATAAATATAAATTGTTATATTAATTAGTTTGAATTTTATCAATTTTATCAATTAAAAAAAAATCTCTATAACTTAATGTGTAGCTTTAAATTACTTTTACACTCATTACAGTTAGAAATTTGTTTTAAAAATTTTTTGATGAATTTGCACAAATTCAATTTAAGTAAGGGTGTCTACCGAAAACCAGAAAACATGTCAAGGGGTCTACAAGACAAAAAAAAAGGGAACCACTGATGTAGTCATTGTAGGCTAATAAGACTTTTGTAAGCAACTTATACAATTCTAAATCCTAATAAAATCTAGTCTTCATACAATATGCAATAATAATATGTAATTATATTTAATCTTAACTCTGATACCAAAAACACATCTGAAAGTCAGTTAATCACAATAGCTCCTGAGTACCACACAAAAGTTCTCATTGCCTCACTCAAACATATTCTGCATGCTTGACTGCAGTTTGCTTCTGATTAGCTATTAGATCAGACTTCTAGACTGTCTCTTTAACAAGGACCTAGATTTCCAGATTTCACATTCTGAATCAAGAATCTAAACATGGCAATGGTGCTAGAGGATTAATATAGCTGTATAATACATACTCATATAAAGTTTAATTAAAGTGTATCATATCTTGTTAGATATCTTCCAGTCACCAGATGATCTAGATTTTTTTTTTATATATTACAAAATTAAGCAGTTAAGTAGTTTAAATCTAGATCAATGTAGAACTGATTAAATTTTAAATCTAATAGACAGAAACAGAGTATAGAATTAAAGCAGTGATTCCCAACCTTTTTCCTTTAGGTTTTACTGCCTACACTGAAAACTTCACACATTCATAGATCTAGCTATAGTTAGAGAATCTAGTATTTAGTCTTAGTCATTTCAAAATTTGATTATTTTTAGAGAGATTATATTATATTAATTCTTCTGATTGGCTACAACTAGTGTACTAGTTAATTATTCCAGTAGGCCTAATTCAAGGAACACATATGTGACATATAGACCTATTCATTTATTTATTATTGATAATGATTATAATACTATATAGACTATATTATTATACTCAATAAATTATAGACTATTATTTATTATAGTTTATACTTTATAGACTACCTAGATTGCCAAGAACTGTAGAACCTACCTCAGTTAACCCAAAAACCCAAAAAGTAAGCAGACAGCTGCAGAATGAGTACATAAACAATGTAATATCTAAAGATAACAACAAAAACCTATGGTCATACATTAAGTCTAAGAAAATGGAAACAACCGGCATAGCACCATTAAAAGGAGAAAACAACTTAACGCATAACGATAATGAAACTAAAGCTAACATCCTAAACAAATACTTTGCATCAGCATTCTCAGCCCCAGGAGACAAAGACATATCAATTAATTTAAACCAAGTAGACAATATAGAAGAGATAGAAGTACAGGAAAATGGAGTCGAAAAACTATTAGCAAGCATCAAGCCGAATAAAGCGTCTGGACCTGATGGTATTCCAGCTAGATTACTCAAGGAACTTAGCAAAGAACTAGCACCTGTGTTCAAAATACTTTTTCAGGCATCTCTTAACCAGGGCAGAGTACCAAGGGACTGGAAAGAAGCTAATGTCACACCTCTATTTAAAAAAGGAGAAAAATCTGACCCAGGAAACTACAGACCAGTATCACTTACCAGCATCACATGTAAAATCCTAGAACACATAATATGTAGCAACATCATAAACCACTTAGATAAACATAATGTCCTTACTCCATACCAACATGGCTTTAGGAAACATAGATCATGTGAAACACAGCTAATAGGACTAATTGATGACTTTTCAAAAGGCTTAGATAATAGTGAACAAATAGATGCTATCTTACTAGACTTTTCCAAAGCTTTTGACAAAGTTCACCACCATAGTTTGCTTAAAAAATTAAAATATTTTGGTATTGATGGTCCATTGCATCAGTGGATTAAAGATTTTCTGATAGGAAGAGAACAAACTGTAATAATAGATGGTTCTAAATCAACACCAATAACAGTAAACTCAGGTGTACCACAAGGAACAGTCTTAGGTCCACTACTATTTCTAATTTACATAAACGATTTACCAAATTGCATTAGTTCAGGAACAAAAGTTAGATTATTTGCAGATGATTGCATAATATATAGGACAATAAAAACAACACAAGACACAGAAATTTTACAAAAAAGAATTAGATAAATTACAGAAATGGGAATCAAATTGGAGCATGTCTTTCCACCCAGAAAAATGTCAGTTATTAAGAGTAACAAAAAAACTAAAACAAATTAATTCCACTTATCTTATTCATGGTAAACCAGTAACACAGACTAAAAACGCAAAATACCTAGGTGTTATAATAAATGAAAAACTGTCATGGAATCCCCATATTGATGAAACTATAAAAAAATCAAACAAAACATTAGGGTTTATTAAAAGAAATTTCTATAAATCAAAAAAGGACATAAAACTAAAATGCTATTTAACCTTGGTTAGGCCAATAATAGAATATGCATCCTCTGTTTGGGACCCCTCAACTCAAGAAAACATTAAGAAACTAGAACAGACACAAAATAGAGCAGTACGATTCATAACAAACGAATATTCACATTTCACTAGAGTAACACCTTTAGTAAAATCACTAAATTTAGAAAGCCTTCAGGATAGAAGACTTAAGAGTAAAGTAGCAATTATACACAAAACACTGAACCATAATCTCCAAATACAAAAACAAAACTTAATAAAATACTCAGAAAGACACAAAGATAAAGGCACATTCCTCATCCCATATGCTAGGACAAATCTGTACAAATGCTCTTTCTTCCCTAGTGCCATTAGAGCATGGAATGGTTTGCCTGAGCTAGCCAGGAAAACCAGTGACTTGGCAGAGTTTAAGTCATTGGTAAATATGCATGACTGAATGCATGACGCGTAGGACGTAATCATCTTCTTTTTTGAAGTAACGTCTGTATTATATAAGATAAGATAAGTTAGACTACTATAACTATAACTCAGTAGTATGAGTAGTAACTCAAAAAGAGTCAGTACTAGACAACTAGTACTAGTAGTACTACACTACCTTACAGTACCTATGTCGTATGACGACCTATGTAAGTATGTTAGTAGTCGTATGCATAGATCTAGATAGACTATATTCTAATTCTATATCTAATAATCTCTATAATATATCAAATATATGAGTTATGAGCAGTTTAAGAGTATCAGAATCATGAGTATGATAACCTGGCTGTACTCACTTCTGTACTGTAGTGTAGACTAGTCGTAGTGAAGAAGTTTTCAAGAAGGGTGAGTCTTACTCTTAGATTTTAGATTCTATTTTCTAGATTCTAGATCTATCTAATTACACCTACACAGTCTAAATCTAGATCTAATACCAAATCAATTATGGCAATATTTAATAAATCTATTATATTTTATCAGATCTAGATTTAGATCTATCATCTAGATCTATAGCTTCAGTCTACCTAGACCACCAAGTAAAAATCGTTAGACTCAGTTTAACAGGTCGAATGAAAAAAAAAGTGAAGTAACATAGATTGTTGTTATTGGCCACCAATCTAATGCAAGTTTAGTTATTAATCCACCAATGGAAACACATCTTATTTCTCTTCAGTAAGGGTGGTCACTCTGTTTTGCTTATACAGCTGTTCAAGAATGAACATGATTTTGCTTTGTGCAAGCCTACACGGCTACCTAGATCTACATAATATAGATCTAATTGCTAACAAAGAGATTGAAAATTATTAATTCCACATAGATCTATTAATGCTAGACTTCAGTTGTATAAAGGAAAAAAAACTCAGCTGTAATATAGAATTTACAAAGATAAGCTATTCTATTTACTACTCTGAATTATCCACTAAATTTATCCCCCCCCCCC
>JADKLZ010000003.1:35295395-35313575 GCA_021533235.1 Biomphalaria straminea | reverse complement strand
CATCTGACATTGCAAAAAAAAAAAAAAACAAGGTTAGAAAGACAGTTTGTGTGGAAACACAAACTTAAAATCGGCCCCCGAAGTGATCCAGGCAGGTTTCAATATTTCAGAAGGAACATCCGAATGAAATTATATCAAAGACAAATGACAGATATGAATGCAGATAAAAGGTTGACAGATCTTATCATCTTATGTACTGCCCTATGGCTATGTGTCCAGCAGATCAAAGGATAGGTGTAGGTGAACCGTTTGCATAATGTGTTAAATAATCCCTATATATATATATAGTAATATATAGTAACGAACACGGGAGGCTATCTTCAAGAAGATGACCATTTACCATATTTTAGGCCTAAACATGTTTATGCAAACGGTTTTAAGATGTATTGTCAAAATTTTCATTTTTTTTTACAATTGTATTGCCAAGTTTCGAAGGCTCGGTCATACAAACTACTACATTACCAATTTTTTTTAACTTTTTTTTAAAGAGAAAAAACATTATTATGCATATAAATGGAACATACTTTAAAACAACAATTAATATAGTTTTTCATATTAGATCTATATAGCGTGATTTAGTAGACGCACACGGTTATAAGCTGGAAAAAGGAAATAACTTCATGTAACTTGAAAACATGTATGGGAGAGAACCAATGGCGAACGCTTTTGCGCCAGTATTTAGTTTAGAATTTATAACTCCGCAATGGTTAAACTTATTTAAAAAATTAAAACATCTGCGGAATCCTCAGCTATTGGGCGATAAAACTAAATTTGACTCTTTTCTCCATATCAGCTATTAAATTTATAATTTAAGTCAACGTGAGGTATGGTCGGACCTAATCAGCGAACTGCAGTTTTTGCGGGAGTCATAATGAGCGAAAGGCCGTAAAAAAATAGCGAAATGGCATGTTAAAGTATAGGAAATAAGCTTTCATTAGTTCTATCATCTAACTTCTTACATGAAGCATTATAACCATTGCCCTCCTTGTGGCATTAGGCCTAATTTTTTTTTTTCACTTTTCTTGTGCTCCACATCTCCTTTCTCTGCTTGAAACTTGCCATTAAATATTTTTTTTAAAGAAACTACAAAATTCTATCTCGACTCCTCCCTATAGGCTAGTCCACGTCGTTTTACTCTCCGATTCATAAACTTTCGTTACTGCGACTATATTTTTTTAGGAACACTTGTTCAGTGCACTATATCCCCATCAACTCGATCTCCGCTCCCCCATCCACACATGCGCGCGATGATTGACCCAAAGGCAGATCCCGAATACGATGGATTGATGATGTTTGGAGGCAGATCTACAACAGCTTGGGGGTCGTTCGTAAATGACGTCACACAAAAATGACCTTTTTGACCCCCTCCCCCTTGTCACAAATTCTCAGAACCCCACTCCCCCATCTGCGTTACACGTTACAAAATAAAAAAAAATATTTATTTCAAATTATTTATTTCTCATCAATTTTTTTCCCCAAAGAGGTTTCATGTGCTCATCGATAGTATACACTGGAAGATTTTTTTTATTTTGCTTGAGGACCTGACTCGAAAATTAAATTGTCTTCAATGAGATCTTCATCTCCTCACCTGCGTTTCCCAAAACTACAAGAACTTCGTTGTCTTTTTTTAAAATGATATTTTCAGTTGAACTCCTCAAACAAGACTGAAATATCTCTATTTTCAATGTTTTTTATTTGAGAATAAAACTACCTGAGAAGTTCATGTTGAAATGAGTACCTATTTTTCGAAGATTTTTGAAGATAAAAAAATATTTCATTTGTGTTTTTTCTGAATTTAAATTTGTGACGTCTCAACATCGTTAACCCCCCCCCCTTTTTCCCCCTTGTACAAAGTGTCACATTTTCTCAACCCACCTAGAGCGTGACGTCATTTACGAGCCACCCCTTGGGTTTCGGGTTGGAGACGAAAGGCTCAGGAGAGATATTGTAATTTTATACATTTATATTGTATGTTCATTCTTATACGTATTACTAAATAGGCCTATATATAGGCCTATACTAAAGTTCGCATTTTTTTCAGCTCCTGAAATCGAATATTTTCTCCTGGAATTTTCGGCCAATGACCATTGGTGCTTTAAAATCGCCTTAAGTTCGGACCTATTCTCTTTATCCCGACACGTTTTGACAATGAAATTTCCATACATGTCAACTTTGACCTTCAGCTATGCTTTATTGTATGAAGGAAAACGAAAGTGAATATGTCGGAAATGTAGAAAAATGGAGTCTTTGTAATAACAATTTAATAGTTCAGCAGTTACTTTCGAAATAAATTAGAATGGATAAAAATACGGGGAGATGTTCGCTTTATATGCCATCCTATTGTATTCGGATTTCCGAATCCTGAAAAATTGCATGCTCTTCAGTCAGAGATTAAACAAAACTCCATAAACAAAATAAAGTACACAAAATTGCAAGTCGCAAATTTTCGTTTCATAAAACTCTTTTATCTCTATATTTATGTCTATGAGTGAACTGCAAAAGGGACACTAGAGCACTGAACCAAAGAATTTTTCTTTATACGAAAATGTTTTTTCTTGAGGCTTTGAATAAGAAATTGACCTTTTACAAAACAATTAAATAATCATTATTTGACATAAGTTAATTAAGCCAGGTTCACATCAAGCTTCTCCTTCACCTATCCCTTGGTCTGCTGAACCGTTGGGCACCACACAAGATCTGTCAACCTTCTTTCTCCATTCTTCTCTGTCATTTGCCTTTGATAGAATTTCATTCTTATATTCTTTCTAAAAATATTTTAACCTGCCTGGTGGACCACTTTGGGGGCCGATTTGGTGTTTTGTGTTTCCACACAAACTGTCTTTGTAACCTTGTTAAACTTTTTTTTTTCTTTTATAGTGTATTTTTATTTAACAAAACAAAACCGATTTAACTTTCAGAACATAAAAAGCAATTTGAACTCAATTTTGCAAGTTTTTTAAGTAGTATAAAATTGTATTTTCATTGTTTTCTAGTTTTTGAAAATTAAAGGACAGTCTGATAACAAAACTAATAGCAGTTTTTCTTCTTTGGTGGCCGCTAAAAAAGTAAAATTGCCTAATAATTTATAAGTGTTGTTAACTTGCTCTTTAATAATTTCAAAGTGAAAACAAGGTTTAAGAATAAGGTACCTATTTAAAAAACAACTAATAAAAACATCTAATAAACCACTCATTACTTAGGTTAAATGTAACACAATTTATTAAAACAACAGAAAAAAGAAAAAAAACAACATCCCCGTTTTCAAAATTTAGTAGCACTTAAACATGTAAATTACAATTTTTATTTTTTTATTCAAATCAAACAAAAAAAAAAGGGGGGGGGGAGAGAGAGGATTAAATTTGAAAAAAAAAAAAAAATTCAGAATAAATACAACAGTAATTAATATCATGTTTCTGATTATGATTGTTGACCTAATTAGGACTAATCCTAACTAAGAGTAATACTCAACATCATTATTTAAATCTGGGATGTCATTAATAACCGCCACTTTCTAGGTTAGAGTAAAAAACAACTGGCAATTTCCTCTTCAAAATTATGAAACACATTTTTTTTTTAACCAAGTCCAGAAGGTTCCTAAAAAATGTTAAACTAAACCGTTATTTAGGTTTACAACCAATGGATGATTTAAAGGTGCTGTTGTAAACAAAGAACCAATGAAAGAATGAGTTCCCCACACTGGATGGCTGATAACTTTACAACAACCAAGATCACGGATGTCAAAACCAAATTTTCTGTAACGTTCATCAGTTTCAAACAAAGTAAAATTAGTATGTGCACTTTTGAACTGCAGAGAAAAGAATAAAAAAAAACAACATTAGAACTATTGTTTTTAATGTTATATCGTTCAAAGTATAACTACATCTAGAACAATCAAATGAACTGGACATTCAGAACTGAATGTTGAATAATACTTACTGGCTTGCCAGATGAAGGATCAATAAAATCTGCCCAGTGCCCAGAGCCATCAAATGCCTGACAAATTGCAACTGCACCTTGAACAAACTGATGGGAAACAAAATTAATAATAAGACAAACCTGTTTAACTGTGTACATCTCAAGGAAATGGAAAACTAATTTTGAAAACACATTTTGAAAAATGGAATTTGGTTAAGAAATGTTTTATTGGAATGAGTTTAGGCAATAAAAACATTGGACAAAAACATCCACTACAGACATAAAATGATGAAATGTGACAAAATTTGATTCTAATCTACTTCAGAAAAAGAAAGACTAGATGGGAAGTTTTTTATCAAGGATTTTTAAGTATAAATCAATGGACAAGATAAATGATATGGGGTAATCATCTATAAACCTCCAGTTTGCACTAAAAACATTAGCTAATTTTATCTTTGCCCACAAATCAGGACATGAAGAGCTCTTTACAAAAATGTATATAACTGCAAACTTCCAATGGCATTGTAAAGTCCCTCTTTCAGACCTTGTGGTCTATAGAGCAGATGATGTTAAGGTCAACTGATTCTGTGGCCTACGGTTAATGAGGGTGTCATGTGACCAGCACAATGACCAACCACTTTACTTTTCCCCAACTAATGTCAGGTACCCATTAGAGCTGGGTGGACTCAGATGCGCCCAAGGATCCCAAAATAAAAATCCCAGTCTTCACCAGGATTCGAACCCGGGACCCCAGGTTCAGAAGCCAAGTGCTTTACCCCTCAGCCACCGTGCCTCCAAACGGCATTGTACCACATTAGTAATACATTGTTAAAAAAAGGATTCCTTGCCAGGTTGATATGTTCAGCTTTCTTTAGACTGATAGCATATACAGAGAAATTTTAACCACAACTAGAGTGGCTGGCAATTGCAGATTCTTTGTTCTTTCATTTATGCACCCACTGCTAGTTTTTAAACAACTTATTTTTACCTTTAAAAACTCTGACCTAATAGAGTGATAGTCAAGTTATGTTTAGGTGTTTATTTCACATCTGCTGCATTTGAGATTGGATTTTTTATATTTTTTTAAAGTAAGTTGGTTTTTTTTTGCTGTGAAATCTATTTACTTACCATTTCCAGTAATTCTTCTCTTTCTTGTTCAACCTCTGAAGACCATTTTGTCATGTCGTTTTCAGTTTTCATGCTAATTATTATTACTGTCAGATCACCCTCCATGATATTTCTTTGTGGGAATAATTCTTTGAATTCTGGAGATAATTTTTTTTAAATTATTATTTAGGTGCAAGTACTATAAAAGTCCCAAATTTATTAATTTTTTTATACATACTATTCATAGCGTTTATACAATACTCTGAAAGTTAGTTAAAGGATTAGCTTTATCTAAAGCAACGTTTATTTCATAAGTCTTTTATTATGTATTAAAAAATCCCATACCCATTTATTAGTTGAGAATGATATGGATTAATTTGTCTACACCTGTCCTTCAGGGATCATGCTGTCCTGATTGTTTATATAAATATTATAAATACAACAACAGCTGCTCAGAAACAACAATATGAAGTTTACTGTATAACTATTCCAATTTTGTCAGTCATATTTCAAATGGCCTTGTGACAATCTTGTGACTGATCTTACCAAATAGGTCTTAGGTGTCAAAAGTTTGCTTTTGAACTTGACATTTAATATAAGCAAGTAAATCAATTTTATAATAATGGAGTCAAAACTTCTCTATTTTTTTAAAAATTCTTAATTGAAGAGTTTTACTTACAACTGATCTCAGCTATTTAGATAGTTGGAAAAGATTATAATAACTGTATCACATTGCAGTTCAACTTTATTAATGCAGGGAAAATTATTTTAGACAATATGTAGAGCTCAGGAAGTTAAATATATTAATCCTATACTCTTAAGCGAGCAATTCTTGTTTGTATATATATATATATATATATATATATATATATATATATATATATATTTCTTCTATTTCGAAAACGGCTCTAACGATTTTCTTTAAAATTTCAACGTATCTAAATGTTAGTGAGAAAAAAATTCTCAGCTCATTGGCCACATCGGGAAAACTCGAGTTCGACAGTTATATCGGTTTGAAAAATGTCTCATTATGGAAAAACTTATTTTGGTTTGAAGGTTTTATGAATGACATGGAGAATTTATGAATGAAATTTTTTCCCACGACGTCAAAGGGAAAAAAAACTTGACACCTCCTACGTCACTGGCTTACATCCATTCACTAAAGCAACAAGTTTAATCGATGAATGAATAGACACAACATTTTGTGCACCGTAGTTGAAGGTTTATTTCCGTGTATGCGTTAATTTGTAACTGAACAGAAATCAAGCACGTGGTTATCTGAAGAAGTTCAAGTGTTTACAAAAGTTTCAACAAATTGATAGAAGAATTTGATTTATGTGCATAACTCTAATTAGCTCACAAAAAAAAAAAAAAGACCGCCTTTGGCATGCGTTTGTCTGAGATTCTTCTCTCATACAGGATACTGCTCTGTCAAGAGTAAATGTCGGACTTAAACAATTCCCTCTATACAAAGGCCAAGGATACATATTTGAGCCCAACAGAAAATTGGCTGCCGAGGACAGACACAGACGCGAAAAGAAAATCTTAATCGACCACCGGAGGACAATGGTTATGCTTGCCCTGGATGTGGCAAAATATATCCACTGAACAAGATATCTAGCTAGCGGTCAACGAGTTTGCTATTCTGCAGCCACTTTCGATTTAACTATAAACCTCAGTAAAAAAAAACTAAGGGTAACCGTTAGGGTGTGGTAAAGAAAGGCCCAGGAGATATCTGAATGGAGGGATGTGTAAAAGCAGGCCATTTCATTCCATAGGCTGTAGCACGAGTAGCAGTATTATATAACCTTTTTAGTATAAATTATTTAACCGAGCAAGGCTCGGCCACCTGATATTATATATAATTCTAGAAACAAAAAAAGTAAAGTTTCCCTTACAGACCTTGCAATCTATGGGGCAGATAATGTTACAGTAAAGGTCATATGTTTTTGTGGCCAATGGTTAATGAGGGTGTCATGTTGACAGCACAAAAACCAACCTAATGTCAGGTACCCATTAGAGCTGAGTGGACTCAGAGACACCCTAAAGATTCCGAATTAAAAAATCCCAGTCTTCACCAGGATTCGAACCCAGGACACCCGTTTAGAAGCCAAGCGCTATGCAATTCAGCAACTGGGCTTCCTAATTCTAGAAAACTGAACCATACTATTTTACCTCAACACTAAATATATCAAATTAATTAATGACTTATCACCTTTTCTCAATAATGTTGGACAACTATGAGCCCTGTATTCTAATCTGTCAGAAGATGCTGGCACTGATATTTCCTTATCAATAAAATCTAAATCAATCTGAGAAAAATGCAAAAAAAAAATGTGTTAAATAATCAATGTGACATGAAGGTATAACCTGTTTATCATTTAAAATTGGCCAAAAAAAATGTAGGGAACATAATGCTAAGTGAGAAAATGTTTAACTGCCAAACTGAAACTTTTGAGATAAAATCACAATAAGGGTTGTGACAAACGTGAATTCCACCTAACTGTAAGCCTAAAAAATCTATTATAGCCTTGTGGGACTAGCCATTTTCCAGTTGCTTTTTACTATGCACCACTCATGTAAAACTTCAACTTACAGTGCCCCCACTGCAGGAAGGAAGAGGAATTGTCTCTTCTTTATGCCTACTCCAGATTTACCAAAATTTTGATTTAATGGATCAGGAAATTACTTTGATTGGATGCCTAAAATTAACTTGTTTACGGTAGGCAGCACTGGCTTGACCTCGGGTCTCTAGAAACTGGTCGAAATAGGTCACAGTCTCGACACATGACACCTATAACAATATTATGATATAAAGAAACCCACCACCAGACATTCCTTCGGTCAACTAACTCTAGTATCTATTATGTTGAATTGGACCAGCCCATAAAATTGAGTATCACCCCACCCCCCCAACTCTCATTCGGAACAAAAAGGCTCTATTTTTGGCCAGAAAATTTGATTACCAATATCACTTATTCCCGCATACACACACTTAGAAAATAATCCTACAAACTAAATTATTCTTCAACATTTCAGCTTTTTATTGAAATATCTGAAAGGCCATCTGATGCTTTCAAAAACATCTATTTTTTAATCAAATGTTGAAAATCCTCTTAGGATCGAGGTTATAAATTTAATTTCAACTCTTATGTACATCTTATTATTAAAATTAAATTGTGAAAAAAAAAACAACAACACTTTTATTATAAATTACAGGCAATCCTTTTAACAGAAGATAGTGGTAATAAAATAGTACTACAGATGCCAAAGACTTCTATTGTAGATGTACATGGTTAAAAAAAAACAACAAATGTTTAGAAGAATAGAATTAAAATTAGTTCTATAAGCTGGAGCAAACAGAAAGTGCTAATTTCTCTATTATGTTTGTCTTTTAAAAACATCTGGATCAAAATGGCAAATGAAGAATCGCTTTTGGTCAATTTAATGGCTGCAGTTTCAATCATGAAAGGAGCTTAGTTGTCCTAGGCACATGGAAAATAATAACATGTTAAATTTTCTTATTTTTTCATCCACAACAAGTGGGAGAATTAGTGATATGTCAATGAATCAATCTGTCAAGACCCTTTGTGCTTATAATATAGAAAAGTAATTATGTGTAACTGCATGTTTTTTATCAATCAAATGGAGTTTAATGAGCAACATCAATGGGTAATAGAGGCAAATGGTCTTTTGCCAGAAACTCTTGTAAGTTATGAGCCAGAAAAACTGTTGAACTTTGCCTGTCACCTTTTACCAGTTCATCCATTTCATAGACCTTCATGTCTTAAAAGGAACTTTTTTTTTAACCTAATTACATTGAAAAGTAACTTGGCCATAATATATAAAAAAAAATCCAATCAACAATAATATCTACCCCAATGTACTTGCTTATGATCAAACATGTGGTACAAGTCAAGCTGTATAATTTCATCAAGCTTTTTTTGTGCATAATTCTGGTATATAACACAACAAAATAATTTTTTTTTCAAAGTGGGAACATATCAACATTTCTGTTCAGTAAAACTGCTTTAATGAACAGTTTTTAGATATGTTAATAGCATTAAGGTTGATATAATTTTATACTTCTGAACTATAACAATAAGACTTTGCAAATTTATATCAAATTGATAACAATTTATAGTTTTTCTTATCTCCACATCAAGGGGCTGTTTTTATTAATGGCTCTCACCTGCAGGGCTGATGTGGTACAGAGTTTTTCCATTGTGCTCAGCCTTTAGTTTCACTTCTGGTCCAAGAGTCATGGGTAATAGGGATGTAATAATTTACAACTGCTTGGATCTTTCCCAGACAGAAGTTTGTTCAGTCAGGAAAATGGAGGCAAGGTTCCATAGGCCAAGAGTTTCAAGAGACTCAACTCTTAAAACATTTACAAAGAAGAAGTATACATTTTACTAACCTCATCAATAGAAGTCAAAAACTGCTCAGTTATATCACAATGCCTTTGAAAAGGACCTTCTGGAAGCAAACTGTCAACAGATGGAACAGGAGGAACAACCTCTTTACCAATAAGTTCATGGTTGACAGGTTTTCTATTTAAGCAAGGTCCGATTCGACCAGGGAGTAAAAATCGTCGATCCTGTGGACCAAGAGGTCCAAGTATGCTGTCAGGCCAGACTGTTTGAGATTCTATATATAACAAGCAAAATTAATAAATACACATGTTTAAAAAGTTTAAATGGAAGAATTCCACATTTACTACTACATATCTCAACAATATTAAACTTAGCACCTTTTTTTATATCAAACAAAATAATTAATTACCAATACCTAATTGACTAATTGGTTAATTTTTTTAATTGATTCATGTTTTGCTAGGTATAATAAATAGTTGTTTAAGGTTTCAACATGATCTGAGAATGGGTGTGGGTGAAATAACATGTATGTAAGAGAACATTACCCCAAGCATACTAATGGATAAATTTCACATGGTATCAAACAATTACCAGTGATTAAATGATAATGTATTGTCTTAGCTGATGAATAATTGTGAAAAGTTCCAACTTGCTTCAAGAAATTGTGTAGGAGAAATAATGTGTTCAAACTTTTTACCAGATACACAGAATTAGTTGACATAGGCTTTAAAGTAATAGGGGAAATTCAATATCACTTCATTCTAATTGAAATATAAGCATTCTAAGTTTTTTATACAGAAACAAAAATCAAAATATTTTTCTAATGGTAGAGAGTTATCCTAAAAAAAAAAAATATCTGATGACTAAATAAAACAATTTTATTTTTGAAAACTGAATTGTTTTGACAAAAAGCTATTTTTCTTTTTTTTTTTTTTTTAAATGCAATAAAAACAACAAATGACTCATGCAGTATTTTTTTAAAATACAAAATAATAAAACTTTATCAATAATGCTTTTACAATTAAGTGTATGGCTATATAATCTCCACTATTTTTTTTTTTTCAATAAAAAGTTGTAAAAAAAAATAATAAAATAAAGTTTACATATAAAAAAATAAAAACAAACTTGATGAATCCTCAGCAACATTTTGTGCACTGTGATCAATACTATCAGAAGTAGAAGAAAACTGTCGGAATCTAATAAGTAGTGCTCTGGGATTCTGCATGTAAGTCACAATTCTAGTACATTTTACAATCTGCAAACAAAAAACATGTTCATCCTTTTTATGATTAGTAATTAATAATGAATGTGCATCTAAAAGTAATATATAATCTGCACCAGCTCAAGTGCAAACAACATTGGCAGTAGACAGGTATCTTTTGCCTAAAACATCCACACACAAAAATGGATATGTTGCCAAAAATATTTTTTTAATGCTGTTTAAATTATTTACTAAACACATACTAAATAATAAGTGCAAATAAATTATCTTTATAGTCAACTATTATTTCAAAGATGTGTAGCTTTTAATGATGTAGAAACATTCAGCAATACAGATTTTTAAAAAATATTATGCTTTGCAATTAATCTAAAAATTAAAAATAGAACTTCAAGTGACAGAGCACTTCACATCAAAGTTGAAGGTATTATGTATGAATCCTGGTGACTTTACGATTAGGAATATTTTGTTAAAGTTAAGGAGTTTGTTGAAAATAATTGCTAACTCATGGTAATGGAATAAACACTGTTAAATTCTGAAATTACCAAATATATACTTTTAATACATTGATATTATAATTACTCACTTTTGTAGCCATGATATATACACATATTTTTGGACAGCAGGCTTGTAGACTAGATTTCTAGATACAAGTGAATGAAGTAGAAAGATAATTAAAAAAAAAATAGATCTAGTCAAATTTAAAGTCTAGAATTTGGTCTTAGATTAAATATAAATATATAAAAATAAAAATTTATATAATTTTCTACCAAGTAGTGATTTTCTCAACCCTTCTACATGGATCTGAGATAAAGTTACTATACAGAAACCAACCAAGACTTCTTGAAAGCTTTCACCAAAGATGCTGGCGCTCCATAATGGACATACGGTGGCAAGACAACACTACAGACAGTGATATCATTGAGAACACAGGTGTGGACAGTATAGAGGGACTTTTTATGGTCTGATAGTTATGCTGGGTAGGGCATGTATCCTGTATGGGGGACAAACATATGCCAAAAGCTTTTTTTGGTGAGCTAAAAGGTGGTCAGAGAAACGCTTTAAAGACCAGCTTAGGCACCAACTTGCTTTAATTGATATAGAAGAGAGCAGTTGGCAGCAGGCAGCTTCGGATCGAGACAGCTGGAGATCACTTACAAAGGCAGCAGGATTTACATTTGAGACCAAAAGAAAATCCACTACTGAGGACAGACATAGAAGATAAAAAAAAAAAACATAATTCAAACAGAGTCAGAAAATTGTTATGTCTACACTGGGTGTGGCATGTAAGTCACAGCTAGGAATGCATAGCAACAGGAAATACTGAATTCCTCATAATCTTTGGCCTCAAAGACAAGCCTTTTTAATTTTATATATAAAAGGTCATATAAATGAGATTAACTCTGTGTCAGCAACATCCTCTAGTAATAAATCTCTTATTAAGTCTGTATTATTTATAACACATCTTTAGAGATCTATAATTAAATTGTATTGATATATCATTTACTAACTATAGATTATACATTTATCTTGATCATATCTTATCTTATATAAATATATTACAGACTTACTTCAAAAATCATTTCAAGTTTCAATATAATCAGATAGCTAGAATTATATTTAGATCTATATGTCATTATATGGCAATGGCGTATACCAAGGGTTCTCAACCTGTCGGTTGCAACTACGTTGGGGGATGAATTACAATTTTCCAGGAGTTGCCTAAGACCAGTGGAAAAATAGATTTTTTGTCTAAAAAAAAAAACTTGACATTGTACAAACTTTTTCATGGGTAGCTACTTTATTTTTCTATAAATTGTCATTTGAGATTAGATGTTGCAAACAACTGAATCAGAATCATTCCAAAATTTTTTAATTGTCACAACCTAAGTATTTGTAACAGTTTAAAGGACTGTTTATCAAACGGTATGACAAAATGCAATGTTATGCCATTGCGGAAACAAATTTTATTATTTCGATGGTGAAGATTGAAGATAAGATTTTGTATAACACTTAGAATTATGCCATCATTTTATAGTCCATCCCAGAAAAGGTAATAGTTTCCTTATGGAAAATGATCGTTAAGAAAGAAAATATAATGAAGATGTTTGACGTTAGGCCTATGGTTTTACTTCAATAGTTAAAGCAGGAATTGACAAACAACAATGCATTATTCCAAAGAAAGTTCTATTATCAGAGTCAATGAGTCTGAACAATCTGAAATGTTATTTTGACATCAAACATCCCAGCTTTGTTGACAACGACAAACAGTATTTGAAATGTAGACCGACTGAGTCAGAAAAGCCAGACTTACTGTTGGCTTCTTGTTTGGTGGTCCACAGAATTGCTAGAGCTATGAAACCTCACATCATTACTGAAGCCAATACATTGTTCTAGTAATGATTAGAGACTAATCTGTTAGATCTACTAAATTTAGTTTAATCTCTATGTCCATTTGTAATGACACTTCACAGAATAGCTGACATGTCTAATAATCACCATCTCATCTCTGCCTGTGGTCCTGTCAGGGGCATAGACTATCAACCAGCTTCCTCTTGCCCATCTGATTGGCATCTTCTCCCATATCCTGGTGTCATGTATTCCTTGGGGGGTTCCAACCGAAAGCTTGTCTTGGGATATTGTATACATGCATATTTATCATCCAGCTTGAAGAACCCAAAGATGTTGCAAATGGATCTCAATTACTGGATTATGTCGATTTCAAAGACAAGTTTCTCTTTAACAAAATATGTTCAGTTGTGAGTATAAAATCTCTTGCAAAAGTATTTGAAGTGTGTGCAAAGATGCTAATCCACGTATGCTTGGATGTTGGTTTGGATTTCAACTTTTGGTACAGAAAGAGTCACCAAAAGTCATCAAATTCATCAACGAAGTAACTGGCACAAGAATAACAATTCATGATGAAGTAACTGGCACAAGAATAACAATAAGTAATACAAGAATGAAGTTAGTGCTTTCCATTTATTGAAATTGTTTTTAACAGTTAAATGTATTCAAAGTGTTGTAATGAGTTTGATGCACCAACTTATTCTGATATTTCACACTGAAGTGAGATTGATGTCAAGAGGAAAATTTCTAAAATGTTTTATTTTATTATTCGTGATGAATTAAAACAGTTTTTGATTAGAAAACAAAACCACAGTTGGAAGCACTTCATAACGGTGAACGTGAATTACAAAAAAAAGTTTGACATCTTTGAGATCTTCTTCTTCTTCGTTCTCATTGTTATGTTGGAGGGTTCAGATCACTACACCAATATCTGAGATGAACCGCGCAGTGGTTTCCAAGTCAGGGAGCTCTCCATATAGTTTTTTTTCTATTGGGGTGTTTTGCGGCCAGTGTCTTAGACGGGCCTCTTGGTAAAGAGCGCAGTCTTGGAGGACATGGTCGGCATTCTCTGATGACACTCCACATAGGCAGATGTCACTGGTTCCAATTTTGAGCTTCCGGTATATGTGTTGTCGCATTCTGTTGTGTCCGGTCCTAAGTCGAAAGATTATATGTTGATCTTGTCGGGATAGCTTATAGTAAGCATCATCTTTCTTGTGATTTGGATGTGAGCTTGTCCATTTCTCATTTATTTTATTTATAATTAATTTCTTCCAGGTAGAGTGCAGAGCTAATTTGTGAGCCACTTCTTCCACCCTTAACGAGTGTGTCAGCCTTCTCGTTTCCCTCTAGTTGAATATGAGCTGGCACCCACTGAACAACGGTCTTTCTGCTGTTGTTGTTGAGTTTTGTCAGTGCTGCTCTGAGGTTTTCAACACAGGAGAAACCAGAGTTCTGCAAGCCTTGGAGGGTTGTCTTCGCATCGGTTAGTAGGACAATCTGACTGTGTGGGGAACTTGGATGATTTGCTAGCATGGTAGCAGCTAGTGTTAGTGCTTCCCTTTCTGCTCTGTGGCTGTCAGAGAGCTCACCAGTTGCAATGGATTTTTCTAGTTTTTCTCCATCTGGCCATTCGATGAGAATTCCATCTCCTCCATTTGTGGTGGCTTTATGGGATGATCCATCTGTGTAAACTCTAATCCACTGATTGCTAGGATAATTGGTTTGAAGAAAACAGTTCACTATTTCCTTGAGCTCTGTTGGTCTGTAGTCAGATTTTCTTATGTTTTCAATATGCCTTTCCAAGGTTTCCAATTTGGTAAATTGGGAGAGGATTTTTATTTCTCTTCTTTCATCCAGAGAGATCAGGGCAGCAGTTTCCTCCATAGCTCTTATGGGTGTTGTTTTCATTGCTCCTGTCATTATCCTTAGACCAATATTTTGAACTTTGTCTATTTTTCTTAGGTTGGTTTGGGCGGCTGAGCCCCATGTTGTGGCACCATATTCTAATACAGGTCTTACATAACTGGTATATGTCTTTTTCAGGATGTTGTGGTTAGCTCCCCAATCTGTGCCAGCTAATTTTTTCATGAGAGATAGTCTTTGGATGCCTTTGAGATCTTAAATGAGATGATTTTCCAACAATACATCATTGCGAATCAGGATTGTCCAACTTGTTCAACACAGAAGTAGACTTGATGCTGTTTACCATGCTCCGTAATGTTTTCAAATTGCCACATAAGTATACAAGCGGAATATTGTGATCATGTGATATAAAAGTAAAATAAATGCAGATAATTAAGATAAAACTTCATTTATTTATAATTTAGGTGTAAGTAGAAATATTTAGTGTTTCGTGATTAAACATACATGTTTGGTAATTCATATATTTACATTATGATTCAGATTTTATAACATTAGCAGAAATATGATTTTACTGTTGGGGGTTGCCCCATATTGAGCAATTTTAAAAAGGGTTGAGAACCACTGGCATAATATATAATCTAGATATGATAATATTAATTAAATAATTATAATGTAATAATTTATAAAAATATAAATTATATCAAGAATCTAGATTAATAATATTAAAATAATAAAAATATAATTAAATTTAGATTAGAATTCAAATCATTAGAAACCAAAAAACAGAGTATATATAAATTAAATAATAAAGACTTATTAAGCTTTTATTAGATATTGAGGCATCATTATTTATAAGAATCTAGATCTAGATAAAGTAGATTCAGTAGTCTGAGTAGTCTCACTCAGTAGTGTATCTAATCTAGGCCCTGGGGCCTTCTAGATGCCTAGATAAGTAGATAGATGTAGATTGTACTGACTGTAGTTACTATTTAGATCTAGAGTTAGACAGAGTCTGTGGCCCAACTTCAAGGCTGAACTGACAATCACAATGAGTCACATTGAATTGGTCATGGCTTCAAAATATCATAATATGATAAAAAAAAATATTGATATTAATACTAACTAGAGTCAAAAAAACTGAGAAACTCTAATTCTAATCAGAAGATTATCAGACAGATTCTATAGAGTCTGAGTAGAGTTAAATAGCCTTAAATAGGCACTATACTCTATCTATAGGGTATTAGTATTATTTTACGTAACTAGATCTGGATGTAATACCGTTTATAGTTGTAGATCTAGATCTAAATCTAGATGTATGATAAAAGTTAACACTAAGTCAACTAAGACTAAGTGTCCTCTAGACTACATTATTCATGATTAGTCTACATAACTTTTTAACTTTCACTTTGAGAAGTCACTGACACACACAAAAAAAAAACGTTTTCAGTAGTCTAAACTAAAGTAAAGTCATACGGTAAAGGTTTTTAACTTTACTAGTCTAGATCTAGAATCTAGTTCAGTTTAGCTAGACCTAAGATTTCTAAATAAGATTAGATTACATTCTATTTTTATTTTAGAAAATAAAAATAGTTCTGTTAGATCTAGATCTTCTATTTCATTTAGAAAAATCTATCATTTAGATCTAGAATTACTTTCTGTTGCCACTTGAATGTTTAGTATCAATACTCCACACAGTTTGATGATTTAAAAAAAACCTAGATATTTAAATTTAACGTTTTCTTTTCCTTAGTTCAGTGTTTTGCACATTGTTCGTTAGTATAAATATAATGTACTAGACATATTTTACCCGCGGCCCTCGGGCCTTTATTCTGATATCACTGAGAGCTGAGAGAGTTATGTAAACAATTAAACGAAATAATAATAATAATAATAGGCTTGTCTTCGAGTCCGAAGATTAATGAGGAATACAGTGTTTCCCGTGGCTGTGCAGTCCCAGCTGTGACCTACATATTTTGCCACATCCAGGGCAAGCAAAACCATTGTCCGCAGGTGGTCGGTTTAGATTTTCTTTTCGTCGTCTGCGTTTGTCCTCGGCGGCAGATTTTCTTTTGGTCTCAAATGTGTATCCCGCGGCCTTATGTGAGTGACCTCCAGCTGTCTCGTTCCGACGCCGCATGCAGCCAGGTGCTCTCCTCTATGTCAGCCAAGGAAAGTTGACGCCTAAGCTGGTCTTTGAAGCGTTTCCGTGGGGCGCCTCTGTTACGTCGGCCACCTTTTAGCTCACCAAAAAAGACTGCCTTTGGCATACGTTCGTCTCCCATACGGGATACGTGCCCTGCCCAGCGTAGCTGTCGGATCATAACGAAATAATAATGTTATAAGTTAAGGAATGCGTAAATGTAAAATAGTATGAATAAAGCTTTCAAAATAGCTGATCGACTCAAGTCCATATTTTCAAATAAAAACATTTGCTTGTAGGCCTACATATATTTAATTAAAATTAGAAATAAATAGACTTAATTTTGTATGTTCATGTGTTAAAGAATTAGGTAGATCCTGAGTTAAATATAGATCTAGATCTAGATGTAAATCTAAACTATAGAGTAATCTAAAGTTAAATATTGGCTTGGATAGAGTTCATTGTGCGCATGCGTGACCTTTTTAATTAGATGTACGCTATGAATGAAACTATTAGAATATGTCTAAACACGGCTTCGCGAACGAATGCATGAAAAATGCTTTCGAAAAACAAATTTCAATGTTAATTTGATTAAAATATGAAATGAATGGACTATAATTAGTGTGTTCATGCGCTAAAGTATAAAACTATCGTTGCGAAGAGAAGTTCTATCATCTTAGAGTTTTTTTAGACCTATAGGGGACGTGACCTCATTTCACGTTCGCTGTGCTAGGAATAGAGCGATATGTAACATTTCGTGAAATGTCTAATGAACGAATGTGCGTAAGGATATCTACGCTTGCTGGTATAAAGAACGAACTTGTGTTAAAAGCCTTTTGAAACACAAATTTGAAGCTTAATTTTGTTAAATAATAAAATCATTAGACTATATTTTGTATTTTCATGCGTCAAAGTAAAAATCTATAAGTGCAAAGTGTATTTCTTTAAATTAGATCTAGATCTAAATCCTTTCGATCTTTTTCTCATGTCAACATTTTAAACAAAGCCTAGATCCATAAAATAGTATAGCTGTAATAGACTTGGTCAACTTTATTTTTTTTAAGGGTCTTACGTTTGTTTTAGGGATACAATACATACACTACGGCCTAAGTTGGTACCCAAGGAACATTTCTGCCAAGTTTAATCAACATTAGTCAAGCGGTTTTGATTTCCATTCGGCTCATACATACATACATACATACATTATA
>JADKLZ010000003.1:35256940-35286309 GCA_021533235.1 Biomphalaria straminea | reverse complement strand
ACAACTTTAGCTGGTTGTTTTGTGAGCCAAGCAACAATATCATTTCCTTTGTTACATGTTCCTGCTGATACATCACAAGTGTAGCCATGGGGACAGCAGTGAACATGATCATCACAGCATGTGGCCTAAAAAAAAAAAAAAAAATAGGAACACATAACATTTGCGTTTTAATAAACATTTTTCAATATTTATAAGCTTTCAAGTTTTTCATATTTCTAGAGTTTACAAAATATGATAACATTTTAAAAACATTTTTTTGCTCATATAAAAGTGTAAATTTCAAGAAACCAAAAGGGACCTTGAAACATAATGGATTTAAATCTAACCAAAATTATTTTGACCCATGATAATGCAATATGTACTCAGGAATCCATAGTAATGTGACCAAAATATCAGATCTCTTTTTTTTTTTGATGGATTATAAATAAGGATTAAAGTAGTCAATTCAATTGGGCTAGTCAAAACCTGAAGAGTAGATAGGGAGTCTGTATAGACAATAATATTTAATTGTGTTTGTATTCCATTATAGAAATTGTTTTCTACTGCCTGAATTAAAGTTGTGATGGCTTTAACTTCAACATGGATATTTGAGCAGATGTCTCCACAACGTGCACTTATCTCAATAAGTTGTTTTTTTCTAGAAAGGCCAGAAGGAATACTATTATACAAGACGAGCATTAATGGTGGCTTTGAAGGCTGGTGTGACAAAAGAGTAATATTTATATTTCCATTTATTGTAAGAGAATAAGTTCCAGTAAGTCCATGTAAACTGTAGTCCACTGCCACTTTCACAAGAGTTTTGAGCAGATAAGTTATATTAAAGTGTGTACTGTGTTGACTTTTTTTTTCTTCTTGAAGTGCTCCAATTGGTTCAGATTGTACTCTGGAAAAGTGTACCATTGAACTGGAAAATTTTTGCCTACAGCTAAGTGTTTTTAAAAATTAATGGCAGGCAGTCTTATTAAGTTGGTTATAACTAAAAAAAGATATTATTTAGTCCTAGTGTTCTTGTAAGTTTGTTTTGACTAAGTTGAGTTTTGTGCAGAGCATTTTGTCTCCACACATTGGTCTCCCATTTGATCATTTAATTTGTCATATTGTTGTAGATTATTTCTTTTTTTTATTAAACCTGTTTGCAAAAGCCATTTCTTTGTTTTATTTTCATTTTTATAAAAAATGATCCTTTAAAATTTATTTACCTGTGACTAGGTTAAGACCATTATTAAATCAGTAAATTATATGCTCTAATAATTAGTTGTTTGATATTTTCTTTAGGTGCTATGTATGAGTATCTGAACATTTGTGTTTCACTGTTGGGCAGATAGTGGTTTAACACTAGCTCATGTAATTTAAAATTGTTCTTAGCTTCTTTTGATTTATTTTTCTTAAATATTTATTTGTGTAAATTATCTGTATACACTCTAAACAATGCAAGCAGAGAGAGAAAACATTTTTCTTTTTTGCTTTTAAGTTACCTTTGGTAATGGACAACATCCATATTGACCTGAGGCTAGTTTACAGCAAGTGTTTCCATCTGGACACGATGAGGTGTCATCACACTGTACATCCCCTACAACTTTAGCTGGTTGTTTTGTGAGCCAAGCAACAATATCATTTCCCCTGTTACATGTTCCTGCTGATACATCACATGTGTAGCCATTAGGACAGCAGTGGACATAGTCATCACAACATGTGGCCTGAAAAAATGAATAAAATTAATGAATGTATAGGAGTTAATAAAAACATTTTCCTACAATGTTAGCCATGAACTTTGATAAAATTTTTAAAAAAGCAAAAATAAGTATAAAAAATAACTGTTCGACACAAAATGTGTTTTTTATATTTCCTTTGTAATAACAGTTTGAAAATTAAATGCCATTCAAGTCCTGCTTTTCAAGATGTAGATGATGTAAAATTCATTTCTTTCCCTCTGCAACGAGTAAAAAGAGGGTCATGGGGCCAGAACATCAATTGACTGTCTTTTGTTTCCAAAGCTTCTGTGAGATACAGTACTTATGTTACATTGGGCATACTCAGTTACATTCCCAATATTCAACAGATTCCAACCAAGACCCTTGATTTTAAAGCAAAGCAGTTATGCCCAACAATGAAATTTTTAAAATTAAATATATATATTAATTTTTTTTTTACTCAATCAACTGTAATTATTATGGTAGAACAGATGTCTTTACTTCATGTATATAAACTTTTACTTATAAAATTGCAAGCAAAGATAGTTAAACATTTTTATTCCCTTTTTTTTTTCAGTTTACCTTTGGTAAAGGACAACATCCATATTGACCAGAGGCTAGTTTACAGCAAGTGTTTCCATCTGGACATGATGATGTGTCATCACACTGTACATCCCCTACAACTTTAGCTGGCTGTTTTGAGAGCCAAGCAACAATATCATTTCCTTTGTTACATGTTCCTGCTGATACATCACAGGTGTAGCCATGGGGACAGCAGTGAACATGATCATCACAGCATGTGGCCTTTAAAAGATTTATGTAAATAAGAAAAAATAATTACCATTGATTAGTTCCATAAATTTCTTTTATAGTAATAAGATTTTTTTTTCATAAGACATGATGGTGAGGTAGGATTTAAATTAAATTATAATTTTAATATAAAGAATATGTATTTAAATTTGATGTACACTGTGCTTGTAAATTAATGACGAAAAATAATTAATGGAAATAAAATTTTTGAATTACATGCATAGAATATTTCAAACAGAGACTTGAGTTTTTACAAAGATTATATCAGCTCTTGTATCAGGGTGAATTTTTTTTACACATTTCTTACAGTTCCGATTATCAGATCATAGCGCACTTTATATTATAAGCATGAAATTTGCGCTTAACAAAAAAAAATTTTTTAAAATATTTCTAATCGCATACATTTATTTATTGTTAGTCTAGATAAATTGAAAATTAATTACATAATGGATTGAAAATAATTGATGCATTTTCAATCAATATAAGTTTTTAAAAAATATTGATATTGTAGAAATTATTGCCATGGATAAAAAAAAAGTTCACTATATAAATATTGATAATGTAATTTAACATATGCTATAATCTGCAAGTTAGATCCCTTATTAGTATGCTTTTTTATTAGCATGCATTTATGTGTATTTTCAGTCGATATGATGAATTCCAATCCTACTGCTAATGAAATGATTTTATTTGACTGTATCAATACTGTCAATAGATTAATTTGCAATGATTTTTAATACTTGATATCTAATTTGTATACCTTTGGTAATGGACAACACCCAAATTGACCAGAGGCTAGTTTACAGCACGTGTTTCCATCTGGACATGATGAGGTGTCATCACACTGCACATCGCCTACAACTTTAGCTGGTTGTTTTGAGAGCCAAGCAACAATATCATTTCCTTTGTTACATGTTCCTGCTGATACATCACAAGTGTAGCCATTTGGACAGCAGTGAATGTGGTCATCACAACATGTGGCCTAGCAAAGATAAGATAAGTTACAATTATTACATACAAATTCAAAGTAGGTCTAAAATCTTAAATTTATGCCAACCATTATTTCATACCCTAGGTAAAGGACAACATCCATATTCTCCAGAGGCTAATTTACAGCATGTATTTCCATCTGGACAGGACCATGTGTCATCACACCTGACAGAGTCAAGACCCACTTCTACATTTTCTGAAACAGGCTTAGCCAATACTTTTAAGAACCACTGGACAGTGCTATCTCCTTTTTTACATTCTCCTTGATCTACATCACATCTGTAGCCATTTGGGCAGCAATGGAGACCATCTGAACAACAAATTGCCTGAGAATATGAACAATAAAAATCAGCATGTTAAGAGAAATGCATGTATCATTTATGTATATATATATATATAAATAAACACACACACAAAATGACTTCATAAAACAAGTGGAATAAATTTAATATAACCCATTATTAAAATGACAAAAGGATTACAAGATATTAATAGATTTTCAATTTCAAGTCTAAAGTTTAAAAATGCAGCTTGTTCTCTTAATAAGTTTTTTGTTAACAAAATGAAACAATATAAAAAAAAATTTCCTAGGTAATGGATTGTTTTTGCCTCTAACCTATAATCTAACAAACTAATTAAGTCCCAGAATATTTTTCTCCACCATTGATCAATCTATCTGAATCAAAATACCAAGAACAGCAGATGAATGTAAAGAGAAACTTTGGTTAGTTTTCAAAAAGTCTTTTATAAAAAGTAAGTATAGTAAGAAATATAGAACATATATTGACTTTACGTTGACATAAGGACAACATCCATAGTCCCCAGATTGCAGCTTGCAACATGTAGCTCCACCTGGGCACTGTGCTTGACCTCCAGGGCATACAACACTTTCAGTTAACTTCTGTGTTTTCTTTATATATTAAAATAATTTTTAAAAAGCTATAACAATAATAATAACTGACATTTTTAAAATAATATCACAGAACCATATTTATGAAGAAAAGTTATTTATTAAATTTAAATTTCTAAAGTTAACAATAGATTTGAAAGGGAACTTTATTTTTAACTGTTAAGAACTGTTAGCTGTGGATTTCTTTTTTTACATTTTTTTAAAATACTGAGGTATCATGTGTTAATTCTAAGCCTTATGTTTAATTAATTTAGTATTTAAAATGTTTCATATAAAATTGTATAAATATAAACCTAATATCTTATCTACTAGCAATACCAACCTTTGGTTTTTCTGCTGGTTGTTTAACTGACCAAGCAACAACATCAAGTCCTCTAACACATGTACCAGCTGACAGATCACACTTGTAACCATTTGGACAACAATGAACATGATCATTACAACAAACGGCCTAAAAGATAAGGACACTATCAAATTATAAAATCTGTATGGATTATACTTTCAATTTAAAGTTAAATAACTTCAATATTTCAGGAATTAATTATATACTATGAATTTACAAAAAAATCAATTATTAATGAACACTTAATTGAATAGGTCAAAGTTGCATATCAAAATGTACCCTTAATAAATAAATTACTGTTAATTCCAATAGTTAATTTTGTCTTTATTAATGATGGTAATCAGGCAAAACTATTGACGAAGCAACAAATGAAAACAAAATATTTCCATTAGATATCTTTTCCTATCTATAAAAAAAGTAAAAGTTCCCCTTTCAGACCTAGTGGTCTATAGGGCAGATGATGTAAAGGTCATCTGATTCTGTGGCCCACGGTTAACGAGGGTGTCATGTGGCCAGCACAACGACCAACCGCCTTTACTTTTCCCCAACTAATGTCAGGTACCCATTAGAGCTGGGTGGACTCAAGGGCGCCCGAAAATCCCGAAATAAAAATCCCAGTCTTCACCAGGATTTGAACCCGGGACCTCCAGTACGGAAGCCAAGCGCTTTACCGCTCAGCCACCGCGCCCTCTATTCCTATCTATACGTTGGAATAAATTTAGATATGTTTAGCTCATTTTTCATTTGAAATAGAAATAAGCAAAAAACAAAACAACAACAACAACAAAAAAAGCAATAATTGTAACAGTAACCTCGACTAATGGACAGCAACCATAGCCTCCAGAGGCCAACTGACAACAAGTTGAACCATCTGGACATTGACTACCATCAGCACATGGTACGATTTTTGGCAGACTCTACAAAAAAATTAAAAAAAGAAGATATTATGATATAAAAGTTTTAAAAAAAGTAAAAACCTTAAAATAGTGTAACTAATTAAATGTTTAGATGTATGTTCTATAAAATATTCATTAAACATGTAAGGACTAAGAGTGTAAATAATGAGAATAACTTATATGGTAAATAGCTTTCATAATTAAAATGGTAAACAAAGGATAAAAGATTACATCAATACAAACATATTCTTTTGTTGTACATAAGCATCATGGTTACTTTAAAAGGTACGTTTTTACAGCAATAAGTGTGTGCTAGATGTAAAAACAAAACATTTTTTGTGAGCAAAAACCATTGACATGTACATTAATAATTCTTTCTTTTATCCATAATTAGTAACAACAACTTTTGTTCAAGCAGTCTGAAGATGATTTTTGTTTTAATTTAACCAAAAAACAAAAGAATAAAATAAGAAGCTGAGGGTGAAATATTGGTCAAATTTATGTAAAGATATTTGGATTATACTCAAAGCATGAAAAAAATAAATAAATATAAAATTAAAATCACAGTAAGATACTTGACCTAATTAAATCATGTGATTAAGTATATATATAAATATCTTGTGACCATAGATAAGAGACATACAATGAAACTGAATGTTTATTTGAGCTTTTAAATACTTGGTCTAATTGTCTAGTTCACTTCTGTTCAATAATAAGTCAAGGTTAAACAGACAATTAGTGAAAATTAATTAACACGTTTGATTACTGATAATGCTGTTCAGTTAAACCACTCTTATCTATTGGATACTTTGTCTAACATTGATAACAGTAATCATTTGGGATTGAACTGGACATTTGACCTTGCACAGTCTAACACTTCGCAAGGAAAGTATTAATTATAAGATAAAGATTAACAAAAAGATAAGGTTTGTTGTCTGGAGAACAGTCCGCTAGTGGATATATATATATATCAGAAAGATTGGATCTGGTTTTTATAAATTGGACAATATAGGATGTCAGCATTGGTATAATGTCAATTAAATCTTAAAAAGAATTTGTATTTATTTACCAATTTCTGTACAGAGTAAGTCTACAAATTATTACAACCAAAGGACTTAAATTCAAATGCTTTAATAATTCAAAAAAAAAAAGATTTTTAATTAATATTATATAGGCTACTTGTAATATGTTAGGGATACAATATTTAGAACTGAATTGCGAAAAAAAAAGCTAAAAATAAAGTAGTCAAAGCATAGTCAAAAAATAAATAGATTTATCAGCAGTCTGATATATTTGAGACCTTTGCTTTTTCTCTGGTTTTCAGCTGTAGAGGTGACATATAGTTCCAATATTGAATAGTGTGCACTTTCTCTCTTTTTGAGTAGCATCTTCTGTTTATCATGTCACAGAATGTGCCACGTGGGCAGCAGTGCATGCCATCAGGGCAGCAAACAGCCTTGTTAAAAAAAAATTTTAAACTTCATGCAATTGAGAACATTTTTTACAAAGATTACACATTTAAAAAAACATTTGCACTGAATTAGCAAGTAGTGTTCCTAATTATTACTTGGATAATGAGACAAATACTTCTGAAGCAGAAATATTAACTCTAAAAAATGCTAACCTTAATTTTGAAATGAGTTAACTGAATCTTTGAAAAAAATACAAATAAATGTATCAATCAGACTAATGGACAAAAGCATTTTAGCCCTATACTCTAAAGCTAATTTCAAAAGATAAACAAGTTCTAATTCAAGTCATTGCACAATACTACTATTTAACAATGCAGATACAAGTTTGCGTTCCAGACAAAGTGGTGGTCTTAGCGCTTCAACAATGATCACGAAGAAAAAAATGATTACATCAAAGCTAAAAATTGTAGTGACTAGCACTAATAGAACGAGTCAATTAAATCTTAAAGTGTTATCAAGGTGTGGGAAATACATTAATATTTAAAAAACTTTTTAAAATATTTTTTCTAAACTCAGCCAGCTTCTTTTTAAAGGAGTATTGCAATTAAACTTTAAATGGCATTGTTTAGTGCCACTTGTTGAGACTACCACTTTGCAATGTCCCTTTAATTGACTCCCCTTACCTCTGCCAATGGGCAGCAAACAAATGGAACTTTTGATTGTGGATTTGCTTTGCAACAGGTGTAGTTATCAGAACAAAAGAATGCACTGGTGTTCTGGCATGATCCATTAGTCATAGTCAAAGCTAACTGAATTAAAAGACCCCAGCAGGTATTAAAGTATTAAATATAGAGTAATACTCCTATAATTAAAAGAGAATATTGTAGCAATGTAAATCAAGATTACAAAGAGAGTTTGTGTGATACACAAACTCAGAGGCGGCCCCCGTCGGAGTCGGATCCCTGTCAGATCCGCCTATTCGCAAGATGTTTCGGATGTTCCTTCTAAGTCCCTGGCTCAATTCCTGTTGCTCCGATCCTTAAACTATCGCAATATTTCTGAAAGAACAGTAAAGGTTAAATCATATTTTTCAAAAGCCTTTAGTGTTTTTTTCTAACCGTGACGGACAGACCAACCAACAGACAAAACGCACAAAAATATGTTAGTTTCATTTTAATGGGGGCATTATACAATTTTATTTTAAAAAATCTGATTTTTTTAAAAATTGAAGAAATTAGTTTAGAATCATGTCATTTCCGGTCTTTACGCTAGTACACGAAAGCCGCTGATAAAAGTTCATTTTAAAAATGTGAGTGATATCTACATGACTAGAGCATTTCTTATAGTAACATTTCCTCCCTTACATTTACGTAATTGTTTTAGAATTGGTGTTTTGTTATTAAAAAATCGCTTGCATAATTAATTTTATAAATTAAACGGTTTGCGTTTAGAAAACTTAAAGTAGCTATTGCACCTAAACTTTTCAAGCCGCATTTAATAGTGAAAAAATATTTTTTGTATCTCTTCTAGTTTTGGCGCTCTGAGTCTGACAGACGGACAGACATAAATTCATTTTAAAAAATGTGCGTGATATCTACATGCCAAGAGCATTTCATATAGTAACATTTCCTCCCTTAGATTTACGTAATTGCTTCACAATTGGTGTTTTATTATTAAAATATCGCTTGCATAATAATTTTTATAAATTAAACGGTTTGCTTTTAGAAAACTAAAAGTAGCCGTTGCACCTAAACTTTTCAAGCCGCATTTAATGGTGAAAAAAATATTTTTCGTATCTCTTCTAGTTTTGGCGCCCTGAGTGTGACAGACGGACATTTTGCACAAACCTAATAGCGGCTTTTTCCCCTTACGGGGGCCGCTAAAAAAATGTTTTTTTTTAAATTTCAACATTTAAAAATTCCGTTAAAAAAAATTGTTTAAAATAACATCATACAGTAACACTGACTTTTTAAACAAAAATACAGGGAAGTCAAAAAATATAAATTGAACAAATGATTTTTTTTAATGATAAGTACCAATGAAACCAACAAGGATGAAGCATTTTTGTAATAGTTACACTAACAGCTAAGTCAAATTTAAACAGATATAAATAATACAACAAATAAATGTATACAAATTTTAACAGCTAAGACTTGTTGGTGCATAATAAACCAGTCTATTTCATTCTGAATAAATAAATATTAGCATGAAATGTAAAAATTTGAATTTAAAGAAACAAAAGGTCTTATTTCTAATGTAGCAAGTTTATAATATCTATGTAACAATAAATACCATATATGGTATGAGTGAGTGACATATCACAAATATCTTCCCTCTGTAACACGATTTAGATTTTATAATGCAGTAACAGAGAATCCAAGAGGCGCTGTGGCTTTGAACCCAGAACAGAGAATCCAGCAATATACATAACACAAGCAGTATATTAACAAAAAAGTTTTTTAAAAAAAAAAAAGCACCAATCGGGCTGGAAAGAATGCAGCTTGACAAATAGTCAAAAAGGATATGAGAATGAGATACCATATATACATATTTATACCTAATTACAATTTGTCATTTGTCAGTAGACCATTAGACCTTAAAAGGTAACTTAACTTACTGGTTCAACTAGAACCTAAAGAGTACTTAAGTTGCAATTATAAAAACCAGATTGCAATGAAATGTAAGCGTATAATCTATAAGAAAAGACAAAGTGAGAATGAACTGAAGAAAGAGGACATGTCTTACCTGAAGAGTTTCCTCATGGGATTTGAAATATAACACATTGTTGTGATTGCTGTTTTTCTCAGACAGACTGATGGTGTTGACGGACAGTGCTATGCCAATAAAGCAATGAAGTAACACAATTTTCAAGCAAGACATCTGTAATATAATGCAATGTTAATCTTTAAGCACAACATTTATTAACACAAATGCAATAAGGTGTAGGTAGAAATGGTAAATCTATAATCAAAATTGGTTTCCATCAGGATACAAAAAAAGTGTAACTATTACTGCCCAAACCAATATTTTGTGTAGCTATTTATTAAATAATTTATGAATGTAATTCTGGAAACAAGAAATACTTATAGCTAATTTTAAAGATAGCTAGTCAAAGACAGCATCCACAATACATATGATTGCTTAATCTGGTTTTAATTCATGGCTTGTAGTATGATATTTTAAAACTTATAAAGCAGAGAAATTTTTTTTACAAGTAATATAAAACAACTTTCTTAAGAAAAATTATTCTCTCTATGACAAATTGTAATTTCAAACTTTCTACTAAATACTAACTCATACAAAATGAGTAACAGGTCAGTAAAAAAAACAAAACACCAATAACATAATAATGTGATTGAAACTCAAAACTTGCTAAATGATTTTATGACATAAAGTAGCACTGGCATAAATAAGAGGCATTTATGTATCTTCCTTAACAACTGAGACCTCATGGTGTTTCTTGTAAACAGTTTTTTTAAGATTACTTGTCAATGTAAGATGGAACATGCAGGTTTTTGTAAATCAGTAATTAGAAGACAAATTAATTGAAAGCCCTGTGACTATAGCAAGTGATTACATGTTTCCTACAAACAACAAATAAATAGGTACCTAAATAGGTATATAAATATAATTATTTCACAATTTATTTTGATCCACATGATGATAAAATTTACTTTAAAAATGACATACAAGAAAATACAGTTGACAAAGACAGAGAATGTGCAGCTGTGAAAGAGTCAACATTGGTGTTGTTTCAAAAATGTAAGGACCAATTATGAAGACTAACCTTTAAGGCATTGTAATCATGTTTCTTTTCTGATTAATTTTATTTTACCTTTCGTGACAATTTTTGTCAATTTAATCCCTTCTATCCTTTTTTGGAGAGGGGGGTTATTACTTTACTATGTAATATAATTGCACATATTCAACAACAAAAAATATTTTTTTTCCCACATACAAAAAAAAAGAATGAAAAAAGACAGAAAAGTTAACATCTCCTTAAAAGTAAGAATCTAAACAAACAAGACAACAAGTAGACTAGAAGTCTGAGTTTTGGCACATTGGTACAATTTAGGCTATGTCGTGCCCGTAAACCAAGTCTCACTGCCTCCATAATAAGATCCTTGGGAATTTCCAAATATTAAACATTAAGTATTTTGAATACGGAAAATATTTGGACCACAAAGACATAGATTTTGCTACAAACTGTACAGAGAAATAAAATGACAATTCTGGTTGCCCAGTATCCCAGTGAAATATCAAGTAAAATGAAACAAATCACTGGAATATTATGTTAAAATGAGTAAAACATACTTTAGATATATATTTATCCAATGTGTTTATAATCCAATTCTCACCTTTCTTTGTCACTGGTGATTCTGATTCAATCCCACACTTTGTGTTATGTTAAAATAATCTTTGACTCCTGACTCATACACTTACTTCTTACATCTAAAGTATTCTAAAGACTTTCAGCTACATTACACTAAGTTACAGCATCAAGTGAGGTGACTGAAGACCTGAAGAAAAGTGAATGACTACACTCAGTCAGTGACTCAACTTTAAGACAGTAGACAGTAGTTGAAAAAAAAAATCTCAATGCTAGAATTAAATATAGATATAACTATTAACTATCATTTATAAATTAAATCATTATAGATTAGAATAAACTGTATTGAATATATATATTTTATAGATCTAGATCAGTAAATCAAGAGTGTAGAAGTTAGTAGAACTATTATAATTTTAAGAATCTCGAATTACTATGATCTAGTAACTAGTTCTAATCAATCACATCATATAGAATCTAGATATGTCTAGACACTCTAGAATTGTATCTAGAATCTAGATTTAGATAGATCTAGATATAAAACTAGATTAGCAGCTAATCTAGCTAGAATTATTATACTTTATAAGACTTTATTATACTTATAGATTTAGATTTTAGATCTAGACTCTATAGTATATAATTATAATTAATAATTAGTGATATTAGTCACCATAGACTATAGTAAAGAATGATTATCATATATTTCTATTATCTAACTATACTTATATTAAAGGGAAACTCTGATGGTTTTTCAAATGTGAGTTATTGACATATTTCATAAAATCCTTTCCCCAATTCAGTAATTTGGAATCCTTGGAGAGACACCCACTCAAAACTAAAATCCACAAAACAGGCACTAAAAAACCATCTCAAAAGACCTATTTCATACAGGAAAAAAAGAAACACCAACTTGAAAGAAAAAATAACTCTGGAATCCATGACACACCATAATGAATCTCCACCCTGGGACGAAAGCTCTCTTCCTACTATAAGAGACCTTGCCATTTTGAAATATTTTTTAAAAATCTGACTACAATCCAACAGAGCTAAAGTAAATAGTGAACTGTTTTCTACAAACTAATTATCCTAGCAATCAGTGGATCAGAGTTTACACGGATGGCTCATCCAATAAAGTCACTACAAATGGAGGAGCTGGAATACTCATCAAATGGCCAGATGAGGAACAACTAGAAAAATCCAATGCAACTGGAGAGCTCTCAGACAGCCACAGAGCAGAAAGGGAAGCACCAGCACTAGCTGCTACCATGCTAGCAAATTATCCAAGTACCACACACTTGTCAGATTGTCTTTCTAACCGATGCAAAAACAACACCCCAAAGCTTGCAAAACTCTGATTTCTCTAAATATAAAAAATCTAAGGACAGCACTTACAAAGCTCAACAAAAACAGCAAAAAAAATGTTATTCAATGGATATCAGCTCATATACAACTAGAAGGAAATGAGAAGGCTGACACACTCGCCAAGAGTGGGAGAACAAACAATTAAACTCTGCACTCTATACAGAAGAAATTAATTGTAAATAAAATAAATGAAAAATGGACAAGCTCTCATCTAAATCACAAGAAAGATGATGCTTATTATAAGCTATCCCGACAAGATCAAAGTCTAATCTTTCGACTCAGGACAGGACACAACAAAATGCGACAACACATGTACTGGAAGCTCAAAATTTGTACCACCTTAAATCTGCCCATGTGGAATGTCACCAGAGAATGCTGACCACGTCCTCCAAAACTGCTCATTTTACCAAGAGGCCTGTACAAGACACTGGCCCCAAAACAACCCAATAGAAAGAAAACTATATGGAGAGCTCCCTGATTTGGAAACCACTGCGCAGTTCATCTCATGTATTGGTCTAGTCATCTGAACACTCCAACATAAAAAATGAGAATGAAGAAGAAGACATTTATACTTAAATTCTGCGCAAAAAGTTGTAATAGTAAACATTTTACTTTTTTTAAAGAATATATTTAATAAATTAGTCAGTAAATTTTTGACATCTAAAAAAAAACTGGGTTCTTTGAGATTTTCTTTTAGCTTAGGCAACGGTCACTTTCATCCACAATAATGAAAGGGAAACTGGATTTAACCAATTGCATCGCTTCATTCTTACATTAGCTCTTAGCCGTCTTAGGCTTAGTGACAGCCTAGTCCAGAGCTATGGTATATTTATATACAGATAGATCTAAAAGCATTAGGATACCCAACTCTAGAAAAAAAAACAGTTTCATCTAAGCCCCTCCCTGTCCCAAAAAGTAAATAGATCCTGTATCTGACTGATTCTAACAAACTGGTCAGAGTAAGGCTTGTCTTGATTATGTGTATGCAGTCATGACAAGACATCCAAGCGATAGTATTTGTTGTGTGTTGAGAGTCAGGCGAGACTAAACACACTTCATCACTTGTGTGGTTAGTCAAGCATGTAAGTATACTTTTAACATGCATTTTTTTCTTTGCTTACAAGATCTAGATCTAACTGCTGCACCTAAACTGTCTAGCATCATGTTCTCCACTATGCTGACAGATGTATTCACAAATACAGAAAACGACTGAATAAATATAACATACAGATTTGATGGTGACCTATTCAACCCGAGGCGGCTCAAAACAAAATCAAAAGCAAATTAAACAGTAATCAGGGACGTGCTATTTGCACCCTAAATGCCTGCTCTGAAACTGATCTACAGAGCATTGTCAGTGACATCCTAAGAGCATAGACGAAGATATATTTCTTTTATGAGAATGTAAACTTAACTGTATGGTTTTTTGTTATACATTAAAGTCAATAGATTAAATTAATAGGTTTGTGGTGTGATGTCACAAAGAAACCCAGTGAAAGTCTGGCCGTTTTGGCTTTGGATGTGCAGGAAAATTGTATCAGAAAAACATCAATTACTAAGTTATTGCAAATAATAAAAAAAAAAGAATAACATTATTATCATTATCTAAAAATCAAAACACATATTTATATTATATAAAATGTCAAAACTGTCGGAGTTTCCCTTTAACTTAAACTACTTGTTAAAGTTAAAGATTGTATTGACAAGAGTCTAGTCTATAGAATACTATAGATATATTAAATATATTATTATAATTTATATAATAATTAAATATAAATAATAATATTATAATTTATTAATATTAAATATATTAATGAAATTATAATCTGAATTATCTGACATAATTAAAAATTTATAATAAATTAATCATAAAAAAGATAATCACTATAAATTTAATAAATTTATTAGATTCTAACTATATCATATCATATGTGTATTTGAAACTATTTGTGTATAATTGGTAAATAGTTAGTATAGTAACTATAGTATAGAGTATAGACCAGTAGTATAGTTAAGTTATATTTTATATACTTATACATCTAATCTATATAGATCTAGTTACTATAGTAAAACGAATGAAGATCTTATTAAGTTTAAGATCTAACTTTCGGTTTCAATCCAACTTGTTACCCTACAATCCTACAATGCTACATGCAGGACTATTGACTATCTTTAGTATAAGTGTAAGCCAGTCGTAAACTTTTGATAACACTAGTCACATGACATGAAACGCTAATCATGTGATGTAAATTTTTCTAGATCTAGATCTATGTATTTTTTTTTTTTTTATAAAATTAGATCTAGATCTATATGTCTTAGGCTGGCAATGAGTCGCTAACGCAGACAGCATACTTTAACAAAAATATTAAAATCTAACCTCGTTTTTTTTTTTATGAATCCGGCAATTTGCTAGATCTATATCTTAATCACTAGAATAATATCAATCTTTAAAAGCGCACAAAAACTAATAAAATAACACGAAGTAGACTGCCAGTAGATCATGCCTTCGATTTCTATGTTTTTTTTTCCCCAATTCCTAAAAACGGACAAAGTTCAAGGTCAGCTATAACACCGTACAAACACGCACACACACACACACAGATCCCATACTGATATTGGTGGGTCTATCCTAATAAGGGCCGTTGCAGGGGCGACACTAGGGACTGCGGACCGCACGGGTGACACCAAAGTGGAATTAAAAAAAAAAAAAGAAAACAACTCATGCGCGTAACCAGTTTTTTTAGGGGGGGGGGGGGAGAATGTTATTTTAACGTTTACAAATAATTTATTAGTAGTTTGACAATCCATCACTGAGTATCAGCGTGGATACGGCTAGAATTATGCTAGTGGGAACAAGGAAAATGATGCTCCGTTAGACTTGGCGAGTCAGAGCTCGAAGTGTTGGAAACGTGTACATACTTTGCATCATAACAAACGACGTGGATGCCTACCATGACACAGAATGCCGAATAGGAAAGGCAGAGAGCATTTTCCAAAGGCTGCTGCCTATAATATTTGGAAAAGCCAAGCAGTTGGATTTGAAACAAAAATACAAATCATTTTCCCAACAGTAAGATATACACGTGAGACATAGAAGACATCTGCCAAAATTGACAAAAGGCTCAACAAAAATGGCTAGGACGGATTTTAGGAGTTATAGAGATTTGGTCTCAAACAATAAAACCCTGCCGATCTGGGAGTCGACCACTTGGTGGGGTTGTGTCGCATGGGGTTTGCAGTAGGCCTACATGTTCTCCGACAAAATGAACTAAGCATAGCAAGAGTTGTGATGAAAACTAAACATTCGTATTCAACCAAAGAGACGTCCGCAAAAATCTAAATCCCTAAAAAGACTATAACACGGCCAGACTAGTAGATGAGAAAATTGAAAATTCGCTGTGGATGTGTTAGAGAACTGCCTCAAGTCCACTCATCTAGCTGAATCAAATGTAGATAAAAGCTGGGAATGCTTCAAAGAAGCTACCCATAACACAACATTAAACACACTCGGGCCTATAGAGAGAAAGCATCAGGACTGGTTTGATGAAAACAGTACTGAGATCAGAAAACTATGAGATGAAAAGCACAAGCTCCATAAATTGTATCTCAACAACCCGAACTCCCAGTCAATAAAGATGCATTCACAAACATCCGCAAAAATGTGCAAAAATAGTTACGTCAAATGCAAGTTACCTGGCTAAGCAAGAAAGTGGAAACAATACAGGTATTCGCTGACAAGCACGACATGAAGAACTTCTTCTCTGTCATAAACGAAGTCTATGGACCCACAAAGTCAGGCTCATTTCCTCTACTAAATGCTGATGGGACAATCCTATTGGCAGATAAGGAAGAAATCCTAAAACGCTGGGCCGAGCACTTCGAAAAGGTTCTCAATTTACCTTCCATTATAAATGAATCGGCCATAGAAAGGCAAGTACCAATAAATACAAAATTGGATGACCCCCCCCTACGCTAAAGGAAAGCGATCTTGACATTCAACAGCTGGCAAACGGATAAGCCCCAGGAGCTGACTCCATTCCCGCAGAGGTCTACAAAAAAGGTGGATTAGCTCTGATTGAAAGACTTCATGAGCTGCTTTTAATTATGTGGGAGCAAGAGTCAATAACCCAAGACTTCAAAGATGCCACAAATGTCCATTTATACAAGTGAAAAGGAAACCGCCAAATCTGCGACAACCATAGAGGAATATCTCTTCTCTCTTTTGCTGGGAATATCCTTGCTCGCATCCTACTAAATCGGCTCATGCAACACATAGAACATGGTCTACTACCAGAGATCCAGTGCGGCTTCAGAAAAGAGCGTGGAACCATTGGCACGATCTTTGAGGCAAGGCAGCTCCAGGAAAAATGCCAAGAACAAAATGCTGCAACTTTTCTCAATATATGTCGACCTAACAAAGGCATTCTATTATGTTAGCAAAGAAGGACTCTGGAAGATTATGTCAAAGTATGGCTGTCCACAAAAATCCATAACCATGGTGAGACTATTTAATGATGGCATAAAGACTCGTGTCCAAGACAGAGGAGAACCATCAGAGCCCTTCGAAATATCAAACGGGGAAAAACAAGGCTGTGTCCTAGCACCTACACTGTCTAGCATCATGTTCTCCACTATGCTGACAGATGTATTCACAAATACAGAAAACGACGGAATAAATATAACATACAGATTTGATGGTGGCCTATTCAACCCGAGGCGGCTCAAAACAAAATCAAAAGCAAATTAAACAGTAATCAGGGACGTGCTATTTGCACCCTAAATGCCTGCTCTGAAACTGATCTACAGGGCATTGTCAGTGACATCCTAAGAGCATGCTCATAATTACCATCAACACAAATAAGACTGAAGTCACATATTTACCTGCACCTGGGAAACCCTACTCGGATCCAAGCATCAAGATAAATGCGCATGATATTAATGCAGTGGACAGATTCACATATCTTGGCAGCACACTCTCCAGATAATGAAATCGACCTGTGTATCGCCAAGGCAAGTGCACCCTATGGCAGATGTCTAAAAATGTCTGGAACAGACGTGGATCACCACAAATACAAAGCTAGGGATCTATCAAGCCATCATCCTCTCTACATTGCTCTATGCCTTAGAAACGTGGACATTGTAGAGAAAACATGCAAAGAAACTGAATCACTTCCACGTGACATGTCTAAGAAAAATACTGAATGTCAAATGGCAAGACAAAATACCAGATGCTGAAATCCTTCGAAGAGCGGGTCTGCAAAGCATCTACACAATCCTGATGCAGTCCTAGCTGCGTTAGGCAGGACAGGTCTGCAGAATGGAAGACCACCGCATCCCTAAACGATTCTTGTATGGCCAACAAAGCGAAGGATAACGCTCTCAAGGTGGTCAAAGAAAGCGCTTCAGGGACACCCTCAAAGCTTCTCCGAAGGCGTTCAGCATAGACAATGCCAACTGGGAGACAGTGGCACCAGTGGCGTAGCAAGGTACCCGTGGGCCAGGGTTCAAGAATATGTTGATGGGCCCCTCCCCCTATATGACATATATTTTGTGTGTCGAAGAAATCCAGTAGTTTGTATGTATAGTACATTTACTGAACCACATTCCAATGCAAATTCAATAACACAACTGACAGAATCATTGAAGACCAGGTTTAAGTACTATTTAGCAAAGTAAACGAATGTGCAAGTGGCTTCTTTTGTTGAAACAATAAAGGAAGGCTATTCAGTGGCGTAGCTAGGATGGGACATGTTGGATCCAAATGTGAAAATCTCACCGGAGCAACACTGAGCCTCCAACTGAGTGTCCGAAATTTGTTTTCCATTTAAATATTAAATAGTACGCCTTTATATAATGTCAAGATGTCGACTGTCAAAATGCAGGGGTGCCCTAAAGAGGCCAAGCTTATGTTGCATTGAGGGGCCCTGGACCCATTGTTGTTTCACCTTCTGATGTGGGCCTCTAAACGGTCGTGGGCCCGGGTTCATTGAACCCCTTCGCGCCATGGATGCTACGCCACTGAGTGGCACATGACAGAGCATAATGGCGTCGCGCTGTGAAGACTGGCGCACAGGTTGCCGAGGAAAAGAGAACAACGCTGGCGAAAGATAAAACGCAAGAGAAGAAAAGCAAGGCCAATGACACTAGCTCCAGCTGAAATAACCTGCCCAGCGTGCAGCCGACCATTCCGGGCTCACCAGCCACATGAGGAGGCATAAACCCCAGTGCAAAGCCCTCAGCCCCCCTGGATGACAAAGTGGTCATCATCGAACCACGATGGACGAACTATATACATGTTCTCCGACAAAATGAACTAAGCATACCAAGGTTGTGATGATAGGAGGCCAGGCAATAAGAGGAAACAAAAAGCGCAAACAGGGACATCCTCATATAACTTGGCGCCACACTTTCATGGAGGATCTCTGAGCAGTGGACATCAAGTGGGAAGAGGCTTCATACATCGTCATTAGCAGATTTTTGTGGAGATATTTCTGTAGGAAGAGAACATTAACATGTATCGTTTTATAGGTTGACCTTTCACTGCCATTGCCTGGTTGGATTTTTTACTTTCTTGTATCGAAAGTTATCCCTTATTATTGCATAGTTATTAGTCTTGTGCGAACCCCCTTTTTCTGTACAATATTTTTACTGTCACAGTTTTCTTTAGATCACACTTTGTTCAGCTTTATCTAAACATAGATATCAATTTTTTTCAGAACATAAGCTTTTAGGAATATGAACAAATGTTGACCTAGTTGGAATATTAATATGAACAACACCGGATTAAAAAACTGCATAATGGCGAATGTGTATAAAAAATGAAAACAAACCATTATTAAACTAGATCTAGAATCATTATTTAATGATTAAAATTAAAGGATTTACTGATTGTACGCTTAACACTTTATTTATTGGTAATTATAATCTAGACTCTAGTCTAAAAAGCTAAATATAGTGATCTGAAATTTAATAAATAATCTTAATCGACTTAGAATAGATTAGTCTGATTAGATCTAAAAATGATAAAATCTACTAAATCTAGAATCTTTAAAATCTTATGTATAAACTATAATGAGTATAATTTACTATTATAATCTAGATTAATATTAAATAATTAGATCTAGGTCTAGATCTATAGATCTAGAATTCTAGTAGATTCTTGTATATGTAATATTAAAATATGGCACACCGACTTTGGGAACTACTTCAACTAGGTCAATTTTTTATTTTATTTTTTTATTAGGTCAAGGTTTAACTTAAAAAAAAAACTGAAAGCAGATTCTTATTCTGCAACTAAAGGACTATAAAAATAGCTGTGTTAAGTGTGTTTCTTTGAATTACTACTCATATTCAAGATTTTATTTTAAAATACATCAGGTCACTCCATGCTCCTATACGGCACGCAGTTTTTGTGCTGTCTCCTTTAGCGCACGGGGAACACCTTCAATAAACACCACTATGTAATTGCTAATAAATTATATCTAAAAAATATTTATTCATCCCTTATAAGGCATTATGGGTAGGATAATTGCCTGTGGAGGTTAAAACATAGATTTTCATACATGGTTTCTGAGAATCTCAAAAATAAAGGAGGAACTTATTTAAAATTGGACATTTGCAGTCCTGATACATACTGATACGTCCTTTTTAGCTCCAAACATAAAAACAAATGAGTTATAAACAAAAAAAGCGACCTGTTTACTGAACAAGAATCAGATGACATGAGGTGTGCCATATACAAGACTCTACTATAGATCTAGATCTATAATATAAAATTAAAATTAAAAATATCTAGATTAGTAGATAGATCTATTCAGATTATATTGACTATGTCTATTCTAATTTCTGTCTAGATCTATTATTTTCAATATTTTTGTATTCTATTTCTAAGTATTAGATCTATCTATCTACTATAGTTACAATAGTGACAATAGTAGGTTCTTATAATACTTATATATATTTATATGGCACAGCTCATCCGATTCTCCTTCAGTACACAAGTCGCTTTTTTGTTTATTAAAATCATTTGTTTTTATGTTTGGTGGAGCTAAGAACGACGTATCGGGACTGCAAATCAAATGTCCAATTTTAGTTGATTCCCTTTTTTTTTTGTTACACTTTTCCAAAGGGGCAGTTTTTGAGATTCTCGGAAACCATGTATTAAAGCTATTGTTTTAACCTCCCCGGGCTATTCTCCTACTCATAATGCCATATAAGTATTATAAGGGATGAAGAAATATTTATTAGAGTTAATTAGATATAATTTATTAGTAATATTAGCAATTACATAGTGGTGTTTATTGACGGTGTTCACCATGCGCTAAAGAAGACAGCACAAAAACTGTGTGCAGTATAGAAGCATGAAGTGACCTACTGTATTTTAAAATAAAATCTTGACTATGAGTGGTAATTCAAAGAAACACTGATATTTTTAATAGTCCTTTACTTTAGTTGCAGAATAAGAATCTGCTTTCAGTTTTTTTGTTAAACCTTGATGAAATAAACAAATTTGACCTAGTTCCCATAGTCGGTGTGCCAAATCTGCTAGATATATATACTATTATTTAGGTCTAGATTCTAGATTATCTTCTAAGTATCTCACTAGTCGGACTAATCAGTATCTCAACTATCTGACTATCATATCAGATAATCTAATCTAATTTATCTAGGTCTAGATAAATATGTGACTATGTCATTGTCAGACTATGTTCAAATAAATGTTGTGTGAGTAGTAGAGATCTATGTGAAGACTGAAGTATGTAACTGTCTAGTCTAGTCTGTCACTCCAGAGTCTAGATTTAGATCTAGATTCTACTAATTTACTTTAGATATTAATTAATTTATAATTTTTAAAATAGATATAATATAGATCTACATAGTAGTCTCTACATATAATAATAACATTTATATATATATATATTTAATATTTATTAAAATATTGTTGTAAACCTGGTGGTGGCACAGACGGGGGTAGTAGTGGTGTGTGTAGTCAGCCGACACAAATCACCCCATGCCAGATGAGCGGTCAAGCGTGACGAGTTACCACGGTCAGCCGATTCGAGTGTTAACGAGACGGATTGGGAAAGATCGGCGGCGTGAACAGAACTCAGGGCGTCACGAGAATAGTAGTCACCTGACCAACCAGAAACGTCGAGCGGCATTCTGTCCGGTTCGAGAAGGCTAGCAGGGACCCTATATAAAGAGCAGAGGTGTCGCAGTCAAGACGGTCTGGAAAGAGGGTTCAGAAAGAAGTTCCGGACAGAAGGTTCAGAGCATAGTCTACTACAGCACAGTTCAGTGGTGTGGTTCTGTACGGAGCATTACGACGGTTCAGTGCTGAGTACTGTAGAGTGCAGTTGAGACGGCTGGCGTCTTGATCTTGGACTGTGATTGAGTCCGACACAACGAGCCGAGTGTTTGAAGTCAGTCCTGAACTGTTGAACCTAGTGCAAGCCCGGAACGAGACGGAGAGGCCAGTGCAAGAGCTGATACGGCGGTACGGTGTATCGAAGAACTATTTGTACAGTCTGTGTTACTTGTTGCCAATTGTACAGTATTGGCTGTTATTTATTGGACATTAAACCTTTACGTTATTTTGGAGCACTGACTTGTCTAGTTCTTTCAGTTGGTGGTGTATGGTGCAGTTTGCAGAGAGCCTGGATAGTGAGATTCGTAACAATATCATAGATCTAGAGTACTAGATTTTATTTGGCAAGCCGCAAGCCTTATAGACTTAGACTTAGTATTGTTAATAAAGGCTTACTACTATTGTTAATAAAGGCTTACTACAACTCGCAAGTAAAGTTACCTCTAGATTAGTCTAGATCTAGTATTAGATCTATCTATTCTAGATCTAGTAAATTGTTTAATTTTACATCTAAAGACTTGACTTTGAATAGGTCTAGAATTAGATCTATTTATTATATAATTTATAGATCTTTAGTGGACGAGGTTTTATCTGAAAGCCAATGTGGTTTCAGAGTCGGTAGAGGTACATCTGACATGATATTTGTTCTACGACGATTACAAGAAAAATGCAAAGAGCAGAACCTAAACCTGAATGCTGCATTTGTGGACCTCACCAAGGCTTTCGACACAGTCTGTCGAGATGGTTTGTGGAGGAGATCACTTCCCAATAGAAAATGGTGTGAAGCAGGGCTGTGTACTTGCCCCTACTCTATTCGTTATCTTCTTTGGCATAATGCTGGGTCAAATGAGGAAGTGATTGCATGAAGGCATCTACATCTGGTTTCGTTCTGACGGCAATGTGTTTAATCTCCGGCGTCTACTATCCCACCCAAAGCAAAGGAGATGGTCATAATGGAGCTTCTCTATGCCGATGATTGCGCCCTGCTAGCTAACAATGAAAATGACCTCCAGAATGCAGTAAATGAATTTGCATACGCTGCCGCCTCTTTCGGTCTATCTATAAACCTCGGGAAAACAGAAGTCATGTTCCAGAAGTCACTCAATGAAACATACTCAGCCCCAAGGACCACTTCACATATCTAGGTAGCATAGTGTCAAATAACGCCTCACTTTCAAGGGAAGTTGATAAACGTCTGGCCAGGGCCAGTAGCGAAAGAAAAAATCGCTCCACCTTCTTAAGCGCTTTCACCAAAGATGCTTGCGCTCCATCATGGACATACGATGGCAGGACCACACTACAAACAGCAATGTCCTTGCAAACGCCAGTATAGACAGTATAGAGGGACTTCTTATGGTCTGACAGCTACGCCCGGCAGGGCACGTATCCTGTATGGGAGACAAATGTATGCCAAAGGCAGTCTTTTTTGGTGAGCTAAAAGGTGGTCGAGGTAAGAGAGGCGCCCCCACGGAAACGCTTCAAATACCAGCTTAGGCGTCAACTTTCCTTGGCTGACATAGAAGAGAGCACCTGGCTGCATGCGGCGTCGTAACAAGACAGCTGGAGGTCACTCACGGAGGCCACAGGATACACATTTGAGACCAAAAGAAAATCTGCTGCCGAGGACAAACGCAGACGACAAAAAGAAAATCTAAATTGGCCACCTACGGACAATGGTTTTGCTTGCCCTGGATGTGGTAAAACAGCTGGGGCTGTGCAGCCACGGGAAATACTGTATTCCTCTCTAATCTTCCGATTCGAAGACAACACTTATAGGTCTATCTTTCTAATCTGGGTCATCATCTCTCCAGAGATAATCAATGACATTTTAATTATTTTATCTACATCTATTTTATTAGAATCATGTACTTTTCTCTGTTAAAATACATGATCATTTTTTAAAATAGAGTTTAGTAAAGTGCGAAGTTCGAGCGAATTAAGCCCGCTAGCAGCAATTTTCACGTTTGGATTTTTATAAGACTGTAACGGTGTGACCTATGAAAAAAACTGATGATATCTCAATATGATTTCCTCTTCCTTTTGTCTATAAAAAAAGATCTCATTTAATTTAATGTATCTTAAGCACTAGGCTTAGTAAAAAATTAAATACAAGGTCAAAAAGTTGTATGGTGGATATCGCCAAGCGTACTTTTCCTCGATCAGATTTCTCCTTTAGTTAGAAAGCTCAATCAGGCTGATGGAAGGCTCGAACAGGTCAAAGAAAATATATATATCTAAAACATGTTTTAATCTTAAATTTTCGCATCTTCATTGCACTGTGTGGAGTTGTAAAAAAGCTCTCACACCCTTGTCACAATTCAGGCGCTGTTCCTCAAGGGACCATTACTTAAAGGGCTTATCCTGCACGGTTAGCCTGGTATAGATAAGGAAAATGGCGGGGGTCTTAGTGTACACAGTCTCTTGCCGCAAGTCTGACCCACACGCCAGACAGAGTAGTGTGCACTGTTCTCATCCAGGCCAGCGAGAGTGAGCTCTTGTTCACTTTTGCTGGCCTAGAGTTCCAAGAGCAGAAGGCTCAACTGTACCTGACAGTTTCAAAAAGAAGAAGAAAACATACGTTCACCCCCCATACTGGATATATGCCCTGCCCAGCGTAACTGTTGGACCATAAGAAGTCCCTCTTAACTGTCCATATTGGCATTTGCAATGACATCGCTGTATGTAGTGCTGTTTTGCTACTGTATGTCCAGGAGTGCAAGCATCATTGGGGAAAGCTTTTTGGCTTCCTGTTTAATACCCATGTCTCAGATCTATATAGAGGAGTTGAGAGAACCACTGGTTGGTAGTCAATTTCCTATAGAAAATGGCGTGAAGCAGGACTGTGTGATTGCTCCTATTCTATTTGCTATCTTCTTTGGCTGGGTCAGTGCTGTGTCAGTGGTTGGATGAAGACATTTACATCAAGTTTTGCTCAGACGTCAGTGTGTTCAATCTTCGACGTCTACTGTTCCATACAAAAACCAAGGAAATTGTCATATCAGAGCTTTCTAGGCCATTGATTGTGCTCACTTTGAACATGATCTCCAGATCGTGGTTGATGAATTAGCATAAGCTGACGCCTATTTTTGCTTTATCTATAAATCCATTAAAACATACTCAGCCCCAAGGATCACTGTTAATGGACAGCCCCTTAACATGGTAGACAACTTAACACATCTAAGAAGCATAGTATCAAATGACGCATAGCTTACAAGGGAAGTTGTCAACTGTCTGGCGAGGGTCAGTGACAACTGTCCGGCTAGGGTCAGTAGTGCTTTTGGACACCTCCAGGATAGAGTTTGGAAGAATAAACTGCTCTGCCTGCCTACAAAAATATAGCATTAGATCCAGATCTAATTGTTCATTAGAGAAGATGTACTAGTACATATCAAAGGTGAATGTATTCTGTGTAAAATTTATTTTTTGTAAAAGCTTAATTAATTTTTTTTTTGGTTTGGGGGGGGGGGGGCGTCATTTTTTGAAAATAATATTAACTATACTTATATGTGTTTACATTATTTTGTATTACTTAATGGCAGCTTAAATTGGTTTAGTTTTATTTATTCTATAACTTATCATATGAGATTGAAAATATTTCACTTAACATTAGATAATAATAATTTGTTCTGAGATTCAGAAACCATATATATATATATATATATATATATATTATCCTGCAATCATAAGCATCATTATTTCTGAAAGGGCTATTGATGATAAATCACTCAGAAACTCTTGGTGAACAAGACACTGGCTCTAAAACACCCCAATAGAAAGAAAGCTATATGGAGAGCTCCCTGATTTGGAAACCACTGCGCAGTTCATCTCATATACTGTACTGGGCTGGGCAAGTTATCTGAATTCTCCAACATAAAAAATGAGAAAGAAGAAGAAGAGCTCAGGAACTAGACTTGTTAATACCACATTATATATTATTTGTTGAATCAACTATCAAAATTTATTCATTACAACTATAGAAACTTAAATATATATATATATGAGATGGTTATTGATATTTGAAATGCAATGTGGGGCAGTAAAATCAAGTAATTTAGTAATTTTTTTTTCTATTTTTCTAATTACTATATTTTTATTACTTCTAGATGTAAGTACTGATACTGACGTGCCCATCCATGGCCAACACCACACAAAGTGTTGCTGTTGTTGATAAGCGTAAACATCCTTTTGGTGACTTAGGCAAACCTACACTCAGGGGTGTTAGAAAATGCCCCAAGTGTGGAACTTTCAATGGCACTAGAGGTCTAAGCTGCAAAAATAAAGACTGTGATGTTGTCTTCAAAGAACGTGAGAGAAAAAAAGGTCACAGTGCAGAATCTGTCAAAATCATAACAGGTTCCACAACACAGTTATACTCTGTTCGTCTGAGAGATAGGGGCCCTGATTACAGAGGCTTTGTTCAGCTTCCTTACATTCATGATGTGGATGGAAACCCAGCAACTGTGTTTGATACAAGTGTCCTAATAGCTGCCTCTGTATGCTATGTTGAAAACTGTCATCGAAATGGAATGCCAGATACTAACAACATTCTCAAAGATAGTGTGGAAGCTTGTGTGCATGTTCGCTCTGCAATAGACTGTGCTCAACAGGCTCAACCTATAGGTTTAAAGAACAGTATATTAAATAGTTTACAAATATCTAATGAGGTTCGGCAAGCTGTGTGGGTTTTAGCCACTGAAACTTCAGGGCCAGTGGTTCAGAGAGTGACAAAAAATATAATGGTTGTTAAATGTAAAGTTACAAAAAAGCAACCTTTAGGATTTCTGCATTGTGCATTTTTTGCAACATTAAGGAATAGACAACATCCTTACTACAAATTTCAGTGTACTTGTCGAGCTTTTAAGGTCAGTTTCTTACAAGTTAATTTTATTTTTAATACTTGATAAATTATACTTTTAAAAATGTCTTAAGTTCATGGATGGACTTGCTATATGGGCATTTGATGGCCCGTGTGACTGCCACTGAATGGGCGTGTGAATCACAGTAAGGCATGTAAAAGATCTTATAATATTTTCTTGTTAATGCGAAACTCTGATGGTTTTGACAATTTTTGATATTTATAATGTGTTTTGATTCATAGATAATAAATATATTATTCTTTTTTTTAAATTTATTGGCAATAATAACTTCTAATTAGTAATTGAGGTTTTTCTGACATAATTTTCCTGCTCATCCAAAACAGTCAGACTTTCACCAGGTTTCTATGTGACGTCACACTTTACCTATTAATTTAATTTATTGACACATTTTATAACGGGAGACCATATGGCAAAAGTTTAAATTCTCGTACAAGAAATATATATATCTATACAGTTAGTTAGTAAGCAAAGAACAAAATGCATATTAAAAGTAGATTTACATGCTTGACTAACCACTGATGTGTATATTTTTTCGCCTGACCACTCAACACATAATAAACACTGAGATCGCTTGGTTGTCTTGTCATGACCAACTACACGCAGTCTAGACTAGCCTTACACTTTTGATTCATTCTGACACACAATCTATTTACTTTCTTGGGACAGGGAGAGGCTTGGATGAAAATGTTACATTTTTTCTCGAGTTGGTTATCCTAATGCTTTTAGATCTATCTATGCATGTATATATTTATTTATAAAACTGTACCATAGCTCTGGACTAGGCCGTCACTAAGCCTAACAGCTACTGTAAGAATGAAGCAATATGATTGGTCAAATCTAGTTTCCTTTTCAGTAATGTTGATGGAAGTGACGTATGCCTAACCTAAAAACAAAACCTCAAAGAACCCGTTTTTTTTTTTAGATGTCAAGACTTTACTGTCTAATTTATTAAATATAAATGTTTCTAAGCATTAAAATAAAAAATGGTAAAATGTTTACTATTACAATGTTTTATGCAGAATTTAAATATTTCAATAACTCAAATTTGAAAAACCATCAGAGTTTCCCTTTAATGTGGTCTCATGTACTGTTTTTATTTGGCATCACCTTACTTTTGATTAAGATCTTATACACAGATTTTACTGTTTAATACCAGCCTAACACATAGAATACCTACATGTAGAAGTACAATACCTTATTGAATGAAGTGTATTTACCCCAAGGTGCAGAACTTAGTATTATTAATGAATTACATTGTCCTTGTACAGTTTTTTTTTGTTGCTTGTTATTGGTGCGTTAAACTTTACATATGTGGTCAGGTTCATATTAAAGCATGCAATATGTAGCCTGAATTGCATAATAATGCCAGGACTGATTTTAACATCCAGTTTACCTCTGAGTTGAACTACTTTCAAAATACCATGTAGGCTGTAATTTGTATCCTGTTATATCTATACTGTGATCTCTCTCTTACAACTGTTTTTGTCTTGCTCTACTATTTCTCACATAATTTGTAAGTAATATCTGTTTTTAGTGTGACAGCCTTTTTATACATTTTATTATTAATATTTTAAGGTTAGAAGCTCTACATCAAGAGAAGATATCTCTAAGTATTGTGTACATTTTTTTGCTTGTATCTGTGCTTTCGCTAGTGATGAAAAGTTGGCAGAAGAATTTTCACATTATGTAAATCTTGAGCAATGTAAGTATCCTTTTTAATTGGTAGTTGTTGTTTTAAATAGATTTCTTAAGTTCTTAATTTTGAATTGTTTCAAAAGTGAGGGCTCTTTTAAATTGCTTTATTGACTCAAGATTTTTTTTTTATTATAAATCAATTCTTACATTTATTTTGGGAGAGTTTATGTGGTTCAATTATCTATTTTAGTGAATACTATTAGTCCTGATCGTCAAGTATTAGCTGTGTATCAACAAGTTGATGATGGCTTAGCTGTTGCGTCAGATACTGATACAATGGAAGTAATCATATCAGAAGATGATCTACTTGTACATGCTCCAGAAAAAAAAGTAAAAAAAGAAGATTCATTAGGTAAACTGTTGTTTTTTTTCATGAAATGTAAAAAAAATTAATTAATTTAATTAAAACTGTTAAAAAAAAGGTTTAGTTCAATTAATGGTTTCAAATTTCAACTACATGTAATAAATGGTAGCTTTTCTTTTTTAATTAATTCAAGACTTCTAGTTATACACATTTGAGGTCAAAATAAAAGCCCATGTAGCAGATGTAGATAAAACCTTTGCATCATATGTGAAAAATATGCTGGTTAGGGTTAACTGGGTTTTTGTAGTCATGTGAAGCACTGCACTCCTCCTCAGTCTTTGGAATCAAAGACATAGCCATAATTATTAAAATTATAAAAATA
>JADKLZ010000003.1:35242487-35256930 GCA_021533235.1 Biomphalaria straminea | reverse complement strand
TTGTTAATTAGAGTGTAATCATCAAGAAAATTAATATACTGTAAAAGAAAGTAATTTCCAATGGGCAAAAAATCATATCTTTTTTTTTAAAAACATTTACATGCAGTGATAGCATTTTTAGCGGCCCCCGTAAGGGGAAAAGCCGCTATTAGGTTTGTGCAAAATGTCTGTCTGTCACACTCAGGCGCCAAAACTAGAAGAGATACGAAAAATATTATTTCACCATTAAATGCGGCTTGAAAAATTTAGGTGCAATGCTACTTTTAGTTTTCTAAAAGCAAACCATTTAATCTATTAACTTAATTATGCAAGCGATTTTTTAATAACAAAACACCAATTCTAAAACAATTACGTAAATGTAAGGGAGGAAATGTTACTATAAGAAATGCTCTTGGCATGTACATATCACGCTCATTTTTAAAATGAACTTTTAGCAGTGACTTTCGTGTACTAGCGTAAAGCCCGGCAATGACATGATTCTAAACTAATTTCTTAATCTTTTTTAAAAATCAGATTTAAAAAAAAAATTGTTTAGTGCCCCCATTAGAATGAAAGAAGCATATTTTTGTGCGTTTTGTCTGTTGGTTGGTCTGTCCGTCACAGTTAGATAAAAAAAACACTAAAGGCTTTTGAAAATATGATTTATCCTTTACTGTTCTTTCAAAAATATTGTCGTCCAGCTGAAAGTTAATTATTTTCAACTTAGAAGGAACATCCAAAACAACTTAAGAATAGGCGGATCTGACAGGGATCCGTCTCCGACGGGGGCCGCCTCTGAGAGTATCACACAAACTCTCTTTGTAATCTTGTTTAATACATGTCACTTGAAAAGGATAAAAACAAAACTTCTTTCCTGGCACACAGCAGGTTCAGTCTAGCAGTTCAACAAAATTTCAGTGTTATCACTGTCACAAGTCAAAAGCTTGCTGACAGAGTCGCTCAATTTTATCACAGCATTAATCATTATTTATTTATTTTATTTTGATTATTTCTTATTAGCACCTATTTTACCACCAGCCTTGGTGACTAGGCCACGACATTTCACTTATTTCCCCTTGACTGTGTGAGCGATCAAACAAACAGTCACCTATATTGGCTTTAGGTGCCGGATGTCCCAATTTCACAGTCGACACCATCTAGGCTAGAAAATACCCACATTTCTCTTTGATCAAAGAGATTATCCATGTCAACACGCCTTGTGACACTTACAAGGTGCGACTTTCATCTTGAGTCACTTCACCCACGTGAGAGGTAATCCTTAGTCAATCACCTTTCCTGTTTCCGCCCATCTCTTCCGGACTTTTATAAGGTAGACTAGTTGAAACAGACCCTCTCTATTTTCTCATTACCGCCGACATCGAGATTGAACTATTCATTTATTCTCACTCTTAGAGAAATACCTGGTGGTAAACCAAACTTAATCACAGTTCCATTTTATTAGCTTGTGTATAATTCTTGGTGAATATTATCATATGGATTATACCTCTTCCATCTATATTTATGTGCGCATTGTGTATTTCTCACTGTCGTAAGTAGGAAACATAACCACTGCATATGTATATATTTATATATTGTGTTTACCTATATCCACAATATAATTGCCATGCTGCTCAATTGATCATTAACGCAAACATGTATATATTTGTACATCTTATTTTATTTCCTTTTTCTCGGATGACTGCCTTGATAATTTTACTAGCGCACTAATACTGCAGTTAGAAAAAAATATATGAATTATCTCCCCTTTACTCATTTTACTTTAACAAGAGTTGCGCCCCTTGAACGAACACACTCTCCATTCAAGCTCGCTTCATTGTTCATATGGTCGCATATAAACAACAGCATCATGGTCGCTGACTATTGTCCATTCCCCCCCTCCATTATTTTCCTTTTTGTGTACATGTTATATTGCTTCTATCAGCCATGTATTTTTCCAATTCCATTTGTCATCATCTCCCCATTGTGCTCAAAAGCGATTTGACCAATCTGACGAATGCACCTTAGTGGAGAGCATTGATAAGATGCATGAGAAACATGTCCTAACTTGTCTTTGTCTATCCGCAGCCTCCCTCAGGTGTCTGCCTATTTACTACTTGTATCTACTACTTTGCATTCAATTGCCTTTCGGATCTATCTACTACAGTGTCACCTGCCTATTTGGTACTATCCAGCACTGCAAGTTACTATTTGACTGCCTGTTAGTCAACCAATTTGGCCTATTCTGCCAACTTGCCTTTTTGGACACACCCTTTTAGGATCACTTGCTTATCTGGTACTATTCAGCACTATGGGTCACCACTACCAACCTACTTGGTGCTATCTGCTCTATTGGTCTGCCTATTTGATGGTCCAATCGTCAACCTATTAGTTATGACGCCCCTATAGCCCACATGTCTGTGCGAGACGTCATAGCATCACCTAACCTCTGCAACTCACTGGACATACCCTGCTAATTCTGCTGCCCGCGGCAGATCAGCTCTGCTTGCAGTACCCTTGTGCCCACGGTAGCCGGCCACCCACCCTACTGTGCCCACTATCAGAACTTTGGATTGAGACTCCACAAGAACTGTATCACTGCGTCTCTCTACCCGCTAGAGCGCCACCTCCAGCTGCAAGACCTCCAGCCAGGATCACAGCCAACTGCTACACCTGCAAGACAACCAGCTAAGTACAGAGAATAAAAGTGATACACATAATCTCTCATTAAGTTCAAGAGCGATGATTTAACATAGTATTGATACGAGGTAGATGCGAACCCTCCTCTTTTATTCTTCTATGTAAATATTTATGTAAATAAAGAATTTTTAATTTTCAATATTTGTATCTTTCTCCATTGTTTGTCTCGTTGCTCCCGATTTATCTCTGATGGACCAGTGTGTGACAATCTAAAAATAATCATCCCCTAGACATTCACACACATCACACACGAGGCCCGTCACAATCACATTGTTGTTCATGTTGGAGAAAATTTAACAGCAGTTTTTCATTTGTCTGACCTTTCCCCGCCTGTACACTGTGGCACTGGTATTATCATTTTGTTTACTATTGTATAATTGTTTATAAACAAGCAAATTTTAATTTTTTTGTTGTTAAACAGCACAAGCAAGTAGTGCCCTGTTGACATTGCAAGAACAGAAGATTCCCCCTACGGTCAGTCTATATACTCAACAAAATAGCCCAGTTAAAGAAACCACCCATTCTGTACAGTTTCAGTTTCATCAGCAGCAGTCTGGAGGACAACAGCCTGTGTCTAAGTACAATGCTAGCAAAAAGCCAAGTAAGTTCAAAATTCACTAAATCATTTTTCTATAACAAGATGTAACTTGTTATGTGTTAGTTTTTAAACTTTTTTTTTTCTTCAAGCTTATCAGACATCCATTGATGAGTGTACAACGTCACTAAGCTTTCAGCAGTGGTTAGCCAGTGTCACAGAAAGAATCAATCAAACAATGCATTATGGTTTTTCAGGTATATTGACAGCTATATTTCTATGTGCAGTATATTATTAGTTGCTTCTTGATTAAACATTTTATTCAATCAATTATAATATATATATTCTTCCCACCACTTTTTACATAACTTATCATTTGATCTAAATTTGATCTATATTGTTTCCAAGACTATGCTACTGTGAAACCATTAAACAAATGATAAAATCAAGATTCCAGTCACCACTGGGCCATTTGTATAAGCTATTTTCCACCCACTTTTCAGTCACCTTAGATCACTTGGTATAAATTTAATTCTTAATATGGTTTCTAGTGAGCCCTAATCCATTGGTTACAGATGCTTCTTTACACATTGTCCAAACAACCTGAACAATTTATGTGCCATTCTAGATAGTCTTATCCATTGGTCAAAATTATTTCCACATACTTTCTAGATAGTTGTTTTCCATAGTTTCCAACAATTTTTCCAGGTCTTGTATAAATTATTTCCACCAATCAACTTATTGTAATCCATTGGTATAATATAATTGCCACCCATTTTTCAGTGATCCCTAATGCATTGTTATACATAATTTCCTCCTATTTTCCCAGTACACTTAATCCTTTGTTATTTGTAATTACTGCTTATTTTCCACATACACCTGATCCTTTGATATACATAATTTCTGCCTATTTTCCAGGTATCCCTGATCCTTTAATATATGTAATTTCCGCTATTTTCCAGGTACCCCTGATCCATTGGTATTCCATGCTCCTCAAGTATTTTTTGACTGTCTACAGCAAAGAATATCTGCTGGAAGTAGAAAAAAACGTTTACCTAATTTGACAACAAGCTTTGTAAGAAAAGAAGCACTGCCATTGGGAACATTTACAAAATTTACTTGGCACATTACAAGTGTAGCACAAGTCAAGCAAATTTTTGACTCTCCAGAGGTTAGTCAAACTAAGATTGTTAGTGGAATATGTTTATAAGGTGATTTTCTAAGTACATCCTTAAAGCACCATTAAACTTTTTTTTGTTTTATTTTAATACAAGTTTTAACTTTGCAATAAATATCGACAGCCATTACCCACAAGCCAAACATTGTATACAAATCCTTCTTATTATTCACTTTAACTTATTCCCCTTCCGTTTGCAATTATGAAGTTGCTGCTTCTTGAATGTTAGTTTCAAGGCTTACAAAAAATGATTTAGAATTATTTGTAAGTAGTTTAACTATATCCCGCTTATCAAAGGCTTATTTTTGCCTGAAACTATTTTTACACACATTGGATATTTTTAAAGCTAATTGATTATAGAAATAGTTCTAGAGCTGAAACATCACAAGATTTTCTTGTTTGTTAATTTGAGATTTGTAAACCATGATACGTCACATTTTAGAAACTGAATAATTTACTGTCATCTCTCGTTGGAAGACTTATAATTTTGTTTTCAAATAAAAGAATATTATCTGATGATGAAAACATATGAATTAACGGTACAGTTATTTCACATTTTTGCTGTAGTTCAGTCCATTGAATTATGTTATGAAGCAATGAAATAACATAGAAGTTAACAATTCTTTTTTTTTTTCTTCATTGCTATTATTGCTCATTTATTTAAAGATTATGATTTTATCCTTTAAAAATTGCTTTATTTGGAAATCTATTTATCTAATTGGAAATAATATCTTATGCTTCTATTATTATATTAATATTCTTAGCTAACACTGGATTTGACTCGAAGTTTTGTAGAAAACAGAGACGGAACATATGATCCTTATGAAGCTCCACGAACCGATGCATTCAATGATGCCAACAAAATAAAAAATCATACGCCAATTAGACCATTTGAACTTAAAACATATTTAAAAGTTGGTAAGTCTGAAGTAAAACTTAAAAGTATAATATTAGTTCAAAGCAATCACACTTTTTTTTTCTGTATTTATGAGTAAATGGCTTGAATTATTTGGAAAAACCTCTTTATAGTCCTATGGTAACTTGCTGTGGCCATCCATAGTGAAGTTTACAATAGTTCTGAAGCTATAGAGTCAACATCAAAATGTAAAGTGATACTTTGGTATTGAATGACTCTCAACTAAAAGAATTTGGTGTTTAACCAAAATATCCCTGAGCCCAAAAAGATTTTAAATACTTAACACTCAGGGTAAAGCAGCCAACACTAGTCAAGTGTATGCACTGCATGCACAGATATCACTGATACAGTCTGCCAATTGAAGAAAGATTTGAATGCTGTGCATATGCTTATTTTTGTTTTCACATTAATGTATCAATTTCAATCATGGGTTCAAAGAAAATCATTGATGAAGAGTAATAGAGGAAGATAATTTTTTTTCCCATTGTGGTAAATGCTCAGGCTCGGTTGTCAAAGGTCAAGTGATCCTTGAATCTAGGCTCAAGGTTACAAATCCCAAAAGAAAGCTGCATTGTAAAATTTAGAATTTAGCTTGTTGGACTAGTTAGTTATTGAGTACAATAATGGTAGAAAAACAGTAAGTTGTAGCCAATGGTTGTAGAAAGTTTTAGTAAGTTATATGAAGAAATTGAAGCAAGTAGTTGTATTGATGAAACAAGGTTTTGTAAAGTCAAGTACTGAACTTAGTGATATGATTATATTATTATAGTTTGGTAATTAACCAATATATATATATATATATTAGGGGTGTACCGGATAGTCGCTCCGGCTCCGGCCGAATATTCGGCATTTTTTTCACTATCCGGCACTATTCGGCTCCGGTCGAATATCACTACCGGATAGTAAACCGGATAGTAAAAACTACAGCGTAGTTTTAATATTGTTAGGCGCCTCCGCGCGCTAAGTCTTTTCCAGATACGCCATACGGAGGTAACACTTAAATATTGAAACAACACAGGCGAAAGACAAACAACATAAAGGTATCGACGCTAATAAACGATGTCCAACAAGAAGTTTAAACTAAATCTCCATGTTGATAAAAATATACAAATATTCACAAAGTGGACATGATTAAATAATGTCAGTTCTGAAATACATTTACTTTGTTTTCTTTCAAATAAAATAATTTGTTTTTTAAAACAATAAACAATGACTATGCACCAAATCTTATTTAGTACAAAGACAAGGCGTGTTAATCTAAATAGAAATAAAACTGTTCATTGTAAGATCGCATTACATACATAGCAGCGATGTCTGGCACATTTTAAAAGCTTGTTTTGACCTTTGAGTGTTCTAGCAAACATGTAATATTCATTAACTACGTCGCGCTGATAATATGTCTAGATGTGCGGTTATATCTGAAGAGGTAGAGATGAGCACCCCCCAACCCTTTTGTTTGTTTAGTCCATAACATTGAGATCACAGATAGGCAGCTGACCACATTAAGCCAGATGTCAACGTGTTGACACTGTCTAGAGGTCTATCTTAAGACGGAACTAAGTTTGTTTACTTGGAGAAGAATTTTTATTAGGGGGCGGGACTACAAGCCATCTCAGTATAAGGTTAATCTGGTTTGGGTTTGTTTATTATGAGATAGGTTGTCCATCAAAGGGTCAAAGGACCACAAGCCACACCTTTTCTACTATTGGCCGGGTAATACGTTTGTTTACTTTGAGTTAAGTCTCAATTAGGAGGCTGGACTACAAACCAAACGTCTGACCAGTGGTATCTTTAAGGGAGGGCTCAAGAGACTCAACACCCCTAACTTCTTATTTGCTTAATCCATGACAATGTATTAATAGACATTGACCTTACTTAAACCAGAATGGATTAACGCAAATTGTTAAGACGTATTGACATTGTCTACATGTCAACAGATGATGACACTAAGTTTGTTTACTTGGAGAGAAATGTATGGGTGTATGTAGTTTTTTCCTAGTCTTAAAACCTTTAGAAAGAAAGCTAATTTCATCGCTTAATCATATTGACTTAATATATAGGGCCTGAAGGAAAACCTTACAGTAAAATTTAACATTACAGAAAATAAATTGATCGCAGAGTAAAATTGATCTAAATAATGTGCTGGAATGTTAAGAAACACTTGACCTCTGTAACTAGTGTACGGATAATTTAGCCTATCTATTTGCTTGACTGACCATGCCAATGTGTTATCTTTTTTTTTTTGCCTGCACACTAAACACTATTGCGTATGCCCAAAGGAAAAAAAAAACGCGTGAAGGTCAACACAATCATTTATACACACTACACTAGGACAACATGTGTAGGTTCACTACGTCTACCCGACTAGGTTGTTACAATCACTCGAACATAAAATCCATTTTTTATTGGTAGATACGTTTTGGATGGGATTTCGTCTATATTTGGTTTCCTAATGCTCTTAGGCATTCCAACTATTAACTAACAGCTATCAGTATTAAGTTCTTGAAGCCAGAACCAGTCTTTGGACTTAAAAATACAAGTCTGATGACCGATTGTTGGTCGAAATTCTTGAACACATACATTCAACCACCATACAAGTCAGATGAGAGATTTACATTAATAACTAGTCATATATATATTAACCTGCTTTACAGCCTATATGGTTGGTGGCTTCGTACATACACACAGACACATGATGATGCTACACAGATTAATTTCTGTTTATAAATACTGTTAATCTTTAATAAATCAATCAGTAACAGGGTTTAAAACAATAAGGTATATAAAAGGAAAAAAAATAATACCAACAAATATAGGTATGTTATATAACAGTTTCGTAAAATGTTCAGCAATACAAGTTATTTACAAGATACTTAGGTATTCGGCTCCGGCTCCGGCCGAATATCAAATTTTACTATCCGGCCATATCCGGCTCCGGCCGGATATCAAAAAGTACTATCCGGTACACCCCTAATATATATGTGTAAACTAAAACCTATCAGTGTAAATCTCATATACATATTGATCATCTATTATAGATATTTAAATTGGATTATTCTTATGTAAATAAAGTTATTGACATTGAATGGTGTCAGGAGTCTAAATAAAGTTATATCTAGCTGAAATCTTCTAGATCTACACTCTACAAGCAGTATTTCATCGACTACAACTTCCAAAGAAAAATCTCATTCCAAACTAAATAAGTGACCTCACAAATATCAATTTTCTAAGATAACTAGAATTATTCATCCTTGTACAAAATCAATGGCATTAAAAGCATCAGTTGATTTTACAAGTAACTGAAAAGCATAACAGTTCTCCATTTGAGTGGCAATCTTTGCTTGGTCTTTCTTGGCATAAATTTTGTATCTGCTGGACTATTCTGCTCTCTGCACAGTGGCATGACATGTGATCATCCTCATCATAAAACTCCTTTTTGGGAGAGGTCATAAGAGAGGCTCAAATCTTCTCTTGCAAATGAGACCTGTTGTAGGTTAACTGATAACATCACCTGCTCAGTTTTTCTCAGATTTCAATCTTTACTGCCTAAATATGAGCTATATTTGACCTTTTGATGTTTTTCCTATTAATACCCCAACTTTTATAACTTGCTATACTTAACATTACTAGATAAATAGATATTATGATTGGATTAACTATTTGTTTCAGGTCTTGCTAGTGCGCAAAAGGAATTAACACCGTTCATTATTGAGTGGATCCCAGATATCTTACCTCGAAGTCACATTGGTGAATTGCGTATTAAATTTGAATATGGACATCAGCGTAATGGTCAGATAGAAAACAGAAACACTAATAGTCTCATCTCACAAGATATTTCCCTTCAGTCTCCTGCTATACAACTTAGAGAGATTATGCCTAGCTAACAACAACTTTGAACAGTCATGAAACTTTGTGTGATATATAGGTTTACATAAAATTACTTTGAAGATTTAACTGCTAGGGAACATGATTTGTTTGGAATATGTTGACATTTTTTGAAACAGATAGTGCTATCAATAAATATCCAACTTGTTTGAATTGAAATTTGGTGAGAGACAACAGAGATTTAAAAAACTGTTCCAAATTTAGTAGGAGTGTATTTGCTGTGTCTGTCTTCTTATGCATTAATTATTACTGTCCATGGAATTAAATAGGTGTTAATAAAGTATTCAAAGAGATTAATTTATTATCCTGTTGAGTCTAACACTTAACATTTCTTCCTTATGACTTACTCTATTTGTCAGGTCAAAATTGTTGAAATTCTATTTTATTGAAATACTTTTGACATGACACATGTAAATAAAACACTGTAAATTTGTTACAAGCAATATACACATGTTTCTTGGTTGCTTCTGTGGAAGAGCCATAGTGATTTATTGTTAATTATAAACAAAAAAAAAAGACACAAACGTAGGTTACTGTTTATAGACCGTTGAGCCTCATATGGTTTTCGTTATTATTTATTGTAGTAATCTCGTTCATGTTTGTATTTGTTTTAATTTAAAGAATTATTTGTCTGCAATACATCTATTACAATGTGTACAAAATGTAATGACTATTATTATATTGTTATTGAATAAATTCATGTTCTAAGTTAAAGTATTAACCTGATGTTTTTGAGTTCATCTTTCCTACACTATTTTAACCTTCATTTTTGAGATGTCCCAGATTGTCTATAACCTTCCTGAAGTGTTGGCCTCCTCATGCCTTAATTGTTTGGTAGTATATGTTCACATGACATTGATAGAAATTCTTACAAAATGGTTGCCCATTGTCTTCTTTGTTGGACCTATACACTTGTTAAGTTATAAATATCAAATAGAGCCTAGCATCCTATTGTTGTCCTTTTTCTTTGTGTCTTTGTCAAATAAGCCTCTGTTTTCAGACATTTGATTTCACTAGTGATTTTTAATGTTAGTTTACATCTCAACTGTTTTCTTTTCAAAAATGTCTGTGGTATTGAAATTCCTGCCAATATTTGTATAACTATATAATTCAATAGTTATAAAAAAAATATAATTATCTAAATCCTTCTTCCTGCTGTGTTGTGTCTCATGACTTAATTTGGCCAAACTTTACTTGCATACATGATTTGTTGTTCCTGGTTATGTCTTAGAATGAACTGATCATCTGCTAAGAGTAACTCCTTTACATCCTCAGGAGTTTTCAAAACACAACACAAAGATATTCATTGAGATGGTTATTATATCACTTTGCCAAATTAAATCATGCAAAGGAAAAAAAAATAATGTCAAAAGTTTCTTCAACTCTTGACTTGTATTATAATGCTTAAAGTACATTTAACTACATGTAGTCCTCGACTTACGACGGTGGCGTAAACCAAATTTCGTAATTCGGATCATACATTTATACAGAGTACTGTAGCATAATGACAGTACTGTACTGTACTGCTAACACTTAGCCTGTCCATACACTTAATTTAATACATAATGATCAATAGAAACAGTATAATATTGTACAGAAAAGTAATTTTAATAATGAAATACTGTACTGTACTATACAGTACTGTAAGTGCTGTAACAGTAATAAACAGTGCACTGTAAGAAACAAAAATAACAATGCCAAAGAGAGAACAAGCTTATTGGGAGGAAGGTTCAGAACTTGCTGCCATGCAGGAGACTAGTTTTCCTCTTGTAAAGCTACAATGTACAGTACTGGACTACACTACTATATAAATGTATTCCTCCGACACTACACGTAATTCGACATACGTCGCAAAAGTTGGACTGAGCCATCGTAAACAGCGTCGTAACCACGAAACGACATAAGTCGAGACAGTCCTAACCTAAGGACTACCTGTACATTTGAAATAAACAGTCCTTGTTAATTTTATTTTGCATTATCCAAAAAAAAAAAAATATAAAATTTGTTATAAATGTATCAAGATTTTGAGTTTTGACACTGGTAATGTTAAATATCCATCTGTTTACTCAAATAGTTTAGCAATTTTAGTTTTGGTTATTGACATTTCTTAAAATAACTTTTGCCCTTCTAACGCAGTAAATTTTGTAAAATACACCTTGAAACAAACACAAATTAAAATAATAAATTGTAAATTTTTATTGGAGATTTTCAGGTTCAACTAAAAATGTCAAGGTTACTAAATTATATTTTCTTTAAAGAACATTTACAGTACTGGATGACATAAATAAACCCCTAAATCTAGTTTTTACATGCAATGGTATTCTTTCCAGATAAGTCTAAAAGTAACAAGATTACAAAGAGAGTTTGTGTGATACACAAACTCAGAGGCGGCCCCTGTCGGAGTCGGATCACTGTCAGATCCGCCTATTCGCAAGATGTTTCGGATGTTCCTTTTAAGTTGAAAATAATTAACTTCTCGCTGGACGACGGAGGATGGCAGCGAGCTGGGTATAAACCTGCCTTATCTTGATGTTTGCACACTAGACTGTAGTTCGGATTTATCGTTGGTCCCTGACTCAATTCCTGCATGCTCCCATCCCCTCCTGCGGAAGGTTTGGACTAGTAAGTAAACTATCTTTAACTCTAAAGAAACATTCGAAACATGTAAAACAAACACAAAAAAACCCTGGAGCGTCGAGATAATCAGTTCAGCACGCTAACCGCACGACAAGGCATTGCTCTTAACTTAATAACAAACTGGTTACAAACTAATAGCCTGATATATACAATATGTCACACGAGTGATTAGATCTAGACATAAACATCCGGAACAATCTATTATAGATACTTAAACTATCGCAATATTTCTGAAGGAACAGTAAAGGTTTTGATTTTGCTTTCAATATATGCTTACCCTTTTAAAAATTTTCATAACTCAGTACCCCTCCCTCTCCACCCCCTTGAAAAAAAAGAGTACTTCTTCAAGTTAATAAATGAAAAAGAAAATTGTTCATTTAAAAAAATATAAATAAATGTTACATTATAAGTTACAAAAATTTGCATCAATGGGAAACATTGGTTCAAAGTATCAACTTGATCAGAGAATGCAAGGGAGAAATAGATTTTACAATTATTTAAAGGTACTAAACCTAACAAATTTAGCCAATTATGTAAATACTGAAGGATTAGTTTCCCTTGTTGGTATCATACAAAATAATTAATTAAAAGTAATTATTTGACTAATTGGTTACTTTTTTTTTAATTGATTCATATCTTGTCTATGCCAATAAATGATTGTGCAAAGTTTCAACTTGATTGGAGAATGGGTGAGGGAGAAATTATAGGTACACAGTTTTTACCAGACAGAGTGAGTTGACATAAGCTTTGTAAAAAAAAAAGAAACTAGGTGAATGTTACGGTGATTGCTTTCTAAATGCATAAAAAAAAAGTATGACTTTGAATCCGAACTCTGGGTTCCAGCCTCCTCCAGGGCATTAATTAAATTTATACCACCATATCTGTCAAGTACTATTTCTTTCCTTTGTTTGATACCAAAACAAAATAATTACCAATAGTTAATAAACTAATTGGTCAATTTTTTTTATTGATTCTTATTTTGTCGTAAAGTTCCCTTTCAGACCTTGTGATCTTTAAGGCAGATGATGTAAAGATAATCTGTTTCTGTGGCTTAGGATTAATGAGTGAGTCATGTGGCCAACGACAATTCTCTAGGAATTTACTTTTAGCGTTACTATAAGCGGTAGGAGGAGCGGTGGCTGAGCGGTAAAGCGCTTAGCTTCTGAACCGGGGGTCCTGGGTGCGAATCCTGGTGAAGGCTGGGATTTTTATTTCGTGATCCTTGGGCGCCTCCGAGTCCACCCAACTAATGGGTACCTGACATTAGTTGGGGAAAGTAAAGGCGGTTGGTCCTTGTGCTGGCCACATGACACCCTCGTTAAACGTAGCCACAGAATCACATGACCTTTACATCATCTGCCCTATAGACCACAAGGTCTGAAAGGAGAACTTTACTACTACTTTACATGTGGCCAGCACAATGATCAACCTCAACCACCTTTACTTTTCTCCGACTAATGTCAGGTACCCATTAGAGGTGGGTGGACTCAGAGGCGCAGAAACATCCTGAAATTAAATATCCCAATCTTTACCAGGATTTGAACCCAGGACATCCGGTTTGGAAACCAAGCGCTTTACTGCTCAGCCACCTCGCCTCCTTGTTTTGTTGTGCACAAGAAATAGTGTGCAAACCTTATTGCTTAAAGGGAATTTTGGTAAAATGAGTGTTAACCCTATTAAATTATTTAAAATATGATGATTAGGATAGTTTTGAGTTGACAACTTGAATGTGACCTTTTACAGCACAGACTAGTTTTAAAAAAGGTTTAGAATGTGCATAATGTTGGTATGCTACATGAGCTGTGCCACCTATTTCAAGCACACTAAATGATCTATTAAATTTTTATTTTCCATTGAAAATTTAGTTGATATGCATGTGCATACAATTTTCTCATTTAAAACAAAAAGTGGTAGGTTATTGCAGACAAAAAATACAGGAGATTCGCCTATTTTTTACATGAAGAAAATAGTGAGGTTCATTTTCAATGGGAGATGTATTCCTCATGATAAAAATATGTAACAAGAATTGCTTTTCATATTTTAATTTGATTGTAAAACTGCTTTAGAAGCATGTTTGCTAAATAAGTAGCCCATTAGCATTCCACAAATAGTGCTATGCACCCATTTTTAGCAAAATGAAGATGATATATATGTGAATCTTTATTCAAACACTTTTTTTTCTAAACATCATACTAACAGCTTTTCCATTTTCGTTTAAAATATTTTTTAAAAAAATGTGAAGGCTTTAGGAGACCAAGAGTAGTTTTGCATTTCTTTGAGCATGATGAAAACAATGATGAAATTGGATCTTAAAAAGTTTAGGGCATGGGATAATAAAGGACCGTGACTTCTGAAAGTGTGCAGATTTATAAAAATACTTTAAAAAAAAAATAAAGCCTATATTAAGCGAACTTGTATCAATTAGTTTGGATCTGTCATAGAATTAAATTCATAAAAGATCTAGACTAATAATAAAAAAGCATTTATAAAATATTAAAAAAGGGTGGAACAACCAGAATGTCAACTACTAGCTCAAGACAACACAGAACCACTGCTAGTGGAAAGCTTGTGAGCATGGAAGATTCTATAGTTAACTATTGTTTCATCCTATTTCAGG
>JADKLZ010000003.1:35224238-35239199 GCA_021533235.1 Biomphalaria straminea | reverse complement strand
AACATTGACCACATGAAGCTCAATCAACCACGATCTACTGCCTGACATGGTGACCTCTATACAGATATACTCCCTACCTTGGCTTTGTCTAACTCCAGTACCCCTAGCTCATCAAAACCATGGGCCAACTGGCTTTTCCCTCTCATTAAGTCTTCAAATATCTTATTGGTTATCTCCTCCAAGGAGCCGCCACGATGCCCTGACTTTGAGCGGTTCGCAGGCGGCACCTTAGTCGGATTTAAGGCTACTGGCTGCACACCTTGCCTTAAAATTTCTGTTAGAACAAACAGACAACTGAAGATGCAGTGCATGCAGGGTTAGTTGAAACAAATGAGAACTTTGAACATTAGAAATAAATGTTATATTGTAGTATATAATGTTTTATGCATGATACTGATAATAAAATAATAATAAATTACATATTTTTTTAATGAATGATGATGATGAGCGTAGCTACATTTTTATCCACTTTTCCATTAGAGTTCATTAAAGTATATAAATATTGATATATTTTTATTTATATGACATGCAAAAAAAAAAATTAGATTATAAATTTTAAACACTACAAGATCATTCAGGTATAATCAAATTAAACAAGCTTTACCAAGCACAACCCATTCCCAAAAATAAAAACTAGATCTACTTGCAACAAATACACTAATGGTTGTACAGTGTCACATAAAACAATTATATAAATAAATAATATTATCATGCAATTTAAATAAAAGGTTAGTTGGGGGGGGGGGGGGGGAGTAAAATGTATTTTAAATAGATGAAACAAACAACAGATCTAATATGCAAGTGTGAAAAAGAATTGGATGATGTGAAAGTCTAGAATCTTAAAATGATAAAAATAATATTTTTAATTTTAAAAGCAGAGGCTTATTTTAAGGTTCATATATTTAGCATTAAGCTTAAAATGAAAATTTTTTTTAATTTACTTTTTTATTAATTTTTTTAAAGAGTTAAGTTGTACAATGCAAATAGACAAAAAGGTTTACAAACAAAGATAAGTACCAGTACAAAGAAAAATACACTTGAAATAGTTGTGATAAAGAAAACCAACCAAAAACCAACTTGTATTTTAGTTGTATAGACCCTTACTTTTATGGTGTGAGCACCTACACAACCTCGCCACTTTCCAAGCAGCAAAATAAAGAGAATCATTATGTCGGTTTTAGAGAGGTTAGGATTATAAAAGAAGAGGTCACATGCATATGTAGAAGTTATACATTTTGTTAGAACATTGAAATGCTTATAGGGATGAGAAATGATTTGAAATAGTACTGATTAAATGATTGATGTAAAAAAAAAGTTATCCTAATGATTAATTATATAACATGTCGTGAGGAAAAGATCAATTGAATGTTTACCTGCAGTATCAATATCTTGTACAATCACAACCCTCTGATTATCTAATTCTGAGACAGATGTATTCAAGTCCAGGAAATCTTGAAAGCCCATCTAAAAAAAAAAAGATACAGTGTTTTTGACTACTGTTTTTGGCCTGAAATTCTGATTAAGCAGAGCTTGAAATCTACAAACTAAGAGTTGAGCTTTAAATACTACTTACAAAGTGAACACCAATGCTGTCAATGTGGTAACCATATTTAGTCAATATGGGCTTGAACACATCACGGATACTTCTGTTTGGTTTAGCCTTCACCCCAATTGATTTCCCATTAGGCAGATCCAGTCGAAACAAAACTCTTCTCTCTATTACAATCTCCTTAGAACCCAGGGTGGAAATGTCTTCATTTAAATCCAGAGGCTTATATTTATAAAAAAAAAAAAAAGATTCAAATTATTAAGAGATTAATACATTTTTTGATTTAAGTTTGAAATAATTTAAAAAAAAGTATTTGTGAATGAATAAAATTGAAAACTATCTACAGGTATGAGGCTATGTTTAGTTTATGCTAAATTGTCACTAAGAGACCACAAAAGAGTTAAAAAGATGGGGAGTTGACATGGAAAGCAGAACTATTTTTAGTGAAGAAAAAAGTTTTATAAAAATGAATTCAAAATTACCTTGTCTGAACCTAATAAAAAAACATCGACAGATGCTATAGAAATAGATCTTTTTTCACAAAGTTTGCTTAGAACTGATCTACAAGTCTGACCAGGTTTAGCACATACAACAGTAGTAGACCCATCTGGCATAACAATCCTACAGAACTTGAAATGTGTTTCAGTATTACCATAGGACTGAAAAAAAACAACCAATTATCAGATATAATCTAAGCTAAATATTTAGGATTTTAAAAAATGTGTATAAGTCTAAACAAACATTGACAAACAAAAGTCAATAAAAAAAAACATTACTGAAACTCACTTCTTTTGCATTAAACACTTCCTTTCTCATTGTGCTAAGATCTATGCCTGGGCCAGGAGCTTTCTTTAAATTGTTATTCCCACTACTATTAGTGACAGTGGATGTAGGCGGCAAACTGGCCATACTGACATTCAACTGTGGTTTGCTGGCTTCTTTTTCTTTTTTACCCTTCTGCTCAGTTTGAGATGAAGCCTTACTCGATTTTTTACCTGGTTAAAGAATCAAAAGTTGAATTGGTAGAACCAAGCACTTTATTCATACTTTAATAAAAACAGAGGTAAAGATATCATATTAAGTAAATGCCTTACTGTTTTTCCAAGGCAAAATAGAACGACGTCTTTTATCATCATTTTCTTTGCCTTTCACCTGAGAAGTGAAAATAATAATATAAATATACTAAAATTTTAAGCTGTCTACTTTCTTTTATCCCAAATATAAAATAATCATTTATCTAAATTATCCCTTTTAAAATAAAATATTACTTACCTTTTTTTTGCCATCTAATTCCTTGCTATTTTCCACTGGACTTTCTAATGGTTTCCCTTCCATTTCCTCCATTAATTTATTTTTGTACATGTCTGATTTGAGAAACCTGGCATAGCTATCTTGGCGCATAAGTTGAAATATCTGCTCAGATAAATAAAACATTTTGAGAATTAAATTTTTTTAATCTAAAAAAATTACTAGCAAAACAATGAAAAAAAAATTAAAGACGGCATTACAGTTGAAATTAAACAAAAATATTAAAAAAAAATAATAAAAAAGGAACTATGCCTACCTGCTGCTGAGCTACATCAAACATAATGGCAGTGGGATTCTCAAGATATTTCTCAGAGTAAGTACGTGCCGCACTATCAACATTGACTGGATCACTTGCCTTAGTTGATAAATAGCGTGTGTAGATATCTTTAGCTTTAACCTTTCTCTGTAACAAAAGAAATATTTGTCAGTGCTTCACTAAGTTTGTTCAAAACTAAAAAATATTAATGTTATTAGACTACTTTTGTTTTCAAAGACAAATACCTGATGCTCATCAGCCAGCTGTCTGTACTGTTCACAAGCCTTCCAAAAGATAACATTTTCTTCACTGAATTCTTTCTTCAGAAATTCCTGTTATATAAAAAAAAATGTGTTTTACACTGCCAAATAGAAGACAAGTAATTCTTAAGTTGAACAGATTAAGCAAAATGTTTATCTTTGACTTAACACTCACTGTAAAAATACCAACTCCAATAGGATCTTTGAGTAATTTTTCAAAATTGACAGCCCAGCTTGCAACTCTGCCAGCTGTATCAATACGAGCCTGTTCAGCAGTTTGTTTAGAAATATTGTTGACACTGCTAGCAGTAATTAGCTTGTTGCTGGACTCCTCACCTACTGCAAGAGACTGGGGAAATATAATTCAATACTGAATTGATGCTGATAGTAAAATTCAACAAGTATTGTAGGATGGTATGACAGACTCTGGCATTAAGGCAAAAAAAAATCAAGTAAAGCAAACTACAGAATAAAGCAATACAAGACTTAATACAGTATTTTTCAAACTTTGATGCAATATATATTTGAAAGAGGAACATTAAAAAAAAAAATTAATGAAAAAGACATCAAAGTTAAAGGATATTTATGAAACAAAATAATAGACAACAATTTCATTTCAGGGGAGAGGGGGGGGGGGCTGAGTGGAAAAGTGCTTGGCTTCTTAACAATCAGGTCACAGGTTCTAAGTCTGGGTTAAAAAAAAAGTGATTATTAAGACACTTCAAGTCACCAATTATAGTGGGTGAATGACAACAGCTAAAGAGAGACGGTCATTGTGATGGCCATTGAAAAAGATGATGTTTTACATCATCAACTCCATGGATTGCCAGGTCTAAAAGGGGTACCTTTATCTGATTTCAGTGACAAAAGATAATAGAACTCACTAACAAACAAATTGCAGAAAAGCATTATAACGAGCATATATCTTGTATGATGTACCAACAGCACGTTGAAAACTAATTATATTTCATGAACTCTAGCAATATATTTTTATAATGCTCCTTTTAAATATGAATGTATTAGACTTATAAATATGCACTGTATCTTTGTTTAAATATATACATTTTTGCTGCTGTTGTTTTCAAATAATGTCTTGAAATTTTAAGACAATAAAGAGTTACATTCACTAGTCTATGTTAATGCTAACAAGGGGGATTATTTTTTATTCAGAAAATACATTTGTATTTTGTAAGAGGATCTAACACACTGAGTAAATGTGGATAGAGTTGATTTATGATGCTGAGTAAATGTGGATAGAGTTGATCTCTATGATACTGAGTAAATATGGATAGAGCTGATCTATGATACTGAGTAAATGTGGATAGAGTTGATCTATGATACTGAGTAAATATGGATAGAGTTGATCTATGATGCTGAGTAAATGTGGATAGAGTTGATCTATGATACTGAGTAAATATAGATATAGTTGATCTATGATACTGAGTAAATGTGGATAGAGTTGATCTATGATGCTGAGTAAATATGGATAGAGTTGATCTATGATGCTAAGTAAATGTGGATAGCGGTTTGAAAGACTAAGCTTAAGTTGCCACACTTGGAAAGTTTAGACACAGAACTAACTACTGAAACATTGAGAATGAAGAACAGAAACTGGGAAAGAAGTGTGTGTGTGTGTATGTGTCTATATTTATAATTGAAAACTATATATATATATATGGCTTATATATATATATATAAAATGAAAACTAATTTTAAAAAAAGCTAAATAAATAAATATATATATATATTGTCCTGTTCCGAATGCACACATACATACATATATATTAAACTAAAACATGCTAAATACTGTAAGCAACCTTTCTATACACTAAAAGTACTGGAGGAGGTTGAGATGACACACGAATATGACTAGTAGGATTAAAACTCTGTTTTAAAGTCCTAAAACAAATCATTATTCCTTCCAAATATTGAACAATGACATCGTGTGAATTTAAATCATCTAACCCTTACACACAGAGATCATTTAATGACTACCAAAAGTTCCAATAATCTTATCACAAGTACACCTTCAAACACAGCCATTCAAAGACAAAACAATATAGAACCATATGTACTATCAGGAAATCAATTGACAGTATTTGTCTAAACACTTGTCTCATAAGTTGAATGCCTTACTACAGCTTGTCTATTGCTGCCGTTCCCTGACAGGAACGTAGAAGCAACTTATAAATTGTAGGTGTTTATGTTTCAAGAGTTTTTCTTTAGCATTAAAGTCTCTATCATAAGTTGGCTAGTCTGAAAGGGTAGTTTTCATAGCTAGTAGTAAAACGTATTAATACAGTTCCATGTACTTGGAAGCCAAACAAAATGTTTCAAAAAAACTTTGGGATTATCTGTAACTACTGTCCATGAAGCTAACAAAAGGCTTAGTGCTGTTTTAGTTGGCACTCTTTAATATATCAACTAAGTTTAGACGGCTTGTTTAATGAGGTATTAAAACATTAAAATAGCTTGATTTGAACTGTTCTGTTCAGATCAAGCCTAGTGTTAGTTCAAATAGAAATAATAAGTCAATCTTACCAATCCCTGTGTATATGTGCAGTTTAACTGTTGGTGTCTGTACTCATGCAGCTTATTATTGATTGCTTGACATCCCACAAACAGAGATCCATTCAGTTTAGCTAAACCAGAACTGTAAGGATCATGTGTGTACAAGTCCAAACTAGTATTGGAGTATCTCTTGTCGTAAGACTGGGCGCCAGTCAAACTTCGACCAAGCAATGAGGAGGTTTTACTGGAGCGTCCTTTGGTGTAATGCTCAGAACACCTTGCACTGCTAGCACCTTCAGGTCCTAGTCTCTGCCCCAGAGATGAGTTAGGAGCAACCCGTCTGTATTTCGGTGGTCGCTCGGCACATACAACAGAGTCGTCTGCCACACGCATGAAAGAAATGTCTCTGGAACAATCACCATCACGCCAGTGAGAAATGGCAGTATCATTACTGGCCAACGTGGTCTGCATGTAAATGGATGTTTCATTGAGTAAGCTAGCATCTAGTCTAGAGTCGGCGTGAGAACATGATCTATCATCAAGCCGGCTCACTTCCCCAGCAGACGATAGCACGCATATAGAAGCTGTGGGTCTCCTGCGGAGACTTCGATTCTTCTTGACCACCCTTATAGAATTGGAGATAGACTGTGACAGACGATGGAGAGACGAACGTTTCTTTGGCGTGTGCTGAACAGAAGTAGAGAAATCAAACTGCTCACACTTACGTTTAAGGACGACATCTCTTGTACGGGCACAACTCCTGGATTCCATTGTAGCGAGAACACACACAAGTAATAACACACGTAATCCAAATAGAAGAAATAACAAGTCCACAACGACACTATATCACTGAGAATACAACACAGATTGTGAAGCACTAAGACAAGAAACTCATCGAAGATTCAACTAAGTAATCCATCCGAGTTTATATAATCTGTCCAAGTCGAGGACACGCCCACAGGTAGGATAAGCGAACAATGGGATTAGCGCTGGCTCCACCTCCGAATGACAACTGACCATTATGTGGACGCGCGCCAAGTCAAGCGAGACGGCGGTGACGCAGAGAGTGTGAAAGTTGATTCAACACGTCAACCACAGAACTGACACGTACAGCCGTCTATCAGTTTAGACGATCAGCAAGAAACAAAGACTCCGTCATTTCCGTACAAACTACCTGTCACTAAAAGTGTTATGTACAGTCGTAAGATAAACTGAAAGCAAGTAGATGTGTCTTGGAGACTTCAGCAACACAGCCTACACACTTAACATAAGCACAAATAAAGCGTTGAAATGAAGCCCAGTGTGTCGATCCAGCTTTAGGACACATCAAAACTGAATAAAAACAATCCTAGACACACAATTAGGTATACATCTGTGTGAGTTGATGTCACACAACAGTCTAATGGTCAAGGAGCAATACGCATATAGCAATATTTAGTGGATTCATGGAAATTGTCTAAGATACTGAACGTGATCAGCTAAACAGATTCATTAGGTTGTTAATGAACTTTCAAAGAAAGCCAAGTCTTTATCCGATTGTGTTACCTATGTATAAGGTGTATACATTTTTAAGAGTATAGCTTCTAGTATCTGTAGACACTTTCAATAGGGTTACTCCACTCTAGCCTTCACTTTTTGTTTACCTTAGTTACGTCAGTTGTTAGGATAGAAACCAACCTCAATTGAAATTCATCTGAAAATTACAGGGTTTGGCTCCCTTAATGCTATTGAAAACAAAAATAATTAATTAGTACTAAATCAGTGATTCTCAAAGTGGTCCATATGGTCCACGGGGACTTTCAAGGGGTCCACGAAAATGAAAAAAGAATAGGCGTCCATGACATACAAATGGGGGTCCACGAGAGTGGATCTCATTTAAGAAGGAATTGAGATTATTGAGTTTAATATAAATCTCACATTAATGGAATCACCTAATATATCATACAAATATACAATATTTATACTTTATTATAGCTAATCCAAAAGGGACAATCTCAAAGGTCCAAATTTTGAGCTTCCGGAACATACATTTTCTCATTATGATGTAAAGTTTTGATGTGAAAAATTATAGGTGGTCCTATCGGGATAGTTTATAATAGGTGTTCTTTCCTCTAATGTAAGTCTTTGCAAACGACATATTTCTGCAAACAACATATTTCTCTATACAGCTGGCCGAGTGAACTTGTCTGGTAATGATGTATTTTTTTAATTCAAATTATTATGGCTAAAGAAATCCACGAAAAACAGCTCTTTGTGAAACCTTTTACTAAAACAACAAATTTCTATATGAAAAATTATCTCCGTAGCAATGGAAGTCGAGCTTGCAAACCTTTAAAAACAAAAAGTTTCATATGTGTTTAGTGATAGTTAACGATACATATTAACTGTTACATAGTGGGTTTAAATTTCAATATTGTTGATAAATTTATTGTAAAAAAAAATTGAACTTAAAATGTATTTTTAAATTACTTTTCACTCCTCATGGTTGGAAATTATTTCAACAAAATGTGTTATTTGGAATTGATGAATTTTCAAAAATTCAATTTAACCTATGCAGGGGGTCCACGGAAAACCAGAAAACACGTCAAGGGATCTACGAGAAAAGAAGTTTGGGAACCACTGTACTAAATGATTAACTAGGTGGTTAATTTTTGGATTGATTCGTTTGTTGTCATCAACCAATGAATAATGATTCACATTTTCAACTTGATCCGAGAACGGAAAGTGGGGGAACAAACGTAATAAGGGGATAACATCCATATATACATTCACATCTCTCATTTGAAGAAACATTGATTCCCCTAACTGAACAAACAAAATAATGCCTCACCAACAATTAATTAATTGGTTATTTTTTTATGGATTCGTGTCTTGTCAAGTCCAATGAATAATTGTGCAAAGTATTAACTTGATGCGAGAAATAGAAATGAGAGAAAAAAAAAATGTTTGAACTTTTTACCAGACAGACAGAGTGAGTTGATATAGGCTTTGTAAAATAAAATGTGACTGCGTTGTCATTGTCAACAAATAAGCAAGATAAAGTCTACTTTCAACACACTCCCAGTCTAAGCAGATACAAATACAAATCGGCCTTAGCGTTCACGTTCATGTCGATAAGCCGAGAAATGACATTAAACACCTTCAGGAAAAGGTTTGGCCTGAAGTTTAGGTGTCATGATAAAGTACATAACATTCAAACGTGTTCCATGTGGCTAGCTTAGTCGTCGTGCACTAGCAAACATTTTTTGTTTTAGCTGAGATTTGGAGAGTTCCTAAAGCGTCCATCTTCATGAGAACTTAACATTACACAAATCATTTTGTCAAAAGTACAACTACTAGCATGCTTTCAAAACATATAGCTAGAACTATAGAGCTCCATTGATCTATACATGCGAAGTAGATCGACTACTTTTTAAAATTTATATGTTAAAAAAAAGAAAGAAAAAATAACCAGGACAGCTTTAAGAACTAAAAAACAACAAAAAAAAAAACCAGTATCACTTTCATGTAATTAAATGTCAATAATTAGTCAACTCTCTAGTAATTCTTTCATGTACATTAAATGTCAGTGAAAAGCCAACTCTCTTGGAATTCTTTGGATTCAACTGATCAAAGTAATGTAAAACAACATTAGCAACAAGAACTTCACGGCCTGTGTCTTACATCGAATCCTTTGATTGAAGTTTTCAATAGCTCAAGTGATACACTCTGCGCTTTTAATCTCGGGATTCTTGAGATCTCTAAAGTTACGGGGGATATACTTCATGCATACCTACTCTCAGCTGGACAATAGGTCCTAATCAGGCACCTGCGCGACATGTCCAGTAGAGGTGGGTAAATATGGCCGGCGGTCACAGTTCACTGCCATCGACGTCAACACCTGACAAGCCCTATTACTGACATAAGGGACTCTAACCATGTCTAGCACTGTCTTAATTCTACCTACAGTATGTCTACACAGTGACGGGAGGACACTTGTAAACTGAGTGGGAAGGTCAGGTCAAGTAGGGAAGAGGTAATCGTGGACACTACACTCGATTACCGAGCCATTTCTCAAGTTAATCCGATGGACATAATCTCTTGTTGACAGCTTTTGTTTAGGGTTAGGGAACTACTGGAACTATTTTAGTCGCGAACACGTACGCGCGCGCTTTCTATCCATTGATTCCCATTCCTGAATGGCGCTTTCCCAGATAAGACAGCTCAGCAGACGACAATGGCTGTAAATGAGGGTAATAAAAATAGGAAGAGAATAAAAACAGCACTTGGCTAATGTTATGATAAAGAAATAAAAACATATAGCCGACAAAGGGTAACTACTCCGGATAAGAATCGGGCGGTAGCGATGCGAGGGATTACAGAGTCATTCAACCGACACGACCAAAAAAGACCCTACCGGTGAAAGGCAGGGTACAGTCACGGGAGCTTCGGCGAGACAAAAGAACAGTACGTCATCACGGCGGAACAAAAGCTATTGTAGACATTGAAGCCATCTTTTTGATGTCCTTGTTAACTAATTGGGAAACATACTTGGAATACCAATCACTGGACTGAGTGCTCTTCTGTTTGTACAATTGTAACCAGACAGGTTTCATTGATGTACAGGGATTTGTTTGATCTACGGAGACATTTCACTCAATAAAACTTTAAACAACAACAGTGTATAAATATTTCACGCCTTTGATGATTTCCGATGCTTTCGATTTGTTAGTGTTGGGTGAATAAAAGATCAAAAGAGTGGCAATTTATTACAAGTTAAAATTTTATTTTTGTTTGTTTGTAGTTTTTCTTTAGGATAATTTTAAAAAAGGGGGGTGGGGTGGGGACTAAGGCTTATATCGACAATGACTAGTGTCGAATAGATCTAGGTTCTAGAATATAACAATACAACTGATTAGAAAATGTTGTGAAAAAAGGTCTGACAGGGGGGGCATATACATTATTAATGACAAAAATTATGTATATATTAGAAACTTTAAAATAAAACAGGCTGTCCAAAACAACAGTAGTCTATATTCCATATGTTTAATTAGTGAACCTCAGGTTTCTCCATACGAAGTTAGAATCGATTCCCTGAAGCATTTATTTTAATTTTATTTCTGATGTAGTGATTTCGGTGTGTTCAGATATAGTTTGCATTTCTTATCAGGGTCAATTTCAACTACAGGCAGAGAAACCGTTGAGTAACTTCCATAATGCGAACCCGACCTTGTTGGATTTATACAATCAATCTACTTTAGTTGCATGGTTTGTACGGAATCATTGAAGTTTAAATTTGGAAAGTGTTTTGATGAAGTTCTAGATATATTTATAAAGTTTACAAAGTGTTTAGTAACTCTGTCTGGTACAATGTACACATTATTTCTCCTACACCCATTCACTGATCAAGTTGAAACTTTACAGAATTAATTGCTGTTCCTAACAAAACATGAATCAATAAAAGGTTAATTGGCAAATTTATAATTTATTGGTAATTAATTATTTTGTTTGGTATCGAAAAATGGAAATGAATTATACTTATTAAGAGATGTGGCAGTATATGTGGAGTTATTACCCTTTTTTAATTTTGTAAACTTATTTTCAGGGCCGGTCATACGCCACTGCAACCTATGCGGTCGAAGTGGGCCCCGCGCTTTCATAGGCCCCGCAATAACTCTAGGTGTAATTATTAAATTGCAAAATATATATGAAAAATTCCATGAAATCTCCTAAATTTATTCAAATCTCCTGAAAACTCATAAAAATCTCATAAAAAATAGACAAGCCTCGAAAAATGAAGTTAATTTGATTGAAATCTTGTATTTAGTAAAGAATGAATAAATTTCAAAGTCGATTTTTTTCTAATACAAAATCTTAATTTTCACTTATTATCCTTTTTCCAACCCATGTAGGCCCCGCGCAATCAGTTCCGCATAGGGCCCCGCAACCGCTAGGACCGGCCTTGCTTATTTTCTCAGATTAAGTTGAAAATTTCCATAATTATTCATCTTCAATGACAAAACATAATTCAATAAAAAATCAATCAATTAGTTAATTAGTAATAATTATTTTTGTTTTATTTTGAGGGAAAAAAGGAGCTTATTCCAGCAATATTAAGATTTATAGCAGTGATTTTTCTTTCCTTAAGATAGCTTTGTTTTGTTTGTTTTTTTAAAGAAAATGTAAAGATGTAAGCGTACAAGTCTTTGGTGTTGTTGGAGTGATGAAAACAAAAAGATCAAGAAATACTTCTTGAAAGTAATGGGGAATCAATACTTAACATTGGGTTGATCAACATTGTTGTTTAGAGTTCAATATGTTGAAGCTATGACACGGACCTAGCTGAAGGAGCTTACAGCGCCTCCCCAGCTGTTTTAGAGGGGGCTCGGAATGTACTTTTTTTTCCAGGGGAGGGGAGAGGAGTAAATCATTTCACTTCTAACTTCAGTTTCATTTAGTTCAATTTAAGTCTCGTTTTTTTTTCTACGACAATCAATTGAATACATTAAATCTTTCTATTTACATATTAAATGTTGCGTGCTCTATTGATTGAGCTACCGATGGTCTGCTATGAAACTGCATCCAATTCAAGGCTCTCAACGCGTCATTGTGTATATAATTAAATTTTGTACTTATCTTATATGATACAGACGTTTCTTCAAAAAAAAAAAAAGATGATTACGTCCTACGCGTCATGCATTTAGTCATGCATGTTAACCAATGATCCAAATTCTGCCAAGTCACTGGTTTTCTTGGCTAGCTCATGCAACTCATTCCATGCTCTAATAGCGCTAGGGAAGAAAGAGCATTTATAAAGATTTGTCCTAGTATATGGAACGAGGAATGTGCCTTAACTTGTATTTTGTTTTCTATATTTCATAGTTCGGCCGCTGTGGTTTAATCACTTTTGTGAACCAGTTTGGGAAAGTGGGGAGAAGTTTTCGTGCTCGTCTGAATTCAAACTCGAGACTCCACGATGGGAAGCCGATGTGTGAGCTACTGATTTCAAATACAAATTAGGGTTTAGAGACTAAAAAAAAGTCTTTAGTTTATTATTTTTGATAACGGCATAATTCTCAGCACAAGGCTTAACTCTTAACTCCCCTTAGCTTAGAATATTTTCTATTTAAAACAAATAATTAATGACGTCTAATTGATTTACTAAATAGGTTTATATTTTAAATTAATTATTGTGTTGTCATCGACAATGAATTATTGTGCAAAGCTTCAACTTGATCCGAAAATATAAGTGGAAGAAATAATGTGTACAAGATTCCATACATACAGACCATAACTAGTTAGAAAAAAAAGAAGATGGGTCAAATGGAAGGAACGTTTTGTACTGAGAGACATTCTACTGATTTACTGCAAATAGTTTCTAACATATTTTATTAGTCCAATAGATAAACGAAATGATTCTATTGCTATTTTACAATGATTGATAAGTACAAAGTAAAGTACCCCTTTCAGATCCTGTGATTTATAGGGCAGATGATGTTATGGTCGTCTGTTTCTGTGACGACGGTTAACAAGTGTGTCATGTGACCAGCCCGACGACCAAACTCATTTCTATTCCCCAAGGTCAAGTATCTAGGCTGGACTGAGATGCTTCATACAAATACAGAGATTCAAAAGTCTAAATCGAGATTCAAACCCCTAGGTTCGGAAGTCAAGCAATTTATCATTCAGCTACCTCGCCCCAACAATCATTGTTAACTTATAGTAACAATATATTGATGAAGATAGAATCAAACTAAGAATTTAAACTATCCGGAAAAACCTACGGGTCTTGAAGGCCATGCCTATGTGCGTTAGATTTTATTCCTGAAGTAGTTGTACGTAGTAACTAGTTTAAAGTGAAATGTAAAAATTCTAGTCAGCCAATCATAAGGAATCCATTTTATTTTGGTGGTGCGGGGTAACAGTTTATGTCCCCACCTCTTTTATTCTGTTGTCACTGTGTTCTGTTCAAAGTCTATGTGCTGAGGTTCACAGTATGAGATAATAAGAAAGAGAGAGAGATAGTCAGACAGACAGACAGACAGACAGACAGACAGACAGACAGACAGATAGATAGATAGATAGATAGATAGATAGATAGATAGATAGATAGACAGAGTGACAGAGAGAGAGGGGGGAGGGGAGAGTCAACCTCCTATGATTCGTTAATGACATGCACATGAATTAGTATAAATAGGCCTTTGAAAAACTAGTTCATATTGCATTGTAAATCTACAGGAGAGATTTGTTTACAAAGTCATATTAGAATCCTTCGGCTCAAACCGATAAGGACAAAAATAATGACACGAATTTATGCATTGCCTAAAGGTATGTTTATTACAAAGAAACGCCTTAGATCCTAATATCGATGAAGAGAAACGTCTCAGTACAGGTGTCGTGTTTTCATGTCAACTTTGTTTTCTTTTTGTACACTACTAACCTAAGAACTTCAAAGTTCTTTTGTACCAATCTAATCTAGACAGAACAACAAAACACTTGACCGATGACAGGCTGCATTGTTATATATAGAAATAAAGATGGATATTTTAATAGACGCACTAAACACAACTCCTAAGCTTAATCTAAGATTCAAGCTCCACACTTCAGTTCGGAAGCAGATTATTTTTTCTGCTAAAGAAGGACTGTATAGGGCATATGCCAAAAGAGTGAATATGTTAAGAACATGGTACTGTTTATTTTATTAATGCCTAAAATAAATGAATAATGTAAAAAATGTAGTTCATAATAAAGGTCTGGAAAGAGCTACAGTTCACATATTTTAAATTATCAACACTATTTGTTTTCGTTTTGTTAGACTAAAAGTAAAGAGCACCAACCTCATGCGAGTGACTGAAGGATTGTTTTAACATCATTTGATGAGTCCTTCTGAAACTTCCCGCTTTAGTCCACTTTTGGATGTTTCCGACTTCCTGTTTCTCTCTCTGCTGAAGAAATAAAAGATACCGTATGGATTTAAAACTTTGAATACAAATTCTAAGATACCGTATAGATTTAAAACTTTGAATACAAAGTCTAAGGTACCGTATAGAGTTAAAATTTGAATACAAAGTCTAAGGTAATTATATCATTATGTTACA
>JADKLZ010000003.1:35189236-35220303 GCA_021533235.1 Biomphalaria straminea | reverse complement strand
CCCCCCCCCCCCAAATGGTAGCAACAAATATATATTGATAATCTATTGACAAACACTACGCCTATGAAGAGCTTGGAAAAAAGAAATGTATATTCTAGCAGTTCAATAATTCATTAAAGGCACCGACTGGTTCATTTCTGTACTTAGAATGAGGGCAGACGACTAGACCAGTACTGAGTTGAACACAGGTAATAAAGGGATAACCAAAGAAATCATGACGAAGATGAACAAGAAGAACATATCAACTTTCATTGGTGTTAATGAAGTTAGAAATAGAACATTTCAGAGCTTTGGTCAGAGTCCTGAGTTTTACTTAAGTGTCTTATTAAATTATCCTTGAATTGTTGGGTGAATTTGAAAGTAAATATAGCAATTTTTAGACCAAAACATTTTTTTTTACAGTTAAAAAGATTCAATCATATTTTATTTATGTATACTAATATATGTAAAAAGATTACAACTGATTACACCAAAGCTTTCAAAACACAAGTACTGTTAACCACAAAGACGTATAGAAATTGAAAGCATTATTTTGTCCTATAAAATAACATGTACATATACATGTATTCATAAGATTTGTATCTAAAACTTTTTGTTCAAGCTGCTAATGTATGTAAGGCAAATATTTCGCATTGGATGTTTTTACATTTAAGACTTCAGAACATGGTAGCAAAAAAAAAAAGTAGTAACTACTTAGTAGACTAGCATGTTTATTATAAATCAAACAATTCAATGAATTTTGAACTTCACAAGGTGCATGTGGTCGATGAATATGTTAGTATATACCAATGATTAACTGTTATAGTAGCCCATTAGCGGTATAGTAAAGGAGATATTTTGTTATCTTCCGTTACAACGTCCTATAGCACATCATAAACTGAATCTCAAATCACGGTAGCAAAAGGGGACAAGAGGCCAACAGAAGAATGCCATGTAGGGGGTATTTACCTGCCTTATTAGCGCCCTCGCAGAAAGGTCCATGAAGAGAAGACTAAGTCGAAGGTGAACAGTTCCACGTGGTCTAACAGGACTCTTCACAGACACTTTACACACGGGAATGACGGCAGTTGTAAAGAACGCCCAGTGGTGACCTTCTTGCACCAGTCAACTTTCTGAGCACGAAACCAAGACAACAGAAGTGAAACAATACTCCCTGCCAACAATAGTGTTCTCGACAATTTTCACCAACGAAACCTCATTGATTTCACATAGATTGAATAACGATTTCGTTAAGATCAACATGACTCCAAGAAAAACAAACCAATAAATCAGTCCACGAGTCAGAAACCCAACAACGAAATACACTATTAACTTATAAGATAGTTGACCTTATCGAAAATAGAAAGTATAAAATGTCTCACATGTTAATTGCGAGAATGATCTCAGCCATGTAATTCCTTAACGCTATCGTTTTAATGCAAAACAAAAGAACTAGTTTCATTTGAAATTACTAAGCACCGACAATTCCTCGTTCTATCTATATTAATGTCCAAAGATGTTTTGTTTCACAGTTCTAGTCCATGCTACATATATGACTGTAACAAATGCAGTACACTAGGAAGGTGAAACCCTAAGATTAACGTTGTGGGTTTATTCAATTCAAGCTCGAGAGACTTTTATTGTACATGCTTCTTTATGTTACACACACACACACTGTTACTTGTAGACTGAATCCAAAACGGCGTGGCAGTTACAGTAGATCTAGGCACACCACCGATTTCTTAGACTACTTTAGAAGTACCGATAATTAGGTAATAAAGCTAATTATATTACTACAAATTTATTTTTTTGTACTCACAAAGCGAGGCTTTCAAATAATAATGAAGGGAACTCAGTGGAAGGGCGGGGGAGGAAGGGAAACAACTAAAGACATTGACACAAACTAAAACCGGGTTGTCTCTATCTACAGTATGTTTCACACTAACGACCAACAAGGGAATGTTCTTGTACTTTCTATAGCATCAAGGAACTATATGCTGACACGTTCTAGACACACGCTCGATACGCCAACACAATGTTCACAAAAATATTCTACAGCCCAAATAAATATGAGGCAGTGCTTCTCAATTTTTAACCATGTGACAAAAATCTAGACCAAAAAATTCGTTTGCGCCCAAGACACGTCATGAGAGTTTTGTAAGCTCCTGATTAGAACATTGTTTTCTGTGCATATATTTACAAAATGTTGGGAATCCAGATTTAAGTAATGCATTTTTATTAACACAAGTCTTTGATTTCCCCCCCCCCTTAGTTTTTATTCAGTTTAAGCAGTTTCTACGCTAGACAGGCTATAAAAGTTTCCCTTTCAGACCCTGTGATCTATAGGGCAGATGATGTAAAGGTCATCTGATTTTGTAGCCCACGGTTAACGAGAGTGTCATGTGGCCAGCACAACGACAAACCGCCTTTACTTTTCCCCAACTAATTTCAGTTACCCATTAGAGCTGGGTGGACTCAAGGACGCCCGAAAATCCCGAAATAGACAAGCTATACATGGAGTTAATTGTGTAGTAACAGTAGACGCCCTCCGCCTCTTCCCCCCCCCCATATTAGCAAGAGTAGAGCCGTTTATAAGGACTATAATGTGTCACTTCCAAACATAATGCCCAGATATTAAAAATGATTTTGAAACTGTAAGTTTATCTAAAGAAACTATAGGGGACTCATAGGTAAAAATGAAATTTAGACCTACATCAAAAGTTAGCCTAAAGAATTTGTAACTTTTGAGTTCTGGTCCAGTTCTACTAACAAAAAAATAACAGGCTAATGTTACAGCGCTATTGCATTACTTCTAAAAGTCATCGATGAAACTTCTCTTAAAAGGGAGTTTTAGTTACGGTATCTATATAAATGAAGCAACAGGCCAAATATTTTTTGATGTACTTTAAGTCTAAGAATTTTGAATTATTAGTAGGATAGACGAAGCACCAAATATAATAGGGAAAATATCTGGATTGTTGGGATTGTCCATAAAACTACCCGCGAAGCTTGAGGCAAGTTGAAGGTGAATTGGAAAGACTGCAGTTCTATTGTAAAGATTTAGATATTTTCAGTTTGCATTTTAAGGTGGATTGACAATATTGAAACCATACTTGCAACTTAAAATAATTGATCTGCTTTCTAATAATCATCTCAAACATTTCTAAATGTTCTGGATAAGGCAATTACAGAGGCTTGCCTCTGTTTATATCACAATATATCTGTGAAGACCAAGAGGAATAGAAAAAGACGGTTCACAGATTAAGGGATAGGTAACAGGTAATCTGTGAAAAGCTTAGAAAATGTTCCTCAAAAGTTTGCTTATCGCTGCTCTAGTTAAACTGTTTTAGAGTAGAGTGTAAACAAAGCTAGCTGAGGAGAAGCTAGATAGAATGTATTTTTTTGTTTAAATAATAACAAAATGTAACAAAACAAAAATAACACAATGTAACAAAACAAAGTCGATAGTTATGGACACCGGGTGACAAGAAATAGACAAAAACAAAAAGAAGCAATAGGAAAAAGTATAGTTTTTAAAACCAAAGCTTATAGGATGGGAAATAGCCGCTAATTATCGCCATTTGTCTGAAAATTACAAGGTTTAGCTCCCTTTCTACTATATAAAACAAAATTAATTAATTAGTACTAAATGATTAGCTAACTGGTTAATTTTTTTAAATTGATTCGTGTATTGTTATCGACTATGAATATTTTTTTCAAAATTTCAACTTGATCCAAGAATGGGAAGCAAGGGAAAAAACGTGTCACAACGTAATAAGGGAACTAACTTCATATTTATATATTGCAGATGCCATACACAACAGAAACAGAAAGAAGGGGGAAAATGCAACGGCGCCTGGTGATTACATATGCCCAACCTGCGATCGCAGCTGTGTATCAAGGATATATATTAATAAACTATTTTTTTTTATTGATTCATGCTCTCAGAGAGTTCAGACGTAAACGAGTATTTTAGAGAAATAGACCACATTGTACTGTAAAGATAATTGTTTATTAAATGTAAAAAAAACCCAAAGAAATGATTATTAATTTTCGTAGGGAAAAGAAGGAAAATGATATTGTAACTGTAGCTGGAGAGACCATTGAAATAGTGCAAACTTTTAAATACCTTGGCACTATCCTAGACAATAAATTAAATTTTACAGCAAATACAGATTATATCAGCAAAAAAGGGCAGCAAAGATTACGATTACTGAGAAAACTGTCCTCTTTTAATATTAGCGAAAAGGCCTTGGCTACGTTTTATCACGCTCACATCGGCAATATTTTACATTTCAATATCACTGCATGGTATGGCAATCTAAGCACTAAGAATAAAAATAAACTCCAGAGAATCCTAAATGGTGCTGGTAAAGTCATTGGCTAAAACCCACAAACCCCATTAGGGCAGCTGTTTGAGGCAAACATCCTTACAAAATCTAAGAAGATTCTAGAAATAAAAAATCACCCTTTGGGTCAGGATTTTCTTATTTTACCATCACAAAAGAGATACAAGACACCGATAGCAAAGACAAACAGACACAAAAACTCTTTTGGTCCTCTGGCAATCAGATCATTAAATAGAACCAATCTAATGTAAACTTTTCATATGTAAATTGTGAGTTAGTCTGGTGTGAATGTACATTTTTTAAAATAATGTTAAGTTTTGTATAATGCACAAATTGTAAGACAAATTTCCTTACGGACAATAAAGATTATTATTATGTCTTGTCAGGTTCAATGATAAATTGGGCTAAGTTTTAACTTGATCTGAGATGGGAAGTGGGAAAAAAAACAACACATGTTTTTACTATACAGACAGAGTGAGATGATATATGCTTTAAAAAAAATATAATCTGGATACCTTCCAAATAAAAAACCAAGAAAAGGTCCAGACCTTCACACCAGACTGTATATCACCTTCAAAATGGTACTATGTCATTTCAATTATGTAGAAGTAAACTAATTAAGGTGGCTAAGTGTTAAAGAGCTTGGCTTCCTAACAGAGTGGTCACGGGTTCAAATACTGGTGACGGATTTTTTTTATATTTCTGGATCTTTAGAGCAGCTTTGAGTCCACCCAGCTCTAATAGGTACCTGACAGAGAAAGGTAAAGGGGGTTTATCGATGTGCTGGGTGGTGGCCTATGCAACAGACGGGAACCACAGGCAGAGATGAAATGATGATGATGGGATCATTTATTATAGTTTGTTCGACATTTTGTATAATGCAAAACATAAAATATCAACCAAACATTATAATAGAAATTCAAGCAGTTTATAAAATATACTTTTACCAAAGCCTAAAAATGTTTTAAATATATTTATGTAGACCTATAAAGGGATGAAGTGTGTGTATAAAAATAGAGGTAGTGTTTTCAATTTGAACTGATTCAAATCTAAAATGACATTATTTTTGTCTTCACCTGGATGTGTTTCTTTTGATCCATACATTTCAAATGGAAATTTATAACATATACATTATAACATTTCTAATCTTTGCCTTTTAAAAAAAAGGTTAAGAATATATTCAAAATTAATTTGTTGATAATTTGTTTTTACCAAAATGTTTTTGTGTCATAATTAATTTTCTTACCAGTATATGTTCCGGCACTGCTATTACATGTTCAGATATATGTTCAGAAACTGTCTAGATATCAGTATGTGTTTAGGACACTGCCAGTATGTTTGGGCACTGGCAGGATATCAAAATGTGTTTAGGGCACTGGCAGGATATCAAAATGTGTTTAGGGCACTGGCAGGATATGTTTAGGCACTATCTGGATATCAGTATGTGTTTAAGGCACTGCCAGTATATGTTTAAGCACTGGCAGGATATCAGAATGTGTTTAGGGCACTGCCAGGATATGTTTAGGCACTATCTGGATATCAGTATGTGTTTAAGGCACTGCCAGTATATGTGTAGGCACTGGCAGGATATCAGAATGTGTTTAGGGCACTGCCATGATATGTTTAGGCACTGGCAGAATAGCAATATGTGTTTAGGGCACTGCCAGTAAGTCTTTTGGCACTACAAGTATATTCTCAGGCACTGCTTATCTTTGGGTGTAAGCATGCTTCTGCCATGTCAACTAAAAACAAAGTACCAGTACCCATTTTTTAAGAAGATGTCCAAATAAATAGCAAGTGTTCCCAGGGGCAGGAGAAAGTAGTGCATAGAACTAATGTGTTATTACTTGTGTAAATTAGATATATCTGTGTTCACTAAGTATCTGCAAGCATTCTCCATAAAATGTTCATGCTAATCAAAAGAAGAAATTTCAACTGGAACAAACTAGCCAGTAGAAATTCTGTTGACTGTAGACTATATATATTATAATAATACATGTTAAAGTATGCTTAGAAATATAGGAAGTCATTCAATAGTAAGAGCTGTCCCCTAGCACTTCCATCATGAGATAAGCAAACTTGATGTATTTACATTACAAGCACCAATGTAATTGTTTAAATATTGCATGCAGTGTGTATTTGTATATTACCTACATTGTTGATGTTAGTTTTAGATAGGTGGCTACTGAAAAACAAAATGTAGTATACAAAATATATTAATATGGAGAAAACACTGTAACACAATCTTTCTTTTCATTGTACATATTTCATAACTTGCTAGAATGTGGTTGACAACCAACATTTCTAAACTTTACCCAAATTCAACCAAGAACCAAAAATGAAGGAGCTGATATTACATTCGGTTCGCACTGAAGCAGTATTGTCGAGTCCCAATGTTAAATTAGATCTATAGATATATTCTAAACATTGATAAAGTTATTGATTTTAAAAAAATGATAATTTTCAGCTATGTTTCGAGGATCTTGGATTTCTAGGAAACATGAATGCTAATGTTTAGCAAGTTAACAAAGTTTTTTTTTCTTTAATGAAACTAGATGTACAATAGAATAGTAGGTTTCAAGAAATCTTCAGACAAGCATTACACAACTCTGCCAATACATGGTGATTAGTTCAGCATTTACTCATAGGAAACTGCTAAGCATATTAATCACTTCAACAGAAATTGTCTATTAACTTGTCTGTCACAAGGATTAAAGCTACAATTACATTAATTACTAAAAAAAATGAGCATTTTGTCAAGTTTCTCTCCTTTAGAAGAAAGTTTGAAAGTCCCATAGACTTTATCTTGACTTGAAACAGGACCAAGAAACATATGTGCTACTTTGATGGTGACCAAATAGTTAAAAGTCTAGACATGAAATTTTTTTTATAAGAATCAAAGGGATTAAACAAGTATGTGTTTAAGATGACCTGCTAGATGGCTAAGGTATCAGAGTTCATTATAAGGTATGGAGAAATACAGAGACAATGGCTTCTAGAACCAATGGCTTAAATTATTAGGAATAATGACATGAAATAAATGTGCTGCACACAGGAAAGTACTTAAGAATATTCTAGACTGAACATTCTGGATTTGGATTTCAAAATAAATCATTAAAGATTTTTAAAAATAAAAAATTTGGTCTCTTAATCAACATAGAAAACAAAAAAAGATACAACACAAATACTGAGGAAGAAAACCTTTTGATCAGGTACCAAAAGGTTTAGTGGGTGGGTAGCCAGCAATAGCTTAAGAAGCCATCCTGACTGAAGCTTATTGGTTTAGACGCCAGTTACTAGCCTTTGCCCCTTCTTCTGTTAGTGAAAATAGCTCTGCCGGATTCAATATCTGAGTCACAAGTAAAGATCAAAAGGTTTAGTTCATTTAGTCTAAAAATGCAGGTGATACCTCTTAACAGCCTCATATTCTGCCCCTATCAGACAGGTAAACAGGAGATTCACACTCAGTATTGAACAGTATTCACACTAAAAATGTCTCCATGTGACTACCATTATTGTCAACTTCTCAATGAATGTTTTACAGAATGCTATGTAAAGGGAGGTGCATACTTGGTGATCTAGTTTTGCCTTATACAAAATAAAACAAAAAGTCTTAGATTGGAAATAGTAAGTCAGTATCAATCTCCTTGGCACTGAGCTGTATCTGACTAAAGCAACAAGAATAGCCAAAAGCAAGACAAAAAAAAAACTGGCTGGGCAAGGCGCTTGGGGAAGAATATATGTTAAAAGCAGTCTTTTTTGGTGAACTGAAAGGTGGTTGGAATAACAGAGGTGCCCCACAGAAATACTTTCAAGACCAGCATAGGCACCAACTTGCTTTAACATACATAGAAGAGAGCACTGGCTGCAGATGGCTTTAGAATGAGACAGCTGGATATCATTTAAGGCAGCAGGATAAACATTTGAGACCAAAAGAAAACTACTGCTGAGACAGACACTAACAGCAAAAATATCAACCGCAGCAGACAATGGTTATGTGCTGGATGTGGCAACCTATCTAGGTTGCAGCTGAAATACGGCAATCCTCATTAATCTTAGGACTCAAAAACAAGTCTTATGTATATAATCATGCTCCAAATGTAATTGGCTAGTCAAAAGGAAATGCTGAACTCAGCAGCCACTTCAACATAGAAAAAGAGATTGTGCTAAAGAGATTCCACTACAAAACAGGAATAGTTTTAATTATTTTCAAAAGTTATAGTTCAGATTATAGGCACTTACCAGAAAAAAATGCTTGAGATCTGGGATCTAATAATTTTAATGTTATTTTTGAACTACCTACCTTTTTAGATAAAGCAAAGCCCTCAGATAATCTGCGATTATCTTCCTCTAAAGCAGCATTTCTATCTTTCCTAAACTGTTCCAAAATACGCCGAATATATGGATCATCTTCGCTTTCATCATCATCATCTTCCTCTTCATCATTATCATCATCATCATCTTCATCTGAGTCTCGGTGTGGAAAAAAGGGTGCAGGTGGAGCTGAGGGAGACCTAAACACCATAGAAGTTGGTGATGTTGGTGGAAAAGCTCTGGGACTTAACTTTCCAAGTGTTTCAACATCTATGGTTTCTGGCTTGGATTGTGCCCTTTGCTTGCTTAGCGGTGCAGACACAGGTCTTGGAACTTGGAATGCTGAACGAACATTGTTTGATCTGAAGGTCTGAATAGAACTTGGAGGCACACTAACAGGAGCAACAAATTTGTGGTGCTTTACAGGATTAACATTTGCAGCCTCCAATATAGCATGACCATCATCAGCAACAGACAAGGACAAAATTGGGTCTCCAGCATGTGATTCACCATCACTTCCCAGAAGGCAGTTCTGTTCCTGAAGCTGCTGCTGGCGAGCTTGAAGGAGTCGTTGCATACTTTGCCTCAAGTTCTCTGTACTGATATTGTTGGAAAATAAAGTATCTTTGATGCTTGGTTGTGTAGGATCTGGCATGGCTCTGGGAGTCAGCTTATTGATGGGCCTTGAACCATGCTGCCAACACTCTTCACTGCTTGTTGAATTATTCAAGCCTAATTAAACAATAAAATAACTCATGTCAATAAATTCCTTTTTAGATCACTACAAAGAAAAATAAATCAGAAAATGCTTAATGCACACTGTGACTAACAAACTAACATAAAGAAACTATATTATCTCAAAAATCCATATATTTACTACAAATACATTCATTGACACAAGTCTTTTCAACGATTCCTATCATAAGCTTCCACTCTCAAAATAGGAAAAGGTGGAAGTTGGTTGGGCAAGTGGAGTCTGGCTATTCCTAAAATCTGGCAAGAAAGCTAATAAAGCATCATGCTAATAATGTGGATGTTGTTCAATTTTTCTATTTTTGTTAATAAGATCAGATAGAATCACATCTCATCTAATTGGATCCAATTTGGATCAGATCCAATTAGAATTACATCTAATTCAGATCAGATCCAATGCTATCTGATCCAATCTTGATCAGATTCAATCCTATTCAATCAAATCTGATTAGGAACCGATTTAATCAGATCCAATCCTATCAAATCCAATCTATTCTGATCCTGATCAAATCTGATTAGATTTTATTTAACATAAACTAGGAATCGATATTTAATTTTTGTTTATATTAAATGTTTTCTGATTTGTTTAATGAACACAGAGCACACTAGAGCCCTGATTTAGATGCTCTCCCTAGCTACACCTCTGTGGATAATAATAAATAATATACAACAAATGAAGGATTTCTTTTCAGTTGTGATCGACGTGTGTCACTGAGGAAGATTCTTATGATCCGCTGGCCAGACAAGATCTCGAATGAGGAACTGTGGCAAAGAACAAAATAGCAGCCCATTGAAATAGATATCCTTCAGAGCCGCTGGAGATGGATAGGTCACACCCTGCACAAGCCCGCATCCAACATAACAAGGCAAGCCCTAACCTGGAACCCCCAAGGAAAGAGGAAGAGAGGACGGCCCAGCAACACATGGCGCTGCGATCTGGAAACAGAAGCTAAGCAGATGGGCAAGACATGGGGACAGTTGGAGAGACTCGCCCAGAACCAAGATGCCTGGAGAAAGCTGGTTGGTGGCCTATGCCCCAGTAGGGACCACAGGCAGAGATGAGATGAGATGCTTGTGTGTCAAAAGCTTACTACTTTACATTAAACAGTTGCTGTGTCTGAGATGATTATAACTACATATAAATAGTTGGCTACTGTATCATTTTTTCATTGCTACACAGAGACAAATCTGGTAATCTGTCCCTTGCGAAGTGTGAATATGCTTTTTTATTCAGTTGATGCTTACAAAAATAAACCCATGAGTTTTAAATATAAAATATCTATATTTTTTTCTAAAAATTATTATAGAAATAAAATAGTGTTACTTAAAAAGGTTTTATTTATATTAATATATATTTTATGCTGTTTTTTAAATTATAATTTAAAACAAAAAATAATGTGACAACTAAGAAATACAAATTCTTGCAATAAATTGCTCAGTTACCTCTGCGAATATCAAAAGCAGAAATAGGTCTTTGAATAGACGATGAACTGGCAGTACTGTTAACAACATCCACTTCAGGAGAAAGATTGCCTTGAGTTGACATATTACTGAGATCTAATGCATTTGATGTATCACTGGTATTTAGTTGGTACATTCTATAAGGCAATTCCACAATACACACCTGACAAAAAAATTTTTTTTTAGAAATATGTTAAGAAGATGATAAAATTTAATGTTTTTACCAACCTCTGAAAAACTAAAATTTGTTTAGCTCAAGCACACACAAAATATATCAGGTAGGTCTTAAATTATTTTACCTAAACAGAGGTCTATGTTTTGTGTCATGGTAACTTTTGATTCTATTTAAGAAAAAGTTTTGAGTGACATATTGTATGAGCATGACTGTTGCAGGGCCACATATGAGTTTTGTTACACTAATTCCACCTGTAACCATGTCTAAATTAAGATGCTGTTTGTAAATATAGTAATTTTCTATTGTTAGATGATCTTTATTTATTTGGAACTTCTTTTATCTCACCTAAGCAACTAATATGTTTGTATTCTCTAAACCAAATGAAAAAAATTTAAAAAATATAAATGGGAATTTTTCAAAAGAAAAAATTTAGTTTTCTTGTACCAGCTAAGCACGCACAACAGCTTAAACCACAGCTAGAAAATGTTAATTTTTTAAAACGTAAATGAATGTGTGTAATAGTACATATTATTTATATAGAAGTACAGACTGGCTTTTGCCTGCTGATTTGTTCCCAGTCTTTATATTGATAATTATGGCAGTTACATTCCCTTCTTTTCTATTTTTAATTGTAATACGGGGCCACATTTTAAAGATCAACATGACATACTTTTTTTAGCCCATGAATTCTTGTATCTATTACAATGAATTTTTATAGCTCACACTCTATTTCTTTTTCTGTCTGTCTGTCTCTTCACTCTCTGGAACCCCCATTTTGTTTTCTTTTAACTTGTGCATCATAATTTCTCCAGCATAGACTTTTGACTTAATTTGGAAAGACTCGCTGCATAATGTGCCCCTAACACATGCACACACTCCTGTTTTGGGCCTATTAATATTAGTAGCACTTTTAAAACCCACTTGTTCATTCTGTTCTATAGGAGCTTCTTCACGACCAAACCCTAGGCCACTGTCACTGTTGCTATTGTTTCCATTGCCACTGCTGTTGACTTGCTCCAGTTTAACCATAGGATCAGCCAGTGCCTGTGACTGGACTATCTCAGTATCAAACTTTCTGGGTGGTGCGTCACGGTATAGGTTGGCAATGCACAAAATAAGTGATGTAGGTGACTTTGGGAACTCAACACATCGGTACATCTCGTGGCTGATAGTAGTACAATGTATCTGAAAGTAATAAAAAAGTTCTTGGTTATTTTCTATATACCAAAAATAACTATACATTACTTCATTACAACTATAAAGTTATCTACATTAAAACCAGTAGTGTGTGCCATATGGTCTAGTTCAGTGATGGGCAAACCATAACCCGCAGGCCAACTCCAGCCCACCAAATGGTTTAATCCAGGGGTCTCAAACTCATATCAGCATGTGGGCCGCAGTGGAAAGTATCAACCAGTCAGCGGGCCGCACAGCATCAAATTTTACGAACACTACTGTCACTGCAGTTAAATGCTAAAATAAAGTTTTTATAATTTTTAATTACATCTAGTGTAGTTTATTACATGCACAGGCAGTTTAGTTTACTAAAATAAGTTGACGTTGTCTCTGTCACTAATAAAAAAGCAGAAACTGTAGTTTCCAAAAAATAAAAAAAAATATAATTACTAGGCCTACTGAAAATGGTTCGTCACTCATGTTTCTGTCCACTTAGCTGAGAGCGTTCGGCAGAGACCAGACCATCGGCGTTAGGTCTGAAGTCGCGTGTAGTGGCAAGCCGTAAGGTTGCTCTCAGATGCTAATCAGTCAGTCTTGATCGTTATGCTGTTTTTTTATCTTCATTCTGGACAAAAACTGTTCGCAAACGTACGTACTCCCAAACATCACTACAATTCTAGCAGCTGCGCAGAATTAGTTTGGAAACTTCTCTCATAGAAATGTGGAACGCCAAAATCAGCGTATTTTTGCTTCACAACAGTGTCACACTGCAGGTCCAGTATTTCCATCAGGACTGCGAACGTAGTGGCAACATGGAAAAAACTGTAGTTCGAGAGCAGTTAATTGCTGAAAGTGAATTTCAAAATCTTCCACTAGTCTGGAGAGGATGTCTACGTAGTCGTAGGCGCTGTGGTTCAACCGTTATGCTCTGTAAAAAAGAGAAATGAGCCAGGTTTCCATCTGCCAGCTGAGTGGCCCACAAAGTCAGCTTGCATCTGAATGATTTTATGTGGTCAAACGTCATGGTAATCAGCTGCTTTGTGCCCTGTAATTGTGAATTGAGTCCAATGAGATGTTGCGTAATGTCAGTAAAAGAGCGAGATCCGACAAAAACATTGGGCCACTGGGCTGAGGTATGTCTCTGTCTTTCATTGCCATGAACAATTCTGTTTCCCGTCTCAGTTCAAAAAATCTCTGCAGCACTTTTCCACGACTCAACCATCTGACTTCCGTATGATGCAGGAACTCTCCGTATTCTGTTTCTAAATCAGCTAGAAATGACACAAACTGTCTGTGGTTGAGACTCCGTGCAAGTAAGAAGTTCACCTTCTTCACGACAACATCCACCACGTTCTTTTGTAAAAATGTAAAATGTTTTACGTTTCGGATGTTCCTTCAGAGTTGAAGATGATTACTTCCTAGTCCAAACCTCCCGCAGGACGACGGGAGCGGGCAGGGTTTGAACCCTGGACCATCGATAAATCTGAATGACAGTCCAGCTCGCAAACCTCACGACCAGGCAGCCATCGTTCTTCATTTGTAGACTTTGCCACATAGTGCTTCTTGGTGCAGAATGCACCGTATGGCTGCAAAAGGTCCCGCCAAGCTGAGCTAATTCCGTTTCTGTATCAATTATCCAATAACACCAACCTTCTCTGAACTCATTGCTGGTGCACCGTCCGTAGCCACTGAAACAAGTTTTTCCCACGGTAGCCCAGACCTGTCAATACAAGCTTCCAGCTTTTGAAATACGTTGCGCACGTTGTGCAGTTGTAAATCATTTCATGGCTTACATGTGGTCATTGTAAATTTTATCTAATTTTTTATTAGCGGACGTGGTCACGGGCCGCACAAAATAGTCTCGCTGGCCACATGCGACCCGCCACATGTTTTGTAATAATAAGGTAAAATAACAGTTTCACTCACAATGTAAAATTAAAATTGAAATAACAAAAATATTACCATTTTAATTTGTATGTTCACCTACTGGTTGCATCGGCTGAACCAAAATGTACACAAGTGCAGGAAACAAGTTTCAGGGGTACGTTAAATGTCATTAAACAAGTGACAATTGAGTCTGTGCTATTGTTTCTTTATTTCGTAAAGCATGCATGTTAAACATTGAAACTAAGATGTTGAGCAAATAGCCTAGAGTTTAGGTGAGTGGACATGGATGTAATTTTCTTTATAAACTATAATATATTACAGGCACTTTACTTCAGAAGATAATAACACTCTTTAAGCATCCATGAGAGATTTAACAAATCAACAGCTGAATATCTATGTAAAGAATTATTAGGTTAACACAATCTTTAGAAAACAAGTTGTTATTTCTCAGGGACCTGCTATATTAGACCTTACAATATTGCTTAAAGTAAGTAAACTGACAAGGGGCCAATGGTCGAATGGTTAAGTGCTCGGCTTCCGAACCTGAGGTCCTGGGTTCGAATCCCAGTGGAGACTGGGATTTTGAATTTTGGGATTTTTAGGGCGCCCCTGAGTCCACCCAACTCTAAAGGGTACCTGACTTAAGTTGGGGAAAGTAAAGGCAGTTGGTCGCTATGCTGGCCACACGACACCCTGCTCGATAACCGTTGGCCAAAGAAACAGATAAACCTTAACATCATCTGACACATAGATCGCAAGGTCTGAAGGGGACACTTTTTACACACTAAGAAAACTGACATAGAATTTTGTTAAACATTGTTTGATTCAAGTTGCTTGAGCCTCATTCTAATAATCATTTTTAAAAATTTTCCAATAATCTCTCATGGTTAGAGAGAGAATTTATCAATGATCTTTTTATTACAATAAAATAGAAAAGGCTGCACCAAGATGAATGAACATATCAGTAACCAGTTCACATTATTAATTACACAAAATTATGACAAACTACTATCAAAACACTTGCAGTTTCATATAAAGAATTAGTTTAATATTGATGTCATTAAATACAATTTTAAAATTCTTTTTTTTTTTAAAACTATAAGATAAAAATATTATAGCCCACCCAAACTTTTTCTTGGAGGCATGGTGGCTAAGCGGTAAGGCGCTTGGCTTCTGTACCAGGGGGTCCCGGTTCGAATCCTGGGATTTTATTTCAGGATCTATGGGCGCACCCAGCTAATGGGTACCTGGCAATAGTCGGGGAAAACTAAAGGCGGTTGGTTGTTGTGCTGGCCACATGACACCCTCATTGACCATAGGCCACAGAATCAGATGACCTTTACATCATCTGCTCTATAGACCACAAGGTCTAAAGGGGAACTTTTTTTTTTTAAACTTTTTCTTTAGGTTTTCTGCCTGCTCCCAACAAATTTTTGTACATCACTAATCTAGTTATTTTTATGGAACAAAGTATAAGGTAAAACTAATAAAAGAAAAACTGAATGACATATAGGTACCTGAAAAGCCTCAGCATGCTGTAAATGAGCACTGTGCGGACTTAGTTCTGGCTCAATCATAAAGATGTGACAAGATGAGTTGGGAATTTTTAAACTTTCAGCTCCATTGGTGTAACTACTGCAGTCATCATCAGGTAAGCTCAATGTCACCAGACCAAAAAATCTCTCGTCATCTGGGCAAATACCACTAAAAGCTATTCTCTCATGGGGATAGAATGCAACCTGCTTTCCCATGGAATTAGTGAGTGTGACCCCAGAGGAGTTGACTTGCATCAAGACCAAAGTGTGGACTCGCTTCTCCAATCTCAATCTCCTTACTGCATTACGCAAAGCCTGGAGCCTCTGGTGTGGGCGTGTATGAGAACTGGGAGTTTCTATTGAACCTATGTAGCCAACAACTGCTTTAGCTGAGTTTGTTGATTTCTGTTGGTCTTGTTTGTCACTATTGTGATCTCCACTGGGTGACGCTGAAGGCTGATCTCTATTAGATGCTGTCAATTCTACAGATTTTTTTATATTTTCTTCAGAATCACTTTGCTGTGGTGCTTTTATTTCAGCTACCTGCGGGACCTTTTTAACAATTGCAGCAGATAAAGAAACTTTTTTGGCCGTTGCCACTGATCCATTTTGTAAAGCCCCATTTACAAAACCAATATGCTGTACATCTTTAGCCTCGTATCTGTCCGAGTCTTTCTTACTTGAAAACTTTTCCTGTCTATTTTTTCCCCAGGCCAGTTCTGCAACATGTGCCCAGGCTTGATCTTCCTGGGATGTCAGACTTGAGGAGAGATCGGATTCTGCACCTGTTGGAATATAATGTTTTAACTGATTTTCTTTTCTATCTCTTTGATATGAAGGTGGTGCTCTTTCATATTTAGAAGCTTTGACTGTAGGATTGACTCTAGGCCTAATTCTATTTGGATATCTTGATTTACTTCTGGGTGGATAGTCATCATCAGAAGAATCTGAACTATTATAATTCTCAGCAACCTGTAAAATAAAAAGTCAGATTTAGATTTATAAGTTTTATTGTTGTTCTCAAAAAACTAAAAACAAATCTATTACTGAAGTGATTTTTTAAAGGCCTAAAAAACAACAGTTACCTTAAATATATCAAATTAAATACATGCATGCAGATACAAGGAGTTTCACATCATTACAAAAATAGATTATTCCATTATTTTCTATTTTTTGGTTCTTCTCAATTAAGTTGATATTCAGGCGATATTAGAGCTTAATGATTCTAGATTATAATGATTCCAATGAAAATATGCAAACCTGTAATTCAAGACTTCCAGTAGATAGGCCAACCATTCTTACAACATCATCATGGCATGCTTTACTAACATTTTGACCATTCACAAAATATAGCAGATCACCAGCTTTCAAACCAGCAACATCAGCTGGACTTCCTGGTACTATGCAGCTTAACATGCATGGATTTTGACCAGATATTGTGAAGCCATAGCCTACTTTTCCTCTCACCAATACTACTGTTTTAGTACCTTGAAGAACACGTTTCTTTCTGCGCTTTGTATGTTGATTGAGGTTGGGATACATGGCTGAAATTAACATTTTTATTCTATTAAATAAACATTTTAAGAATTAATTTAAAAAAAGGAATTCAGTTTGAACAAGTTCAATACATATCTTTAAATGTTTTTGTTTTCATTTTTTGTTAAATGTTTTGTTAATTTTCATATTTGGTGTATGAGGACCACAAGGCTGGTGGAACGAAGAATTTGATGAAGCAAAGCGAATAAGACAAGCAACATAAGCTCAACATCACTGGACTTACTAAACATTATAAGTGAAAAACCATAAGTGTGGGCACAACATGGGCTAAATTGTGCTGATTTGCAAAAAAAAAAAATAAAATATCAAACCATAAATGCTAAGCAACTAGCTCAATTTAATGATATTGTTTATAAAGATTTTAATATTACCTGTAAACTAGAGAATCTAAAATGGAAGCCAGTAGCAGCTCTGTAACCATTACCTAAAAATATATAAGATATGTATACATTTTTTTTCAACACTTTTATTTAAAATCACTGTCACAGATGCCATTATAGATTTATTTGTATATTTCACATTTAAAAGCTTGTGTGTAAATAGAAATAGAAACCCTTAACTGAGCCTCAGGAATTACCCCACAAATCTAGACCCTTGACAGCACCTCAGGTTTAACACAAGACGTAACTATGATGTCGCAAATCTATTGGTTGATTTGAAAATAAATAAAGACTTTTTTTTTAAAGAGTTAGGTCAGCTGGGATAAGATGCACCAGATTCTGTCTGGAGCGAGCTTTTTAAACGATAGGTTGCGTTTCTAGTTTACTCTGAAATAATATTGAAGAAAGAAGCCTTTTTATTGTATTTTCATTTTATTAATATGTACCTTGTACATAAGCTGTACTTAAGTTATATTTGAATTAAAGTTTCCAGTGTTTTATTTCAACGAAGAAGTTATTCATTTAATTCCTAGATCGTCTCTGTTCATTATTGTATTTAATTCAAGATAGAGTCCCCGGCAGCACAAGACTACTCTCTTATCGGACAGCAACTTCTTATTGCACCTCAAGATAAAGTTGGCGAACTCATCAATTCTTCATTCATCATCGATAAGAGAGAGTTGTGACAATCACTATCCCATCTATACATCCTGTCCTGTCTGATCTAATTTGACTATTAGGTATTTTGATATTGTTAGAAAAAATTGTTGACATATTTAGAACCATTTATTTTGTACAAGTATGATTTATTAAACAATTACAAGCCACCTACTCTGATATGAGTACCGTACTATACTTACTTATTTCTTACACTAAATGCTGATATTAAGCCATATTTTTTTTTTTTTTTCAAATTTGAATCTTAAAGGGAAACTCCCATGGTTTTGACAATTTTTGATATAATATGTGTTTTGATTCACAGATAATGAATATATTATTCTTTTTTTTTAATTTGAAATAATAACTTAGTAATTGATGTTTTTCTGACGTTATTTTTCTGCGCATCCAAAACAGTCAGACTTTCACCGGGTTTCTATGTGACGTCACACTAACCTATTAATTTAATCTATTGACTCATTTTATAGCGTGAGACCAAAGATACAAATTCTCATTAAAAAAAATAAAAGCGCCGTCTATACGGTTAGATCTAGGACCTTGTAAGCAAAGAACAAAATGCGTATTAAAAGGAGATTTACATGCTTGACTAACCAACGCAGTGTATATTTTCTCGCCTGACCACTTAACACACAACAAACATTATCGCTTGGTTGTCTTGTCATGACCGACTACACGTAGTCTAGACAAGCCTTACACTGACCAGTTTATTCGAATCAGTCAGACACACGATATATTTACTTCTTTGGATAGGGAGAGGTTTAGATGAAAATGTTGTTTTTTTTTCTCGAGTTGGTTATCCTAATGCTTTTACATCTCTCTCTCTATATATAAAACTATTGCATAGCTCTGGACTATACCGTCACTAAGCCTAAGAGCCTGACAGCTACTGTAAGAAAGAAGCGATACGATTGGTTAAATCTAGTTTCCCTTTCAGTATTGTTGATGGAAGTGATGTATGCCTAAGATAAAAACAGAATTTAAAAGAACCCCGTTTTTTAGGAGGCGTGGCAAATTTACTGTCCAATTTATTAAATATAAAATTTTCTAAGCATTTAAATAAAAAATGATAAAATGTTTACTATTACAACTTTTTACGCAGAATTTAAATATGTCAATAACTCAAATTTGAAAAACTAAGTTTCCCTTTAAGAATTTTCTACAATTGCTAGCTTTGACTTTATAATATCAGCACATTCCATTTTCATTATATTTCATTCATACTATTTAAGCTGGATATTTGTTCTGTACATAATGTATATAATTATTAAGCAATTTCTGAGAGCTCAAATTTTTGTTGAATCCATGGATCTTCCTCTTTTAAGGCATTAAATACTTTATAAATATTTTTGTACAGATACATTATAACTGATACCAATGTTTGGCTACGTCAAATAGTACATATGTTGATTTTTTTGACAGCCAAACACAATTTGGGCCCATGAATAATACAGAATAAAACATATTTTCTTTATTTGTCTATTTATTGCTTGCGTATATTGCAAATTTCATGCAACAGCATTCTCAGTGCGCTGTGGTCTAATTTTTTGTGTGACATGGATGTTGGGGTATCTAGGAGGTTTCCACGCTGCCTTTGGGAGCCAGAAAATACAACTAAGAGCTTGAGTCAAATGATTAAAAATTCATGGTTAACATCAAGAATTAATATCTTGTAACATATTGTTATGAAAAACAATAAACTGTATAAGATTTTATATCATGCTTTTTGTTTAAAGACCAACTTAACATAGACAATTTAGTCTTATTACTATTTTTTTTTTACTAGTCTTAGTTTAGATGTGGTCATACATCTAATTTAGTATAAATAAACTATAGACTATAGGAATATGGTATGACTTAGTGAAGTTAGTGACTAGCCTAGGCTATAGGGCTAGGTCACTATGATTCACTAATGGTCTGTATATGAATATATATGTCATGGGGAAGGTTCTGTCTAAATCTTTAGTTGGTCTATTCTTGTTTTGTAGTAGGGCCTACTACAAGATTTAGACTTTAGTCACTTTATTAAAAAAAAAGCATATAATTATTATATCATTCTTAAGGAAGATATATATATATCTAGATTTATAAAATCTAGACTTACTTTAAAAAACTCTTTCCACATCTTCTTCATCATTAGACTCTTAGCATTATAAGAATTAAGATCTACTATAGGCCTATATAATCTAGTTGTATTCTAGTAAAGTAGTGCTAGATTCCTCTAGGCCAAGGGTAGGCAACCTTTTTCAACCGAGGGCCACATTAATACAATTTGGGGACTAGACGGGCCGCATATATATCATATGAATGGTGAAGTGAATTTGGTGGTCCCGAAAAAAATAGAAAAATACACAATAAAGGGAAGAAGCTAAAATTATACAATTTATTAAAGACCTAGTAGTGTACTTCGAACAATAACATTGAGTAAAAGTTTCGTTATTCCTTCTCTATAATATCACAGTTCATTTCCTGTGCGGGGCCCCCAACAATTATGGACCTTAGATGCTGCATACATTAACTATGCCTAAGGACAGCCCTGTGAAACTTTCTAACTAACTCCTGTTACATTTATATCCCATAATTTGCTAGAATTCAATGTAGCTTTGTGTAAAGTTTGCAGTTACTAAATTATGGTTGGGAATTTGTTTTCTTTTTCTTTTTACTAAAAAGGTTGTTTTTCTCAGTCAAAGCTCCATCAGTTGTTACCCTTGCCATCTTGTACAAGCCAACCCAACTCTTTCAACACATTTCTTCATAGCATTGAATAAATACTGGCCTGGGCTTATGTGTTTTACTGAATTTATCGAAATACTGCTTTTAAATATAATCTAAAAAGTTTACTTAAAACTTTTTAGAAGGACGTTTAGAGACAATATTTCTTTAGCCTCTTTATTCTAAGTGATAAGAAGCAAAAGTTTCAATAATTTCTATATATATTTACAATTATTTATTTTTATATACTTGCATTTTAAATATGTGTAATGTGTGGACACACTTCATTTATTTAGGTTTTCGATGGCCGCATAAAACACTTCGGCGAGCCGCATAAAACACTTCGGCGAGCCGCATGTGGCCCGAGCGGTAATTTGCCCACCCCTGCTCTAGGCTGATATTAATGTTCATATTCATTTAAAATTATTTAATTTTTCAATGGTGTATATAGATCCATTACAAAAAACATATAATATATACATATTTTATTTTATTGCAGAAACCTAGCATTGGCTAAAAGATGATCTGACGCGTCCACAGTGGATGGCTGCCTGATTGTGTGTTATGCTAGCTGGACTGTTTTATAAGACTGTTGAGCATCTTTTACTTACAAATCTAAAAGCTCATGCCATGACACTCAATGGCTTAGAAGAAATCCTCTCAATTTTATATGTTCATGGCAATAATCTTTAAATAAAAAAGTCTTGTACATGTCATCATATTTTCAGTTGGTTTGTTTTAAGCTAATGTTTTAGAATTAATGAATTTGTTAAATTTTCTTTATAAGTACTCAAAAGTGCAAAAATATTCTTTTGGATAAATTTCAACTTTCTGGGACATGCCCTTTATATTTAATGTATAAAGTTATAAGGCAATTATCTTCGATTCCGAAGATTAAGGATGAATGCAGCATTCCATTAAACACAAACCCAGTTGAAATTGTATATATTTTGTCACATCTAATTCATTATGGAGACAAAACCAGTGGTTTCTTTGGCATAAAGCAGGGGTGAGCAACCTTTTTCAACAGAGGGCCGCATTAATGAAATTTGGGGACTATGCGGGCTGCATATATATATACACAATATATATATATATATATATATATATATATATATATATATATATAAGCTTTGTTTGAAAAGATTTAAGATGCACATACATTTCATGTACAAACAATAAATTGCAATGCTTCCGATGATAAACATGGAGTTTGTCTTCAACTCTTCATTGGAGATATTTGGAAGAGGTCACAGTAAATGTCCATCAAGGAACCTAACAATTTCTTCCTTTAAATTTCATATTGATCTGATGATTGGCCAGTGAATACAAGTGTGATACCAAAACATCAGAATGTTTTAATTCCAAATCTTTACATACTTTTCGAAACTGCCAGTCGGGACCGGCCTTTTTAGAATTGGAGGCTATAGGCGAAGTGAATTTGGTGGCCCCGAATAAAAATGAATATACAAAATAAAGGGAAAAAAATGCAATTTATTAAAGACCTAATGTACTTCGAACAATAACATTGAGTACAAGTTTCACTATTCCTTTTCTGTAATATCAAACTGCAGTTTCTGTGCGAGTCAATTTAACAATCACGGACCTTAGCAGCAACATACTTTGACTATGTCTAAGGACGGCCCCTGAGCATATATATGCCCCCTCACAATGTTGTGAATTAAACGTAGCTATGTATAAACTGTCCAGTAACTAGTTTATGGTTGGGATATTTTATTAAAACAGGTTGTTTTTCTAAGTCAAATCAACCACAGTTTCTAGCATCTAATAGATCTATTTTACTATCATTATTATCAGAACGAAAAGTACCGGTAATTAAAAGAATTGGTGCTTAAAAGAATACAGGTGTACTGCACTATATGATGGACAAATACACACTGTGTTGTGGTCAAATACTGGGTACGCATGAATGGATCTAGGTTAAACCAGCTGGCTAACTGTGATTAGCTTACACACAGTCATAAAAACCACACGTGGACTGTAACAAGAGGTAAAGCAGACTGATCCACGGTGGACTAAAGCTCGATACTTTTATGCTTGACTGGATCTAGGCTAATCCGGCGACCTAATTTCTACCTTATGATCTCGCTGTTGCCTGTAGTTAGGGAGAAACACATCTCAAATGGCTACGAGACTAAGACTATTTTGCATGTCCCTAAAACCCACATTAAAATGCTAATATCTCATTAACGGCTGAAAAGTTATAGAAAATATTTTGCAAAAACAAGTTTTTTTAAGCATTATATTACAGAAAACAAGTATTAAAATATTTAAAATGGTTTCTGTGATTGACCCCAAAACCTCTTCAGTTGGTCTTTAAGACGAAATTTAAATGAACAGCCTGAATAGACTAATTATAGATTAATCCTTTAATTAATTTAATAGTCTAGAATAGATCTAGTGACTGACTAATCTAGATAATTATAGATTCTTTATTATTAAATTATTATTAGGATTATCTAGCTCTAGACAGTCTAGACCTAGCTAGATCTACTATAAAATTTAACTAAGTAAACTAAGTTTACTAAGACTAAATCAAGACCAAATAAATAAAATCTAATTTAAGTTAAAATAACTTAAAATAATTAATAAAACTAATTTCAGTATTCTGAGGAAATCAGTAATTGAGTACACCTAAGGCTTTAGCCTAAGGTAATGAATGACTAGCAGTAGTACTAGATCTACTTGTACAAGTAGATTATAGGTACTGATCTATAATCTAGTAATGAGAGTAATCTTAAATCTATTCTATTTCATCTGACTTAACTCACTCATCACCGTCTTAACCCTAGACTGTTATTGTTAAGTACTGAACTTTAAAGGGAAACTCTCATAGTTTTTCAAATTTGAGTTATTGACATATATATTTAAATTCTGAGTAAAAAGTTGTAATAGTAAACATTTTACAATTTTTTATTTAAATGCTTAGAAACATTTATATTTAATAAATTAGACAGTAAATTCTTTACATCTCCTAAAAAATGGGGTTCTTTGAGATTCTGTTTTTATCTTAGGCATAGGTCACTTCCCCCAACAATACTGAAAGAGAAACTAGATTTAACCAATGGTATCGCTTCTTTCTTACAGTAGTTGTCAGGCTCTTAGGCATAGTCCAGAGCTATGCTATAGTTTTTTATAGAGAGAAAGGCAAAAGCATAAAGGATAACCAACTCGAGAAAAAAAAAAACATTTTCATCTAAGCCTCTCCCTATCCCAAGAAGTAAATATATCGTGTGTCTGACTGATTCGAACAAACTGGTCAGTGTAAGGCTAGTCTAGACAACGTGTAGTCGATCATGACAAGACAACCAAACGATAGTGTTTGTTGTGTGTTGAGTGGTCAGGCGAGAAAATATACACTGCTGTGGTTAGTCAAGCATGTAAATCTACTTTCAACACACATTTTTTTCTATGCTTACAATATTTAGATCTAACTGCATAGACGAAGATATATTTCTTTTACGAGAATGTAAACTTTACTGTTACATTTTCAGTTATTCAGCAGGTACTCGGAGTAGTATAGAATTTGTGTATCATTTCATGACGTTACATAGAAATTACATGAAAATCTGACTGTTTTGGATGCGCAGAAAAATTACGTCAGAAAAACATCAATTACTAAGACTAAGTTGTTCTTGCAAATTAAAAAAAATAATAATATATTCATTATCAGTAAATCAAAACACATATTATATCAAAAATTGTCAAAACCATGAGAGTTTCCCTTTAAGTACATAGTAGATCTAGTTACTAGAGATAGTAAAGGGGCAGTCTTAACTCAATCTTATGACTACTTATGAGTCTAGTCTCTAGTTTAGTAGTTATTCAAGTTATTAATATTGTTATTGTCTAGTATTCTAGTAAAGTAAAGCAAGTAAAGTTAAAAGTCTAGTGGTTGGTTAAATGACACTTATGCCTATGGTACTACTACCGCTACTACTACTACAACTAGATCTAGAGTAGTGAGTGAGTAGTACTAGTAGATCTAGTACTAGGTGACAGGTCACTAGGACTAGACTACTCATACTCATAGAGTCATAGAGACTGACTCCTAGACTGTAATACTAGATCTAGACTATATCTAAATACTAATTATCTAGACTAATAGTAATACTAGACTAGATCTAAATCTAATACTAGTAATACTAGTAATACTTAATAGTCTAGATCTAGAAATAGTAAATAAGTAGTTTCTAATAAGACTATCTATTTAAATCTATTACTTGTATCTATCTAACTCACAAACTCATTGAAACTGTAACACTGTAAGTAGTGTTACTAGTCTAGTGTAGTCCACTGTAGTGTAAGTAAGTTACTGATAGTGATACTCACTTACTCAACTTACTGTAACTAGTGTAACTGTAACACTAACAGTTTAGAGTTTGTTTGTTTGTTTTACATGTTTCGGAAATTCCTTCAGAGTTGAAGATAGTTATTTCCTAGTCCAAACCTCCCGCAGGACGACGGGGGATGGGAGCGGGCAGGGTTTGAACCCGGGACCATCGGTAAATCGATACGACAGTCCAGCGTGCAAACCGCTCGACCAGGCAGCCATCCAGGTCTAGAATAGATCTGTTATGTCAATGTTAACTATCATATCATTATTTAGGCCCTCTATATTATGAGACTCCATACCTTTTGATTAAAACAGTTTCAAATTGTCATTAAAATAATTTTTTAAAATATGTTAAAGTAAAGGCTAAAAAAAAATTGACAGCTATTTTTAAAATACCAAACTTATTGTTTTCAAACTAACCAAACATCAGTGACGAGAGCTTCCGGTTTTCAAAGTATACATTTTTTCATTGGTCAAAAAAAAAAAGGATTTTTTTTCCCCGACCTAAAATAGGCTAAAAATCATCTAGATCTATATTAATTATTATATAGGCCTATATTATAATCATTATACTTGATCTACTATAGGGGATCCATCCATCCATCCCAGTGGCGCAACAGCCCATGGAGGGCTGTGACCTGTTTCAGCTCATCCCTCCATTCAGATCTCTCCTAGGCCTTTCCTCTCCACGCCCTAACCCCAAGCTGATGTAGATCTACTTCCACATCATCAATGCATTGTATTCGTGGTTTGCCTTTGGGTCGCCGGCCTTTTGGTTTTTGCTTGTATATATGCCAATAATTTTCCAGAGAGATGAAAGGGGCAGGTTCTAGATAGATTTAGATTTAAATCTATGACTATATGTCGAGAGTTTGATATTTTAAACTGCAATAGATCTAATAAGGCTTGTCTTCAAGTCCGAAGATTAGTGAGGAATGCAGTAACGTATTTCCGTGGCTGCGCAGCCCCAGCTGTATTACATATTTTGCCACATCTAGGGCAAGCATAACCATTGTCCCAGGTGTTCGATTTAGATTTTCTTTCCGCTGTATGCTTTTGTCCTCGGCAGCAGATTTTCTTTTGGTCTCAAATGTGTATCCCGCGACCTTCGTGAGTAACCTAGCAGGCTCCAGCTGTCTCATTCCGAGGCCGCATGCAACCAGGTGCTCTCTTCTATGTCAGCCAAGGAAAATTGTCGCCTAAGATGGTCTTTAAAGCGTTTCCGTGGGGCGCCTCTGTTACTTCGACCAATAGATCTAATACACATAGAAAATAAATTGTTTTGCACTAAATCCATCATTCAAATAGCACTAGATTTACTGACCTAGATTTATAAATCCAATTGTTCCCTACTTTTTTTTTTTTCAGGCTATGTGCAAGTTTATAATATCACCCTTCGAAAAAAAATGAGGTCCTAGAAATCATCCGTCCATAGACTTTCATATATATATATATATATATATAGGCTATATATGCATTCGACTATATACTATGCATTCGACATTCTTCTTTCCGCTGTACTAAGCAGGATTATCTCCCTGCATACCCAGCGGCGTGGCAACCATGGCGCGAAGGGGTTTATTGCGCCCGGCCCACGACCACTAGGGACAAGACCAATGGTCCGGGAGGCTGAGACAAACTCAGGCAGATTGTGGCGGATGTCAGGTGGCGGTCCACATCTAAGGGTCTGACAAGGCGTGGAAGCATGACCATGTCCAGACTTAGGATTGGTCACACCTACATCACGCATTCCTTTGTGCTGAAGAAAGAGGAGCCCCCACTTTGTGAGTACTGTGACTCTCGCCTCACGGTGGATCATATCCTCATCGATTGCCCCAGATACCAGGATGTTAGGGTGAATTTTTTTTAGAGCGCACAACTTAAAAACGCTATTCGACAATGTTGACTCAGTGAAGGTAGTTTGAAGGTACTGCATGGGCTTTGTCCGGGAGGTGGGGTTGTCTACGAAGATATGATTTGTGAAATTGTGAACATCTATATATATATTTCTCAAAAGACAAGTTCAAACGTTCAAACAACAACAACAAGTAAATAGGGAAGATCCCATGGTGCAGCACGCGGTGTGAATGGAAATTGGAGCATCCCAATCCGCACTATTTTGTGAATGAAAGTGGTGTTTATATAATTCTCTTCTTCTCAGATTATTGTCATAATATTAAAAGTATTTCCAGATTATTGTGTCGTTGGACTATTGAAACTAGAACAACAATACACAGATAGAGTATACTCTCAGGTTTCACTTTAGAAAGTACTTTAATTACGCACATTCGTTCATTAGACATGATTACGAAAGGTAACTCATCTCTCTATTCCTAAATCTAAATCTAGATCTAAAACTCGAATTCAACTCTAAGATTATAGAACTTCTCTTCGCAAATATATATATAGTTTTATGCTTTAGCCATTCATTTCATATTTTAATCAAATTAACATTCAAATTGGTTTTTCTAAAGCATTGTTACATGAGTGCAACTCTATTCTTAATATCGCGTAAATTAAGGTCAATTAACTATCCTATATATCCTTAGCTCCATTTATAAAATTTTTTATTAATAAATTCACTACTTATAGGTAACAAGTAAATGTGAAGATCCCATGGTGCAGCATGGAGTGAATGGGAAATAATATATTCAAATCCGCACTATTCTCATTCACAAAATAGCATAGCATATTTTTTTTTTAACTTTAAAAAGATTCCGGAAATTTCCAGGACTTTTTCGACCGGCGGCATAGCATTTAATAACATTTCAGAAGATTTCCAAAGGGCTCCTGGTAAATCAAGAGGCCTCGGGAAATCTGTTATATGTTATAAAATGTTTCAATTTAATAATTTATACACCTAAAATTTAGCACGGGTCCAAAGAAAGTGCGGGATCCACTGTGGTCGCATATGTTGCAGTGCCTAAGGCCTGCCCTGCAAAATAGCGGCGTATGCTATGCCGCCGGTCGACTAGTATAATATATTTACATTAAATTTTTATTACCTTTACTATTTTCACTGTGAATGAACCTTGCTTTAAATGATTAAACTGTATGGAATTTAGCTCTTGTTATATTAAGGGAGTGAGGGATGGTTGGCTGAGCGGTAAAGCGCTTGGCTTCTGTACTGGAGGTCCCGAGTTCGAATCCTGGTGAAGACTGGGATTTTTATTTCGGGATTTTCGGGCGCCCTTGAGTCCACCCAGCTCTAATGGGTACCTGACATTAGTTGGGGAAAAGTAAAGGCGGTTGGTCGTTGTGCTGGCCACATGACACCCTCGTTAACCGTGGGCCACAGAATCAGAGGACCTTTACATCATCTGCCCTATAGACCACAAGGTCTGAAAGGGGAACTTTACTTTTTTTTTATATTAAGGGAGTGTTATCCTTGAAGGATTACGGACACGACATGGCCTAAATTGTGCCGATGTGCCAAAACTCAAACCCCCATTTGGGGCTAACGGAGTTATGTGATAAATGTGTTGACTATAAGAGTTTAAAAGCATCACATTATTATATTATTTTATTTAAATCATGTTCATTTTTTAAAATTCTATTTCTGAGCAAAACTACCACGCTAATCTTATTGTAGTATGTAGCCTAATCTTTAAAAGGGACTTAACCCTTAAATTCTCAGTACAACGTTTCATTTAAATCTAACGGGTTTTTTTTAAAAATAATAATAAGGTTACAAAGACAATTTGTGTGGAAACACAAACTAAAAATCGGTCCCCAAAGTGGTCCACCCAGGCAGGTAAAAAGGCAGGTTTAAATATTTTCAGAAAGAACATCAGAATGAAACTCTATCAAAGACAATAAAGAGTAATAAAGTTGACAGATCTTGTGTGGATCCCAGCGGTCCAGCAAACAAACCAAAGAATAGGTAAAAGTGAATCTGAAGTTAGATGTGAACCTGGCCTAACTCATGTCTTATAATGAATATGTAATTTCATGGGCGTAGCAGGAGGGGGGGGGTCGAAATGGAATCCCGGGAAAGGGGGGGGGTCGGAATTTAGTGACTGATTTTTCGATTTGATTTTGTTTATTTCAGGTGAGATTTTAATACTAAATCATCACTTGCCATGCACAGCCAAAGGGATTTTGAGTTTAAAACCCCCTACCAGGGCGTTTTGCAGTTAAATCCCCATCTTCTATAAAACAAAACAAAAAAAATGCAAACGACAATCCCCAAATTCCAAGAGCACAGCTAAGGAGGATTTTGATTTTAAACTCCCTCTTCAATTTAAAAAAAAAAAAAGCAAATTACACACTCAAATTTCTATGAGCGTAGCCAAAGGAGTTTGATTTTACCCTCCCCCTTTTTTTATTTTTTCAGTGGGGTTTAGGCCCAAAGCTAAACAATATCTCTTCAATATTAAAAAAAAAAGCAAATTACGCACTCAAAATGTTATGAGCGTATAGCTAAAGAGTCTGAGTTTAACCCGCCCCCTTTCAGCGGGGTTTGAAACTAAAACAAATACCCCTTTAATATATAAAAAAAGCAAATTACGCACTCAAAATGCTATGAGCGTAGCCAAAAGGGGTTTTGAGTTTAAAACCCTCTTAAGAGGGGTTTGATGCTAAAAAAAATACCTCTTCAATATAAAAAAAGCAAATTACACTCTAAAATTATTTGAGCGTAGCGTTTTGAGTTTGAAACCCCTCTAGATGGTTTTAAGTTTAAACCCTCCATAGAGAGCCTATTTTGAGGTGGAAAACCTCTCTCTTCAATATTATTCTAAACTAAACTACAGTCATCAAATTCTATGATCGTAGCTAAATGGGGTTTTCAATTAAAAAAAAAAAACTCCAGAGATCTAAAACCCCCAACAGATGATTTTGACGATAAAACTTCCCTTTTTGTTGTAAAATCTAAAGCCAACTACAGTCACAAAATTCCAAGAGCGTAGTCGACCCCTTAGTAAGATTGTGACAGAGAGTTGCACGAGGTTTGCGGGACATGTTCTCCGACAAATTGAATTACGCATAATAAGAGTTGCGATGACATCCTTAGTAAAATTGGCACTGCACTTTCATGTATGTTCTCAGAGCAGGTAGGAAGAGGCTTCAAACATTGCCAGTGACAGCTAGATTTTTGTGTAAGCAGCTTGCCGCCCAATGCACCGAACAACGCGGGAGGATCAGCACATAAGCTTTTAGAAATGAAATTTTTAATAGCAGGATAATGCAAAGTAGATACCTCAGAATATGTAGTTTGTTGGCTTTCAATACCAGAAATAGTGCTCCGCCCCGCGCTGGGGGAGCTCCTAGAGCTCTCTCAGACCCCCTTGCTAGCAAGAGCAGGGAGTCTACATTTTTTCCACTAACTCCAAGAAGAATCTATTCTATGGCACAATAAACGTCTTCCGAAAGAATGTAGGGCCAGAATGTAATAAAGATTAATTATGTACACACACACATATTTTTTTCCGGGGGGGAGAGAGGAGAGAAAGAAAAAAATCATGGCTACGCCCATGTGTAATATATCTAATTGTTTAGTACAGGGGCAATCTCTTATTCAAATCCTCAAGAGAAAAATATTTCCGTAAAAATAAATAAATTTTCCTTTAGTTATGTGTTATATGTGAAACAGTGTTGTTCACTCGAAAATATGAAAAACTACTACAATTGAATTGTTATTTTAAATTATGTACAAATTATATGCATACGAAATATATTTTTTTCTCTTTTTCTTTTCTTGTAAATGTAGTAGTTAGTATGACAGAACTTACATAACTTAGCAATACAAATGTAATA
>JADKLZ010000003.1:35087916-35179236 GCA_021533235.1 Biomphalaria straminea | reverse complement strand
TATATAGTCTAGATTCTTGATCTCCTAGAGTCTAGAGTAGTAGATCTAGATCTATTTAATTTAAGTCATTTAAGTATTTTAAGTCATCTACCTTATTGACAACTACCGTTGATTGTATGTCTTTTTCATTCTGGGTCATTTTATTCAAATTAGCTTTTATTTGCTGGCGTAATTTGTCTTTTGCTTGCAATAATGTTTCAAACTGCAACATCTTCATAATAACTTATTTAATAAGGCAAAAAGGCTTATATTAAGGAGTCCAGTAACTGAGTAAGAATAACAATCGGTTCTATGTTAGTATCATAGTCGTCATAGATCTTTATAGTCTTAGATTCTGCAAAAGAGCTGACAGCTCAGCAGTAAAAAGCTGGTTAGAAGAAGAAGAATAGTCCTAGATCTATTACCTATAGACATAGAAGATCTAATCTAGATTCGTAAATTATGTCTATCATCTATGTTATAGACATTTAGATCACAGACCTATATATGTGTCTATGATCTAGATCTACTCATTTTGATAAGAAATTCTATCTGGATATAGTGATTATCTTGTTTGATTTTTTTCAACAAAAGAGTTAGGTTAAACAAGAGTGTGAAGAGATCTGCATCTAATTTTTTGTTATGGTCTAGACAGAGACTAGAGACTAGATAAATCTATACAATACTTGAGTCTAATCTAGATTTAAAATCTATTCTATACAATCTAGATTTCTTTATTCAGGAGTTGTTGTTTTTTTAATAATTCAAAAGTTAAAAAAAAAACAACAATGGCCTTGCGATCGCAAATTCAAAATATTTTAGTTTATAAGTTTCTTAAAGTGAATAGTGTGCCAGTAAGATATCGTAAGCCTAAATGGGTGCCCTTAGCAAAGTCAAAAGAATTCTATGTAAGAAAACCCACTCCAATTGACCCAGAAGAATATTCAATGCTTAATTTTCGTTACAGTCAATACCGAGCAGAAGTTAAAAGCATAAGGTATACACACATCATATGATCATTTATAATTTTTATGTGATTAGACCATGATTACTTAGTGACTAGTAAATCTAATACCGTAATCTCTAATATAGATCTATTTTTTTTCCAAATCTCTAAATTAATTGAAATCCTTTTGACTTAATGACAGTAATGTTAGACTTCTTTAAAACTTGTTATTGTATAAATAATTAGGTTAGAACAGTATCTAACTAAATAGATCTAAGCAAGTAATTACAGTTTATTATAATGAGTATTACACATTACTAAATTATCTAAAAAGATCTAAATCAGCATATTTGAGTAGATAGCTATAGTCTGTTTACACTAGTTTAGATTTGAAATCCATGACATGGCCTTGTGCTTTGTGTGTTGTGTTTTTAAATGAGTTTTGTTTCCCCAGTTTGAAATCCTAATCTACATTGTAAACATAGGACCTTCATTCATTGTAGTAGCACTTTACCTATTCATCTTAACATTAACCTGAATATTACTAGCACCTTCAATTACTTGAAAGTTTGTGCATTCTGTTACAGAGTATTTTTAATTGAAAATTTATAATTTTATAGTTAAACTTAGTCTCTTAGATAAATAAATTTGACAAAACCATTATTGTTTTGTTAAAATAAAAATTAACAAAATTTCATAAGCCTTTTTTTTTTAAAATAACAGAGTGGTTCTAAGTCCTCAGTAATGGTATAGATCTATAGTCATCTCATCTCAGCCTGTGGTCCCTACTGGGGCATAGGCCACCAACCAGCTTTCTCCAGGCATCTCGGTTCTGGGCGAGTCTCTCCGACTGTCCCCATGTCTTGCCCATCTGCTTGGCTTCTGTTTCCAGATCGCGGCGCCATGTGTTCCTACAGTAGTGATGCAAAATTTTTTTAAAAATTATAATTGAGTGGTTCTAGGTATCCAGTGCTAGTATACATTTACAGCATTGATGTCCATACTGCATGGGGGCTATATACATTTCAAATCATGGACATTTCTGAAAGTAATGTCACTAGCTGCATTACAGCAAAAATCATTTGACTCCCAACAATGAGAACTGAGTCTGCAGTTATGCACTGTAGGCAGAAGTTTCTCATGTGCAGGATATGGCCAAAAAGTTGGTTGTCACTGATCTACAGATATTTTAAGTCATGAATAAAATTATATGTATTCTGCAGACAATTTCTCCATGAACAACTATTGAATAAACAAGAGAATTTGTCAGTGCAGCAAGTCTCAGATGATGCCCATGATTTAGTGTCAATAGAAGAACAAGTACTTGAATGGAACAAAAAAGTTGCAGCAACTAGGTTTGTTTGATTTCAATTTGTGGAACAATGTAATTGTGTTTCTTTTATAACATTTATAACTTAAATTTTTTTTTCTTGCGTTTCACAGAAATGCTAGGCTGGCAGAGGAAATGAAACAAGAAGAAGAGAGGATTCAGCAGATTGAAAAGGAACGAGCAGAAAGAAAACTACAAAAGAAAATTGAAGCTGAAAAAAAATTAAAGAAAAACATTGTAAGTCAAACATTTTTATTTATAGCAATCTACAGTAGTTTGAAACTACTTTGAAATTGGTAATAAATTATTTTATTATTATTTTGAAAATAAGAAATCTAGTAAAGTTTTATATTTTCAAGTTTGACTCAATTTTTTTTATTCTACACATTTTTAAAAAACAAACATTTAAAAAAGAAAGTGGTACAGTATCTGTACTTCCATAATTTTTTTTATTTTCATACAGGCTATGTCATCAGAGTTCATCACCAGTATTACAGCAGACAAATTAGATGCTGAAATAGAGAAGCTATTAGACAGTAGGAGTGATTACAATTTTGCTATCACAAAATCTGGAGAAATTTTGAAAGGAGAATTCCCTCAGAAACCAACCACATCTAAATAATAAAACTCCAATTTTAAAATTGCTAATAATTATTACTGTTATGAATTAGAAATTAAATTGCTTACATGTTATCTTAAAATGACTTTCATATAATACTGTTTACCAACACTATAGAATTTTAAAAAGTCTTTGCTAGTTTAGAAATTAGTGTTACATAGTAGGTTAATGCATTTATTTTTCATGGCCTGCAACTGAATCGTTCTGTTAGAACTTGACAGCACTAATTAAAAGTCTTTGTATTTATTTCAGTTAAAAAACATATTACAATAGCTTTGATAAATAATTGTCATGGCACAAACTTTTTTAAGTTAAAAAACAACAACAGTGGCTTATTTAAAACAATTTTTATGAAAAAGACTTAGAATTATCCACAAATGTGAATGACTATTAATGATTGCAAAACATTCATGCTAGTTAGTCAAGTGTACGGAAAATAATATAATCCAGCAATGTTTTTTACTGACGAATTGAAAGAAAAGAATAAACTAGTGATACTTCTATGGCAAAAAAAAATAAATTGAGTGTGTCTGATGACTAAGCACTTAATTAATTTCTAACTTGCAGAACAGTACTTTCTTAAATAATGTTTAACAAAGAAAAAAAAAAAATATATACAACAACTCTTTATGAATACAGTGGATTACATATTGATATAATTTGATAAACTTGCTATAAGTGGAAGCTTAAGTTTTGTTCAAATCCTCTTCATTGTTAATTGTTTTTCCATCTTTGCCTTGTCTATTTAACAAAGTGCTAATTTCAATGGATTTCTAAAATTGCTTTTTTTTTTGTGTGTGCATGGCTACAAAATGTTACTTCAATGTAATGGAGCTGTCAGGCCCATTCTATCTCATCCTTTCCTTTCAGTCATGCACAAACATGCACTGGGTTCAAATCACTTTCACTTGCTATGTTCTGAACTGAAAGGCATTGTCGGTTCGTCCAAGTCTTCAAGTTCTTTGAAAAATACAAATCTCTTACAGTTGAAATGAAAATAGCATTGCTGCAGAACCTCAACAACAACAAAAAACACCATAGAAAGCTATAGCAAAGGAAAATATTATTCCAACTAATACTTTTTCAACACTATTCAAGAACAATGAATGAGCATAACCCTAACATTTTTAATTCCTCTTAACTCCCTAATCTAATATTAGTGGGTTCTACTGTATTTAAACATGATTTTATGAATTTGTCAGATCAGTGTTTCTTTGCAATATAAAAATATGAACATTTTAGCTAAAATAAAACAATTTAAAGAAACATTCAAATTGTCAATACTCATCAATGGAATGTTGACATAAACATGTGGCACAAGAGCAATTAACATAAATTTCAACAAAAATTGATAGAATTTCAACTGATACACAGTAATTAGATCTTTTATTGTGGTTACTTTTTTTTTTTTAGCAAACCATTAGCTTACACAAGTATATTGTTGTTTTTTTTTCTTCTCATTACTAAAGCTTTTTACATTTTGTTTACCAATATTTTCATCTGACATTATCACCCACCATTATGAAGGCAACAAAACTACTGGACGTGGTCATGGTGACTTACTATTGAAAATACTGAAAGCCATGTAATGGTAGCATCAGTCAATACATTTTAAAGGGACTGATAAAATTGATGATTAACCTAGTTTTTGAAAGATACTGCTTTTTACAAAATTTTAACAATACTAAAACATTCTTAATTATCTAACAGCATCCACGTGATCCACTTTAGGCTCAGGTTGAAGAATTTCACCATCTTTTTGAATTAAAGGAATATTCTCACTTTTTTTCGATTTGATTTTTAAGAATACTTTTTCTAAGCGATTAACAAATACATCCACATCTTCTTTGGTTATACCTATAGATGCTGCAGCAGTCAGATAAGAACATGGATAATTATTGCTGTGAGAACCAAAGTTTTTAAAGAGATGACCACTAACTTCAGCATCTTTGCCTGGAGCCACCACTCTATAAGAAAAATGTTAAAAGTAATGTTAATAACCACTAAAGATAACTTAAAATACAATAGAGTTAACAAAAATAATATCTCAGTGCACTTCTATGGAAAACATTTAAAAAAAAAACAACAAGAAGTAGAAGAAAACCAACATCATGTTAACTAGCATAAGAGCTATCTATGGGTCACCTTGTTCCAGAAACGTTTCTAGTAAACAACATAGATCCAATCTCTGTGGCTTTTTCCCCATTGACATCATCTTCTAGTGTTAGAGTAATACCTTTGTAGTGATACAAGACAATTATTTTATTTTTCAAACTAAAAAAAATATTTTTTAGTAAATCAGCTTACAAATCAATTACATACCTATGTAATGTATTGAATGCAGGGATGAAAACTATCTTTTGAACTCATTTTAAACATTTAATTTTACGGGGACGATAAAATTATTTTAATATGGTCCTCCTCCTATAAAAGAAAAAAGGGAAGTTAGTTACTCCCGTTTCCATGTAACAATTACCAGTATCTCAAATTTTAAAATAGTCATGTTCAAATCCTAAGCACAGAGAGGCAACAAAAGAAATTCTTTAAATAACATAAAAGAAACTTCTTGCTGACAATAATCATTCTGTAACTTTATTAAGGTAAACTTTATTATTTCAATATAACTACCATATCAGTGGTAAAGGAAAGAATAAAAGTAGGAACCTAGCATGCCCATGCTTTGAGGAAAAGTGAAATCATAGACATTAAGGTTCTCTATTTTCATTTGTTTAAAAAAAAAACAAAGAAAGAAAATATTTGAGCAAATTAATTTTTTTGGTCCTAATTCAAATTTTGACTAAAAGAAAAGAACCATTGTGGAAAGGCAAAACAAATGAAATTATTTTGTAATGGTTGGTTACACAAAATGCTGAATGGTAGGCATGTCTGAGAGTAATTTATTACCCATGGTAAAATCCCAAGCAAACAAACAATAACTAAATAAACAAGTGATATTAACCAAAGCCTAATCATAACTAACCTAAGGAAATTGGATTATTCTTTGTCTGAAGTATTCGCTCTCCATATTTCTCAGCACAGATAGAGAGAGAATTTGAAAGGTAAATAAATAATTCTTTTCGTTCTTGAAGCAAATTTTTATAGCCTTTTGAACCCAAACTCAATAATGTAATGAATAAATCCAAAGATGGAGTTATTGATGCTCGTCCTGCATATATAAAAAGATATATATGAAGATAATTACTACTACAATTGTTATATTGCTGTAATTCATAAGATGCAAAAAAAAGTAAAAGGATCCCTTCAGACTTTGTAAATGCAAAATCCTTCTAAACATAATTGATATATATATAAGAAATTTGAGATTTTGATATGTACATTATGCTACACACAGGTGTATTTGTCATTGAACTAATAATAACTTACCTGGATAAGATTTGCCAATGTCTTCAATTAAATTTTTGTCAAATCCTGCTACTATAGCTCCACCAACAGGAACCATAAAATTTTTATCTAAACTTTGAACAAAAGCATCTACTCTCCCAACACGTGCTGACTGTTGGATAAGGTGAGTCAATTTTGAAGACTGCAGACCATAAGCATTATTTATCAAATGAGGTATATCTTTTTCTTTACAAATTGTACTGATCTGCTCTATTCTGAGGAGAAAACACAATTTACAATAAAAGATTTTAAGACATTATAATATGCATATTTATCTTAAAAAGATTATCAATTTTAAAACTTAAGTTTATTAACCCAATAGCTACCAATCGCAGGTCTAAAAATCATGTTTAGCAAAGAGAGAGAGATGTCAATTTTTTTTTTTTAAATGATTATAATCCAAATAAATACATTGCAAAATAGAAAAATATGTCAAGCTTAAAAAATAAATTCTTTCAAGATCTTTAGAGAAAAAAAAAGCTTAATAAACATTCAATGTCTCTGGTTGGCCTTAATAGAATGCAATTTTAAACATTTATAGAAAGAAAATAAACAACTATTCACATAGATATAAGAGAAATGTAGGAGTATAAAAAAATATCCAAAGAAATGTAACTAAAAGAGAATGTAAATACAATAGAGCAATGTAGGAATTATGAGAGAAGTGGTGATACAATATAAGAGGAATTTAGGAACTAAAATATTAGCTAAAAAAAAGTTTATCTAGTTCTAAATGAGACATGTAGAGCTCTTTTAAAATTAAAAAAAAAAAAAAACTGCTAGTACCAGGGAACCTTCTTATCACTATGTAACACATTAGTAGTTCACCATAAATACACATGACAATAGTAGATATTGGGTTAATACATATAATTGTTTAAATTTGACATGGACAAAAAATAAAAACCTGTCAGGAGATCGAGGCGCAAAACAACTAGTTGTGGTCATGATACAAACAATATTATCAGCACCTAATTCTTCAATTTTGTGTTTTATTCCTTCTATGTCAGTTCTAAGTTCATCTCCTTCAAGAATATTCTCAATAACAATGGGCTGCAGACCTTAAATAAATTTAGAAAATACACATCAAGAGACTATTTCAAAATGAATTTTATCACAGCTAACTACCTTAAATATTGAAATGTTTCAACTTTGATGACATTTCTAATTTTTACAAATAGGGAGGTCGAAATGGATGGGAAGTGAGATGAAGGGAAGACATAAAAGGCCTTTAGAAATTAATGGAAAAAGGAAAATGCGTAGGCTGCAAGAGGGTCGGTTTGATACAAAAATACTTGCATTTGGCATAAGTGCTGTTTTGTAAAATGATAATGCTAAAAAAAAAAATAATAGATGGTTAGAAAATTTGGCTACTGATATACTTCTTATGTGCTAACAATAGGAACTAGGTATAATGTATTACCTACATTAGTGGACAGCCAAAAACAATTTTTATCTAAGAGAACAAGGCTAGTTTAAGATACTTTTAAGTAAATTTAACATACCTGCAGTAACAATTGATTTGAAGCAAGATTTTTGATCGATTCTTGGCCACAATACAAATTTAGCATTGGGCCTTCTAAGTTTCATAGTTAGCATACATAAGACTAAAGTCATTCCTGTTGCCATTGGAACTACAAAACAACTTGAGGCTAAATGTATACCTTTACATATTTGTCAGATAATAAAAAATGTATAAAAATTAATTATGAGAAGCGTTTAATAAACTTAAATGTACTTTAAAAATATTGTAAAAAATAAATCTATCATAGAAACATTTTTTTTCAGAACCATAGAAAGTGTTTATTACATGAAATATTTACAACGATCAAATATTAAAAAAAAAAAAACTTTGTCACAGGACATATTTCTTTGCAAAAGGCATCAACTCTGCTACAGTATTCTACTTAAGATTATCAATATCAGCTATTGTAGATTTATTTCTTCTCTGTGACATGCTGGGGATTTTGTAGATAGTATCTCTAAATCAAATTATATTTGGAAATTAAAAAAAAAAAAAAAATCTTTCAATTCAAATACAGAACTTCAATTCAAAAACTAGGAATCATTTAATAAAAAGAATATAAATACAAAATAAAACTGAATCAAATAATATGGTACTCTCTTTCAAAGCTTGTGAACAAATACTACTCTCACAACTGGAGAAACATATATATACATATATATTTATATAAAAGACACACTGTCAATCTTATACTAGACGAGTTTCAATTCCACACTTCTTAATACACAAATAAATCCCACTCTATGGAATCATTTTCTTAACCCCTTCCCCAAACGCTTCTTCTAACCAATCCAATTATTCCCAGAGAACATGTGTTAGATGGCATCATGGGTTTTTCTATACACCAGTGCATGGGTTTTTCCTTCAGATGGGCTAAATATTCTAAGTTTATTACCCTAGATTAGGTTTATTTAAACTGATAGGTGTCAAACTTTTTAAGCTTTTAAGCCGTTTCTTAGTATACCCATTAAATCATGACTAACTAAAGTTTTTATTATATAAGTAGAAAGTTACTTCAGATAGATAATTATATCATAAAATAACATTTTCTCATGCTATAATGATATCATATGTACAGGTATAAATCAGGGGATATATTTTTTTATACATTAGGAACCAATTTTGATTTTTAAAAAATAGGTAAACTAAATAGAGAATAATTAAGAGAATATATATAAAAAAAAACAACCATTTTTACAATATTTCTAGTGTAGTAATAATAAAAATACAGGTAACATATTCACAACCTACCTGAAAATTTAATAATATCTATGGCTAAACTGTTTGTAAGCTTCATAAGTACACTAGAACCGGCAGCTTTTGGTTGCACAGCAGTAATGTCTCCCGATCGTCCTATTCCATGACAAAGTCTGTAAATACCATTAGAAACTGTATAAACCTTAACCAAAGACTTGCTACCCTTCGCACCAAAGATATCGTATATAAAAGAAAATGTTTTTATATTTGAACAGTATATGGGTATACAGGTACAGGTACTGATTTACTTCTCACATTCTCACAATAAAAAAATGGAGAAAAAAGAACCAGGCTTATAAAAACAGTAGTGGAAAAGTCAATGATTAGTATGAATGACTAGATTGACGCATGAAATACATAGGACACGTCGTTATCTTCCTTTTTTTTAAGTAACGTCTGTAATATATACGGTAAGATAAGATAAGAAGTTGAAATGTGAACAGTTGCATAAACAGAGTCCAGTCCGGAGGGGCAACAAATTTTGACATCTGTCATGTACATTAACAAGTCTTCAATCACTCTTCACAATTTTAGGACAATGATCAAGAAAGTGGGATGTGTGCTTGAGATGCCAATACCACTTGGCTTGAGTTCAAAACTCAATTCGAGAAAAGTTGTGTTTGCTGAGCACCTAAAGGGTTCTAAATGAAGCAGGGAAACCTTCCAAAATACTCCCCCCCCCCAACTGGTCCACAAAAGAGATTGGACCCTAGCGCTCTGAGCATACTATAAGCATAACAGATCCACTATATAAAAGTAATTTAAAAAAACACACTTTTGTTTGGAAAAGGGTCCTGGTATGCGTTCTATCCTTTATACAATTATACAATTACTGTCACAGATAATCTTCAAGCACTCACTCAATAATTTTTATCTATAAATATTATATGGTATTATAGAATTACTAACATTATTATTATTACACCCTAACTCTAACCTATAATGTCTCTTTTCTACAATGGCTGAAGCTACTCTTCCTTCTCTCTCTCCTACACCACAATTTCCAGGAAAATTGTTGCTGTCCATGATAGATAGCTCTTGAAGAAGAAGCTCTATAGTTTGATCATCCCATCCCTCCTCTGGCAATTTTCTCTGCATTTTAGAAAAATGTCAATAACAATACATTTTGCACTTTATAAATTATACTTTTTATAAAAAAATAAACAGGTAAGTCTTAAATTTGTAGATTAATGAATTTTTAGTTGCTAGCTTAGAGAAATTTCTATGGCTTGTAATATACAGGTAAACCTTTTTTTAAGCATATGAGTGTCACCTGTCAAATCTTTTAAATTAACTCAACAATTTACAGGCTAACTAGACATCTACAGCTTTATGCCACGAGTAAGAACTAATTATAGGTCACTAGCTGAGAAATTCTTATCTCAATAAAAGCATTTATATTTCAAATTATTTGTAATTACTTGAACTTTCATGGGGGTCACTGAGAGAAAGTAAAGGTGAAGGAAAGTCCATTACTGTTGGTATAGAAATAGATGTAGAAAGTGAACTCTGTTAATTTATAGGTTGTACTTTTTCAATGTTTCCAAAAATGATTGTTAGTTATTTCCAATCTTATTCTTTTGAAAACCTGTGAGGATCTTGACAAAGGTTTTGTTGAATTTCTGCACCAATAAACATATACAATACAACACATTAATTTTTTAAAAAATAAAATTGACCTCCTACATGTTGCAATAACTGTTTTATAATATTTTCATGTGAAACTCTTGCTTGTGATCCTTGCTTCACATAAGAATGTGAAATCAGTTTGCTACACAGTTCCAGATTTTGTGGATTCATGATATCTAATCAGATGTTTGCTAGTAGGTTCTGAAAAAAAGGTTAACATGTTTATTTATTAGATGACAGAAAAATTAGCTCATTAAGCATAAATTGAGTTTTTCATCATTCAAAATTAAAATTAATTTATGGCCTTGCTCATTGGTAAATCACCATACTACCAGGCATAAATCCTCACTCATTGGTAAATCACCATACTACCAGGCATAAATCCTCAGAAGTTACTTATTTTAGCAATATTATATAACAATATAATGTCAATATGTAATTATATAACAATATGTCATAAGCAGAATGAATAGTGAACTTAGTATTGGATTGACAGACAGGTAATTTATAAATATGAGAATAAGATAATGTTCCTATTTACTCACATCTTATTTTAATATTTTTTAAATTAAATTTTTTGCAATTTGTAATAGAGATAGCGTTACAGAGTTGGTATGTCGGAGTGTGAAGCTTTTGTAGTCTGTGTTATGCTGTTGCCAATTGGACATTAAACTGTAACATTATTTTGGAGCCCTGAGTTGTCAAGTTCTTTAACTTGGTTGTGTAGTGTGGTGGAGTTTGCAGAGAGCCTGGATAGTGACAAATGTTACAACATCTTCATAACTATTTTAACTATAACTATAACTATTCCTTTTATTTTTGTATCGATTGAGATAGGGTTGTTGTTCATAGTTTTTTATATTCTTTCTGAAAATATTGAAACCTGCCTTCATAACGAAGAGCTGAGATAAAAAAATGCTTGGTAAACACTAATTTTGGTAGGCAGGTGTAGCAATTTATTCTGCCACACTCTAGCTAGAAGCATCCAAAAGCACTAATGGCCCAGGCCAGATGGTTATCAACATACATTTGACACTATATGTAGTGGTCTACTATGTTGTCACGAGTCAAGACTGTGACCTATTTCGACCAGTTTCTAGAAGCCAAGGTCAAGGCAGAGTTGACCAGAGTAAACAAGTTAATTTTAGTCATCCAATCAGAGAAAGAAGTTTACGGGGAAAAAAAAAAGCATATGTCAGCTTCTAGGTCACAGTTACCAATAATTAGGAGAGAAGTTTCTATGATTCTGGAAAATATGATTGAGAAAAGTATAAATTAGGGGAAGTGAGTTAGTTGGAGTCCTTGCATTTGTGGTCTTTGCTTAGTAATGGTCATGTGTTAGTATGAGTTTCAACATTTGCAGAGTGAGTTAGTTGGAGTCCTTGCATTTGTGGTCTTTGCTTAGTAATGGTCATGTGTTAGTATGAGTTTAAACATTTGCAGAGTGAGTTAGTTGGAGTCCTTGCATTTGTGGTCTTTGCTTAGTAATGGTCATGTGTTAGTATGAGTTTAAACAATTGCAGAGTGAGTTAGTTAGAGTCCTTGCATTGTAACAGTCTTTGCTTAGTAACAGTCATGTTCATTAGTTGAAGTTATACTAGTTGAAGTTTTTTTTTGTACCCGGTATCTTTAAGTTTTTATTTTATGAAGAATTAAGAATTCATAAGTTAATTGTAGGCCTGAAGAAGTTTATTAAAGACGTTTTGAGAGAATACAGATGTTTCTTTAGTGAATTATCAAATTATCCATATAATCTCTGGCGTGTGATGATTCTGTTTAATCAACAATTAATATAAGAAGCATTACCAAGAAATAAATAAACAGAAATCATCACAGGCATGTCTATTCTTTGGGGCATAGTAGATTTTATTGGGTGACTTCTGGAACAAGACTTCTGTTTTTACCAGGTTTATAGTTAAGCCAAAAGGGATGGAAGCATACACAAATTTATGAACCATGATCTGGAGATCATGTTAAGTGTCAGCAAGTAGGGCACAATCATCAGCATAGAGAAGCTCTGTTATGACAATTTTCTTTGTGGTATGGGACCGTAGACTTCGAAGATTGAAAGAATAGCCATGTCAGCAAAACCTGATGTAGATGCCTTCTTGTAGATGACCCAGCATTATGCCACAGAAGAACAGAATAGGAGCAAGTACACAGCCATTTTTTATGACCAAGTTATCAGACAAGTCACCTGCATTGTGTCAAATGTTTGTCCCATACGAAGCTACTTGAGAATGGATAGTGATAGGAAGCAGTAGGCCTTCACATATATCTTTAAAGTATATATTTTTAGAAAGTTTTTGCATGAAAAATAAAATAATTTAGAAAATAATATATGGTTTAGTTATTATTTTTCTATTTATAGAAAAAAAAACATAGTACATACACAATACAATATAAAAAAAACAAAACAAGCAGTGGTGCTGGTAGCGTTCTGCTGGCGCTAACACCTAAAGTCTAAGTCTAAATATAAAATACTCCTAATGTGCAAAGCAAATTAATCCATTTATATTATTTATGATTATGGAAAAAGTTTGGGTAACAAACACTGGACAGTCATGCCCCCAGTCCGGGGCCCAGTCCCAGTCATGGTCAGACTCAGAGTGAGAGAGACTAGAGTTGTTTTTTTTTAATACTGTATTATTAGTGTATAAAGTGTATAATAAGTAAGTGTATTAGACTATTACTAGTAAAGACAGTTAGACTAGTAAAGTAAAGTAGTATTAGACTTAGAATAGATCTAGATTTATTTTTAGTTTTAGATGATAGTAGATGATAGATCTGCTATATTTAAAATACTAGATCTAGATCTAAATTTAAGATAGATATAGATCTTTAATATAGATATAGAGTCTACTATTCTAATATTTATTATTGCTACTAACGTGTAATTTTCGCTACACCATAGGCATAGACCATAGCCTAGGCATAGTAGACATGATAAGTCTATTATTCAGATTTATTTATTGGCATTATTTCCCTTTAAAAACTTTTTTTTAAAACCTAGATCTAGTTAGATTCTATCATCTCGATCTCTATGAACTCTGTTCTAGATATAACTGAATAACTCAACTGTTTACACTACACAGTACAATGATAATAATAATTGATAATAACTTATTAATAAGTCTATAGATAAGGCCGGATAAGGCCTACTATTAAAGTAAATTAATACTTTATTAATAGATCTACATTTAAAGTCCTAAAGTGCCTAAACCATTACATAGATTGACATAGATCTATATTATTTTATATATATTAGATCTAAATTGCTTGTGAAGTCGAAAGTCCATAAATAATATTGACAATGAATTCAATGATGTAAAATATTGTTTATAGATCTAGTTATAGGCCTAACTGCCCTAACCTAATCATAATAATGTTAAGCCACTTAAGCCCTTTCAAAATAGTCTATCTGAGAATGTATCATTAATTTTAATTATCCATCTCTATCGAGTCACTGCAAATTACTGAAATTCAGTGAAATGTAGATCTAGATTTTATATCTCTCTTCTCTTCTCTAGATATATACTATAGATTTTGAGATGTTTTGTGCTTTTTTTTTTTTTTTGTGGCTTGTAGAATCTATCTAGATTACTAGATTCTATCTTATATGTTATAGATATAGACCTATAATACAGATGTTACTTTAAAAAAGAAGATGATTACGTCCTAGTCCTATGCATCATGCATTCACTCATGCTAGGACAAATTTGTACAAAAGCTCCTTCTTCCCTAGCGCTATTACAGCATGGAATGGGTAGCCTGAGCTAGCCAGGACAGGATAACCAGTGACTTGGCAGAATTTAAGTCATTGGTTAATATGCATGACTGGATGCATGACGCGTACGACGTAATCATCTTCTTTTTTTGAAGTAACGTCTGTATTATATAAGATAAGTCGCAATGCTTTGTGGAGGATTTTGGCTAGGCTGGGATGCCCACCTACATTCATATCCATTCTCAAGCAGTTTCACATTGGACAAAGAGGCCAGATCAGACACAATGGTGCTCTTTCTGATCACTTCCAATTATATCTTTTTTGAAGTGACGTCTGTATTGTATAAGATAAGATATTAACCAATCATATTTGTCTAGAGTTCCCAGATAAGATTCTAATCTAGGTCTAGATTGACGAGCTCTAGATGTAAATTAAAATTTACTAAAATCCCTAGAGTAAAGCTGCCATATCGAACAACCCCCTTTTGTGTACCATATCGGACATCTCACTGTATTTTTAGTAATGCATCTTTATTTTGATGGTTATTATAGAAATACTGTGGTATTATCATGTGCGATTCGTTTTTCTATTATTTAAAACATTTAATTTTGTATTCCTTTGCAATATCAGTTTTCTACTAGGCGATAAAGTACACTGGTATGAAAGCATGTTATTTTGACCAAACAGATGAATGGGGGTGCTTTCGGTACCAAGGCAACTGTATAGTCCCATGGTGCATTTACCAATCAACACCTATATATTTGGATTCAGGATTGAAAATGTATTGTACACTTCCCTTGCTTATCATTTAACTTATTCAGAGCTATAGCGGGTGTTCGATGGGGTTTACCATTTTAGAAAATGCTACACTATTGAATAAATTTTTTTGTGTTCATGTATTTTTATGCAATGTTTTCTTTAATATTCAAAGCAAAAATAAACATAATCAGTAATACATTTTTAGTATCTAAAAGACAACAAAACACAAGCAATTTATAAATATATGTTTATTAAACATTATATTGACAAAATTGTTTTTGTACTAATTAACAAAAAATGTTTTTTGCACATTTACTTCCCTTTCCTCTCCAAAAATACTTTATATTAAGTATGCTCTCCCCTGCCATTGTTAAATCTTTTTATAGCATTGACTTGGCCTAAATTTTGAACCTTCACTGTGACATGTGTTTGCACCATATAGTTCACCTCTTGCTTGACCAGAAAATACCTAAAATGATTAAAGAATTAGATGATTAAAACATTTTAAATGCATATTGTCTGATATTGTTTACAAGGTGTTTGATATCGTAGTCAGGGAAAAAATTGTCTGAGGAAGTTTACATTTTATCATACCTACCTCACCCCTCATTGACATCAAAATTTATTTTAACCAAGCATTTTGAAACTTTGCAACAGATCTAATTTTATAGACAATTGAATGACGAGTTTATAGATGGTTTCATTTTTTTTTCTAGGTCTAGCTAATATAGAGTTTCAACAATTCAAATGCAAAGAGTCACAGGGATTTGGCTTAACTTGTTCGATATGGCATCCTTAATCTATAAGCCTAATCTGTATTTCATTAGCACTCATTTGTGTATATAATATATATATATATATACATCAATACTCTAGCTAAGTTTTTATTTATTGATTTATTTGATGTCAACAAGTGACAGTAACAGTCACCAGTGCTATAAACATTTATTTATTATAATATATGTAGATTTAGAAAAGATCTAATGTACTCTACTTCCTATACAGAATAAACAGATTGTTAAGTTAATCATCATCTGAATCATGTCTGGCGGTAATGTACCAGTGGTATATATGCAACGCACAGAAACATTTAGTGCATCTCATAGATTGCACAGGTTTGTAAATTATTAATTAAATTTAAAAATCTAGACATAGAATGATAGATATCTATCTAGATAATGATTTAGTCACGAGTCAAGACTGTGACCTATTTCGACCAGCTTCTAGAAACCCAAATCAAGTCAGTGCGACCAGAGTAAACAAGTTAATTTTAGTCATCAAATCAGAGAAAGAGGTTAAGTGGAAATAATAGCATACGTCAGCTTCTAGCAGGTCACAGTTAGTAAAATAATTAGGGAAAAAGATCCTATGATTCTGGAAAGTAGAATCGAGGAAATATAAATTAGGGGAAAGTTAGCTAGTCAGGGTCCTCGCATAGTAACGGTTTTTGTAGACAAATAGGTCCTCCCATTATGTAACATACTCAATTATGTAATATTGTTTATAATTTTTAGTAGATTGCTTTGTATATAAAAAAAATCATATAATCCTCAAATAAATAATACAGTGTTTTATCTTGGTAATTTAGTTTTAAAGTGTAGATATATTTTCATGATTAATCTTTTATTGTAATTATAAAATGTTAGGTCAGGGTTATCTTTAACATTAAAGTTTTAGTAAGCCTATCATATCCTTTAAAGATTTTTAAAAAAAATGTTGTAGTCCTTTGCACATATGACAATTTTTAAAAGTACCAGTACATTTGGTACCTCCACACCTTGTCACAGCTGCTATAATAGCTGGTAACACAAAATTATGGTAATTAGAGGAACGGAATATATACATATCTATTTTACAAAGCAAAGATCACTTAACCAACCATCTATTTGTAATCTGCCTTCTTTTATATTATGTGTTTTTTTTAGGGGGGGGGATATTAATTGATTTATGATAAATATTGAGTAAGATATACAATAGTGACACACCAATTAGTGAGGCATGATTCTTTTTAAAAATTATGTCAAGCTATACATCTCTCACATTAGACATTAGAAAAAAATAAATTGTGAAAAAAAACAAAATCATAACAACCCTTCTAAACTGATTAATGAATAACTTATATTTTATAGGCATTTTAATTTCTGGCTCACATATTCTATAAACATAAGATTTTTTTAAAGCCTTTAAGTTTGACATGCAAAGGAATTAAAGATTTTGAGCTATAAAACATTGCGTGACATAATTATTTTTCTCAAGCAAGAACTTTAGTAACTGTTCTGCTCTTGTAGTGACCTCATTATGTTGGCATGACAATACATAGCTCTTTATTATATAAAATAGAAATACAGTATAAATGAGAGAATTGATTTTATGTATGTATCAAGCAAATTCATAAGCCTACTGTGTTGAGAGCTGTAATGGTTTTATGAAATTAGTAATACTTAAAGGTATAGTAGTAAATCATACATAAAGTGCTTTTTAATGGGGATTATTTTGGTCTAAAAATGCAAAAACATATTTGACAGTGAGGGATTTAGACACCATCAGAGGTTAAAACTTATATATAGCTTGTGGAACATGACTGAACAGAAGCCCGAAGGAGTTGCTGATTTATCAATGACTAACCCAAAAACAGGGAAAACAGCAGCAGTGAAATTCGTCATCACTGGAAACAATTTCCAATGCCTCCTAGGCTTGAAAACGTGTCAAGAACTGGACCTCATTACACTCAACGACAACAATTTTGTCTCTCATGTACAGTCAACCAATGATAACCTAGGTGTCCTAGGAGAATCGAAACTAACTAAATGCAATTAATGCACTCAATTCGACAAGACTCATAACTCGCAATAACTAAGGGCTAAAACTCACATATCACATATTAACATAACTTGAAAGTAAACTGAAGAAATTAAAGTATTAGAGCTATCTATTTTAGACCATTTTACACAGTTTTGGCATAGGCATGTATCAAATTGTACATTAAAAAATATCATTTATTTTTCCAAAGTCCATTATTGTCAGATGAAGAAAATCTACTGACTTATGGGAAGTGTAATCACAAATATGGACATGGTCACAACTACAAAGGTAGCGTATGGTTATCTTATAAATTAGCATTGTACCGTCAGAACAAATTAAGTCCCTTGCAAATCCATGTGAGAATTCATTCATACATGGTTATTCATGAAAGATTTTAACTATACTAATTAAGTCATTTAGGCATTTTTTTTTTTTTTCTATCAGCACTTGTAAGGAAAGATTCTTAGGGGAGTTTGCTCAGGTTGACCTATGTGGAGCAAGAAATGTTTTTTAATCCTTTTTTTTTTCTGGCATTTCTTTAACCTATATATTTTACTTAAGTGTTTAGATAATTATAATTATACATTATTGCTATTTTACTTTGTAATATTTTGTTCTTGTTGTAGTCCATGTATAATAATCTGAAGTGAAATGATAAATAAGAAATAAGCATACTGTTAAGAATATGAGCAATATTAACATGAAAACTTGTGAAGGATCACACATTATCAATTAGAAATTGAATTAAGCTACATAGAACTATAAATAGTTTTTAAACATGTAAAAAAAATATTTTTGTGTAATGTTGTATATAAACTACTTTTTAATTATTATTTTTTTCAGTTAAAGTTACACTAAAAGGACCGGTGAGTGAACATGATTTAAAAAATTTTTTTTTTTTGATGCAGTTTGACTCAACTTTAGTATTATGTTGCTGAAGCTAACTATAATTTATAATGTAATTTTTTCAAACGAAATGTTAAATGTGTATTTGATTTAAAATAGCTGTTTAAATGGTATTCTCTTCATTGACATCTGGCTTTAGAAAACGAAATGTATTTTTAGCAGCAACCAAAAGGGTTAAAAAAAAAAAGTATAGTTCCTCTTTCAGATCATGTGATCTATAGGGGAGATGATGTAAAAGTCATCTGTTTCTGTGGCCCATTGTTAACAAATGTGTCGTGTACCAGCACAACTACCAACAGCCTTTACTTTTTCCTAAATTATGCCTGCTACCATACCCAATTGAGTTGAATGGATTTAGAGGTGCCATAAGGATACAGAAATTTGACCTTGGTTTAATCCTGGGATACCCATTTAGAAGCCAAGTGCTTTACCACTCAACCACCATGCCTCTACCCAAAAGCTGCTAAAAGTTTTGAATGGTCTGCATGTCTGTAATTCTAACTTTCACACTCAGATCATAAAATCTAGAAAATATATTGAAAATTGAATATGATATTTTAGCTCTTGCAAAGTTCTGGTGTAACGTCTACGTTTTACCTTTTGAAAGTGAATTATTTTAATTTTTAAATTAATTTTTTAAGAATTTAAACAAAAATACACCACTTTTTTTTTATTTGAAAAAGTATATGGGAGGAACTTTATAATAGGTCTCAAAATTTTTCATATATAACTCTGGCTTCATTGATGGATATATGCATTGTTACACAAAAATTAGCACCTATATAAATATCCTTGGCTTATTAATAATTTTATTTTAATTTATTAATTTAATTAGTAAAATACTATTCTTCTATAATTCATTTAAAAGTTGTTTTTTTTCAATATTTTTTATCCAAACATTTGCTTCAATCATATAAGTCTATTAAAGGGATTTAGAGTGAATCAAACTAGATCATAAATGGAACCCAAATTTTAATATGATTTATCAATCTAAAACAATTTTTAAATTATTATTTCTAAACAATCTTTCTGCTACCTGATGCACATACCTTGCTGCAGTGTGACATCTTGTGTGCCTCAATGACCCTCAGAGCTATACCGCAGGGAGCTCATTACTCCTGGCAGGAACTACCAAGCCGGACAGGTCTGTTAGGAAAGGTGCACCACCCTCCCCTGGGACATAGGGGTTGTGCGATAAGCTAACAATCTGTCCATGGGAAAAACTGCAAATACACACTAAACATAGTCAGAGGTGAGAGTAGAGCTCCACAAAGGAGACTTTTGAAGCTGTGTAGGGAAAGTCAAACAAATCTGTAAGGTCAAAGACTCTATTTAAACTGATGAAAAAGAAACACTTCCTTATTCAGAAGGCATCATTTTAACTTGAAAACATTACTTTACTGCAGATGTGCACAAGTTGCAAAGGAAATAGTCAACTACAAACTAGAGATCTTGGGAATTAATGAAGTTCAATGGAACACTTTTAATGAAACAAAACTGCAATCAGGAGAAACCCTTCTCTTCTCTGTAAATAATAATTAAAGTCAAAGGTTTTTTTTTAATTTAAAAATGTTCACATCATTATGTGCTATGCTCTTACCATCCAGCAGGTAAAGGAGTTATAAAACAACTGTACAAAATCACCAAACTTCTTAGTACTAAAAAGTCTAATTGCAATGTTCCAGTTTGAGACAAACATGGAAACTACTTTCTAAAATAAATGAACAGCTGGAAAGATGGAAAAAATATTTTCAACAAGTGCTCAATAGACCCAAACCACTAAATTCACCAGATCTAAATGTAAGACCAACACTAGACATAAAAATGAAAGGAATAAAAAAGGAAACAAAGGAAGTTTGTACACATAATTTTTCCAATCCCTAATGGTTATGCTTGCCATGGATGTGGCAAAATATGTAGGTCTCAGCATGAACTGCGTAGCTGTGGGAAATACTGCATTCCTCATTAATCTTTCGACTCAATGACAAGCCTTATTATTATTATTAATCTCAGATAAAGCTGAAGTTTTGCACAATTATTTCTTTTACCTGACAAAACAACAATTAATTTTTAAAAAATTAATAATAAATCATCTTGAAAAAGGGAAAGAAATTATTATTGACTGAAGCTGAATTAGTCACCTTTTTTGTAAGTCATCGTCTGAGTCTTAATGAACACAAACCTGAAAAAATAGGTTGAGACAATAGAAACAATAGATAACTCTACAATCTTCTAAGCTCTCCATTAACAGAGTGGTTACTGTGTTGGCTTGTAAGGCTGAGGAGGCTTGAGCCATGAGTTTTTGTTTTTTTATAAATGCTTTTTTATTGTTAGTCTAGATCTATTACAAATTTAATTACTAGACTGATCCAAACTAATTGATACAAGTATGCTTGTATGCTTTTATTTTTTTTTGATTTTAAATTAGTTTGTTTACTTTATTTATTATTATTTACTTTATTATTGATTGCATCTTAAATTTTATTTCAGGTTGACCCTAAAACTGGTATGGTGATGAACTTGATTGACTTGAAAAAATTCATAGAAGTAAGATCATATTACTTTTTTTTATCTAAAGATAGTGGAGATTTCATTAGTGTGTGCACACTGAGCTAGAATTTTTTTTAATTTACCCACATCACCAAATATTGAGCATTCTCAAAATAATTAAATACCTGTATTTGATTAATGCAAATGGGATTTAATTATTTTGATTAAAATTGTTTTTGTACTAAATGTATTAATTTGGTGTGGTTTGTCATGTGTTTTGTTGTTCATGGATTGTTGTTGTGCCAGCAGCAAACACTATCAGCAATTGTCAAGTTCTAGTTTCACTTTTAAACACAAAGTCCAAGTCTAGAAATCTCCTTTTTTTAAGACTAAGACTGCTTTATTGATCCTTATGGAAATTTGTTGTGATTACAAGGACTCTTTACTCATATACTTACAACAAAACAGAAACATACCCATAAATAGACCAGGCACAACATAAAAAGTACATATACATATACAAAAGTAAATATACAATTTCTTTTTATACTGGTAAATTTTATACAGGTTTTTTTTTTTCAGGAAGCAATAATGTCAGTCTTTGATCATAAAAATATTGACATTGATGTTCCATACTTCAAGAATAATATCAGGTAATGTTATGTTTTTAAAATAAAATATATATATATATATATGTTTTTTATTTATAAAGAACTTTTAACAATCTCTGTTTAATCAAACCTTGTCATATCTAATTTAGATAATCTTTTGAACTTGCTGCAATTATTATCTGTTAAAAGAAAAATGTACCAATAAAAAAAACAACTTTTAGCAGGTGTGTTCCCATAATTGTTATATCATTTAGTAAGCCCTAGGCTCCAAAATACAGGATTACATTTCAGAAATAGTAAAAGTTTTTCTCTATTAAATTTAGTTAGTCTGATCTGTTTGTAATGTGCGCTTAAAACTTTAATATATAGTTAGTCCATCATGGTTTGATGATGACCACTTTTGTCATCCAGGAGGCTGAGGGCTTTGCACTGGGGTTTTGTGCCTCTTCATGTGGCTGTTGAGATCTTTGTGAGTCTGGAATGTTGGGTTGCACACTCTGCAGGTTATTCCAGCTATAGATAGTGTCATAGGTCTAGCTTTTTCTATATGACGCTTTTTTTCTGCCAGTGCTGTTCTCTTGTCCTCTGCACTTTGTGTGCAGTTTTCATAGCAGAGCACCATAAATTGTATCTGAACAACCCAAACTCCCCAGTCCAATAAAGATGGATTTACCAGCATCCATAAAAATATACAAAAACAAGACCTGGCTTAGCAAGAAAGTGGAAACAATACAGGGATTCGCTGACAAGCACGACATGAAGAACTACTTTCATGCCCTAAACTAGGTCTTTGGGTCCACAAAGTCAGGCTTATCCCCTTTACTAAATGCTGTTGAGACAATATTATTGACAGATAAGGAAGAAATCCTGAAACACTAGGCTGAGCACTTTGAAAAGGTTCTCATCATAAACTTTAATATACATACTGAGAAATGTCATATGTAGGCCTCTGATAACTTTGAGGTATAAAAGGGTATATTTGTACACCGTTTAACTACTGAAAAGTTAACTTTTCATTGTATACTTTATAATAGAGTTATATATTGTTATAACCTGGTCTTGCACACTGCTATCCAAGTTAGTGCAGAAAGGTGTGCTGTAGCTTGTGCACTTTAGAGACTAGACTCTATGAATGTTGACAGTAGAGTTCGGCTAAGCTATGCTTAAGAAAGACCTTGTTGTTATGTATTTGAACTGTGCTGTAAATAAACACATTTTCTCTTTCTTAGATTTATTACTATATAAAGAGTTGTATTTCTTTGCATATTAGAATTATCAGAACTCTGAAGCACAATTATTACTCTCTCATTGATATTAATCATGCTGTTTTATTTCAGTACCACTGAAAATGTAGCAGTTTACATTTGGAACAATATGAAAGAAAAAGTTGGGAACCTTCTTTATGAAATCAAAGTTAATGAAACTGATAAAAATGTGTTTATATATAGAGGAGAGTATCAGTCAAAGTAAAATGAAGAAAACAATTCATTTTGCTCACTTTAGTTATTATTTGTTAGTAGGTAGAACTGCAAAATCTATTTTTTTTTTTGTAAAGGCAGGTTACTTTCTCAAAAGTCCCTGAATTGTTTCACATCTAAAACTTTGGTGAATTTAGATAAACTAGAAAGCATTCAAGTTGACTAATGAATATATTTTAAATCTATCTTTTTCCCATTAGTCTATTAGATCTGCCTCAGATTACCATTTACCTTTGTTATACTTAGTTACAGATATATTGAGAAATGCTAAAGGAAGAAAACTACTAAGCATCTAATATTTTATGAACAATAAAATCAAGAAAACATTTTAGCAATTTTAACTTGCTATTTTTGGATTTTTTTTTTATTTTAAATAATTGTTTTAGCTCCCTTTTTTGTATGAGCTTTTGTATCATTCAAAACATTAATGTTAAATTAGGATGCTATTAAAATGTTTTCTATTTAAAATGACCCCTAATGAAGTGGAGATAGTTAAGATGTCAAAGACAACATTACATACTGATTTCTTGTTGACAAATGAAAAAACTAATTTCTACTCAGTTCACTTCCTCATGGATTCTATATTCTTTAACTAAAATTTACTTTAAAAAGTTGAAAAATGTTGGAGTTAAACATGCTGTTAAAAAAAAAATGAAAATCTTTTACAAAATGTGATTGAAGTTGTTATTTTAATTGTTTTCTGTTAAATGATAATTTTTGTATTGAAAATGTTTATATAAGGATAAATTGACATGAGATTTTCATAGATCAGGTTGTTGCTTTTTTTTATTTAGTAAATTTATTTTAATCAAACAGTCATTTTTTTGCAACTCAACTTTGTTGCTATGAAAAGTTTATTTAGATCTAATTATTAAAAAAGATATGAACATTTATCTTCTAATAAATTAATTTCTTTTTTATAAAAAGAAAGATAACTTTTATATGATTCGTCTTTTGTCCTTTATGTTAATCAGATATTCAACACATAGATTTTCACTTAAGTCTATAAATATCACTGGGTTTTTGTTTTTGGGGTTTCAGTTATTTTTTTTTAACAAGGGTTCTATTAGTAAATACTGAATCCATTGGTGCGATGGACATCTCATCTCTGCCTGTGGTCCTGTATGTGGGCCACCAACCAGCTTCTTCTAGGCATCTCAGTTTAGAGTAAGTTTCTGCAATTATCCCATCTTTCTATCTGCTTCCAAATCGCTGCATTATGTGATTTCTGGTTCATTCACTCTTCCTCTTTCCTTGGGTGTTCCAGGTGAGGGCTTGTCTTGTAATGTAATATATTGGACGCAGACTTGCAAAGAGTATGACCTGTCCATCTTCAATGTGGGCTGCTGCTTTGCTCTGTGAGGGACCAGACATGTTAAAATATTTTCATTTTTTAAGTACATGAGGTGTTTAACATTTTCAAATGCTATTGAGAAGTTGAATAGTAAGATTTTTTTCTTTGATAATTATTAACTTTAAAATAATTATTTAATATTGATGCAAACAAACACAATTTCACTATGTAAAACCATGTAGATGTATGTTAAGAACATTGTGTTCCTGGAGTTAATTTATTATTATCTACTTTTATTTTACTTGTAAAGATAGTGAGTGTAAGTACCTTATAATTTACTAGTTAAGGTTTTAAATAGGAGTCATAATAGCTAATTTCCATTTGCTCTCTACCTTTATCTAGTCAAATGCACAGTATTTGAAAGCTGGTTAGTTATTTTTTCATACATACTCATCTCAGTTTTTGAGGCCAAGGTTTTAAGATACTTTTATGCAATGAATTCTCTTACATCACATCTATTGATGACTTTGGTTCACAATTTAATGTGTCAATAACATTGATTGATTTCAGATATGTTCTATTTTTACTAAAACTTTTTGATTATTGTGTAATATTTGAGTTCATAAAAAATGAGAAATGTGCTCATCTTTGATCACGACATAGGAGCTATATATATATATATATATATACATTGTTTTTGTAAGACTTGGCTGTGATATATATTGTTTTTTTTTAAATGCCTTGCAGGCAGCAACTTGCATTGATCTTTATTTTTATATTTTGTTTTCTACATTCTCCTTCTTGTATAGCCAGATTTTTTTTTTTCAAATGTTTAATTTCAAAGGAATTTTACTTTGTTATGTTTCTTTAAAATAGCATGGTTGTCATTTCAATTATTAATATATTTTATTATTAAAGAAATTATAGAGTGTTGTGAGTTTTTCAATGAACTTGATTAAAACTTTTTTTCCAGAATTATCTGGTTAAATAGTTTAGAAACATTTTTTAATATCACACCAGGAATAATTGTGCAAGATCCAATGTCTTACATTTCAGACTGACACCACTTAAATAAGAAAAAAAAAAAGCAAAAGTTCTTCAGATGTAAAACATCCTCTGAATCTACTACATTGACAAAAAACGGCAATTAATTTGTTAGTCATCTTAAGAAAAAGCTGATCTGTTAAATTAATCAATGTGCTCCTTGAAAAAAACATAGAAAAGATTCTAAGAACTATATTTCTGTCATCTGCTACATTAATTCATTCACAAATCACTGAAATATTTTTTCTTTTTTTGATGTCAAAGTCACATAGATAAATGTAGGCAAGGAGGAGGATTATGACTGAAAGATACAAATGTATACAATGTTTTATTGACTGAGACAAGGTTGCGGATTACTACAGATCTATTTCATTTAAAATTGAAGAATATTTATTTTAAAAAGAGGTTAATAGACTATTATATACAAAGTAAAAATAGTTTTAACTTGCAATATTAACTTTTGGCAAGCCACAATTTGCCCTTAGGCTTATTATACATTAAATATTCAAAAATACTAGTAAAACATGAATCGGTTAACAAAAAACAAAGGCTAAAAAGCATTTCGTGTTACGCATATAAAAAAATGTTGGAGATATATTAATTCCATTTGTATTGTGTAACAGGTGCCATGGGCTCACAGGCCTATATTTCTGTTTATGCAAATGCTAGAGGCACATAGACCTTTTATTTATATAAAGTTAAAAGATCACATTGCTACTGAATTTCGGAATTACTGTTTTCAATGCAAATCTATTTGGCTATTACTGTACACATTCCTCCCTTCCCGGATCCGCCGGAGCCTTATTGATCAAAGAAAGGATTTGCACCCAGTAGAGGCCAATAATGATAGAATGGTTCCGACCCCTTTGTCCGGAGGTCTCCCATAAAGTAGATGATTATTTAATTACTTCCGTTTATTGTGAAACGGTTCCTTGAGTTCCTCCAGCACAGCATACCGAGCATAAGATAGATTCCTCCGTATTTTTATAGTGTACGGTACGGAAACTAACCGTGAAAGAGCATTTACAGCAGCGTACTACTCTGCTGACTGATGGGACGGTTTAGTGGAGCTTTACTTACATCATCTTCCCGTAGAATGCGTGGAAGCCCACACGAAAGTGACCAGATGTCCCAACTTTGGCGGGGCAGTCCTGCTTTAGACCGTCTGTCATAAAATACCAAGGCCAATAGCCCGCTTACATAAAAAGGTTGATCATTGTTACGATTTCCCCGTATGACAGGCTTGACTTAAAATACCGCCTTGGGGGTTTCCTTCTTGATTCTTATTTCATATTTGCAGGATCCTGTTAGAGGCTTTGACTTTGCAGCATCACGAGTTCTCGGAAACTGGCGTCAGAATGTTTCCTGTCGACTCTTGGCGTTCAGCATGTTTCTCATCAATTTCAGCATACAGTATTCCTTGGCTTAGCTTTCCCTTCTGCTCAAGTCGATGACAGGGTGTGAGATATCGGAGACAAATCGAACGTCGAAGGTCATAAATACAGGCAGTTTCCGTTTAAATAGAAGGTAATAGGAATCAACAACAGTGGAGTGCGATATGAAAAAAGTTGATCACATTTTTATGTCGATCTTGTGGTTAAGACGAAAGTACAGAATGCATTTTGTAATTTCCAATTGGAGATTCTAGTAAGCCTTCTCCGACATTTAAGGCCTAAATGTTTGTAAAATAGTTTAACTCACAGCCGCTAAAGGTAACTTTGCCTATCGTACAGTTTAACATATTAACAGTTTTGGATCAATGTTCTGCACGTTGACATTGTTTAAAAATGTATGACTCAAAATACAAATGTAATTTGGACTATGTAAAGACCAAGTGGTTATATTCCCGGGTATCGCTGCCCTGCCTCATCGTGGCGCCCGTGTGGAAATGGTCGTATTGAGGGGACGACTAGGCCAAAGGGTAGCGGAACAAAGCTCCCGTGAGAGTGCCTAAGAGGGTACGAGAGTAAACAGTGCACTGGCGGGGATGTAACATAGCTCCCGCAAAGACCTGTCAATATCCAGGCACCGTCTCTCTAGGATCCGTTTAAAAAATGGCGTGATCCGCACGGTTAGCCTGGTACAGCATACGATTACGACGATGGAATCCAGTGGGGCGGCCTTCGGTCGCGACTCTAGGTCACAATCTCAGTATAGTCAGTCCCAGTATAGAATTTATTTGTTTGAGACCCAATCTCTGTAACTGAAGCCTTTTTGACTTACATATCATACATTAAACCTACTAATAATTGAGTTTTAGATGTGAGGAATGGGCGACATAATGGGCTTATAAAATCTACAAGAAAGCGATATATTATGTAGATAATTTGTTCACAAGTTGTGTGATTTCTCCATAAATATTCCCCCCCCTCCTGAATATATGGTCGTCGGAGAATGGGGTGCTATATTAAATCGTCCCCAACATGGCAGTGACATCGAATTTGTTAGGAGGTGACATAGTGAAGGAACCAGTTGAGCCTCGGATGGATGGCAAGTTCTGGCATGGGATAAAAAACCCAAGTACCTCGGGTCATCCTAAATCAGAAATTGACATTGTGCGACCATATCCAACACGCACGAGAAACAGCCTCCGAGAGGATGAACATCGTAAAAAAAAGCTAGCTGGAACGAAATGGGGAGCGAAGGCGGGTGTGCTGAGATCACTGTACATGGGTGCAGTCAGTAGCGGTCTTAGGGGGTGGCAAGTGGGGCAACCGCCCCAGGCCCCGCGCCTGAGAGGGGCCCCGCGCTGGGAGATTTTATTGTCACCAACTTTGAAAACTAAATGAGTGATTATAAACAAGGACTTGTTACTCTATATTTTCCCAGTATATTTACTTTACCAATTGCCATTTAAGTTTTTAACTTACATTTCCTATTTCGAAATACCGTTCAGTTTTGGTATAGACAGCCGAGTCTATTAACAGGCTATCATTGTTTAACAGTTCACAATAAAAACACATATGTGGAAGCAACCAATCCTAATTGTTTATTTGGTATATAAATAACGACGTCTAATCGGAATTTTTAAGAAAAATGTGTAGTGATAAAGTTTGATCTATTCTTTGCATTATGAAAAATTGAAAATGAAAGTCATTTATAACATTTTTAGTATCATAAATCCAACTTCTGACAAATAGATTTTTTAATGAAAATAATCAGTGCTTTTTTTTTTTTTTTACCGTCACACCGGTACGCGTGCTTCACTTTTTTCAATGTGGGGAAAAATTATTAACTTTCTTGTATTTTAGCGTTTATTATTAATTTTTTAGTAGTTAAAAGGTAGGCAATCCATCACTGAGTACCGGCACCTATTTGTTTTTAAAGCAATGAAAATAACTAAACCATTATACAGTGTATTCTCGAATGTAGCTGGTGATAAGGCCCTACGTTCTATATTAAAGACCGCACGCGAAGGTCCGATATTCGCGGTAGGCTATTTAATTTCATAAACGTGTAATATTTTCGGATATAAACAGTATCACCAGTTGATGTGCTTGTATAGCTATTTTGGAAAATCAGTTTTTAGCAAGTTTGGCGATGACGTATTAAGTTTGTTTTTTCCAATAGGCAATTATACTATGCATAGACATAGTGAGGCCGTGGGAAAATCCATGTCAACGTGTTGAAAAAAACAAAAACAAAAAACAAAACGCAGGAATATTTTTACCGGTCCCCGAAAGAGGAAAAGACGCTATTAGTTTTGTGGGGAATGTCTGTCCGTACGTTAGTCCGTCCTGTTTAGATCTCGTAAACTAGAAAAGATAGGAAAAATCCGACATCATAATATTTAAGACATTCAGAGTTCTAATGTAACGGCTTCTTTTTTTTTTTTTTTCTGAAACCAAAAAATCTAATTTTTTAAATCACTTATGCAAGCAGTTTCTTTAAGAAAAACACATCACTTTTGTAGCTATTCTCTATTAATAGTAACAAACACGGGATGCTCTTTAATAAAGGAGATGACCCTTTTTTAAACAGGCGTATTCAAATTATTATTTTTTTTCACATTTGTATTGCTAACTACTAGATTTACACAAATAAATGTTTACTTTTTTTTTTAAAGAAAAAATCTATTTAGTATGTATATAAGTTTGACATAACTTAAAACAATAATTAATAGGTAGTTTTTCCTATTATTGCATTTCATAATTCGGTAGATATATTAAACGTCGAACTTCATGAATTGATTCACTTTCACATATCCTTTGGTCTACTGGACCGCTGGGGCACCACACAGATCTGTCAACCTTCTTTCTCCATTCTACTCTGTCGTTTGTCTTTGATAGAATTTCATTCTGATGTTCTTTCTAAAAATATTGAAACCTCGGTAGACCACAATGGGGGCGATTTTGAGTTCGTATTTCCACACAATCTGTCTTTGTAATCTTGTTTTTATAGATTTTTTTTTTGTTGTTGTTGAAAACCCGTGTTACAGCCCTTCCGCAAAAGTCGGGTGCTGTGAAAGTGAATGGACAACTGTAACTCCTATAGCACACTTTATTCTTATACAACATCCTATTGACTTCAATTTGCAGAGTGAGAGAGGAGACATAATATTAGTTGTGCCTGAGTGTTTTCTTTTTTTTTTGCATCTGCTAATGCAGAAAAATTAAAATGCTATAACCTATAGGGTGCACTTATACGGCCAATATTAAACCAACGTAATGTTCTATGTTTTGTTACAAATATAAGGCTCACAGCTTTGATGCGGACACATTAGAGACGGATTAGCCCGTTAGTGAAATGTGGTACGATATATATATATAGCTAAGGGCCCCGCACATGACGCTCGCCCAGGGCCCCGCGCACTGCTAGGGCCGCCCCTGGGTGCAGTTCGATCTCACATGGATTACAGACGACCTGTAAACGTCTCTAGCGAAGCTAGACGCTGTTCAGAATCAAGCCATCAGACTCATATGCGGAACGTTTCGCACAACACCAATTGTCCCCGGGGTGATCATGGCCAATGTGCCGCAGTTGAAGTTGCACAGAGAGTGAGCCGTCCTATTAGCTCACGAGAGATACGGGCGGCTGGAGGAGGGATGTCCGCTTAGAAGTCTGGTCGACAACTGGGAGGGCAAGAGACGTCTAAAAAAACGGCCCTGCTTCATGAATGTGGCGCATGGGCTGGACAGAGAGATGAATCTACCGGTAGAGCAGGATGCTCTTTCCCCGTTTCTCCCCCCCCCCCCTGAAAAAGCTTTGGGCATGCCGACTGTACAAAATAGCCTACTTGACCCGGAGGTAACTACAAGCAGCCAGAGAGACCATTGCCTCGAATCCGGCTGGAGTGTCCACCATCTACGCGGACGTCTCCGTGTAGACGTTGGAGGGCACAGTGAAGCTGGGTATGGGGCGGTGATCCGACTCTCTGGCAATCCCCAAAGTTTGGAGCTGAGTGGACCCTGCAATGGGAAAAGCAGCACAGAAGCTGAGTTGGAAACAATGCTCGTAGCTTTGAAGTGGGTAGCGGAAAGAGTCGGAAATGTATCCACGGCCCCAGCGGACGTGGTCATTTCCACCGATTTGATCTCTGCCCTCGATGCCCTTGAAGGGCAGTTTGCAGGAGTCGGGAGGGTAGAGGCATTCTTTGCGGTGGTGGAGCGCCTTCTACAGCTCAATGTAAATAGTTTTATACAATGGGTTCCGTCCCATTGTGGTCTGGTAAGTCATCAGAGGGCTGACTTTTTAGTGAAGGCCTCGGCGGCACCGTGCACCCTATATGATGAACTGTGCACCCTTGCGAGTGTACGATCCCTAGCCGACACCAATTTGTTGGCACGTTGGTACGACAGTTCTGACGCTTCTGGTAAGGGCCGATAACTACACAAGCAGTTGCGTAGACCAGACCGAAAGGACGGATGGTGGGAGCTCTACTGTGCGGAGCAGGCAGTCCTATCCCAGTTCCGAGTCGGAGTCGGGCACTGTCCAATAGGCGTGTACTTTGGACGGTGGAAGGAGAACTACGACACACGGCGCCGACACTGCGTCGAGGACAAGACAATAGAGCACATCAGCACATTCTTATGAATGCCGAGCTCTGCATGTGGGACGTTTGGGAGAGAGAAAATACTGGTCCGTGTGTGGCAAGAGGTTTGCCTTGTACGGGAGTAAGGCTCACTGCCCACTTCCTCTTCCGTTCTCGAAGGGAGTAATTTCAGCATGGTTAATTACTAATGGGGTTTCCGATTCGATAACATCATGGAAATTCTATAACCTCTATCCATGCGGCACCTTCACGATCTATGGCTCTTTAGTTCTACATATATGTCAGTGATAATGAACTCTTTATAACAATACTACAGGCACAGCTCTTTGTAGATCTAGGTCAGGGATAATGAACTCTTTAAAATTTAGGTTAGGTTCTGTATATATTTGTATAGTATCGCATCTAAACATGGGATCCAATCGCCACTTTGTGGTTATTATAAGCGGAAAAAGAAAATCTGGAAAAGATTATATCAGTTCAAAATTACTCGCATGGTATTTTTTTTGTTACCTAAATCTATCCCTCTTTCTTGCTTTGTCAAACTAATAAATAACTTTATAAAATATAATTATATTAACCTCTTAAAGGGAAACTCCCATGGATGGTTTTAGTTTTGACAATTTTTGATATAATATGTGTTTTGATTTACAGATAATGAATATATTATTCTTTTTTTTAATTTGCAAGAATAACTTAGTAATTGATGTTTTTCTGACATAATTTTTCTGCGCATCCAAAATGGTCAGATTTTCACGGAATTTCTCTGTGACGTCACAATGCCAATGGTGCACTCAAATCTTACTTAGGCTATATAGATCTAGATCTACTAATCCGAGTAGGCCTACCGGTTCTTGTCTTCCACGAATTAATTTTAAAACAAGCTCCCGAGGTAGATCTAGTCCTAGTCTAGATCTAAAATATGTATTATAGACTCTAACTCTAGGCATTTTGTTTTCTTTTACTAGATCTAGAATTAACCCCAACTCCGAATACCAAATCATTAATGATAAACAGTATAATCTTTTAAAGTATTATTAATACGTATACATTAAATGTACTGTTAATTTAGTCTGCAAAGGAAAAAAAGTGTTGAGGTTGTATGAGAAGTGGTCGTCTCCTTTCCATCAAGACTAAAAGATTTAAAAACTCCTTTGTCCCACTTTCGGTCAGAGTGTTACGAGGTCAGCTGCCGTCATCGAGAAGTAGGCCTACATAGAAGTCAAATCCATGAAGCGCTGGTTGTGAATGTGTATGTGTGTTCTTATGTGAATGTTCAAATTTTTCATCAATATTGTTTTTGTACAGTAGTTACGTTGAGGTTGTCAATTGTAAACAAACTTAATTTCTATTAGATTGGATCAAATTATCTTATTTTATCTTATTTGGTACTGTAACCTAGCCTATGTATTGAACCAGTTGATGTAGATCTACTTGTACAGCTATTTCGGCCAATAGGCTCAGAGAAACTTTGACGATGACATATTATATTTTTTTTCCCCCCATAGGCTATTGTGATTAGACATCGTGCAGCTTTGGGAAAACCCCGTGTCACCATATATAAAAAAAAACAACAAAAAAAAAACAACAACTTAGGAGTATTTTTTTAATTATTTTTTTAAACCTTCCGTATAAGTCGGGTCTTGGGATGTGTATGTGTAAGGCGGAGATAATGTATTGTTATTGTTACAGCGTGAGAGACGGATGAGCCCATTAGCGTGATATATATATATGAGTTTACGGTACATATAGTATACCCTTACGGCTAAGGGCCCTGCCCATGACGCTCGCCCAGGGCCCAGCAGCGCTCTGATAAGGACGCCCTTGTTTATAAACAAAGACCGATTTTAAATCAACGTGGAGACTAGATCTAGCCGTGAAGCGTAAGAATAAATGCGATCCGATAGATCTAGATCTATAGAGAGTTTATCGGTGATATAGGTATAGATCTAACTTAGCCAGGTTCAGTTGTGACGTCACGTCTTTAAAAACTATAACCATCTCGCAGAACCCCGTTTTTTTTTGAGATGTGAAGAACTTACTGTCTAATTTATTAAATATAAAATTTTCTGAGCATTTAAATAAAAAATGACATAATGTTTACTATTACAACTTTTTACGCAGAATTTAAATATGTCATTCTCTAAAATTTGAAAAACTATGAGAGTTTCCCTTTAAGACTGAGCATTTTGACATGTCTTGTGCCAGAAAGACGGAGCACTATTTCCAGCCTTAACACTTCTTTTACAAAAAAATTCTAACAAATAAACTAATTACTTTACATACACAAAACTATATATATTATTGAAGGGAAATGAATGAACTAATTGAATCTTATGGAATTTATCTGAAATATTAACATTTATTAAAATAAGCCAAGCTAATTTGCATAATTTATGCACATAAAATTTTTTAAACATTTTTTCAAAACAGAACAGAATTATAAAGGTAAGAGTATTTTAAGAAGATTTAGGCTTTAATAAGTCCTAATACATGTATTTAGAGAAGCAAGGCACATTGAGACCCTTCAGACACTTCTATAACTTGATTTTACTACTTTTCTCCTCTCCCCCCCCCCCCCCCCGTACCATGAAAATAAATACCTTCATTGTTATCACCTATTTATGACCCAGGGATCGTTTTTTGGGCTGTTTTTTTTTATCAGAAAGTTGGCATCTTATTTATTAGTGTCCCTGACAAATGTTTGAACTAAATTGATAGTAAAAAAATAGCATAAAACAGTCTATTGGGTGCATGCTAATCCCTTGGTTCTCAAATGGGTCTTCGCTATCCAGCTACCCCCCCTTACCTCTAGACCTTTTTACCAAGAAAAAACATCGTCAACAATTACTAGATCTAAATCTAGTAATAGTGTAAACTTATATCTAAAACTTACATCAATAATGCTCTTATTTTTATTAGTATTATCATAGTTTAAATAAAATCAGAGAGGGAGAGTTTGCTTTCATCAATATCAACGGCTGACATAATAAAATTTTCACCTCTCACTAGCTAAATTCAAAAAATCATTTAAAAAATATTATCGCATTAAAACAGCGAAGGAAGCCACCATTACAGTCTATTAATGTGTAAAAATAGTAAGAACTAATCTGATTGGCTGATACAAACACTGGGTTTTAGGTTTTTGGCACATCGGCGCAGTAAAGGCCATGTCATGCCCGCAGTCCCTTAAGGACTACTCTCCCTCTATAAAAAGGTCAAATTCCATACAATTAACTCATTAAAATCAGGGTCTATTTACAGTTAAAATAGTACAGGTAAAAATTTAAATATTTGATAAAAATCTAGTGTAAATAGTATGTGTCTACAGACTCACAAATCAGATCCTCGCAGACAACCCCACCTCCCGGATAAAGCCCAGTATCTTCCCAGGGTCGACAGTATTGAACAGTATTTGTAAGTCAGTGGCTATAAAAACCTTATCCCTGGTATCTGGGGCAGTTAATGAGGATATGTTCCACTGTGAGGCGAGAATCACAATACTCACAAAGTGGAGGCTTGTCTCTCTTGAGCACAAAAGAGTGTTTGATGTAGGTGTGGCCAATCCTGAGTCTAGACATGGTCGTGCTACCACGCCTTGTCAGACCCTTAGATGTGGGCCGCCACCGGACATCCGCCACGATCTGCCTGAGTTTATTGTGATTCTCAGCCTCCCATCGGTCCTGCCACTCTTGATAGGTGGCAGTGGCAATACTTTGTCTCAGGTCCGAGTAGGGAATTTGGGTTCCTGACACTGGTTTAGGGCTCTCTTTGCTTCTCTGTTCGCTGCTTCGTTTCCCTCTATGCCTACATGGGAGGGGACCCAGATGAAGGTGACATCCCTATGGCTGGCTGTTATTTGGTCCAACAGCTTTAGACACTTGTGTACCAATGGAATGTCAGTCTTCATCTGCCCCAAAGCTTGCAATGCAGATTTGGAGTCAGAGCAGATTATAAATTTTCTCCTTTCTGATGCTTTAACGGCCATAAGTGCAAGCGACAATGCATGCAGTTTGGCCGTAAAGATGGAGCATCCATCAGGGAGTCTACGGGAGATTGTTTTGCTCCAAAAGGAGCAGGCACACGCGACCTTTCTATCCATTTTGGATCCCTCAGTGTAGATGGTGCCACAATCTCCGTACCGGTAGCTCTCCTGCAGTTCCCTAAAGTGGACTTGTAATAGGGTTGGGTCTGTGTTTTGTTTTTTAAAATTAAGGAGGGATAAATTTAATTTGGGTCTACTAGTTAGCCAAGGAGGATTTTGTGGGGTTTCTATTTTAGAAATTTGGTCAATGGGTGGGGTTAAATTTTGGACGGATTCTCTCATCAACGGCTGTATGACGTTAGGCCTTCAAATGTGATACAAACACTGGCTAGCCAGTCAGATCGTTGGAAACATCACGGCCGACGCCGTCTTTTTCACCAAATAGCCTTGGGCCGATAGATCGGCCTCATCGTCTTAAAAGGGTTATTATATATATTATATTATAATATATATTTTATATTTTTAAACATTATTATAATTTTATATATCTTTTATATTATATTTATTTTAGATCTTATTTTACTGTCTTTATTCTAGGTATAGATCTATACTATATCTAGATTATACTAGATCTATTAGATTTATTTCTGGATCTTGACCAAATCTAGTAGATCTAGATTCTAGTTCTAGCAGTAGACTAGTTCAGAGTAGACTGAGTAGAATAGTAGATCTCTAGCTAGTTTACTAGTTTAGTAATAATCTAGAATCTATATAGATCATTAGATGGTAGTAAGTAGGCACTGTGACTAAAAAGGGTACTGTCTAAAGTAATTAATAATTATATCATAGTTATTAATCCATACTATCAGACCATACTGTCTCTGTCATCGCCCATGTTACCAAGGGCCATGCCTACCGTCACAGACCAGGGCAGAGGTGAAAAGTATATTACTTCACAGGGCTACTGCAGTGATTAATAATAATATCATAGTAATAAATCTATACCAACTTGGCCGTCGCCCATGTTTCCAAGGTCCACGACTACTGTCACAGACCAGGGCGGAGGTGAAAAGTATTGTAATAACTGAAGGGAGGCAACTCAACAAGACATAGATGTTTATTTACATGGAGACATGACAAACATAGAGGACATCTGCCTTGAACACAGTATCTTCATATCGGTTCTAGACTTGGGCGGAAATCATTCTCTCTCTCATAATGTCAACATCCTTCTTAGACTCGTGTCTGGCAGTGCGCACCTTCTGCACTATCTTGAACAGGGTCGGACTGGCTTAAAAAACCGGCCCGGGAAATTTGGTCATGGCAGCGGCCCATTTCATCATTAGCTTCATATTTTATTTCAGTAATTTAATATTACTACTTATTTTTTAATTAATTTAATTTTCATATATTTTTCTTTAGTTTCTATAATTATTTCATATATATAATAATAATAATGACATTTTAAAGTTCAAAAACACTACTTTAAGTTGTAAGAATGTTTTTATTTATTACATGTTAAAATTCGTAATTATGAGAAACAACATTAAACAGTTAAATAACTCCTAGTTTTAACAACCTAAACATAAGAAACAGAGAGTCCAGAATTTCAATACACCACTAACTAGTATAACTCTTTTTTAATCGTATCACTAGTGCAGGGATGTGTGCTTTGTTTGAAAAGATTAAAGATGCACATACATTTCATGTACAAACAAAAAATTACAATGCTTCCAATGATAAACATAAAGTTTGTCTTCAATTCTTCATTGGGAATATTAGGAAGGGGTCACAGTCAATGTCCATCAAGGAACAATTTTGTCCTTTAAATTCCATATTGATCTAATGATTGGCCAGTGAATACGACTGTGTTACCAAACGTCATAATGTTTTAATTCCAAATATTTAAATACTTTTCGGAACTGCCAATTGGGAATTTTTTTTAGAATTTTTAGAATTGGAGGATATAGGCAAAGTGAATTTGGTGGCCCCGAATAAAATAAGAATTATACAAAATAAAGGAAAAAAAAATGCAATTTATTAAAGACTTAATGTACTTCGAACAATAACATGTAGTACAAGTTTCGCTATTCCTTTTGTTTAATATCATGCATCACTCATAGCGAGCCATCTTAACAATCATTGACCTTAGCAGCAGCATACTTTGACAATGTTTTGGGACGGCCTCTGAGCTTATTTGCATTATATGTTTACTCCCCTCAAAGTATAACGAATTTAATGTAGCTTAGTGTAAACTTTCCAGTTACTAGTCTATGGTTAGGATATTTTCTTTATGTTATTTAAAAAGTTGTTTTTTCTCAGTCAAAGTTCCATCAGTTTTTACCCTTACCATCTTGTACAAACCAACCCAACTCTTTCTACACTTCTCCATAGCATTGAATAAATACTGGCCTGGACTTATGTCTTTTACTGAATTTATATAGTATTGTATATTATAGTATTATATAGTATTGTTATTGAATATAATCTACGTTATTTTTTTCAAAACTCATTAGAAAGACGTTTGGAGACAATGTTTCTTTAGCCTCTTCATTACAAATGATAAGAATCAAAAGTTTCAATAATGTCTCTAATATTTACAATGATTTATTTAGGTTTTCGCGGGCCGCATAAAACACTTCGGCGGGCCGCATGTGGCCCGCAGGCCGTAATTTACCCACCCCTTTCACTAGTCGATGTTAAAACATCAATGATTTCAATGTTATTGATTCTTGGAAGAAGGTCCTTCTGACAAGACATCAGCATGAATGATTGTAAAGTTGAGTGGTTAAGCAAATTTTTAAATCTATTCGAAATGTATTTCAATTTTGAAAACGACTTCTGACAAGCAACCTCGTAACGTAAGTAAAGTAATAATTTTGCTGTTTCAGTTTGGTTATTTTCAATACAAACTATTATTTGAAGCTATCATATAATCAACGGTAATTTCAGTTAAAATGAAAAATATAATAACTTTCTTTTGGCAGTTGGCAGCCGCCGGCCCACCGGGAATTTCCCGGTGTCCCGGCGGCCCAGTCCAAGCCTGATCTTGAATGGCGTTGTGCATGGCATGGTTATAACAGTATATTATTGGTCCATGCAAAAATAAAATAAATGCCAGAAATAAAATCCCCATTTGAACATGGAATTTGAGTTCACTAAGAGACGAAGGAAAAGTTGAAGAGCTCACATATGAACTGAACAAAGTAAATTTTAACATCTGAAATGCGCTGGAAAAACATGGGTGAAACAACAACAGATGAGGGCATAAACTGTACTGCAGTATACTACAAGATGTTCACTTACAAGGAATGGGATTTCTTGTACAGGAAAACTATTTCAACTGTGTTGTCAACTGTTGTTCTTTATCCAGTCGACACATCAACATACGTGTAAAGGCATCACCCTTCACACCATTATTCAAGCCTACACTCTTCTATCAACATATGACGATGAGGCAGTAGAAGAGTTTTATGAGCAATTACAGGAACTGGTAAATATGGTCCAATAAAGGACATCCTTGTTGTAAAAGGAGAATTATGAAATTATGAAGCAACTCCTACCAAATCTGGAAAGACACACGTGAAAGATACAGTAACTTCTCAACTAATGAACGAGGTCAACGATTATTAGAATTTGTAAAATACAACAATCTCTTCCTGGCTAACATATTAGGATGCCACGCAAAAATCGCATATAGCCACATGGCAGTCCTAACAGATAACACCACAACCAGATTGATTATATCAAGGTGCAGCAGCATTTTAAGGCAAGCATCCATACGACCAAAACAAGAAGTTTTCCTGGACCTGACCATGACCTTGTTATGATGACCTTCAAATTGCACATAAAAAAGGTAACAAAACAAACACCTGCCAGGATAAAATTTGACCTGGATAAGATAAAAGACCACCAAGTAGCTGCCATATTCGAGGCACAAGTAGGTGGATGCTTTGCAGCCCTCAGTATCTTGCTCCAATGACCAGGATATCGATACACAAGTCAAATATGCCAAACACAGCAGTCACAGACACAGCCCTAGAGGTAGTAGGGAAGCTGGGCCTGCCCAAAAAACCTGGGTAACAGAGGATATACTACAACTCTGTGACAAGTGATGGGAGCTTAAAGGGAAAAAGTTGTTTGACCCAAAATATGTCCACGAATACAAACATGTCAACAAATGGATTAAAAACAAAATGAAAGAAGCGAAGAAAACATGGATAGAGAATAAGTGTCAAGAATTTGAAGAGGGACTAAACAGGAATGACAGTAAAAAAGCATACAAACTAGTAAAGGACCTCACTACCTCAAAGCATGGAAGAACTAGCACAATACAAGACAAAAACAATAGATGCTTAACTGAGGAAACAAATGTGATAAGAAGATGAATGGAATGCTGTTTAGAGTTGTATAACTTTGAAATCTCAGGAGATAAAGAGTTATTAAATGTTACGACAGTATCCAACATAGACAACTATCCAATTCTTTGTTCAGAAGTAGCATTAGCAGTGAAACCCCTGAAAAAGGGAAAGTTGTGCGGAATTGCAACATTCTTGTTGAACTTCTACAGGTGGGTTTTAGACAAGGTCACAGCACAACAGAAGAAATCCTAAATCTCAAAATACTCTGTGAAAAATATCTCCAACACCAAGAGAATCTTTTCCATGTCTTTATTGATTTCAAGAAAGCGTTCTATCAAGTATGGCATGGGGCACTCTGGGCAACAATGAAACAATACAACATAAATAAAAACATAATTAAAGTTATCTAGGACCAGTGAGGTGTACTTCAACAATAATATTGGAGACTGGTTTAAAACCACAGTTGGACTAAGAAAAGTGTGCCTACTTACACCAACGCTTTTCAATATCTTCCTTGAGGAAAGATGCTCTCGAGGGTACTGTAAGCATTGGAGGAAGAAGAATTACTAACTTGCGCTTCACAGATGATATTGATGGCCTAGAAGCGACAGACGAAGAACTAGCAGACTTGGTGATGCCTATAGACAAGACTTCTGCAGCATATGGTATGCAAATAAATGCCAAAAAAAGCAGCAACAAATTATGACCAATGGCCAACAGGGCTTTAAAAGGGGCATCAGTATTGGAGTTGAAAAACTTACTAGTGTCAGTAGCTTCAAATACCTCAGAGCTATTGTCTCAGAAAAGGGAACAAAACCTGAACTACTGGCCCGAAGTGCATGGTCCTTAGCAGCCATTTCAAAACTTAAATAATATGGAAAGACAAAGGCTTAGTCTTCAGCATCAAAATCAGACTGATGCGCTCCCTGGTCATTTATGGCCACATTTTTATATGCTTGTGAGTCTTGGATGCTGACTGCAGAGCTAGAGAGGAGGATTCTAGCAAAGGAATTGAGGATCACAAACCAAGAGATTAGAGACAGGGCTACTGCAGCGATTGGACACCATGATGACCTGCTAACAATTGTAAAAAGACGCAAGCTAAAATATATGGCCATATTACAAGGTCTTCAGGACTCGCAAAGACCTTCCTTCAGGGAACTGTACCAGGAAAAAAAAAAGAAGAGGCAGACAGAGAAAGCAATGGGAGGGCAACATAAAAGAATGGACAGGACTGCCATTGAAAGAAGTTCTAACTAAGGCAAAAGACAGAGAAAAGGAGAAAGAGGGTCGACAAATCGTGCATGGTGCCCCAATGGTCTACAGATTAAGGGATAGGTAAAAGGTAAAGGTAAATAAATCCTGGTCTACATTGTTACAAATAAAATATAAAGAATTATATATTCATTTTCTGTCAATCATAACACAAATTGTCAAAACCATTGGAGTTTACCTTTAAATTAAGTTAGAGGAGAATGTAAACTGATTAAGTGTCATACATCATCAACATATTTTCATATCTTCACTTAATTGTACGCAGATTGTTTTGATGAAGTATTAGGAAAGATCTGTTGTGAAATAGTTTTTTTTTTCATCAGCTTAGGGCCTAACAAGTGTGCTATTTTACCGTTGTCTGGACCACTAAAGAAACAATATGCTAAGGTATTTTTACATTCTAGTTAAGTATTTACTAAACCAAGCTATAGACTTAAAGTTTACTTGGGCAATGCGCATAGACCTAGATATATTTTGTATTTTGTTTGTTAGGCAGGTTCATGTTTAAATTGTTTTTATTTGATTTTCAATATCTTACTTAATGACATTTAATTATTTTGAAAGCCTAAACATTTGACAGGATCACAACCTTGACTTTGATAGATTACTTGATGCAACTGAATATAAGGAACATTATCGCCAGGATATGATTCGGTGGGGAGAGGAAAAGAGGAATCAAGATCCAGGCTATTTTTGCAGATTGGCTACAGAAGGAGAAGGTTCTGAAAAAGATATATGGATCATCAGTGATGCCAGACGATTATCTGATGTTGTTTATTTCAGAGATAAATATAAAGAAGATGTAATAACTATAAGGGTTGAAGCTGACCTTTCTATTAGAGAACAAAGAGGTTTTGTATTTACAGAAGGTAAATATTTCAATATATTTATTTATCTCTCATAAACATTTCTATTATTTTTTGTGCAGAAATATTTTTTAATAAACATAGCTGTTGTATGGGCTTTATAGATTTTCTTAAGGGTGCATCCAGCAATAAGTCATTTCTTTTCTGCATGATAAAGCTCTTGAGCTATTTATCTAATTATGTCGCATCAGATGAATTATGGAACGTTTATAATTCTTATTAGTCAGATACATGAATAATTACTAATTTAGATTTTTATTACTTACAAAAATCTGAAAAAAAATATTTTTAAACATTTATTTACAGGTATTGATGATGCAGAGTCTGAATGTGGCCTTGACACTGGTTGTAATTGGGATATTGTTATATACAATAATAATAATCAAGAGGAATTAGAAGAAAGTATTAGTAAAATATTGAAGCGATTACCATCATCTTTATAACAAATAAAGTACCCAAATTTAATCCCATAAACATTTGTTTTCTTCATTTTTCTTTTAATAGCAGTAGTAAATATTTTCTATGTTACAGTTTATTTTGTATCTTATAGATACATACAGTCACATCTCAATAAATCATATTCCGTTTTTTGAAATTCTTCCTTATTTTTTCTCATACATTAGTTTAGCTCTATAATTGTATGACTTTTATACAACCATTGATCAGATTGTTAAAGAGATGCAGTAGCACTAACAAAATTTAAACTGGGTTACAGAATAAAAGATTTATGTTTATTACAATTATTTCATTCTAAATGTTAATCCTATACCAAGTACTATGATGTCACTCTATCATTGCAACTTTTGAATATTTTGTTATTGAAAAATAATTGCAATACTTGGTGCATTATCTAGGCAAATTTAATGTTATATGAAGCCTAAACCTTTTTTCCATTATTAATCCGATCTGTTTTCATTTCCATATAATTTTCATTGAGTTGAATTAGAGAGAAGGAACACTTTTATTTACTGATAACAGATGAGTAGGCCTCCTTCAGTTTCCAAGACAATGAACTGGTTACTCTGGCAAAGAGTTCTCAGGTGCTGCCAGTCTCTTGTGACTAGAGATTGATGGAAAATCTGCTGTAGAATTGATTAATGTTAGCTGGATAAAGAAATAGAATTTTTATTTTCCAGAGCTGCTTGATACTCTGATAGTATAGGATAACCCAGCTTAAGCAAGACCAGTATATAAATACACACCAAATCTCTCCATATATATGGTAGTCATGATAGTACTATTCCACCAAAGATGTCTAAATAAAGGCATGAAAGGTATGACTACTCAGCGTGTGTGCAATATTGATGCTATGCTTATTACTTAAAATCTATACTTGGGCACCTGACCAATTTGTTATATGTCAGAGGCAATTTTGTTATTGCCATCTTTGAGTGTTTTATAGATGAGCTCAGATGCTATCTTACTCTTGCTGGCATAGAAGAGAAAAACTGGCTTTCTTTTTATTGAAATAAGAATTATCCAACCATTTGAGAAAAAGTTTAATCTGTATAATGGTTTTAAATTATGTTTATATTTTAATTATTTAAATATGCAAACTTAACATAAATTAAACACATTTTTATTTAATTTGTTTTTAATAAATAAAAAAAAAACTGGTCTCACAAATACTTAACAATTTTTGGTAAACAGTAAAAACATTCCCCCTCTTTTCAACACCAAATATTATTTAGTGTTAAACAAAACAATTTAAAATATTATTTTGGCTTTGTTTTAATCTTTAGCTAGTTACTGGCTTACAAAGGAATATGTCATTATAAATACTGTAAACATATTTTGATATTCAAATCAATTGAGTATCTTGTAACATGACCTTCTGTCACTCTTGACACTTTGATAAACAATGATTTATTCAAGAGTTTTTAAAAAATCATGTACGCCAGTGATGCCCAAAATACGGTCCGTGGGCCAGATCTGGCCCGCGACGCGGCTCCATCAGGCCCGCCAAAATGTCTGCACAATGTGTTGAAAATCCCCTCCCTACAAAAAAAAAAAAAAATTGAAAAAATGTATCTGTACCTACGTCAGGTCCTCACATTTTCTCTGATGGATCTGTACCATGACTTTGAACATGTGTACGTTTATGAAATGGGAAAGCCGAAGAAACAAGTGGACTTCAAATATAGAATCTATCAGGAAAAGTGAACGCATCTTTACTTTTTTTTGTGTGTGTGGAACATGAAAATAATCCAAAATATTTGGTAATATTTAGATTTGTACAAAAATTTTGGCTTTAAAAAAAAAACAAAAAAACATTTAAACGGCACTCTAAAACAAATACGACACCACTCTTGCTTTAAGCCGTGAATAAAAGATTGTTAAACTATGCATAGAAACTGGAATATCCATTTGAATATTTCCCAGAAAGAAAATGAGTGGTAAAATAGCTACAATGATATTCACATTGGTAGTAGAGACCAAAAGCTATTTTGCGACGCGTAAAACAAAGACCGACTTCATTAAGAGAGACACGGGATTAAAACAATTGTTTCAGGTCAATTTCATTCCTTTTTTTTTACCTTTTCTGTCATGTGGCCCGTGAAGGGAGTGTCGGAAACAGAAATAGCCCGCCGATCGAATTAGGTTAGGCATCACTGATGTACAATGAGATGAAGAACTATTATTCAATGACATGTACTCCTCACAAAGAAAAAATGAAAACGATACAAGTAAGTTATTTTAACAGCTATGCACTTTCATTCTTACCTGTTACTAAAATTTATAGTGAAATATTTAAAGTTAAAAAAAAACCAACAGAATATTGTATTCTGATAATTCCAGCATTTTAGTTTATAAATGCTAATATAATAAATTAAAATTTAAAAAAAAATGAACAGAAGAAATAACACGTTTCAATACATGAAATTTTACAAAAAAAAACAAACAAAAAACTTTGGTCCTCTCGGAAATGTCTTACAGCCATTTATAATATATGTGGTCAGTCACGCGGAACAGATCTTTTAAAACAATAAGGCATTTGTCATAAGAGTTTTGTCTTCTCTCAAACACTTAAAATACAATCAACATTTTTAGCTTTGCATAACTGACTTAAAAGGCATTTCTTAATGAAGAATCCTTTTAAGTTGATGAAAGTTTCAAATGGAAAACCCAATCTACATAGATCACTTTCAAATACATTGGAAAAACAAACCTAGAAAAGTCATAAGGGTTCATTTAAAACATTTTGACAAAAAAAGATTGAAATAGTTTTATTTTTAGGCATGCTTTTAATTTATGAAAACATTTAATAAAAACTAATCATGATTTTTATTTTATTACGTTACAGAGTTAAACTGGTAATATTATCTGAATAAATAGAGAAATAAAAGTTACAAATTGGTTGCTACATTTAATTGTAATAAACTGACATGGATACAACTATGTCAAAAGTATTTTGATACCTTTAAAAAGTTGTCATATGTCATCTATTTTTGTTAGCTATTGTAAGCACTGGAGGCAAAAATGGGGAAGGTGTGATAAAGTAGCTTTGATAGCTTGACTCTTTGATACAATTTTACATGGAGGTAGCGTCTTAGAGTGTAGGCTGTATTGTTAAGTTGTCAGTCTGCCATAACAAAAATATTTGATCACACTTACATATATTTGTATTCAAACATAGTGCAATATTTTATTTGTAGACTAGAAAATGGATGAGCATAAACTCATAAAGGATACATATGTATGTCTGGTAACACTTCTGCTGGTTTTCTAGCAAGGGCTGCCACAGTCCATCCAGCAAAATAGGAGCTTTCATCATGCTCAATAACCATATAAAATAGAAGCAAAAAAAAATGGTTTGAGTGTTAGGACAAATCTCATAAGTCCATAGAGGCCTGAACAAGCTCTTATAGCATAAATGTAGAATGGACCACAGACTTCTTGTTAGCATCGTTCATATCAAACTTCTGCTCAAAGTGGGGAAGAAAATGAAACCAAGTCTTGTATTCTTTTTTTTTACTGTCCTAAACTTGTCAAAAGTCTAATTCAACAGGTCTTGATAGTCATTTGTATGGAAACTATTTGGAAACATCCATGTATTACAAATAACTGCAAGATTTTTGGAAGAGAGGATTAATGCTACTTAAGCTCACTCTCTTATGACTTTGATTATGGTTTAATTGTGAAAAAAACATTTCAAACTAAATTGTAGTTGTTCAATATATGTGCATCCAGTACACATAACAAAATGAATTCATCTTTTACTACTGAATAAACATTTTTAAGAAGAGTAAAAAAAAAATATAAAAGAATTAAAAATTCAGATTAGATGTTCAGAGAAATGAGTTCATGAATTAAAAAAAAACAGCATCACAAAGGCATCTTTACTGATTAGTCAACATTTGCTGGTAAATAATTGTCAACAGCAACAAAAATAATTATTCTCAACCATCTGGTTAGGCTTTTCCTTTCTGTGTCTTTCTCTTAAAAGGCTTAGACTTATCTGAAGGGACAGATGAACTTATGGTATCACTTGATTTACTTCTGTTGTCCATTTCTGAAACAATGTTGTAGTCATGTTGATATTATTGTACGTAGCTGTTTTAGCACTCTTAAGATAACATATTTATGGTACCTGAATATAACAAGAAAGGTGTGTTTTATTCATAAAAATTTGTTTTTACTGGTACCTTTTAAAAGATCTATTGGTTCTTCCAACAAAGATTCTCGCTGACTTACAACTAAATATCTGAAATTGAAATAGATGTAATCAACATTTCATAAATATTCATTAAAAAAATAATTATATAATTATTGCCAAAAAATGTATTTTTTTATGATATAAATTATAATATAAAAAAAAGTAAATTCCCTCCTAAATCTCATTCGCAACAGTGACCATGAATTGACCAATAATAGACCAATTATATTATAGACTTTGTAAAGTGTATATTATCATATTATCATTACATACCATATAATGTGCATTAATGTTCAGGTGTGTAAAAAAATAATCTACTAAGCCCCAAAGATCACAGTAAATGGACACCCCATTATTGTGGCAATTTAAACCATTTTACACATTTGGGAAGCACAGTATGAAATGATGCATCACTTTTAAGAGAAGTTGATAACCATCTGGCTAGGGCCAGTAGTGCCTTTGAAAGTCTCCAAGCAGGAGTGTGGTGGAATACATTGCTCTGTCTGCCTACAAAAATCAGTGTCTACCAAGTAGTGGTTCTCTCACTATATGGATCTGAAACATGGGTACTAAACAGAAAGCAACTAAGACTGCTTGAACACTTTAACCTAAGATGTCTGTGCTCCACCATGAACATACAATGGCAAGACTGCACCACAAAAAACAATTTTCATGCACATGCCAGTATAGACAGTATAGAAGGACTGCTTATGGTTTAACAGCTGCAGGGCACCTATTCAATAAGGAGGATGACCATATGTTAAAGGGAATCTTTTTTGGTGAGATGAAAGGTGGTTGGCATGACTGAGGGGCCTCCTAAAAGGCTTTATAGACCAGCTTAAGAACCAACTAACATCAAAGAGAGCATCTGGCAGCAGGCGGCTTCTGAAGGAAACTGGAGGTTTCTTTCAAAGGCCACAGGATACCAAAAAGAGAACCTATATTTACCACTGCTGGACAATGGTAATATCTGCATTGGATGTGACAAAATATGTAGGTTGCAGCAGTGACTGTGTAGACACATGATATAATGTACTTCTCAATAATCTTCATATTCAAAAGAAAAGCCTTATTATTTAAAAAAAAAGGACATCCACACAAACTTGTAGGGATACTAAGAGGAATGACAACCTGAGATGATAATAATAATAATAGTTCTAATACAGCTTTTGAAACTCCCTTATTTACATTCTTTCAAAAATTGATTTAAGGGGTAGACAAATTTAATTAATAACCAACAAAAGGTCATGTTTTTAGTAGACCATAAGAAGCTGTCACTGCTATTTTGAGCATTAAGAAGACGTTGAAAAATCAGATTTGTAATATTTAAAAAGCATAGAGCTAACTACCAGGGTCAGTTGGTCCCTACTTGTTGTTCCCATTCATTGATCATTAATCATTACCCTGTGACAGGTAGTAGCAATGTTTAAAAAGTATAACAATTAGGAGTATCTAGTTTATTCTAGTTTAGAATCATTATTAACGTTTTTTTTTTCATAAATTTTGTTTCAAATCACATACCTATGAACTTTGGATATCATAAAACCAACACCACCACAACTAAGAACCAAAAGAACTTGTAAAATTGAATGCTGGAAAATAAACAACACCATTTCTTAAAATTCAATTTAATTACATTTGCATACACACTTCAAACTTTCTAAATAGAAGTAGTGGAAATTTGAATGCAAATGCAAGCTACAAAACTTAAAAGTACAGTCAGTTGCATGATGTGTGCTGCTAAAAACAAACTAGTGAAGTGAATATTTGTTACATCACCTATTAACAAAATGCTTCGACAAAAGGAACTAAATTTTGTTTTCAATTAATTTTAATTCAATTAACCTTCAATGTACCAAATAAACTGTCTCAATAGCCTTTTGTTTTGTCCATAAGTATAATGTAATCAATCATCAGTACTTGTAATTGTTTACATTTTTATTAGCTGACAAATGTCTCTTTAAATGTTGCCTATAAGTTCATTGTGAAGTAGATTAATGTTTACCAAAATATGAAGGCTTATTAAATTCCATTGTATAATTTTCAGCAGATAAAATTGTTATTAAAGGGAGGGCTAAAAAACAAAAAGGACATAAGATAGTATACCCTTAATGGGCTGTATATTTGATTTTTCTTGTTTGATGATTGTAATTGATGTACAATTTTACTGCAGACTTTATTGCAGGTCTTGTCTACTTTATATTTTGGTTTGTAAATACTTAGCACACTAAACTTATGATTGCTACAACCCTGATAGCTTAGTAAAAGATTTTTATATCTAGCTAAACAATGTCTTAATTCTAGTCAAAATATGTGGATTGGAATTTTCCCCTATTAGTGAATAATTTCAATTACACTAATTAATTCTATTTCTCATACCGGAATTGAAGGTTTAACTGCAATAAATTGATCAGCAGCTACAATAAAAATTCCAACTGCAAATCCCAGGCAAGTATACACTAAAGGTTTGCGAACTGCATCTAAAAAAAATTATCAAAAATAAATATTTCACTATTAGCCTGCCCAAAAAATTTTCAGGTTTTGGTGATATAAAATTAGGAGACAAGAATGATAAAAAGAGTAATGTCTTGGTTATTTTTTTCTGTTATTTTACATTTCTTTCTGGTATATATATGCCCATAATATGAAAAAGTACACAAAATTTAGTGTTGTTTTTTTTTGCAACTAATTAAAATGAACACTCACTAGTTACATAAAAAAAAATTAACAGAAGACAAGTCTGGACTTTATATTATTTCTAAAAATAATAACTATTATTATTCAAAGTAATATCTTTATTATGCTAAAGAAAATTTGTTTTACAATAGTGCATCACACTTAACAGAATAATATATTTAAAGTAAATATGAAACGCTTTTACTGGGAAGATAGCATTTAAATCACTTGCATGAAGGTGTTGTTTTTTTTTTTGAAACAATAAAATATTTTCCAAAGTAAATGATTAAAATATATACCTTTTTTGTCTTTGGCAATTTCTTTATTTGTTTTAGAAATGGCAGCAATGATGCCATCATCTGCTGGGTCAAGTGTTAAAGCTTGCTTTTAGAGAAGGAAAAAAAAATTTAGTGATTTTTTCAAATTAAATGAAAAATACAGAATATTACTATGACGAATAAATGAAGTGACTTTCAATACCTGCTATTTGTTAGCTTTTTTGTGGAAAGAAATTATAAAAATGATAAAAGAAATGTGAATGCTAAAAAGATATATATATATATATATATATATATATATATATTGATCTTCACAACTCCAACAGTACTAAACAATATATGTTTAATCAACTGAGGTAAGCATGCTTATTGTCTAACTGAAAGACACATAGATCTAGATTGTTTTGTTTTGAATAAATGTACATAAATAATTTGTTTTTCTACTGATGATTAAGACTTACTTTGATTTCAAGTTTAATTATTTATTCTTAAACTAGAATTATATCCATCTATACAGGGCCAGGGCCTCCACAAAAGAGAAATGTAAAAGACACCTATGGTTTTACTCTCCACAAACTCAAAAACATACAAAATGTTTTTTTAAGTAATAAAACTAGATTAAATTTACATACACTCTATTTTTTTTTCTTCTAAAAATATGGCTTGCTATTAGATATCAGTATGTTTATTGGTATGTGTTAAAAAGTGAATTTTTTATTAAAGTTATCAAAAAAAAAAGTGAAGGTGCATATATATATATATATGGAGAAGACACCTCATAAAAAAAAAAAAAAAAAGTGAAAATAAATACATTTATAAAATTAAAAAAATAGCAGTAAATTTATTTTAATGATATTTTCAGCCAAAAATACTTTATATCTCAACCAATTCAATAATTGTTAGTATTACATGTAAAAGTAACAACTAAGACAAGTGTACTTAAACAAATATCTAGGTATTTAACTCTTTCTCTCCGTAATTATATTTCCACGTTTCTAAGGAATTCTTTATTGCTCATAACTATTTCACTACCCTGTTATGATTGGCCTTAATAGCTTTGTTGTTTGTTATCAGAATATGTTGTACTTGGTATAGAATTAAGGGGTGGATGCATGCTCTTCTTATATAACATAAAGTCAAATTTTCAAAAAATTAAATATATAATTCAATGTAATGAGGTAATATCAACGATGGTATCGTCGATTAGGTGAGAAGTAGTTATTAATATAAAAAAATATAATTACCTAGTAAAAAAAAATTACATGAAAAAATTGGTTCATATCAAAATTGAAAGAAACATTCTGGGTTACAAGGATCAGGCTTCTTTGGAAAGTATTATAAGAGGTGGTAATAAAAATAGTATTAAAAAAGTGTTCACAGTAAAATTTAAATCTGACATTAAGTAAGTGCATTTAAGATTTTGGAAAATCTATAATCTTGATCTAAAAACAGTCCCAATATAAAGAAACAAAAATTATCTAAAGGGGAAGAAATTCACCCTTAAAACTATATTAATAATAATGTACATGTTATTTCCCTTTTTCAATATCACGCAAAATAATTAATTACTAATAATTAATTGACTAATTGGATATTCTTTTTTGTTGATTTATGTTTTTTAAGAACAATAAATAATTATTTATTAAATAATTATTTAATTATTTTTCAATGCTTCAATGGATTTCTTCATTTATCTCATTACGTTTTCACTACCCTGTTATGATCAATAGATATGTCATGTGTTATTCATGGGTGTATTATTTGGTATAGAATTAAAGGGAATATATGCTATTCTTTTCTAACACACACACGCTTATAAAATTAAACACTGAATTAATTTAACGAAAACGAATCAATGATAGTATCCTCAATGTCAATAAGGAGAGAAAGAGTTAAAGTATCAACTTGATCGGAAAATATTGGAATAAGAAATAGCATTAATTATTTGAGGGGACTAAACCCAACAAAATTAGCCATATATGTGAATACTGAAGGATTAGTTTCCCTTGTCAAACAAAATAATTGGCTAACTGGTTATATTTTTTTTTTATTGATTCATGTCTTGTCTATGCTAATGAATAATTGTGGTAAGTTTCAACTTGATACAAGAATGGGTGTGAGAGAAATAATGTGTACCCACTCAGGCAGAGAGAGTTGATATAGGCTTTGTAAAAACATCATATTCATTTCTATATAAACATTACATTTACTTTATCTCCTCGGTAACTGCTTGGACACCTTTTTTCTGCTATTATTTTCTTGATTTCTTTTATATAAATTACACTCAGCATAATTCTATTTTATTCTGAATATAAATCAGTTTCCTACCAAAATCATATGATGTTTTTTTTTATTACTTCCACAGCAGATAGCCTTCTGATACTTACTTTATATGATAATAATGCCTTGCTATAATGACCTGCTTTGAATTCAATCTCTCCTTTTCTGTAAAACCCCTAAAAACAACAAATTTGAACATTTCAGATATACTATATTAAAGGGAAACTCCCATACGTTTTTCAAATTTTAGTGAATGACATATTTAAATTCTGAGTAAAAAGTTGTAATAGTAAACATTGTGTCATTTTTTACTTTAATGCTCAGAAAATTTTATATTTAATAAATTAGTAAATTCTTCACATCTAAAAAAAAACGGGGTTCTGCGAGATGGTTATAGTTTTTAAAGACGTGACGTCACAACTACGTTGGCTAAGTTAGATCTAGACCTATATCACCGATAAACTCTCTATAGATCTAGATCTATCGGACCGCATTTATTCTTACGCTTCATGGCTAGATCTAGTTTCCACGTTGATTTAAAATCGGTCTTTGTTTATAAACAAGGGCGTCCTTATCAGAGCACTGCGGGGCCCTTAGCTGTAAGGGTATACTATATGTACCGTAAACTCATATATATCATGCTAACGGGCTCATCCGTCTCTAACGCTGTAACAATAACAATACAGTATGTCCGCCTTATATACTATACCACAGGTTTTAAAAAAATAATTAAAAAAATACTCCTAAGTTTTTTTGTTGTTGTTTTTTTTATATGGTGACACGGGGTTTTCCCAAAGCCGCAAGCTGTCTATTCACAATAGCCTATTGGAAAAAAAACAATACATCATCATCAAAGTTTCTCGGAGCCTATTGGCCGAAATAGCTGTACAAGTACATCAACTGGTTCAATACATAGGTTAGGTTACAGTACCAAATAAGAAAAGATAAGATAATTTGATCCAATCTAATGGAAATTAAGTTTGTTTTACAATTGACAACCTCAACGTAACTACTGTACAAAAACAATATTGATGAAAAATTCTAACATTCACATAAGAACACACATACACATTCACAACCAGCGCTTCATGGATTTGACTTCTATGTATGTACCGTTGACTTCTATGTACTTCTCGATGACGGCAGCTGACCTCGTAACACTCTGACCGAAAGTGGAACAAAGGAGTTTTTAAATCTTTTAGTTTTAGTCTTGATGGAAAGACGACCACTTCTCATACAACCTCAACCCTTTTTTTTCCCTTTGCAGACTAAATTAACAGTATATTTAATGTATACCTATTAATAATACTTTTAAAGATTATACTGTTTATCATTTATGATTTGGTATTCGGAGTTGGGGTTAATTCTAGATCTAGAAAAAAGAAAAAAAAATGCCTAGAGTCTATAATACATATTTTAGATCTAGACTAGATCTACCTCAGGAGCTTGTTTTAAAATAAATTCGCGGAAGACAAGTACCGGGGTAGTAGATCTATAGCCTAAGATTTGAGTGCACAGTTGTGACGTCACACAGAAATTCCGTGAAAATCTGACCGTTTTGGATGCGCAGAAAAATTATGTCAGAAAAACATCAATTACTAAGTTATTCTTGCAAATGTCAAAACCATGGGAGTTTCCCTTTAATAATGTTAGTTCAAGATAACTGCAAAACATGTTTTATAAAGAAATATGTTTTAATTCTTCTTTTCAATAAGCGAATGTAAATAATAATAGTAATAATTGCATTATTACAGTAGGTACCGGTACTGCAAATGGGCATTCAGATTTCTAAAAAAAAAATTTTTTTAAATGTGACACTAACTTTAGGCCAGCTAGGCTCTAATTTGATTGCTTTTTGTGCATCTTCCATTGCTAAATAAAGCTGATCAATTTTCAAGAAGGCTAATGCTCTATTGCTGTACAATATAGCACTATTAGGCTCATGTCTTATGGCTTCTGTGTAGTGAAATATTGCTTCAGTATGTTTCCCTTCTTTAATACATTTGTTTCCCTCATCCTTACACTGCTTAGCCTGGATAAGAAATAAAAAAGAGAATAACATTCAATTATTAGACCAATAATATTTAATAATCTAATTCTGCAAGTCTAAATGAACTTCTCTAGATTTTGTTATGAAAAAAATAAAGTTCCCCTTTCAGACCTTGTGGTCTATCTTAGGGCAGATGATGTAAAGGTCATCTGATTATGTGGCCTACAGTTAACGAGGGTGTCATGTGGCCAGCACAATGACCAACTGCCTTTACTTTTCCCCAACTAATGTCAGGTACCCATTAGAGCTGGGTGGACTCAGAGGCGCCCAAGAATCCCAAAATAAAAATCTCAGCCTTCACAAGGATTCAAACCCAGGACTGCCAAGTGCTTTACCGCTCAGCCACTGCATCTCCAGAATCTGGTATGAAGCTTCTATGGAATTTTTATTTTAATGTCCATATAATATGATAGATCATAGAGCAGTGGTTTCCAAACTGTTTCTGTGATTGATTCTAATCAATAATCATGAATCAAATGATTAACTATGACTATATGTGAGTATGTCACTAGTAGTAGTAGAATCTATATACTATAAAAACTATTTTATAGAATTTATAGTAATTTACTAATAATAGATCTAGTATGTTACACTATGACTGACTGTGATGACTATGTGACTGAGTATGTGTATGTAAATGTAAGTTGTAACATGAATGTTTATCTGTTAGAATTTAAGTTAGATCTATGTACAGTAGTAAAAAAAAAAGTAGTATCAGTACAGATATAAATTACAATTATATTATTATATATATATATATATTCAAATATTCCATTAACAAAGTTAACTTAAATTAAATTTATTAACCTTTTCTTTCATTGTATTCCTGCTAGTACTAGTCTAGACTTAAGACACTTAAGTCAAGTTTATTAATACTTAGAAGTTAATTTTTAAACCGACTGTAGGTGTAGACTTAAACTAAAGACTAAAGTACTTAAACTTAATTAATAATAAACTTAAGTCTTAAGTTAAGTGAATAAGTCTTAAATCTATTATTCTAGTAGAGTAGAGAGTAGAATCTAGAACTAGAAGTTAGTTTAGTTAGAAGTAGAGGCAGAGAGAGGAGTAGTTCCGAGTAGAGTCTAGTCAGTCTAGAGTAGAGATCCTTCGCAAATTTTCTAGATATAGAATAGATCTATATAGTTATAATCTAGAGTCTATAGATTAGGGTCTAGCTAGATCTAGATCGATTCAATACTAGATATAAAATCTAGAGTAGATCTTGTAATAAGACTAGAATCTATAATTATAATCATAATCTGCTAGACCAGCTTGATTCTAGATCTAGATGAATGCGAGAATTAAATAGGAAGCTATAAAAAACGATCTATGGAAAGTCACCGATTTCTATCTTCCCAAAACAAGATCTATTCACAGACCTATATTTATTATATGTTTATGATCTAAATTCTGTTTATCAAATGACTTCCGACTAACTAAGTAAAAGGGATGTAAACATTCTTACCTCCACTCACATTCACAACATTGTACATTGTATTTACTAGTGTAATTAATTTGAAGTGGACTGATGTTAGATATATATGATGTTTTCACACGATAGCTTTAAGTTACTTTAACGGTTTGAAAGAGTCATGAGTCTAAGTCAACTAATACTAGTAAGTGTTAAAGTGTCTAACTCTAAAAAAGTCTAAACTCTAAGTCTAAGTTCTAAGCTTAGCTTAGCCGCCTTAGCCTTCGACGCTTCGTAGTCTTCGTGACGTTAATAACTTCAAACTTGGTCTTCAACGGCGAACGAGTCTGACTCTTACTACTTGTCCAAGTCTCTTACACTCTTACTCTAGCCTAGTCTCTCAAGTCAATAGTTTAGTACAACTTACCAGTCACTATTGACAGTATTGACTTTCTGATTTTCATTTTACTAAATTTTAGATCTTACTAAAAAAAAGACAAATACTAATAGTGAGTAATACTAATCATTTTTTTAAGAAGTTAGACTACATTTAGAGTCAGTTACTGATGATTTAGACATAATCTAGATCTAGAAGTAGAATAGTCGAATAGCAATAGTCTAGAATAGTAAATCTAGTTACAGACCAAGTGTTAGTACTCTTAGTCTTACTAGTAATACTAACTAGTAAAACTAGTGTTAGTGTTACACTTTACACTTAGTCACTTACAGCTACATCTAATTTGACTCTAAGTGACTAAGTCTAGTTTAGTCTAGAGCAGGGGTGGGCAAATTACGGACCGCGGGCCACATGCGGCCCGCCGAAGTGTTTTATGCGGCCCGCGAAAACCTAAATAAATCATTGTAAATATCTATAGAAATTATTGAAACTTTTGATTCTTATCACTTGTAATAAGGAAACTACAGAAACATTATCTCTAAATGTCTTTCTAAAGAATTCAATGAAATGAAGATTTTATATTTAATAGCAATACAATATACATTCAGTAAAAGACATAATCCCTGGCCAGTATTTATTCAATGCTATGGAGAACTGTGTTGAAAGAGTTGGGGTGGCTTGTACAAGATGGCAAGGGTAACAACTGATAGAATTTTGACTGAGAAAAAACAACCTTTTTAATAAAATAAAGAAAATATTCCAACCATAAACTAGTAACTGGAAAGCTTACACAAGGCTACATTTAATTCATAGTAATTTAGGGGGAACACCAAATCAAATTAATTTTACCCTTAGGGGTCGTACTAAGCATAGTTAAAGTATGCAGTTGCTAAGGTCCAAGATTGTTAAAGGGCCTGCTTAATGACTAGTGTATGATATTACAGAAAAGGAATAGCGAAACTTCTACTCAATGTTATTGTTCGAGGTACACTAGGTCTTTAATAAATTGCATAATTTTAGTTTTTCTCCTTTATTTTGTATATTCTTATATTATTCGGAGCCACCAAAGTCTTTTCGCTATGGCGTCCAATTATCCAAGGCGGTCCTGACTGGCAGTTCCGAAAAGTATGTGAAGAGTTGGAATTAAAACATTCTGATGTTCGGTAACACAGTTGTATTTACTGGCCAATCATTAGATCAATATGGCATCTAAAGGAAGAAATTGTTAGGTTCCTTGGTGAACCATAACTGTGACCCTTTCCTAATATTTCTAATGAAGAGTTGAAGACATACTTCATGTTTATCATATCGGAAGCATTGTAATTTGTTGTTTGCACATGAAATGTATGTGCATCCTAAATCTTTTCAAACAAAGCATATATATATATATATATGCGGCCCGCCTAGTCCCCAAATTTCATTAATGCGGCCCTCAGTTGAAAAAGGTTGCCCACCCCTGGTCTAGAGTAGTCTAGACCTCCAGTCACAGTGCCAGTAGATGAGTAAAGTATAGTGATCTAGTCAAGTCTAGTAGTATGGTCAGTATGTATACTAGTTCCCCTTTCAGAACTTGTGGTCTATAGGGCAGATGATGTAAAGGTCATCTGATTCTGTGGCCTACGGTTAACGAGGGTGTCATGTGGCCAGCACAACGACCAACTGCCTTTACTTTTCCCCAACTAATGTCAGGTACCCATTGGAGCTGGGTGGACTCAGAGGTGCCCAAAGATCCCCGAAATAAAAATCCCAGCCTTCACCAGGATTCGAACCAGGGACCTATAGTTTAATTTAGTAGTTAGAATAGTTAAATCTAGTATTAGTAATGCTATTAGTTTATTACAGTGATGCCCAAACTACAGCCTGTGGGCCAGATGCGGCCTGCGACATGGTTCTGACAGGCCCGACAAAACATCAGCACAAAATGTTGAAAATGAAAAAAAATTTTTTTTTAAAAAAGGTTGAAAAATGTATAATTTACTCTATGTTAGGACTCTCACGTTTCCTTTGATGTATTTCATACTAATCTTGTCTTGTTTGTTGATTATGTTGATTTTTTCTTTAAGAACACACGTTTTTATTTATTTTATTTTTTTGGGGGATACAAAAATTGACAGTTACTGTATAAGAGTCTTGGATGATTCCGCTGCTGTCTTGGCCTTGCTGTGCCCTTGACATCTCATGGGTGTAGCACAGCGCATCTTTTTTGCATCATTTTGGTTTGGGTATTTCTGACATCAACATGATAGGTGCCATTCCATGTAACATTTGTACGTTAATTAAATGGTAGTGTTAAAGAAAAGATAAATGGATGTTGAAACTCACAGGTGGACAGATCTTTATTAAATCTAAATTAACAAGACAACATGTTTGATTTGTACAGAAAGTGTGGCTGTTTCAAAGAACATAACATAAAAAGGCATTCTAAAACAAATCATTACAAAAATATGGACCCTGTTACGAGCAGATGAGACTCTTACTTATATACCAACAGACTCATATATAGTAAATTGTGGAGATTTTAATCTTGCGTAACAATGAATAATTATATTAATAATATCTTCGTTTACCTTACTCCATTCTTTGGATTCTTCCCTATTAAACCATTTCAACACGCATTCGCACCATTCCTTATTCACACTATGCTGTTCACGTAGCAAAGCCATTGTTGTTTTAAGTCACTAAGAAAAGATCGTTAAGTTACGTCTAAAGTTGAGCGAGGGACGAACAAATACATGAAGAATTCAAGAAAATGAGTTGGCTGTAATCGAGGCTCACATTTGAAGAAGAGAAATGAAGCATTAAAATGTTCTTGTTAGCAGTGATAGAATAAAATCGTCCTGAAAGAAAAAGTTGAAGCTGTCAGCCTTTCTGCCATGACAATTGCAAAATGAGTCAAGTAGACGATGTTGGTAAAAATCTTCATCCAAACAGATTTCAAAATCATTACTATTGCCATTGTAAGTAGGCCTATTGGAGGTATGGGGTTGTTATAAAACTATTTAAAATGGTTTAGTTTCTATTACATTTTGCTGTATATTTTCATTAATGTAGCCCGCGACGCAAGTGTCGGAAATTTAAATGGCACGCAGGCTGTATAAGGTTGGGCATCACTGGTTTAGCAGATCTATATTAGATCTAGACAGTCTAGACTTCTTTATCTAGAGTTATTATTATTATTAAATATTAAAGGGAAACTCTGATGGTTTTGACATTTTTTTATTTATTTGTTTGGATTTACAGATAGATAATGAATATATTATTCTTTTTTTTTTTATTTGCAATAATAACTTAGTAATTGAGTGTTTTTTTTTACATAATTTTTCTGCGCATCAAAAACGGTCAGATTTCACCAGGTTTCTTTGTGACCTCACACAAACCTATTAATTTAATCTATTGTCTTACTGAATATGAATAACAGAAAACCATATAGTAAAGTTTCCATTCTCATAAAAAATATATATCTTCCTCTATGCAGTTGGATCTAGATCTTGTAAGCAAAGAAAAAAATGTGTGTTAAAAGTAGATTTAAAGACCAACTGAAGAGGTTTTTTTCGAAATTGAGATAGCGATTGATTTAGATAGTACATAGCATCAAAGTTAGTTCCTAAAAATTTGAGATTTTAGAAAAGCGTATTTATATTAGAAAAAGTACTTTGAAAGTGTAAAAAATAACGAGATTTGAAAATCAGCTTCAATGGCCGAATTCGGAAGTGACGTATCGCGTTGGACTGAGAAAATGTAAATAAATAAAATAGACATGGCTGGATACGTTATTGATAGCGATTCAGATATCTACCTATAAATAATGATGGGATGCACAAAAATGCCCTGAACTCTTCTAACTTTTCAAAATATATAATAGAGAATAAAGCAGACTATTATAATTATACTTTTAGTATTATTATTTTATAGATAGATTAATTTAATGATTAATTATGATAGGACAGTGACAGTGTACGTTGAGTGTAGTCTACTAGTCTAGCATCCATATTTTTTTTTATAAGTATTAATATTAGACGTATATAGAGTCTATAGATCTAGTATTTCATAACAGTATGAGTATATATATTACTACTCTAGTTTAACTTATAAAAATAAGTCAGGTGTATTCTATTATAATTATACCAAAACTAAATATCTAGGTCTAGATCTATCTAATTCTAGCCTAGCCTTAGATTTAGATGCTAAGTCTAACTAAGACCAGTGCCAACGTGCATATTTTTTTATGTTTGAATTTGTAGATCTATATCTCTGTAATAATATTTAGAATTTGATTTAGACCTATAGTGAGTAGTCTGGTGTCCTAGCATAAGGTATGATAAAGGTTATTCATAATCTATATACAATATAATCTATTAGTCAAGATCTAAATATGCAAGTCCTAAAACCTTTAGTTTAGTCTTTAGAAGTTAAATCTATAATTCTGTATAGAATATATTTATAATAGATCTAATATAGCCCTTACTATACTTATTAATTAGGCTAGAATTTATATTTTAGATCTAAAAAAAAATAAGTCATCATTTATATTTAAAATATTGGTATTATTAAATACAGATCTATACTAGGTGGCATGTCCTTAAGACTTAAATTTAAATATATATTATATATTAGATTGCAAACTAGACGTAGACAAATTTATTGTTATTAAGAACAATAAGAGTTAGATGTTAATGTTTGATCAGTATAACGTATTTATAATGTATATAACCACTAGTTCTATATTATATATATATATATCATTATATGTATACATAAAGTAGTAAAGTGCCCCCTTCAGACCTTGCATGTGATCTATGGGACAGATGATGTTAAGGTCATCTGTTTCTTTGGCCAACGGTTAACGAGCAGCGGGTGTTATGTGGCCAGCACAACAACCAACCGCCTTTACTTTCCCCAACTAAAGTCAGGTACCCATTAGAGTTAGGTAGACTCAGGGGCACCCTAAAAATCCCAAAATTCAAAATCCCAAGTCTTCAACGGGATTCGAAAATTGGACATCAGGTTCAAAAGCCAAGCGTTTAACCATTTGACCACCGCGCCCCCAATATGCTTACATAATTAAGTATCAGTGTTAATAAATAAATTTTTTAAAATCTATTTTACAGAAAACATGTATGACGTGACAAGTGGCGAACAGACAAGTTTACTAGATGGATCTTTCATCATTTTGGAAGAACAAGAAGAGTTAATATTCCCTGTTTCTATTGTGAAACAAATCACAGAAACATTCTACAATTTTATTTCATATAATAAATACCAATAAATGTAAATATACAAAATCACATTTTAATAGAGTTCTTTATTATACACGTACATTATTTTACTATCTTCTTTTTCACTTGCTAGGTTTAGACAAAGTTTTGAATCAGGATAGCACAAAACTCCAGCAGCATTTTAGTAATGGCTGCGGTCAATGTTTGAACCCGAGACCCCAGAGAAGACAGTTCCGAGCGCAAACCACACCACTTTCTATATTATGAAACTTATTCAAATTTTGATAATCTCTATGTTATTGCAGATTTGAATGTCCATTGCAATGATGACTTAAATTGATCTGTAAAGGGGTTATATTTAAAATAAATAAGAGTTGGGTCTCATTCTTGAAACAATCCTTTTTATTAGAAATTGCAACGTGGAATACATATTAAAGGCCAAAAGAAAATTCACTGCCGAGGGTAGACATCCGAAAGATCATTTAATTCAACCACCAGCAGAAAATGGTTTTTAAATGTCTTCGCTGAACATGGCAAAATATGTAGTTTGCAGTTAGGGCTGCATAGCCACTGAAAATACTGCATTCCTCATTAATCTTTTGAGGCCAACCTTAATTATTAAACACTTTAAATTATGAATAGCTCTACATTTTTAATAAAATATTTTTAAAAAATATATTCATTGATTAACTGGCAATAATTGGGTTACTAAAATTTAATAAAGTGAATTTCATAGCCATATAACCACATTAACAGTAGTCTATGCATTACTTAATATTATATTGATACTACAATTTATTTTCCACTTCCTTGACTTCCCACAGAAAAAAAATCCTTTTCCAGTAGGATAATCTATTTTATTTATAGTCTAAACACATTTTAAAACCTTGTTACAGTTACAGATTAACTTGCTAACTTGATTCTAATGATTTTATTCCAATTAACAAATAAATCAAGTGTACCGTGAGATAAATAAATTCTTTAATTTTTACATAGGCCTATAGTTTTATAGAACTTTTTTAAAGTATATAGGCCCAAATAACAAAATCCATATTTCGTATAGTAATGATATTATAGAATTGGTAGCAGGTATATCTAGGGCTCTATGTCTAACCTAATTACTAATTGTTGCTTTTATTATTTTTTAGAAATTTAGATCTAGTTGATCTAAATTAGCTAGACTATTTATAAGTCTAGGTTAAGGTTAAAGCTATTTGCTACTCAATTTGCTAGTGACTATAGATCTAGTCATTCTAGTGTTGTACGAGGTTGTGGCTGTAGAATAAAACTAAATATAATCGTGCACTACAATATAATAACTCCATTGAATTAGCTCAACATTGTAGTTAATTTCTTTTTTTTACCAATATTGGGCCTATTTAGGGACGACTATGTAAATAATTTTAAACTTTGTTTTTCTAGATCTAGGTCCAGCACATCGATTAGATCAGTCTATATCTATAGATGGGCCTAATTTCTTATTATCTGACGTAATCTGCTAATACTACTATTACTAGATCTAGACTTAATATAATCAAATTTAGGTCTAAGTCTAGTACTCTAGTCTAGTTTATAGGTCTAGATCTACATCATTAGATCTGAGAAAAGAAGATATAGTTTTTGATTAAAAGCAGTAGATCTAGAACTAGAATAAGCCTGAAGCAGTAATATAAGCCATAAATTGCGTAACTTGACTAAGTAAAACGAAACATGTGAATTGAGGCGCGCGGTACTGGTGGTCTGAAACGCTGATCGCTTGACTAGATCAAGAAAAGCCGACAAACGGTAGATCTAACATGTAAAGCCATAAATTGCGTGATTTGACCTAATTTCCCCTACTCTAACATCCACTTTTTATAAATTGGTGTGTTTTAGTCGCCTTTGTTTTCAGAAACTAGCATTCCTGTAAAAAGGAATAGGGAAACACGCTTAGCCATAAATTGAATAATTTGACCTAGATTCCCCCAGACTACGTCATCGACCTTGGTTGTCTAGGAGAATCCGATCTCGAATGGCTTCGAGATTGTGAAATTTAATAGTCCCTAAAACGCACACTAAATTGCTTATATCTAAATAATTACAAAGAATATATGTCTAATATTTCGTATGTATGTTTTTTTAAGCATTATGAAACTAAAAAAAAGTATTACACCGGTTTCTGCGTCTGACCCCAAAACCTCTTCAGTTGGTCTTTAATGCTTGACTAACCATGGCATTGTTTATTTTCTCGTCTGACCACTCAACATTATCTCTCTTACTTGAAATCCCAGCTAAATTTCCAGATCAGCATATCAAAATTTATATCAAGTGCAGAATTTAAGCTTTCAATTCAAATGCAGGACTGTGCATAGGATGACATTAACTCTTTCTCTCCTAATTAATGAAACCATTGTTGATTTTACGCCATTAAGTTCAATAAATTTTTGATTTTATAAACTTTAATTTTGTGCTTTATAAAAAGAGCATGCATTCTCCTATCATTCTATGCAACAGTAATATTTTCTGATTACAAACAAAGATCTTATTGAAGTCTAATCATAACAGGGTAGAATGTACTAATGTGAAAAAAAAACAATTTTGTCAGAATGTGGAGAATAATTACAGAGATAGAGAGTTAACTAATTGTTTGAAGAAATATTTGTAATTTATAAGATATCATTTCTTTTCCTCAATGTGTTGTTTTAATGGCATTCATTGGTATCATTCTTTCCTCCATTGCTGTAATGCTCATACTTGTCGAGTATTAACATTAAAATTTTAATGGTCATAGCAGATTACTAAAATAAAACATAGTAGTTGAGTTAGAAAAAGGTTAGGGTATAGAATGGCAAGCTTAAATTGATATCCAAATATAAATCTTGGTAGTTAACAGTAAATAAGATAGAACCATTTGAATTAGAATTGCTCAGTTTATCCACCTCCTAATTTCTATTAGTTATAAATCTTTTAAGTTTGACAAAGAACTTTGCAATTTGTATTTATTTTTATGATAAACAGACTGAATTTTTTTTTTGGTCTATATTCATAATACACTACTGGTACATCATCTCACATTTTAGCATTTAAGTTTTAGGTCTAAAGTGATAAAAGAAAATATTAAAAGTATTTGTAGCTGACAAAAAAAAAGATCACTAAAAAAAAAGCAACACAAACAAGAGTGATAATTCTATATATTAGATTGATAACAAACCCACTACAAAACATCTTTAATTTAATAATTTTATTCAGTCACTACTATTACTGCTACTTCATAAGTAAAAAGTGGTAGAGAATTTTTAGAGTAAGCAAAGGAAGCTATTACCAAAACCATAACCATAAATGGTTTGATGACAATAAATTACATGATATATAAATATTTGAATCAATAAGATCAATATTTCATTCAAGTAATGAGCATTTCATACATTTAAGATAAGAAGAAGAATCAAAATAATTTTCTTTTTTTTTCCAGTGTACAATTGATTTGAAAACAATTAGCCAGAATTATGTAAGTTCAGTCGTGAATATAATATCTTTTACTTAACATTCTATTGTTTTTGTGTTATATATATAAAAAAAAAAAAGTTTCATTTTATGTCTCACAAAATCCTTGATACACAACTGCGGTCAGGTTGGGCATCAAAATACCAGATGCAGCAGTATTGTCACACTTCTAGTGTGTGTGCCATCTGCAATCCAGAATGCTCCATTTAGGCTTGCTCATCATGTGGAAATATCAAGTGCTTCATTCTTCCAACCATATAGAATGTCTTGTGAGAGTCGACCTTGTGGCATTCTGTGAACATTTCCAAGCCAATTTTGGTCTTGCTTTGACTAATGCTTTTTAATAGCCGAACTACTGGCATCTAGCAAATAGTCTGTCAACCAGGATTTGAAGCTGAAAAGCAGATTCAGCAACAATATCATCAGCATAGAAAATCCTCTGATGAATGTACCTTTTTAACTTTGGTTTTTGCCTCAATCTAGATAAATTGAAGAGATTTCCAGAGGATCTTTTATGAAGAAATACATCTTTATTGAACTAGTTGAAAGCATAATACAGTAGGCAGGAAAAGAATATACCATAGTAGGTGCAAGCACATATCCCATATATTGGTGTTGATATCAAAAGATGCTGATTCGGATCCATTAAATTTAACTATGTGTTTTGTTTCCTCGTGAAAAGATATAATGAACTTTGTTAATTTGGGAGGGCATTCTATTTTTCTTGGGAGTTTGAAAAGTTCACTTCTGCTGACCATGTCAAAAGTTTTCATCTGATCAGCAAATAGAAGGGGTTTGTCTCTTTTTTTTTTTTAAAAAAAAAGAAGTAAATCATAAAAAAAAATATTATGATTTGTTCTTTATGGCATACATTGTATGTTTATCTAATTGATTCTGAAAAAAATTATTCTGTACCATAAATAGAGTTAACTTTGTACCTCGAGATACGAGTTTAATTTGTACCAGACCCGAGCTCGTAAGTCGTATCTCAAATGAGTTTTTCCTATATAAAATAAAGTTAACCCGATTAATTGGTTAGAACCCTGTATAAAGTCTCAAATGCTGAAAAAGGCATGTTATAAATTAATAGATGTATATGAAACACATATACATAAACAATAAAATAAATAACGAAATCAGAAATGCAGAAAAATTATCAATCAAATGTATTTAAAGTAATAGTCAATGTACAGAATACTATTAGGGTGGCTGACAACTGAGTGCTGGTGAGGAGGAGGGAGCGAGGGGTACCGAGGACGAGCTGACTGCACAGAACTAAGGCTACATAAACAACACTTCATTAACAGCCTAAACAAAACTCATGATGCACCCATGATGGACCCATGAGGCACAACAATAATTCTGATTAAAATTACTAAACTCACTAGCTACAACACTCACACTACCAAGACAAGCCTTTGTTAAGTGCTGTGATACGTGCGTATGGTCGAGGTCATGGTGTACTCAAACTCTGCTGTTTTTGTCTTAGTAGTGGCTGATATATATATTTTCCAAGTGGCAATTGTGGTTCCTATTTCGAGTAAAAATGGAAAGATTCGATTTCACACAATCATAGTCGATAGGTTTTAGCTATTAAGCTCAACTCATAATTTATTGGTCACTCGTAAAACAAACAGAAATTTCGCTCTCGATGCTGATCGTATTACTCGTTACTTGAGCAGCTTGTATCTCGAGGTTCCATTGTATTTAAAAAAAATAAATACAAATAACTGTTGTTGTTTTTTATGTGTCATTTTAAAGCAGAACAACAAAATGTCTGCTCTGTTTGCATTTCAAATGTACTGTTTATGTTGTTTTTTTTCAGTGAACCAAAACAATGAGTGATATTTCAAGATCTCATGAATATTTAAGCTTCAGAAGCACCATTCCACAGAGGAAGGTCAGTCATTATGACAGTAGGACAATATGATGTTTACTTAAAGGAAAGTTGAATATTATATATTTTGTCAGTGTAAAAAAAAATGCTTTAGAAAACAGTGATCCTTCCCTCCTTAATCATCTGAATTTAATAATTAACATCTTGAAGCTTCAAAATGAAACAAAAACAGCATTTTTTTTTAACACAAAGGATCAAATAGCCCTTTTTGAGTAGACCATAATTTGAGACATTAGGTGAAGAAAACAAAATGTGCTCTGAAATGAGTATTTGTTGCAATCTAAACTTCTCCTATGCTAAAAGCATGTACCAGTACCAGACACACTGGGTATACTTCTTCTTCTTCTTCGTTCTCATTGTTATGTTGGAGGGTTCAGATCACTACACCAATATATGAGATGAACTGCGCAGTGGTTTCCAAGTCAGGGAGCTCTCCATATAGTTTTCTTTCTATTGGGAAGTTTTGTGGCCAGTGTCTGATACAGGCCTCTTGTCACTGGTTCCAATTTTGAGCTTACGGTACATGTGTTGTAGCATTCTGTTGTGTCCGGTCCTAAGTCGAAAGATTAGACATTTATCTAAATCTTGTCGGGATAGCTTATAGTAAGCATCATCTTTCTTGTGATTTGGATGTGAGCTCGTCCATTACTCATTTATTTATTTACAATTAATTTCTTCATTTCTTCCGGGTAGAGTGGGTATACTAACTTAAGTGATTCTGATACACCACAAAGACAATATTTTCTTCATAAACAAATTATGATCACAGTCTTTACCAGTCATAACTATAAGACAATCTAGGATACATTTTACTTATAAGTTTGAGTAAGATTGCAGTTGTACTGAATATTTTGAATACTGTAGTTGTTAATTGTGAGATCATTTAGCAGCTAAGCAATTAATCACATTTAGCTCATCATTTGTGCTTATACAATAAAATTGCTATTAATACTAATGTAATTGTACTTGTCACAAACTCTCTCTGGTGCCAGATGTCACAATATTGTAGGAGAGAAATATTGTGCTGCCGGGGATTGTATTATTTGAACGATTATGACGAAGACGATCTAGAATTCACTTGAGTAATATTTTGATAATAAAATACAGGAACCTTTATTTGAATCCAACATAAGTACAGCTATGTACAAATATATATTAATAAAACATGTAGTTGAACAAAGACATCCTTTCTATGTAAAAATATTAGATCTACAAATATATGACTGACTTCTAGCAGAATTCACGCACAACTGACAAAGCCTAGACTTAGCCCGCGTAGCTTGACAAAACCAACCAATCAGATTTCACTAGGGTCGTGACGTCAAAATTCTAGAACAATCCAAAATGGCAGCCGGGAAAACCAGATAGGGGAGTGGCCTTGACTTGTGAACAAACAACAAAATACGTGACAGTACTTAACTAATTGTAAATTATTTATTCTCAGATTATAGTAGATGATGACAATAGCAAAGAGTGGACTTTATATGAAGCAGGGCCTAAGACAGTTAAGAGTCCCCTTATTTGCTTCCCTCCAGCAAGTGGTACTGCAGATGTTTATTTCAGACAAGTGTTAGGACTTTCAGCTTTAGGATATAGAGTTATAGCTGTAAGTTACACTTTATAATTACTTAGTACTGAGGATTTGTCATTCTTTGAAAATGTTCATTAATTATACTTTAAGTGGCTTTTAAAATAGGTATTTGTTTCACTGACAGCTAGCTTACGATTATCAAAGCTTATCTTTCCCTTTTATTTTTCTACATTCATACTTTAATTATAATAAAATTATAAAATAGTTTCCAATATATATTTTATTGACAACATATTCTGAGCTTTTTTATGTAATGTAACAAAATTCATATTTTGTGTCTACTTGTATACGGACAACTAGGTGGAGTATCCTATATACTGGACAATGAAGGAGTTTGTAGAAGGCTTCAGGAAGCTACTTGATCATCTAGTATTGGATCGGGTGACTATTCCAAAACTTTTTTTACTTATTTATTTTGGAATGGTGGCTAGTTAGTAAATCACTCAGCTGTCATGCTCAAGGTTCCTAGTTTAAGTGCTGATAACATATTGATAGTACTTCCAGGGTGCGTACATGTGGGTAGGATTAAATTGTAGAAGGGGTTGCCCTTATAGGACAGTTTCATGCAGGGAACTATCCCATCTTTAAAAGCAGCTATAATTCACTTACTAAAAGTTGTGTGATATTTGGTGAGTTTTCTAATTCCAGCTGTTCCATTGAAAGACATAAAAAAAAAAAGATTCTGTAATTTTCTCTGAAATTAATTTTTTTTTTTTAATGTGTAAGATTTCATTTGTTACTGATTCCTTATTTTCAAATTGATATGTTGTTTGAGACATTTTTCTATTTGGCTTGTTGTTTTATCAGGTTCATATTTTTGGTGCATCACTTGGGGGCTTTTTAGCTCAAAAGTTTGCTGAACATAGCTGCCGGTCACAAAGAGTAGCATCTTTGATTTTATGCAATACCTTTTACGACACCACTATATTTCAGCAAACAAATTCGGCACCTACGTAAGTAGAAAACTTTTATAGCTAAAGCCATCAAATTAAATTATTTGAGGATTTTGGCTACAAATCATGTTCAAATGTGCCATTGATAATGAACTTAATTTTTTGGTCAGCTTCTGGATGATGCCTGCAGTTTATCTGAAGAAAATGGTGATGGGAAGTTTTGAAAGAAGAGCAACGGAACCAGAAATTGTGGACTCAATAGATTTTATGGTTGAAAAAGTAAATTTTTAAAATATAATATTGTTAAATGCTTGAAATACTGATTATCAGAAAGATTAGTAAAAATTTATTATCAATCTATTGTGTATATATCTCTTATCATCATATATATTACTAGCATTACACACCAGCTGCACCCGTTAATTTGTCCTTGCTTGATATTGTTAATTACGGCCACAACATCCCTTCCTTTTAACTTCCTATAAATGGGTCACATTTTAACAATCCGTCTAACATACTTATTAGCTCGTGAATTATTGTATCTATTACAATGAAATGTAACAGCTGGCTGTCTTTCCTTCTCTCTCTGAACTCCCCTCCCTTTTTTTTACTTCAGTGCATTATAATTTCTCTGACATAAACTATTGATTTGATTTGGAATGGCTGGCTTTGTAGCACCTATGTGCACATGCTTATGGTCTGCAAAATCTCCCTCCCCGCCCCCACCCAACAAAAATTACAAATTTAGTCCTTTGTACAACCTCTGACTTTTCTTTGGCTTCTCAGATATCTTAGTGGTAATAGAAACATGAGTACAAAATTTAATGAAAATTCGTTTGATAGTTTAAGAGATCTCTTTAGATACATAAGTGTAACTTATTTTAGGAATATAAAGGAGATTTAAGTAAGGAATGTTCTTACGAAAGTATTCACAAATTATTTTTTGTAATGAAATTATATTAAATAAACTGATTATGTCACTCTTCATTTCTCCATCTCTCTTCTGTTACTCTTCTTCGTTTCCATAAGAATATTTACTTAAGTTAAAATTGTTGTAACTAACATTTTAATAAACTTGTAAAATTCCTTTGTATTAGAATTGAAAAAGTTGTTTTTTTCCCCCAGTTAGATGGTATGTCTCAACAAGCACTTGCTTCCAGACTGACATTAAACTGCATGAATTGCTATGTTGAACCACAAAAACTGAGGGATGTAGATATTCTTTTGATGGATGTAAGCCACTGGATGAAATGAATGCCTTTTTTGTTTAAAACATGAACATATTATTCTTTATTGAAGTTATTATTTGTTAAGTACCCAATATTTAATTTTTTCAATATTGTACATAGTCTCATACATGTTTTTCACACCTGTAAATATTCTTGACCAGGTATTTGATGAATGTGCTCTGTCATCGGGTGTGAGGGAAGAAATGTGTAAATGTTATCCAGAAGCTAAAAGAGCACATTTAAAAACAGGGGGAAATTTTCCATACCTTAGTAAAAGTACAGAGGTTAATGTCTTTCTTCAGGTAATGATTTCTTGAATACCATCAAAAGACATTTAGTAATTATTTTATAGCATCAAGATTTAAAAAAACAAAAACTTTTTTATATTTGCTTTGAAATACAATAATATGATATTTACATAATGTATATACTAATTTAAAGTTGTATTAATTCATAAAATTTCTCTCTACAGATTCATCTACGCAAATATGATATGAGCCCTTATAGAGCTCGTGAACTTACAGAAAATGAATTACAATTATTATCTGAGGCAGATGGTACATTGAATAAATCTTCGTAATGTGATACATTTTGTATATAAATAAATAATGTTTTTTGATTATCAAAAAAGCTGAAGTCGAGATTTTCATATTTTAAAATAAAATAGACCAGGTTATATGTAAAACAACCGCATGATGTACTGTCTCTTCTTTAAGTTATTTCTAATTTAAGAAATGCAAAATTTTTCAAAGATTTTTTTTTTAATTATCTACTTATGTCTAAAAACTGTGTTGCAAAGTATGAAGTCATTTTGACCATTATTAATTTCTAAATACCAAGTGTGGCTATTAAGTTTTTTTTGTTTGTTTTTGTCTTATTAGTCATTGATTAAGCCTTTAATTATCAACATTTGTAACTTCCTTATATAAATATTTAAACCATTTCCTTAAAATATAGATCAGATATTTTAACCAGACTGGCCTTTCAATGCTAAAAAGTATATAGTTTTATTTATGTCTACAAGCAAGAGCAATACTCTAATGATATTCCCTACATTTTAGGCTACCTGTTCAATAGCTTTACAAATTACTTTACAGTCTACACCAAATAGAATAAATAATAGAAAATTATTAATAATTTTTGTTTATTTTTTTTGCTGCTTACTTAATTTAGAAGGCCAGTAGTACGCTTTGAGATATCTAGGACCTGTGAAGTCTTAGAAAATCAACTTCACTAGAACTAATCTGAACTTATTATTTATGGCTGCACGGGCAAGCTGCTAACTATTCGTGGAAACATATGCATTAAAAAATGTTTTTGTTTGAGATTTTTTTTTTAATTAGTTACATATAAGTTTCGTTCAATTCAATGGATTTTCTTAAAGGACTGCCTTAATAGCTGAATTATTTGATCTTTCCAGTTTTATTAAGGTAATTTTGCAACTCTATTGCTGTATTATTTGATTTGAAATTACAAATTTAATTTGCCTTTGGATTAACATTTTAAGTTTGTTGAACAACTTTTATTGTTTTCATTTTTTTTTAGCGAGCCGCTAGGTAATTCTGCTTTTACAGCTTTTTATGTTTTACTTATAATGCACTATAAATCATTACAGTACCTTTTATGTTTCAGAGCAACTTTATTTCTGATAATACTCAATAGTTTGAGCATATTTCCTTGAACATTCCTGTTGTATAACCGCTTCATCTGTGTATGAAGTAATTTTTTTGTTTTTTTTTAACTTTTTTTTTAAATTCAAGAATGATTGTTAATAGATATCTAAAAATGTATTTCTCTAAGATGAGCTTAAAAATTGAAGTACCTGGATAGACAATAAATTAGTTGTGCCGGATGCTGATTATCATGGCAATGAAATATTTCTTTTCTTGTAACCTAATCAAGAACCTAGTTCTTGAGGGGTAAATAGATTCACCTTTTTTTTTTTTATTTTTAAACTGTACGGTTTTAATTTTATATTAGAAAAATTTTTCATGCCACTAAAATTATTTTTTTTTTAACATAGAGATACATGATGTTTACAACATGTTGGTAGAACATTACTTTGTCAGCTTACTTACATTTGACATCCCATGCTCCAATAATGTTTCTTGTGATGTTATGACATACTATACTATGTTGTGGTTCAGATTGTGACCGTGTCTCCATTATTCTTTCACATCTTTTACACTTAAATCTATTTAAAGTGTAAAAGGTTTTAGCTTTAAATAAATACATGGTCATTGTTTTTTTTTTTTCACCACCATTACCCGGTATTGTTACTCAATGGAAAAAAAAACCCATTTATGTTGCTGACCTTGTTTTTGCTAATATTGTTATAAAACATACATTTTATGCTCCAGCATTTATCATACCTATCGTTCCTTAAAAAAAAAGGTATTCTTTAACTGTTACGCACTGTGTTTAATATATGTCTAGAAGTCCTCAAGGATGAAGTGTTTTTGTGAGGAGAAGAGCTCTGATTAAGTCAAATCATTCAGAGACAAGCATTCTAAAATCCAATGTGCAAACCAAAATACTTTTTTTTTTGTATATTCATAGTTGTATGGTTACTATTAAAAATAAAAAAATGAGTTAAAAATTATATTAAGCCTTTCACAGACAATTAAAAAATTTACTGACTTTTTAAAAGAACTTTGATTTGATGTAAATAGTATGCAAATGATTTTTTTAAATGATATTAAACACTTAGCTGTCTTTGACTGCTTTTGATTTTGTTCTATTTGTCACCTCTAGATTTTAAATAAAAGCCTTAATGTCTGATTTCACCATCTTCTTTATAATGCTTCAAATAGACTTAGACTTACTTAGACTTAGGTCCTCCCGCGCCGTTCGGCGCATTGGGCGGCAAGCTGTCTCCATAATGATCTGTCATTGGCAATGTCTGAAGCCTCCTCCCATTTGGTGTCCACTGTTTTGAGGTCCTCCATGAAGGTATGACGCCAAGTTATACGAGGACGTCCCTGTTTGCGTTTTCCTCGTATTGGCCTCCATGTCATCGCAATTCTTGGTATGCGTAGTTCATTTTGTCGTAGAACATGTCCCGCAAACCTCATGCGACGTTCTGTCACAACCTCACTGAGTGTTCGACTCCCAGTTCGGCATAGGATTTCCTTGTTTGAGACCCGATCTGTGTAACTGACTCTCAGAATCCGTCTCAGCCATTTTTGTTGAGCCACATTTAGTCTCTTCTCAATTTTGACAGATGACTTCCATGTCTCACATGCATATGTTGCAGTTGGAATGACAATTGTGTTGAGAAGGTGTATTTTTGTCTCGAGTCCAATGGCTTGGCTTGTCCAAATAGGCTGCAGCCTTTGGAAAATGCTCCCTGCCTTTCCTATTCGGCACACTACATCATGGTATGCATCCCCATCATTTGTTATGATGCTGCCAAGGTAAGTGAACTTGTCCAACTCTTCAAGCGTTGACTCGCCAAGTCTGACAGGGGCACCCTTTGCCTTATATCCCACTCGCAAAATTTTTGTCTTATCCAAGTTTATGCGGAGGCCAATTTTGGGTGCCTCTCTATCTAGGCTCTCCGTCATTTCTTGTATACTTTTATTTGTCGCCCCGAGTAGTGCAACGTCATCGGCTTCAAATAGGTGAGGATATTTTCAACCTCTTTTTTTTTTTTTTAACTATATACTTATTGTAAGTGCATATATTATTATAAAAAAATTATAAAACAAAATTTTGTTTGAGGTTTTAGTTTGCAAACTATGTTCCCCAAAACTAAATTCAGTATTATAAATTCAAAGTCACTGTCAATTTCAAATTTCTCAAAATAGATATTAAAACTATTTAGGATTCTCCATTAGTATGTCAATTAAATAATCTAATTTTTTACTGAAAAAAAAAAGCTGTAATTGGAAAAGTTAATGGATTTTAATTTTCTTGTGCCTGATTTAATTAAGTTGTTGAAAAACTTTTTTTTTCCCAATGCATTAATTAGTGTTTAAATTGCAACTACAACACTTGACTTCATCATCAGGTATACAGATTGAGCAACAAGAAATCACTGTTATGCCATATGATCAGCCTTTTTTTCATGTACAGGAAAAATATTTTTTTTTTACTTTTCAAAGTCTATTGATACCAATGCTTCAATCAATAAACATTACAATATTACATGGAAATAATGCTTTATTGTTCGCTTCTCATGTAAGTGTTTTAATACATAGTAATTTTAAATATGGAGAAACTATTGTTGTGTTTTGATTTAAACACAAAATGATTTTGACCATCCAGAGTATTGAGTCCAAATCAACCACATTATCATTCATCAGAACATATGTATTTGTTAAAAGTATTCCAGTAGCTTTATGCGCTTACTGTAAAGTGCTCTGGTCTCAGAGCTAGACAGATGGATCCTAAGAATCACAGTTTATAAAAGGATTTTTAGTCAGGTGATGAAAATACTTATTTCCCTCATTGCTCACTTGAAGGAGTTTATTCTAGGCAATTATCAATTTTTGATGCTTCAATGGCTACTATGCTGCCTTGATAGGTAAAGTGATTTACCAAAGTAAGAGAATGGCCCTTTATCTCTTTAACCATAGTGAGAGATAGTAGACATCATATGTTGAAGATATTACAATAGGCTATTGCTGTTTCGTTTTGTTAAGCATTACATCAGAGAAAATAGCCCTAAGTATTTAAGCAAATATACACCACTCTCTAAAAAAGGGAGCAGATAAGTCACCATCTATAATTTGATCTTATCTCAGAAAATTGAGGGCATCAAAGCGAACTATAGGAACAGACTATATCAAAAGCCTTAGCAAGTTTGCAGCGACTTTTTTTTTTCCAGCATGATATTGAAATCATGTCCAACATACCTTAATTCATTCTAATACCACACTATTAGATTGTAGGCCTACTTCATCCACTATAGAATCAGAGTCCTGTATCAGGAATCCAGTCAATATTTACCTACTACTGATAGCAGAGTAAGACCTTGGTGGCTAGAGCAATCAGACTTATCTTTTTTGTACAAGCAGGCTATATGATGATATAAGATAGCATGACCAACAAAGTGGGGTTTTATAATTCAAGTGAAACAAAACCAATATAATTAACTACCCGGTATTTTAATAATTTGAAAGTACTGTCTAGAACTTGACAATATTTGTAGTTTTCTTCTTGATCTCACTTGCAGGTTTAGTGAAAGATGCCAAGGGTTGAGCGTCAGCACTTTCTCCCATTTCTATAGTGTCAACTGTTATCTCTGTGTTACCTAGTCCAAAATGATATTAACAACACTTTAAATTAAATCTGTGTAACTTTAAACATTTATGATTTGGTTACATACATGACCAGCCAGATATTACCAATTGGGTCTTAATTTGTGTATCACTGATACAGTCAGTGATATAGTGTATTAGAAACAATTAAACAAAATGATAATGTTATAAGTAAAGCAAATGCATGAATGTAAAAATATTTTGAATGGAGCTATTAAAATAACAAATCCACCTAAATCTGCTTGTTTATCAAAACATTTGTTTGTATATATATATTTACATCCAGATCTATTTTCTAGATACTATTATAATAGATGTAGATCTAAATGTTCATTTATATCTAATCATGATCTCTGATACTTGCAGTTTATAGGCCTAACTTACTTACTTAGATCTATATATACAGCAGCTTGCTATAAGAAGTAGATGGTTTACCCAAGGAAAGAAGGATTTTGTATTAATCTACTTGTTAAAAAAATTATTTTAATTTTATTTAGATCTAAATCCACATGAATGCCACAGTAGCTAGTCACTCAATGACTAAAGACTTTGAACTTTTGTTGATATACATCCAACAAAATCCGAAATAAAGACTTGTAAGGATATCTGATAAAGTTTTAGACCTAGATTTTAATTAGGTTTATTTGTTTAAATACATCAACTTTCACTAAACATTCTTGATCTATCAGTTTAAGAGTGAATTCAAGGGTACAATAAGTAATAAGCTCATTAATTAACTATTTAATAATTTAATATTAGTATATTTAATATTCCCTATATAGAGCCTCATCTTGCTGTGCCAAAGTAAGAGTGTGTTTACACTGCGCATGTAAGGTGTACACTACATATGAATGTAGCTTTTAAAATGTATGTCAAGATGGCTAAAGTCACATTTCGCAACTATAGTGAATGAATTTATGTAAACATTTTTTTGAAACAAAAATTTGAAGGTAAATTGTATTAAATAATTAATAAAATAATTAAATGAATAAACTACATTTTGTATGTTCATGTGTAAAAGTAAAAAAATATCTTTTCAAAAAGTAGATCTAGATTTAGCCTTTGCATGATGTTCTGTCCTGCATATGTGTGACCTTTTGGTATATCTAATGTAAGAAGCATGCGATATCATGAATGGCTATTAAATGTATGTCAAGATGGATAAACTCGCAGATTAGGGAACGAATTTATGTAAAAATGCTTTTGAAACACAAATTTGAAGGTTAATTAGATTAAATAATTAAATGTATGGACTATATTTTATATGTTCATGTGTTAAAGTAAAAAAAAATATCTAATTGCGAAGAGAACACCCTAAATTTAAATCTAAGAATAAGCTTTGGCAAGATTTTCTGCTCTGAAAACATGCTTGAACTTTCAGGCTTGTCTCTTGTAAACATGGCTATATGATCTATATCCATGATATTGAAATACTTTTCTTAGAGTTGGTTAAGTTTTTTTTTAGGGTGTTCAGTTTGTTTTAGGGATTCTTTACATGTTAGATTTCCCATCAGCATCCAAGGAACATTTATGCCAAGTTTTATCAAGAATGGTCAAACAGTTTTGATTTTCATTTGGGACATGCATACTGTCGCAGTTATTAAATTAACTTCATAGTCAAGTTTATCACACTTAAATAATGCCGCGTTCAACACTTTTGATGACGTCATTGCCTCTTATTTATAGTAGGTGACTTCCCTTTGTGTACTTGTCATCTTTTCTGGTGACGTAGTGCTCAAGCGCTACGATTGACGTCTGCTTGTCTCTCTCTTCTCCATCTTGCGATCTAGAGACAAGACGTGATTCTAGGAGCTCTTGAATTATTCTTTGAACATAATACTGGATAGCCTTATTGATGTTCCTTGATTGATTCTTGAATTAGATTATCTTGACCCCTGTTTAGGGGGTCTTAGGTGTTGGATCTTGGGTCTTACGTCTTAGGTTCTTGTTTTAGATCTTGGCTTATAGATTTCGTCTAAGCCTAAGGTTCTTTGCATAGTGTCCGGTTGCTAGACTGAGGGTACAGATTCCAGACTGTGGGGTTCTTTGTCAGACCTATTGAAGTTCTAAGAAGAGTGATGTTATGAACTGCTGAGCTGTTTGTTGTTATGAACTCTGATGCTGACTGTTGGTGGCATCGTAATTGAAGGACAGATCTATATGTGTGTTGAGGAGTATTAGATCTATAAATTATTCAAGGTGATTACATTATATCACTTTATATTTTTTATTATTGTATGTGTGTATAGCATATTATTTCCACTTATTTGATTATCATTATCATTGATTCAAACACCATTTCATTGTACATATTTCACTAGAATAAATTCTTTAATTTTATTTAAATCATCATACACATTGTTTATTATTTTATATATATAATTGAATGTGTATGGTGTGACTGTCGGGCTGAACTTGGGCCTAAAATTATTACAAGTTACCTAGACACGTTTGCACATACATAAACACAGTAATACTTGATAGTAATTCAACAAAGACCTGACACATACATACACCTCACTTTCTGCTTTATAATATAGCTATATGAAATAAAGAAAAGAATAATTTACCTTTCTTTAATAAAAATTCAGGACAATCTCTTTTTAAATGTTCAACTGAGCCACACTGTTTACAGCAGCCACCTGTTGTGTTTTAGAATACAATTAGCCATTAAACTGTCTATGCCAGTGAAAAGTGATCATTAGTAAAGAACAAAAAACGAAAGAATATCAATGAATGGCACACATTTTAAATTAAGTATTTTTTAATATTCATAAACCCTTCAAATCATTTTTATTCTTTGGAAATAATGCTAAATAAAACAGTCTTTAACTAGTAACTGTACTGGCACTTAGTTTTACAATTTTTCTGGCTATAAAAATTGGAAACTAGATGTTGGTCATATAGTTTGAAAGAGTACTTCCTTTTTTCTTTTTTTTTTAGTGATCAGCTTGAAAAACAAAACTATAATAAATAAATATTGTTGTTGTGAGTTAATAGATATGTTTGGGAAAACTTTAAAAAAAAAGAGATAATAATTAGCCAAATAATTAACAAAAAATATCAATGTTATTTAAAAATGATAAACTTTTTGTATAACTCAGGTACCTTTAGGATAAAGGCCTCTTGGATTGTCCGGACACTGTTTTGATATGTGACCTTTTTCCCCACAGATAAAACACTGAGCAAAAGGATATGAGCCTGAAAATTTTGAACAGATAAAAAGAACTTTTAAGTATTTAAGGTATTTAAGTTGAAAAGGTTAAATAAAATTTCTCAAAGATTTTGAACTCTTGCGTTGTCTGAAGTATTGAAACAAATAATAACAATCAATAATATAAACATTTTCTGTTTCTTCAGTGCCACGATTTATAACGTTAATGTTTTAACAGGAATTAAAAAAAAAAGTGTATATAGGTGATATGAATTGGTGATATGAGGAGGGTTGAAGTCAGTAATAAATTAGAATAAATAAAACACAATCTTATGGTTAAAAATGATGCGCCCATATTTAAGAGAGATTATTTGACAAATAAAAATTAAGTGGAAAATGGCAAGCAGGAGTTAAATTATCAGTGAATTGATTCTAATCATTCTCATCTCTCAAAAGATTCCCCCACTGCTTCCACCACACCTTGGCTTTTGATCATTACATCATGCAATGTGCCGAGGATAATATTGACACCCCTACACTAATTAGAAGCAATATAGCTAAATAGTAACCCTGCTTGACAATAGATAAATAATAGATGTACTTATTTACATATATTATTTCATTGCTCAAAAAGTATAAAGAGAGGACAGGGAACACTATAAATGCTATAATAACTGTCAAAAATCATTCTAAATAAACATATGTATATGTTAGATGAAATGAGGACTTAAAAAGTCAAAGCTTTAACAGCAGAATTACACAATGACCGAGAAAAAAATATTTAATTTGGGATGAAATAACCAGGGTTGAAGTGACCAAAGATTACTTTACTTTACTTTATAAATCAGTTGAACAATGACAAAACAAAGAAATACATCTACAGAAAACCTGAGAAATTGCTCAAGCTTTGAAATTCATGGCTAAAAACTACAATTCTTGTTTCTAGTAAGGGTATTTTAAAAGCACAAAAGGAAATATAATTACTAAAAATAAGAGAAAATACAATTACTCTGGAAAGTATTTAGATTATACTAGTTTCTCATACCTTTTGGTATTTTAGCTGTACAAGTAGATGATTTGTGCTCAGTTGAACCACATTTGAAGCATGAACCTTGCTGATTTGTCTCTGATAAAAGTGGACAATTAGACATTTGATGTCCATATTCTCGACAATTATAACAGACCTGAAATATTGATTTTTTGTTATTAAAAAAAAAAGAAAAAAAAAGTTGTTTTTAAGTTGTAGTTACAATGTGTTCTGCACACAAAAAAAATTATTATCTACCCTGGCTGCCACTCGTTCAGCTTGTCTTTTTAATCTTCTATCCTCTCGTCTCTGATTTTTAAAATTTGATGAGCCTAACAAAATAAAAAGATTGAGTAATAAAAATAGAATATATATAACTTAATTAGAAATAGATTATCTAAAATGTTAATTAACTGATTTAACTCAAAGCTATTAACTTGTTAACCATTTACTGTTGATAAAATTAACAATAATCTAAAAGGCGTATTATCCACTTTGTCAAACAAATCATGAACTTTTATGCACGCAAGATCTAAGGACATTAGATACCCTCCGATTTAAATAAAAGATTAAGAATTTAAAAATAGAAAATGGGATTCCCAAACTTAATTTCTAACGTAAAATCAGAAGCAAGCTAATTATACTTTGTCTATATTTAGTTTGCCAGCTTTAATTTTCCAGAATTTTTTTTTATTTGTTTTGTTTCAGTGCACCTTTAGTTTCTTCTTTCCCCCTTTATACCCAGAGCCCCCTTACCGCCCCTTTTTGTGCCCAGGGCCCCCCTACCGCCCCTTTGACTCCCAGCGCCCCCAAAAATCTCGAAAACGCCCCCTTGGGGGCGATATCGCCCCCGTTGAAGATTACTGTGTTAGAGTGTTAATTAAAGGGAATATTAATGAGAAAGGTTAAGTATTAGATAAATGAATTGCAAAAATAAAAATCATTTTCATCACATGAGCTAAAAGATTATGATATATTACTTAAACAACCCCCCCCCCCCCAAAAAAAAAAACAACACCACATAAATACCTTTTAATGTTTGTCTCGTTTCTGACCATGGTGTAGCGTCATTCAACTTTCGATTTTCAAAGCCACGCTTAGCAAACCTTGTCATTGCTATTAATAAAAAAAATTTTTTTGTCAATACTAGCCAATTAAGTATTAAGCATAATGACAAACAAAATATTATTTTTAGGGTAAGAACACTTAATGACCTTATCTTATGTATATCTGCTAGAAGTAGCACACATAAAAAAACCTGCTAGAAGGAAAAGATTAGAAGATCAATAACCTCTAGATCTAAATTCTATTATTACATTGCCTAAATTCTAGCTAGATACAGAATCTATAATGGCAAGCTAAGCAAACTATTAAAGTAATGGAAGGTATCTAAAATTTAATTGGGTTTACAGCATTAGAGTAGATCTATAACCATGTCAGCCTGTAATAGGAGGTTTGATATCCGCCAATGAAATAGATGGGAATGGTATCATTTTTTACTTTTTGACATACTAAAGTGTTTGCGTTTGATAATAAAACTGTCTTTTTGTTTTAAAAAATAATTGTGTTTAATAAAAGTTTGGAGCAATGGCAATTCTCAAAGTTTGAAAAAGGGTTATCTTAGTACAAACTTGGCTTGTTTTTTGCTGATTTAAGATCAAATTGCTATGTTTATTTTTTTAAAATGAAACACTTAACTTTGGCCATGTCAATTATATGTATGCAATCACAACTAGGTCACATTTGTAAAATGCAAAAAAAGGTACCAATCAAAACAGCTTTATTAGAGTGACTAGAGCAGTGGTTCTTTACCTGTGAGTCATAACCCCTTGCATTTGCCTCTCCTAAGACCACCTGAAGCTGTTTTTTTTTGACAACTCTAATGTATAAAACAAGACATCATACCAACTTTTTCCTTTTCAGTTACTTTTTTATTTTTACTAAAATTATCATTTGAAGATAGATGTAAAGACAACTGAATTAGAATTTCAACCATTTTCAGTTTCATTTTTGTCAAGTAAATCAATGGTGGTGACTTTAAACAACAGTTTATTTTTGCTAACCTTTTGAAACAACTGCAACAACATATAAATGTATTGGACAAAGTTTATTCATTTCTAGAAAAGTTTAAAAATCTATGATAAATATGTGTGTGGTGTCTGCACAGATGGTTCTCCTAATAATTTAAGATGGTGATCTGGATTTCAACATCACCAAAAATCATTGGAATTCATATTATTAGCAACAAAAACATTTCCATGAAAATTACAAGAAGTAATGAAATGCATCATTAGTTCAGACAATTTTGTGAAAGCAAGTGTCTAAAGCAGTTAACTGTATTATTCAAAACTTTGTAATGAGTTTGATATATCCAAAAAAAAAAGTTCTGTTATATTTCTATAGTTGTATTATATTTAGCACTCAAGTGAGATGGTTTTCAAGAGGCGACATTCTAAAACTTGTTATTTATCTTGGTGGAAGTACTTTATAGCAATGAAAGTGAACTAAAGAAAATACCCTACTCTACTATCTTGAAAGAATTATATTTATCATTGTACGAATCAACTGCTATATATTTTGATTTGTCTGAAAAGATCCCATCCTTCCCAATGAAACTTCAGCTTTACATGTTACCAAACTTATCTGCTATCCATAAGGAAAATAGGATTGAACCTGACAAACGGAAAACATGACAATTTCTGAGAAGGAAAATGCTTGTGGACAAACTTCAAAATTTTCAAGTCAATATTGTCAGAAACTTTACTTTGCTCAAAGGGAACTTTAAAATACTATGACTTCGACCACTGTAGACAAAAAACATATAATAATGTTACTACTAAATAAATTCCTCAAGAACTCCAGCTATCCACAAAAATAAGAACTTTTAATGTAAAAAAAAAAAAAAACACAGGTTCTATTCCACTCCGAGAAACAGCTAACCTAAACCACTCAATAAAATCCCAGTCATAAAAGAAACTCAAAACATTCAGTTTACATCACAAGCATATTAATTACATTCATACCTTGGGAATATATAAACAAATAGATTAACTCTTTCATACCTAAATAACAACAAAGAAACAATGCATTAGGCCTTGCTATACACGCTAATGACACGAGATCCTGTTTGCACTTGCCAGTCAAGGTTGATGAGATTCTGGAGACATCACACCACAACTCTGTCTCATTAATAGCAATGCAACACAATATTTGAACAACTGTTTGCATTCATATCCTTCCTTAGATATGTCACACCCTTTTCTTACATTTCCAACTGTAACAACATATCTATCTTTGTGAAATAGGGTTATTTCTGAGACACCCTCCCTTGTCAGCTATTGGAGCCTGGGGGAGCACTTTAAGCATTATTTCCTGTATTTAAAACTAAAAACAAATATAGATCTAGATCTATATATTCTGAGGTGTCTACAGTGCAATATTCTGCTACTCTTCTATTAAAAAATTCTAGGTCAAATATAAAATCTGCTATTCGCTGCACCTAATTAATGAGAGCAAGCAACTGGTAGAAAAACAAATGTATAAAATGTTTTATTAAATTTGTGGTAGGGACTACTAGCCTTTACTAGGGTTGAACTACAAAATACTTTGTGTCTTTAACTCTCCAAAATTTACTTTATTAAATCAATCAAATTAATGGTGATATTTATAATGGGTTTCAGATTCTATGACTAAAACTAAAAAAGACTATTATAAAACTATTTTAACTATTTAGGTCTATTGATCTAATTAGTAAAATTAGTCTTTAAATTTACTTTAAGTCATCAGTATCAGTGTAGTCACTGTAAACAGTGTAGTGTAGTGACATATTTTACTCACTTTACTGTGTCTGTACTTCTGCAGCGTTTACGATTTACAATTTAAAATGCTTGAGCCTTGAGCTTGAATTCTTATTATAGTAATCATAGAGTCTCTAGAGATTAGTCTAGATATATCTGGGTTTAATACTCAGTTTACTGAGAATGAGATAGAATAGATCTAGAAATTCAAAATGATTTGAAAATGACTGTCCAAAGTTGCCTTAGACTTCGATAAACTGACCTAGATCCATTTTTTTTCCCTCCCAAAAAATGGCTGAAAAGTGTGTCAGCACATTTTAGCCTTTTTTAGGGGTGGCCATTTCCATCAAAGTTTTAGCACATTGTATTGGATTTCAGGACTAATTGTGATTACTTTTTGTAAACATATGATATCAGAGATCATTTTTATTTGCTTTTGAAGCCAATCTGTTAAATTTTTCTTAACAAAAGTTTATGTGAAAGTGGACCATTTTATAACTTTTTTCCTATTATGGTTACAACAATGCTGTTTGCTACAATAATTTATCATATTATGAAATGTGTATATTTCAAATTTCATTAAAGTCTCTTGGCGCACTTTGAAGATATTTGATATTAAAATTAACAAAGACAAAGAAGGGTAAAATTTTCTTTTTTAAATAAAATAAAAGTGTTAATGGTTACATCAATCTCACTAATTTTATTCAATTTAGCATGTTAATATATATCTGTGTGCTAAGTTTGAACTTTGTAGCTTGGCACACTCTTTAGATATTAATTTTCAAAGTTGATGGTTAAAATCTATTTTTAGTAACAACCAACACTGTGATTTACTGGAAATGATCAATTTCTGTCTATCCCAACCTATTTTTAGAAGCACACATAGGAATTTTTCATTTAGATTCATTTTTATAATGTTTAAATGCTAGATAATGGAGAGGAAATGTGTCTTTATTATAATGACTTTGTAATGTGCAAATTTTTAAGTAAAAATAAATATTTTAATTTATAAATAAATATTTTAAAATAATAATATTAAATTTGTATTTTCATATTTTAAGCTCTGCGAACTATCAATTTTTTTCCTTGTGTTTTTTTCTATTATTATACATGTAAATTAATACTTAATAAATGAGTACATTATATTTTTAAAATGATGAGCTATTACTGTACAAAAATTGAAGTAAAAAAATCTTTTAATGACTTCTAAAAAAAATCGCAAGGTTTCTTTTTTATTTTATTGTCGGATGCAAGAAATTTTCCATTTACAATCTAATTTTTAAAGTATTTAAATCTAAATTCAGGCATTTTAAAATGATTAATTGCCAGTGCTCTACAAAAAGGTTTAAATTGTTTTTTATGAATTTTTTAAACTTATGCTCATTAAATTTTAGCTAATATTTTTTCTGCGCAGTACTATTTTCATTTATAATTTCTACAAATTATCTATCTGATGCATATAAATAGCTATTTAAATATAGCAGAATTATAATTAAACAAAATAAACCACACTACAGATCTCTGATTTGTTTTTTTTTTTGTGTGATTTTTGGGCATATATGATGACATAATCACATATATTTTATTTTTTTGTCGAAGGCTTTTTTTATGTACAAATTCAATTTTTTTCAAAGATTTTACTGTTTGGTCTTATTTTTTTAATTTATTTTGACAGAATACAGGTTAATGAAAAAGACTGAAGTTTCAACCCCATATCTTTAAGACTTTTTATAATACAGTTAATTAAAGTTCAACTGTCTGTTGTTTTGGTCACAGTTTTTTTTTCGATTTACAAAGGCTAAAGAAGGCTAATTTTTGGCCACTAAAAATTTAATAACTTCCCTCATAATTAACTCAGCAATATAAAATTGGTATCATTGGAAAGCATTTCTCAAGCTCTATCTAACTAATAGTTTCCATTGCATTGTGATCATTTTGAAATTTTTATCGAAGTACCTAAGAGTCTTGACTAGAAGTAGATCTAATAGATTTAGAATTTAGATTGTCACTACTAATAAATACTATACTTATAAGAGGTCTACTATTTGACTACATCCACTAGTGACTAGACTAGTTAGTGTGACTAGGACCTGACTTAACTGACTATGACTATGACTAGGCTAGCCAGTAGTACTAGTAATAACTAGTAGTAGGCACTCACTCACTAGAGTGACTAGGCTGACTTAGACTTAGTGACTAGGACTCACCTACACTATATACTATATAGACATAAGTCTAGTATTATCAGTATGTCTATATGATTAATGATATATCTAATATCTAGGTCTAGTGTTAACTAATCATTGACTAATGTACTAGTACTAGGAACTCGATCCCTCTGAGTCTGACATGACAGTAGTGAGTAGATCTAAATGTCTAAATCTAGTCAGTAGTGACAGTGACTGACAGTAAACAATTTTATTGTTAATAGAATAGACCTACTAGATCTAATAATTACTATCAATATCATTAATCATCTATCATTCTATGAGTCGAGTAATGTGTAATGAGTTACTCAGTTATGTATGAGTATTGAGTATGCGCTACATGAAGTGTATGGGCAGTGTGAGTGAGTAAGTATGGCTAGTATAGTACTAGTAGTACTAGTACTTCACTAGTACTAGATCTAGAAGATCTATATAGTTATATAGATCTAAGTACTTATTAAATTTAAGTAATATTATAACTAAGTCAAGACTAAGACTCAAAGTAGTAGATCTATGATCTATCAGTATTTAGTATTAGTACTATTACTATTAGTAATAGAATCTATCATTCTATGACTATGAGATGACTAGTACGTAGTAGTAGTAGTAGTACTAGTAGTGTAGTACTAGCTACTAAAACTAGTACTACTACTAAGTACTAGTATTAGTAGTATGACTCTACTATGAGTCTGACTAGAACTAAATTCTAAAATATAAAAATCTATTCTAGTAGATCTAGAACTGAGCCTTTGATCGGAAGTTTTACCACAGAATCTAAAGTATCTAGATCTAGATCATAGATCTAAAATCTAGACTATGTGAGTATGTCACTTAATTTTTTATATCTATACTAAATAGACCCTATAAATTATAATAAATCTAAAACAATGTTGTGATATTATTATTTACTAGTTAAATTTCGATTTCCGGTTAGCATTTACTAGTGATTCAAAGCTTAGTGTTTCTAACAAGATCTGGGTTTTAAAATTGTGTTTTAAGGGTAGGGGAAACACTTAGAAACTAATTTTTTATTTGTGCTTTAAATTAAATGATATTACACAGGAATGTTATGTATGAGTACCCTATTTAAAATCAAGAAAAAAAAAGTTTGAAAATGTTGTTGCTATGGCAACGGCGGCCATTTTGTTTTGTAAACATACTCTTATATAAAAGCTATCTACTTTTGCATTTCTTGTTATTTTCTTTTAAAAATTGGCAGGGTTGTAGGAAAATATAATTGCTATTGAAGTGTCAGATTACTTTTTTAAATTTTTGAATATTTTTTTTTTAAAATTTTTTTCCTGCCATGTCTATACAGAGAAGTGTTTTTTTACAAGAAAAGTGCAAATATTTTTAAAATTACACCAATTATCAAAAAAGTAATCTGATACTTTTATTGTAATATATAAACCAAATAAGTGTAGAAAAAATCATTTGAATAGAGCTATAAATAAAAAAGTAGATAGCAAAAATAGTATGGAAAAACGCGATTTTGAGAAAACGTAAAAAAACTAAGAAAATTTAAAATATCTCAAAAACTATAATAATAAGTTATACAAACTATAACTATTTTTTTTAAGACATATTAGGATTATAATGTGTGAAGATTTCATTTAAATTCAATGAAAACTAAAAAAGTTATAAAGTAAAAACTTTGTCAATGAAGTACAAAAAACTTTCATTTTTGTAATGGAATTAATTGAGTGACTTTTTTTCTTTTTCTTATAGCAAGGTATTAAGTGTATTGAAATTAAATGCAACATAATTAGATATTAGATAAAAACAATTAATATGGTATCTTACAGAATAAATTTAATTGTCCAGCATAATAGTAAAGTTAATTATCATAGACTATATATATACATTATGTGAAAATGATTAATGTCTTGCATTGATGCACTACACATAAACACTATTAAGAGCTTGAGAGCATTTATTTTATTCTAATTATTTTTCAAGCTTGCAAAGTATTGGTCTAATCTTTTCAAAGTTACTCAAGGTACTGCTCAATATAAAAGACCAAGAATTTATTGCGAAAGCTGAGCTTAGCTGAGCCGAAAGGCAACCTTTTCGACACAATGAATTTTTACTTTGCTTCAAATAAGTCATATAGATATATTAAAATATTTTTTTGATTTTGTTTTTTAATCTTTTTTGAAAACTGCAAAGAAGGTTTTAATCTATAAGTCACATATAGTTCAGTCTAATATGTTTGCGAAATGTGGCGCGTTCCAATAAACGACAAGTTGTCGTTGACGCAGCCATCTAGATATTTCTGCGAAACAACCCTCTTATAATTTCAATAAGAATCCAAATAGAAAATGCTGTACATTTATATCAGTAGAACAATAAATTAATAATGTGAAATGTGAAGCTTTAAAAAAAAATAACTGAATTTAGTTAGTTTTGTGCTTCAATTATTATTTAGGCTACATCTAAATGTTGTTGTTTTTTTTTGTGTCAATTATCTTTGTGCAAAAACTTAATCAGATAGATCTATATTTATAGATTTATTTATTATAACTAGATTAGGTTCTCTAGACCTAGATTGACTAGATCCAGAACTAGAGTATATATACTATTGATAATATAGAATAAATAGACTAGGCCTATATTCTATATAATCTATATAGTAGGCCTATAGTATTGATCTTTAGCAGTAAGATCTAAAGTTATTTAGTCTTATTAGATCTATATCTACATTAGATTTAGACCTAGAATAGTTATATTAACTTAGAGTCTAAGATATATAAATCTCAACTGAGAACTAGATTTACATACATTATTAGTTATTAGTTCTGGACTAGATCTAGACATTCAAGAAGTAGAATGTCTAGACTCTCTAGTCTAAACAGTAAAAGTTACTAGTCGTCTTAGAAGTCTAGAGTATAGTCCTAAGTCCTAGTATATTACATATTGTAGATCTCTTTAAGATCTAAATCCATATTGTCAAGTTCTAAATCTTCTAGATCACATAGTCTACTTCTAGATTGTAACTCACCTTCCATGCTTAGTTAGAATACTTAAAATAAGTTAAAACTAGACTAGAGTTCAGATAGTCAATCAAGTATTGCCAGCGTAATTTCCTTGTTTAAACCAATGTTAATATCTAAATCTACAATACACGATTCCTTTAAAAAAATATTTTATCTAAGAAATTATTAGATCTAAAAATGTAAAAAGAATCAAGCAAAGTTATAGATTCTAATCTACGTTCAACTAATGTGTTCATATCAGCTGTGGTAAAGCGTCCATTGACAACCAATCGTATAAGAGAAAAAAGTCATGTGATTACATGTGAACCAATCGTATTATTCTTGTCTGTAAACAGAAGATATATGTAGGTCTTAGAGTTCTTTTTATAGCCAAGAAACGCATTTATATAGGAGGGAAGAATGTTCAAACTTAAATAATTATTTTTCATTGGATGTCTTTTTATAGTCTGACCTTAGAGAAAATAGAACGAGCTTTTCAATGAGGCCAAACATGGCAGGGTCCCTTTAATCATTGTTTATGAAAATCAAGTAAATAAAATGAGTATTTCGGTCATTTTCAGCTCTTATTATGACAAGGTGACCATTATTAAATACATTTTTTACATAATAAATAATATTTTTCAAAGATATCATTAAGTAAAATGCGTGCAAAACATGTTGAACTATTTGAAACATGTAAAAACTAAAAATCGATTTTTTTTTCCAAAACCATCATTTTTGAGTGTTTCCCCTGCCCTTAAAAGATAACTAGTAAATTTTGTAAAGTCCGGTGCATTCTGTTAAAAGATAAGAAATATCATTGAAAAATATTTTATATTTTTTTCAAAAAATTAAAATGAAAGTGAAACCCTTTGTTTTTTTTAAATACACCAGTTTTAAAACAAACATTAAAAAAAAATTCTTTCTTGTCCTTCTATATTTATATATATGTATATATAAAGTTTTGCTGTTTTGTCAAAATAAAGTTTTTAATAAGTATATGTATTACAAAATACTTACTTTTTTATGTAGGGTTATTTCTGAGACACCCTCCCTTGCCTGGAGCAACACTTGATTTACCAAAACTTATTTTGATTAAAATAATAGAGATTATAGCATGTACATATTTTAAGAATAATTTAATTGGTTATGCTGCTTTTTCTCTAGAGAGTCAACACACTTGACTAAAGGGGATGACTCCTGCCAAATACAGACAATGCCAATTCCTCTCAGGAATTACATTATTGTATTAAGTCTACATGTAAAAATTCATGTAATGCTCACAGTGATCTTATTCACACAGGCAACAAACAGAACCTTGAGTTTTGATGTGAGTGATTGCAGGGCAGGTTGCAGTACACAATTATTTTTTTAGTGCTATGTTGATTAGTTTTTGAAAGCAAAGACTGTTTCATCTTATAGCATGAAAGTCTTTATTCTTGGACAATGCTTATTTCTAATTACTGTTGTTTTTGAAGCATTAAAAAATTAAAACCATTTTTACTACATTTGCATAGTAATGTCTTACAGTCACAGTTCTTGTTAAGCAAGACTACTAAAATTATATTGTGTTATCCCTTGGAAATAATGATTTGTATTATATTCTAGGTAATCACTTTTTTTTTGGATAGTCTGGCAGTGTGTTCTTTCCATGTTGTATCTATATTGATTTGTAATAAGTTTTACTGTTGCCTGTTAGAAATTAGAATTAAAACATTTTTTACTATAATAATATATTACTGCACCATAAATTTACTATTTCAGTTGCATGATGTAGGTATGGGATAAGTTTTACTGTTGCCTGTTAGAAATTAGAATTAAAATATTTTTTACTATTATAATATATTACTGCACCATAAATTTACTATTTCAGTTGCATGATGTAGGTATGGGAAAACTTTGGCAGGCAAGATAACACTTTGCACCAGAGGCTGGCTCATGATAGAGTAAGTAAATAATGCTTAATTCAGGAACCTAAAAGTTTTTTGAGAGTGTTAGTCTAGAAAACACCTTCATAAACATTCAGTTCTTCAAAAAACATACATCCTTATGAAATGATTTCCCAAGTGAATGTATTACATATCTTAAGTCTTAACTTAAGTGAATGAACACTCCTTATATGCCATATATATATCTATATATATAATTCTCAAATTAACTTAAGTGAATGAACACTCCTTATATGCCATATATATATCTATATATATAATTCTCAAAGTCAACAAGCTCAAACACACAAGCAACAAGCAAAAAGTAAATGGGAAGATCCCATGGTGCGAATGGAAAATGGTGTATCCAAATCTGCATTATTTTCATTCACAAAATAGCATATCTCTTTCAGATATTTTTTTTTTTTACTTTACTTTTACTTTACAAAAGATTTTAATAATTTCCGGAGATTTCCAGGACTTTTTTGTAGGCCTATATTTAATAACATTTCAGGAGATTTCCAGGGGCTCCTGGTAAATCAAGAGGCTGCTGGAAATCTTTTATGTTATAAAAAGGTTTAATTTAATAATTTATACACCTAAAAATTAGCACAGGTCCAAAGAAAGTGTGGGACC